>CM042138.1:110735664-110745664 GCA_023376005.1 Doryteuthis pealeii | reverse complement strand
TTTTTAAATAACTGTATTCCCGTGTGAGCGTGAATGCGTTTATTTTTGTTTGTACGTGTGTGTATGTTGTATATATATATATATATGTTGTATATATATATATATATATATATATATATATATATATATGTTGTATATATATTATATATATATATATATGTATATATATATGTTGTATATATATATGTATATATATATATATATATATATTATGTATATATGTTGTATATATATATATATATATATATATATATATATATATATATGTATGTATATATATATATATATATATCATTTATTGCAAAAATGAAAAAATCTTGGCTGCTGAATGTTGCACATTGTCTGTGTCTGATGATGTCATGTTCCCAGTTTAGATAACTTCTTATCTTTCCCCGCCGTTAAACTGCGCTACCCTCTCTGATGTCGCCATCAGCACATCAGTAATACAGAAAACCCGTCTTTCACTTCCCACCCCCTCTTTAGTCACGGCTCCCTCTGGCCGTTACGGGCAACTAATATACAAAGATAGTGTTTGTTACTCGCGATAAATCTCAAGGAATTTCCGGGCAAAAGAATGGCCTGTTTCCTTGTGACAGAATAACCATTCACAAGAAGTAAAAAAAAAAAAGTATTTTCGAAAAGAGCAGGCAGCAGTGGGTGGAGTTTATAGAAAGGAAATGGGATCACTAACTGAAAGATAGATAGAGAAGGGTGAGGGTCAGTGTGAGTGAAATTGATAAAACCAGATTGAAAGTTGCGGGGAGCAGGGAGCGAAACCTTCCAGTAAATTTATTAATGTGTTAGCGTGGGGGAGACATTTTCACTGTTCAACAGAGATCTTTCTACACTTTTCTACACAAGTTAATCCTTAATATTTGCCCTACTCACGATGTTGTTTTTTTTCAGGGTCCTGTTATCTTTCTTTTTCTTTTTTTTTTTTTTAGAGAGAGGTAGTATCTCGAAGCCAGAATTGAATTTCTGTTCGAACAAGTTCTTCCTTATCAAGACCACTAGACAAGATTCTTCCTTGCCATACGCCCTTATAGGAATAGAAATTTAGTTCGATTTCCTGTTCTTAAAAAAAAAAGATCTCCTGAGTATGAACAACCTCCAAGCTTAAGGAGTGAGCCCTTCAATGCTAATAGCTTTAATTCTTATACTTATTATATGGCCATGTCACCTGGGCCTAGAATAAGCTGACTGCACCCCCTGTAGGGGGAGGGGAAATCTTCCTGCAAATGATGGGTATGACACTGAACTACATCCAGTGGCAAGGGTCAAGTTCTGGTCCTTTGATAGTGTGAACTAACTTGTTTGTTGCTATCGCTCCCAGATCCAAACTGACCCGAGTGGCAGAAACTTTTATCTGTGGGTCAAGTAAATGCTTGAAAAAAAAATGAAGTGTTTACTTTTTCAAAGGTCTTTATATATATATATATATATATATATATATATATATATATATATATATATATATATATGTGATGTGTATTATATATATATATATATATATATATATTAGGAGATTATGTGCTTAATTGAAGTCATACCTAATTTGAAAAATTAATTAGTTATAATTAAATGAATTAGGCGTGCATATCGGTTTAAATGTAAGACGTAAACAAATCGAGAAAAAGTCAATCTCTGTATGTACATTTCAGCCTTTTGACTTTTCTCGATTTGTTTACGCCTTACATTTAAACCGATATGCACGCCTAATTCATTTAATTATAACTAATTAATTTTCAAATTAGGTATGACTTCAATTAAGCACATAATCTCCCAAAAATTGTCGGCTGGATTTACTTCTTAAAAAAAAAAAAATGTTTTTTGAGAAGTAAATTTTTGTGTTATGCAATTCAAATTATTTTGATTTAACATCTGATGAGACTGAATTTTAGGGAGCTGTATTAAATCAACTTAGATTTATAAAGGCCCCTTTCAAAGATATATATATATATATATATGAGTATAGATAAAAGGATATGAAAACACCACAAAATGCTGTTAAAGTGAAAAAATTTTATAACATATTCATAGCTGATATTGAACAATATTTCGATTTTATAAAAATCATCTTCAAAGCTTGTTTATACTCTGTGTTGTTAAGAGCGGAGACAAAAGTTATATGAGTTCAAAACAAAAACCTTGATGTTGCAAAAAAGAAAAAAAAAAGTTATACACTAGTTTCGAATGTGAGCACTTCCGCCGCATTTTTCTCGGTCACCAGATTATGTATATCTTAATGTAACAGTTTTTAAAAAGAAGACATATTAAAAGATTGACACTAGACGAATTCTCTTATTCAAAACGGGATGAGTATTAGCCTGTTTGACGGTTGGCCTTCAACAGATTTTTAGAAAAAGAATTTTTATCTTTGTAATTAATTTTGTAAATTTTTATTTTTCTATTTTTTGTTTTTCTTATATATAAAGTAAAAAAGTATGAACGGTTGTAAGGTTTTTATTTTTATTTTTTGGATAATGTGAAAATTTAAATTTGTTGGGAAGTATATAACGGAAAATGTCATGTGAAGGGGATTTTCTGATTTCTGACTATAAGTGTCGCTAAATAGGGGGATATAGTAAAAAAGCCTTGTCTTTGGGTTATGGTTTTATGAGTAAGAATAACGCAAGATTCCATAATTCTACGTAGTGTTCTATCGTGTATGTGGGTTATGAATAAATAAATACACACAAAATTTGAACATGCAACATTAGACAGTCCCCATTGTTTTTAAAAACAAGTTTTAATAAATACATGACTGGTATTATATATCTATATATAGTTTGTTTTATTTTAATAGATATTCAAATTTAATAGAACTTAGTTTCGATTTCAAATTGTTTTATTTTTTTTTACTCCTTTAATAAATTTGATGATTTCATGATTTATGGTTCAAACTCTCCGACATTTACTTTTTAATTTCCACCTCCTCAAGCAATATCTTTCAAAAAATGTTTTTTTATTTTGCTAGTTTGAATAATTATGTATGTATTAATATCATTGTATCTACCTATATATTAATTTTTAATGAAGTAGAATGTATGTCATGCTAAGGGCAAGGAAAAGTGGTATATACAGAGTATGTTAAGTGGAATCTGGCACTCCATACCCACGCATATATGCTCTTTTTTCCGCCAGTCAGCGCACACAGCACACCAGCTCACAGTGTGACGAATTTGCCTAAATGAAATCTGTCTCAGTCAAACTCTCTTTGTTACGATCTGTGTGGCCATCCTTTAGACTTCAAGCAAGAGCGCTGTCCAGCGGAGATCCTCTGCGTTAAGCGGAGCGCGATCCTTAGTGAAGAATCCTTTGGTTGTTCCTTGGTGCTACTCAGTCTTGTAGGTTTCTTCGTCAATGATTGCAAATGGACGTCTGTCAGTATCAGCTGATTAAAGAGTTAACCAACCATGTATTCGGGCTGTTGATTGGCTGAGGTTTAAACCACGTGACCTCGCCTAGTCTATAAATTTATGTGGTGGACCACAGCACGGCTTATATCCACCAAATATTCCAACACTATCTATACCACTCTCTCGCTTTCACTGAAATTCTATAGAGATATTGAAATTGTTATTAGCACTTATGTTTAAATATTTTTAAGCTGAATATGACAATGGTTGAGAGTATGATATGAATGTGAGAATATGATGTAAAAAATATTTACTGAATGTGAAAAAAAACAAAACAGAAACCCAACAAATATGGAAAAAACAAATAATGATTTACCATTGTTTAATATATAGAGTCAAATAGCTTCCTATAAGAGACCCTAGACGAAAGATTAGGTGTCAGTTTATGACACAACATTTTTCCAATTATGTGCCTATGATTTGTTTCAAAACCATTTACTGATTTGAAAGGTTCTGTTGTTAAAGTGACTCTCCAATACTTTGAGGATTTTGAGGGCAAATTGACTTAAAAAAAACAATTTAAGATTTTTTGTCCGGATTTATTTATTTAAAATGTATTTTTAGCAAACTGCTTCCTTCAGGTTATCAGTGGTTTCGAAACCCGGGAATGAACCAGAAACCTTCAGATTATCAGACCATCGTAGTCGTCGTAATTGCTTTGCTGTCCCAGCAGTTCTAGTCTTCTCACTAGCACAATCCAACTATATCTTCTCTTCCACTCGTTTCACAGCCAAAATGCTACTGCAGACTTTCTCCCCGATCTTGGAGGGCAGGTCCCTAAATATCCCATTGCTGTGTTTCATCCGGGCTCCTTACTCTGAATTGCATGTTCGACATTCATCAGCATGCGTCAATCCTCATGACGAGACTTTACGTCCGGGTTACTCTGCACTGCTCGTACGGAATTTCACCAGCATTTCAGCAACGAAGAGGTGACAAGTTCAATTTCCGTGGTTACTCGCCACAGTATTAAAAATAAATTAATGATATCATTAAAATAATATCATAAATGTTTTTTTAGTAACAATTTTCATTTTAAATAATGCATATGTACAATTTTATGGCCGATATTTAGTCACTTAAAGTTCAAGATTACCTTAAGTTTTAATGTAATGAAATATATTAAATTAGCAGGACATATGGATATACCACAGTGTCACAATTTAATCATTACAATATTTGATTGTTTACTTAACAGCTATTGCAAAATAGTTCAATATCTCTCACTCTTTTTCTTCTTTCCTTTTCATGTTTTTCATTATGTTTGATTGAAATAGATTGGCATTATCACTGCCTCTCTCTATCTTTCCTTTACACTCTTTCTTTCTTTCTTATTATATTTTTCTGTGTAGCATGTCCTTTTTTCTCCCTTTCTTCTTTCTTTATAATGAAAATGGAATGGTCCATTATTTAGCTGAGGTGACAACATTCATAAAAAGATAAGAATTCGGCGGATACACGTTTACATTTCATCTTGGACAATTTGGACGGTCTCATTAAAGATTTCCGAAGTTCATTTTTTGAAAATCAATGGTGTTTCCATCGATTTGTGACAGATTTATTGTGTTCAAAGCATAGCTTCAAAATTAATTGTTATTTTTTTTCAATCTTTTCTTGACTGGTTCCCACTCTCGAAAGAATATATTAATTAATTCATTGATTTATCTAAAATATATATATATATATAAATGCAATCCGAACTGCTTTACTGAAATTAGATAAGAAACTTTAAAATGATTCTATAAATCGGTATAACTAATTTAGTCAGTTTTATATGAATAGATATTTACTTACCTAATGGCCGAAAATCTTTTTATAGCTCCTTCCCTCACTTCCAGATCATCAGATTTCACCATTTAGTATAAACACATTTTCAATATAATCTGTTGGATTTCAAGTGGTTGTTTCCTAATCCTTTGGGTCATATTGAAAATATACAGTTTCTGATTATGGAACTTATTATCTTTTTTAATTTCAAACTAGCAAATGGCATACATATCTCCAATGAATTTTATTAATCTGTGAAGTTTGATTGAAACACTTTGTGGTATGTACAAATTAAAGTGAAAATCGACCTACACTATATATATATATATATATATATATATATATATATATATATATATAGCTGGGATTTATTTACAAAACAGATATTATTTGACTATAAATCATAAAATAGATCCCTTTATTCATATATATGCAGTTCAATTACACATACACAGTTATCTTTCGAGAACTAAACACTTGAATTAGTAATTCTTACAGTGTTTTTGTAATATAAACATAATCACAGTAAATAAGCAAAATGTTAAGTGCTTAAAAGTGAGGGGATATATGAACATAAATTTTCCCCAGTATATTTCAGTTCGGTTAATATAAAGAAATATGCATTATTAATACGCTTGTTCCTTAATATTCTGACCGTTATCATCTTGCAAAATCCTCAGGTTAAAAATGAGACCGTCCAAATCATCCAAGACGAATTGCAAAAATGTAAACCCTGATTATCTAGTGTCACTTATCAAGCGAATTCTTATTTCTTATGAGTGTCGTCACCTCAACTAAATAATGGACCATTCCCTTTTTTTATAAGGAAAGAAGAGTAAGGAAGGGACATGCGATAACAGAATAAATAAAAGAAAGAAAGAAAGAAAGAAAGAAGGAAAGAAAGAGAGTAGGGGAAAGCTAGAAAGCGGAAGTGAAAACGCTAATTTGTTTCAATCGAAAATAATGAAAATATAAAAAGAAGGACAGAAAGACAAAAAAGTGTATCTGAGAGTTAATTCAAGATTATTATACATTTTACATACTGAATTATTTTGCAATAGCTCTTACTTAAACATATCAATCGTTGTAATAATTAAATTATGATACTGTGGTATATCCACAGGTCCTGCGAGTGCATTATTAATATTGTTAATCTTATCCTTCATCTTCCCAATCCTAGTCGCTCTTTATCACAACTCACATGGGTCATCACAACAGAAACAAGAATAAATTCGCATCTACGTTTGCTTTGCGGAAATCTGGTGCTGCTTATCAACTTCTTTACCAATTCACTTACGAGAGTTAATGTCATCAGCTCTTCAGTTTACCGTACCCCTGTGCTACTCATACGCTGAGTTGACGAGGGCAGGTATTGAACCAGGAATATTGTGATCCCTAGCCAGACGCTCTGTTGACTGAGCTAAACCAGAGAGAGAGTATGTGTATGCGTGTGTGTGTATGAGAGAGAGAGAGAGAGAGAGAGAGAGAGAGAGAGTCAGAGAGAGAGAGAGAGAGAGAGAGAGAGAGAGAGAGAGAGAGAGAGAGAGAGAGAGAGAGTCGTAGAAAATTAAATTTGGCGGGATGAGTTCAAATTCTCAGCGCTTGTGATTGCTTTTCACTTCGCGTTAATGCTCTCGGGGAAATGATGTCCACATCTTCTCCTTCCAGCTTTGGATCAATATTAGGGCAGACTGAGTTTCTTCGCCTTCTAATTAGGCAAACAACTCTAGGAGTTATAAGAGACGGAAATCTTTGAACCGAAGCCCTCTACCAACCTATCAGTGAGGGTGGGTAACTTGTCAAGGTGAGTCAGGTTCGGGATTCGTTTCCAGAGTTTCTAACGCTCAGAGATATTTTCTTACAAACTGGTACGAGTACAAACTAGATGATATTATCTGGAGTGGATATGGGTACCGGTGTTCATATATATATATATATATATATATATATATATATATATATATATATATATATATTGGTACGGAAAAAGCGTAAAACCAGTCATTTTGCGGTTATATATCTATTTCCACAGGTATCAGTGTATGTTTATGAGTATCATCAAACCGCTGACTTTATTGAACATCGAACTCTCAATTTGGACCTGAAAAACATTCTGCTGTTTGAAGAAAGCTCCAACTAAGAATCATCCTCATACCAACTGACTTGGTAACCCATATATATATATATATATATATATATATATATATATATATATACAAATAAGCATCCATAAGACCCGTAGGGTGTCATGAAGGAGAAGGAGAATGACGAACAGAAAAGCTAGAATTATTCACCAGAACAACCCAGCCATACAAGCGTACAAATTTGAGAACGTATTCTGAACTGGAATGATAACAATATTTTGATTCAATTTCAAGATGGCACAGATTTAACCAATATAAAACCCTGCCGCTGACTTTCATTGAATGTCAAATCATGTGTTACTGGATATTCCAGCCTCGTTTTCATTCCCACGATCTGTTTTGTAAAGAAAGACTAACACAATATGTTCCTTTACAAAACATCACGTTTTTGTGGTAAATCATTTTTATCAGCTTTCATTCTGGAATCTACAGTAAAGCCTTCTTGGCGTCAGTGTTAATCTTATTTTACCAAGATGAATCATCACTCAGGAAACAGGAATAAAAAAAGAAAATCGGGTTAATTATATTCTATAATAATTGGAGCGTATCTGTTGGATAATTAATGATTTTCTTTTACAAGTTTATGCCTAGTTCCAATTGTCTGAGTGTCGTTTTAATCACATGAATGAACTTTGAAGTTATTCAAATCACATGAACGAACTTTGAATTTATGTTAGAAGACACTAAAAACAAAAGTAAAATAACACATTTCCTCAAAATAACTGATTTATTTTAGGTTATTTGTTTAACTAACAAATATATGCACCGTCTGGGTGTAAGTAATTAAGTTTTAATAATAATATCTTTTCAGCTAGTATATTAGGTCTGAGACCTGTCAGCTGTTCCTTATAAATATTCATTTTAAATCCACAGAATATTTATAACCATTCCACAGATTAATGGAATAGAATATTATATTAAATTAGAAAGACTAATGAAACTAAATAATAATTCAGATAAAAAGATTTGAAACAGAGGGGGTTACAATCGAAAAATAGAACAACTCAAACTTTCTATTCCATCACTTCCGTCTTTCATTGCTATTTTTTCCCTAATTTAACAATTTAGTTAGAAAACGAAGTAAATAATAAAATTACCGTTATTTCCTCTTGTTAATGGATTTCTTTTAAGATTTATCTCTGAGATGTTTGCTCATATTCATTAAGATAAAACCAAACAATAAGAAATCAATAATACTAAGCATATACTTATTAAAATAAGATTTCTAATATCAATATGCAAATTAGCTTTCCCGTTCACAGTGTAAACCGCTATTCTGTTGTATATATAAATACAATTGCATGTTATTAGTATGTAGATAAGGCCAACAGTAATAATAATATAAAACAATTTTATTATTGAATGTGACGTAAATAACTAAGGAAATTGTGCCTTGAGTAGTAATATAATTTCGGTTAAAGGCAGACAAACACATAATGTACATTATGATAAGATGATACATCAACTTCTTATGATTTATCTAATATTATTCATTTATAAATATTCCATTATAATAGATATATCTTCAATATTCTATTGCATTTTTAATTGCACTTATTTGTCTGTAATCACTTGTTGGCAGACTTATATTATATCAAGTATCCCTATCTAATAAGAATTATTAGCACACAGTTCTAACGTTTATTTCCATATAGTAATAATTTATACTCAAATATATGCTTAAATAAATAATTCTATTTAAGAATAATCAGTTTTTGTACTCAATAGTCTGCTTTTAAGTAAGTAATACTAATCCTTTCTAAACAATTTTATCTTCAAGTGTTCCTACACAAATAATTCGCATACAGTTAAATAGTTCCAGTTATCCCTATCTAACATTAATAATTCTATTTAATCTCATTATAATGGAGATTGTTTGTTTTTCTGTCTGTAACCGTTTGGTTTTATCTTAATGAATATGAGCAAAAATCTCTGGGATAAATCTTAAAAGAAATCTATTAACTAGAGGAATTAACTGTAATTTTATTCTTTACTTCCTATTTTAACTAAATAGCCAAATTAGGAAAATTTAGCAATGAAAGACGTCAGTATTGGTAGAGTACGTTTCAGTTGCTCTATATTTCGATTGGGCATAATCCGTCTGTTTAAAATATTTTTATCTGCATTCTTATTTAGTTTCATTAGTCTTTCTAATTTAATATGATATTTTATTACATTAAAACTGAAATACTGGCACACGGAGGGTGCATATATTTGCTAGTAATAATGATGTTTGGTGTCCACAGTTGTGGTTGTACGTATTCCTATTAAATTAAGATAATTTTCACAGGACCATAACAGGGACTATCACTCCGAATCAGAGTGAATCTCAGAGTAATGACAGAAAAGGAATCACTCCTCATTCCCCAAACCCTCCAAAATTGGAGGCTAAAAAATCCCTTTTTACAAGGGTTAGGGGTCTTACCCCTATTCAGAGGGACACAATTAGTGTATTCCAAGACGTGTCGACAGGGTAGCATATATATACATTCAGTGTTTGCGTACGTCGTTACAAAGGCAAGCATATTAAAAAGCACCGAATTCAGCGAATGTGCGAGTAAGTGCTTGTTACACAAAGTTAGTCATTTTACAAATGTCCTTACTTTCAAAGCTTCTAAAACAAAGGAGACTAAATCCATAAACTTGTACTTAGACATATCACGAGTTTAA
>CM042138.1:110710664-110733164 GCA_023376005.1 Doryteuthis pealeii | reverse complement strand
ACCAGAAGGCAGAGCCTGAAACTTTACCCCTTAGCCACCGGCCCACGCCACACGCCACACGCGAGGATCGCCGACTAATTTAGTCGATGGTAATCGTACAGCCACATAACCTGTATTGTCTTGTAGCCCATGTATATATATATGAGGTTAAGTAAACAAACAAATGTGTTTATTTTTTATATGGCCGACAATTGTTGGAGGATATGTGCTTGATTGAAGTCATGTCTAATTTTGAAAGTTAATTAGTTAATAATTAATGAATTTAGGCGGGCATATATGTTCAAATGTAAGGCTAAACAAATCGAGAAAATGTCAATCCCTGAATGTACATTTCGACCTATTAGGTCTCATCAGCAAGGTTATAGTTATGGGAGACTGCTCCATACGTGACTTGAAACCTCGACAGGTCTCTAACCGTTACACTAGCTTGCTAATTCCACATTCTTCGTTTGTTTTGAAACTTATTTTATATTTTTTATAATCTATATTCCACTTTTTATTGACTTGCTACACGACAGTATGAGGCTAAATAAACAAACAAATATGTTTATCTTATATATATATATATATATATATATATATATATATATGTGTGTGGTGTGTGTATGTGTATGTATATATATATATATATATATATATATATATATATATATATATATATAATTTGTAATGAGCTCTTGTAAGAGAAGTTCCAATGTTGGAGAATGTTATCACTTTAGGTTCCAACAGATTTTACGATAAAACAATTGACATAACGTGAGGTGAGTAGTTATCGTGGAACGCTGGGATTAGTAAATCAATTTCGATAGCAATGCTCTGTTAAGTAGCAGTCGTATAATTTTTCATTTGTGTATTAATAAACACGTTTGATTAATATCGTAGTTTTCGGACATATTTTGTATGTACACACACACACACACACACACATTATGGACTCTCTCAGCGATTTTCGACGCATGAGGGTTCATACATACAATGAACACCCACTCAGTGATTTGTTTATAGTGGTGAAGGCTTGTGTTGGACCATCTACACTTTTTGGCACAGTCGATAGGAAAGAATTGGTGCATCAAGGGTTGCCACAAACCCAATCAACGACCGACCTGAGGAATTTTGAATTCAGAGTTATCCCTCTCCTTGACTGGTTACCTACCAAAAGCTGAAGAGCCCAGTCTGTCCCACTACTTAACCCATAGCTGGAGGGAGAATATATGGATTCATACCTTTCCCAAGGGTATTAGCGCTATGTGAAATGCCAACAGCTTTATATATATATATGTATACATATGTGTGTGTATGTGTGTGTGTTTAAACACACGTACGCACACGATTCAGAATACAGAATAGTGCGCAATAGATAATATCATTCGAATCGTATTTTACGAATGAATAACATTAGATTACGGAAACTCCCGAAGGAGTCCAATTCTAACCTACTTGTCCGTTGTAACTCAAGTGTCTCAAAGTTTAAAAAAAAAAGGTTTTGTTTACATTGACGAACGACGGAAAATCGACCTTACATACTACATATTATGTAAATTTTAACTTTTAAATAAAACAAATAGTGTTCAATCATGAAACCATTGTGGATAGATAGATGTTTATTTCGTGAATAGTTTCTTACAAAAAAGATTTTAGTTATACTAATTATTCTAAAATGAAAATATAAAAAAAAAAAGTTGAGTTATCGTTAAATGTTTTCTTTTGGTTTGTCATTTAATTCGCTGTAAAAATAATACAATCTTTAAAAACACATACTAATTACATATTTAAAAAGATTATTTTATTCTATTTCTAACCAAATGAATATTTTTAAGAAAGGAACAGAAATATGCGATAAATAAGATTTGATTTTTTACGTAAAAAATCATACTATGAATTCTAGGCAGTCTGAAGCAAAACATTATTTTTTAACTCACTATAAAAAAATAATTCAATGGATAAAAACACATACAAATTACATATTTAGAAAGATTATTTTCTTTTCTTTCCAACCATATAAATATTTTAAAGATTGGACCATGAACAGACGATAAATTCCGAGCTGAACGGCTTAAACTGCGAAATTTATTCATTAAAATTAAACTGTAACAAAAAGCAGGCAGCAAACAATATTTTATTATCAGCAGGAGCTGGTATACGGACAGCTCCGTAAATTGGTCGATTTGGGGTTAATTTATTAATTATATCCCTCAATTAGCAAAAATTAATAACCAAATTTGGCGTGTTTCATAGTTAGAAAGTTATGAAGGTATACGCAAGATTTAAAATCTGAGTGCCCCCCCCGTTTTGGAGTTATATGACACGTACTTACCGAAGTTCCTCTTATATATATATATATATATATATATATATATATATATATATATATATATATCATTATGTGATTCAATTCAGATCATACCAACGAGTTGTAAAAGAAAGACAGGTTTATGACTTTTTATATATATGTATATATATATATATATATATATATATATATTATATATATATATATATAAAGTCATAAACCTGTTTTTCTTTTACAACTCGCTGGTATGATCTGAATTGAATCACATTAATGATGGGATTTTAGCAACAAGTAAATATTACTAGCCCAATGCCACATGGTTTTTAATTTAGAATACGTCCATCTCTTACAAATACGGATTAGTTAGTTTGGTTTGTTTTGTTTTACGGCATATCAACCTCAGTGGGTCAATTAATCCCGACAAAGTTGTGAAATAAATTCATTCTTAATGCATAATACAATTTTGTTTATCAACTCATGTTTTTCTATTTAACCCATAGATGTGACCCTAAAAGGTACTACCACTCCGGGTCAAAGTGGACCAGGAAGCAATGGTGATGAAGGGGTGCTCCACATTCCCCAAACCTCCAAAACTCAAACCTCACCATCAGATAGAGTTTAACGTCATTCCCAGGACATGTAGACCCGCAGCCACCGCCTTCTAGCACCCATATGATAAAAAGGAGTTGGGGCTTGCCATAAGGGCAATAGGGTTGGGAAAATCATATAGTTACTAGGGCTTGATGTGACTAGTCAAATGATCGGAAGGGGCCTCTCCGACCGCCTGTCTAGCCCAAGATAGGGCCAAAGTGGAGTATTGCAAGTCATGAACTGCTCATCCACCTGGGTTCTATCCTTAAGCGCCACGGGCCACCACCCACGGCCAACAGGTGGCCCCATTGGGGGAGTCTTGCCTCTCTGCAGAGGTGCGGTCGGTGCATTCTAACGCCCCAGTCGACAGGGCGGAAAGATGGATTAATATACTTTCCAAGCCCATTAATGGAAAAGGAAACACACTCAGCCTTGTCCAGAATTTGAACTCGGCTTGTCGATCCCATTTTCTACACGGATACCCATTACGTCAATCATATAGAAATCCTGCAGTTTAGTGCATGTGCGTGTGAGTGTTTATTGTTATACTACGTAATCATTTAACAAGTGATGTTATATCCGTACCTTAAAGACTTGCAAAACAAAGGAAGCAAAGAGACATATCCGTAAACTTGTACTTAGGAATGGGATGAGTTCAGTTTTCTTTATCGTTTTTTTCTAAAGATAGAAACATTTGTCATCGTATTCTCCACATGCTCCCCTTCTCGTCTATTTTATTGCGGAGGTCATACAGTGCAGGGTATTATTAGCCAGTAGAACAATTGATAACATTCATATATATATATATATATATATATATATATATATATATATATTATATATATATATATATATATATATAAATTTGGTAGAAATTACCAGCTCTTTTTTTAAACTAAAGATGAATACATAGAAGACTTTGAAGCTAAAACCCGTGGCATCTTTGCTCTTAGCTAATATATACAAGGATATGCTAAAAAGTTTCTGATCCAAGAGGATCATTTTATCATTTGAAAGGTCCGTGTTCCTGGATAAATCTTTTAAAAATCAAATGGATCAAATTAATTAAGGAAGACTGTAGGCACAATAAAATACTTTCCTCTGAAATCTTGAATGGAAACTTATGTTTATTTATTAACACTGTGTAACAATTTTATTACTTGTTATAGTGAGATTTCTTAATTGGTTATATTGTAAAAGTCTAGTCTTCCCCTTCAAACTTTGATTTTAAGAAACGGATAATGAAATTCAGAAATTATCCAATGTAAAAAGAGGAAAATCTGCACATCATAATTTTCATAAGATCTGAATAAAACAATATATGAATAAAAATGTACATAATATATATATATACTAAAATTATACAGAATTTAACAAAACTGTTTAGAAACTGATATAGAAATATATTTGCAAAACATGTACATTTAATTAGAAAATGTAATTTATCAATAAACAAGTGAATATTTTTGGCTTTTAATTGATTTAATTTAAACAAACATTGAAAATTCTTTTTGGGTGGGGCCTAAAGATGAGACCATGTGTGAAAAAAGAAAATACTAGACAAAAATATTAGAACTAGTTAGTGTGTTCATAGCTTCAGGTGTGTAGACATCTACTTTTGAACAATGTTCGAACAGGGTAGGATTGTTGAACTTTAAAAACATGGTCTTTCGCAACTAGCCATTCCAGAAGAAATTGGCCATAGCAGAACTGTCATAGTTAACTTCATGAAAAATGCGTATGCTTCTAAAAAATTAAAACGGTTGCCCCAATAAAATCTTACCATTTCCAGACAGGCGCATTAGGCGAAAAGTTAAGAGATATTCAAACCTAACATCAAATCAATTAAAAGCGAATACAGATGCTGAATTCAGCTCTTAAACAATTCGACGGCATAAATAAGAAAAGATTTAAGAACGGGGAACGGCTGTAGAGGCCTCACCCTTTTTTCTTAGACGTAAAATCTCCCGTTTCTAATTTGCTTCCGATTATCAAACTTGAAATGTGGTTAAATGGAAGAAAATTATTTTCAGACGAAAATAAAACCCAACCTTGATGACCCAGACAACACGACATAGTGGAGTGATTCAATAATGGTCTTGCTGTTATGCCTGAATGATTCATTGTGTGCGTAGAATCTTTGAAGTTTACTTGCACCAGTCCCACATATTTTTTGCTGGCTGTGGAACGGTTTGTGTTGGACGATGTTATTGTAGCTTAGTCGATTACTAATTTAACAGTAATGATTCCTTTTAATATTTTTTTAATATTTTTATTTTTTTTAAATTTTTTAATATTATTAATGATAAGTGGCAAGTACGCTGCTTTGAAACCAATAGTAACAATCGCCTTTTAATTGTATTATACAATATAACACACACACACACGCACATATATATATATTATATATATATATATATATATATATATGTATATATATATATATATATATGGTTAGTTAATGATTGTGTTAGGTATTATTGAATATGGCAACTTCTATAAATGAGCTTGAGCACTTTGAAAAGCATTTAAACTCTGAGTGAACAGGCTTTTCAGAACCCACTATTTACCGTAGTAACATTCGGATACCTACCTATTTGATGTGTGTATTAGCACAAAACTCAAAGTCACAGGTAGCATGGGTTCATTCTTAACCTCGATTGTATAACCATATCTGCTATTTTTAAAAATAAAGTTATGCAAAGAGGAAACATTTTTTATGGCGAGTTGTTTTTTTTTTCTCACCTTATTTTTGAGAGGGTCAACTCACTTATAAGTGTTTTTTATATTGAATATATAGCTCCATTGTTTTATTGTAGTAGAGCATTTTGTTTAGAATTACTTTTCTATGTGTGCAAATATTTTTTTCAGTAATGTCAGAGGGAGTGGCTCGTTTATAATGTTTTCTTTATGTGTTATTAAGTATGTTTCCTTTGATAATTGAGGTTGGGAACTTTGAAAACCATTTAAATGCAATCAAAACAGTTTATTTACCTCCTAACTTCACTGTAGTTACAGTCAAACACATACCTGTTTGATGAGCGGTAGCTGTTTTGTTTTGACAGTGTGAATTGAAATCTCAATACCAAGTCCAAACATACTCCAGCCTTAGTTTTGTATGCAGAACGGTAGCTGTTTTTTCTCAACTGCGCCCTTAGCATAATCGATAGTATTTCAATCAGGACAATTAAGAGTCAATAAATCGAGGCTGGTGACGTCATGAAAAAAGCATTTACAGTGTTCCCAGAGCATTGAGTAGCAATCATGATGTAGGCATTTGGATACCTAGCACGAATCCTTATGATACAGGTAACTCTTTTGCAATATTCAGATCGTTTCCAGTACTTCATATCAGGTAACTTTTTGCAACTTTAATCTTTATGCTCCCCACTGCCGATGATTGTCCATATACATCAAGCTGTTCCTGAAAAAAAGAAGACATAGAAAGTCATATTTAAAATTGCGGATTTTTCAAATTACCTACACAATGATGGTTGAGTTTGTAAATTTAACGTAAAACTATTATTAAAACGATATAAATATATATAACATCATAGAATCTTTTCGCATAAGTTTAAATCTACCCTTGTGGCGGCACTTAAAGATTAATTCATTTCTTTGATTCAATTACTGGTTGTATTTTTGCATTTATTTATGGTGAATTTCTCATATATATATATATATATATATATATATATATATTATATATATAATCCAAAAGTCCAGAGAAGAAATCTTCCTTACAACACAAGAGTTTTATTTAAAAAACCTGTCGCAGTTTGAGAGCTCAATGTGTGCTCTTAATGTTAGAGTCACAGAACAAATATATTAGTAAAGAAATAACAAAAGACTTAGAGATTTAGCATTATAGTCTAGTTCAGGGAGCTTAGACAAAGTGTCTAACTCTCCTGACTCATCAGATGCGAATGCGAATGACCTCATTCGCATCTGATGAGTCGGGAGAGTTAGACACTGTCTAAGCTCCCTGAAATAAACTATAATGCTAAATCTCTAAGTCTTTTGTTATTTCTTTACTTATATATATATATATATATATATATATATATATATATATATATTGAGTGAGAAAGAGAAAGGGAGAGAGATGGAGAGAGAAATGGAAAGAGAGTGAGTTCAAGAGTCTTTAATAAATAGATAGATATATACGAAATACAAATATTTAGTAAAAGAATCTTTGAATCAAATTTCCATGTTTTTGGCGAACTCTAAACCAAAAGCAAAGAAATTATTACAGCTGTGTATTTATACACCAAACAGAAAACTTCATTTCTTCGTTACTCAATTAAGCAGTTCAGAAATAAAGCTTGAGAAAAATGAAAATCAGCCCTAATTGACGTAAGGTAATCCGCATGTATTCCATTTATTTCAAGTCGGTTAAGTCCGACACAAAGACCCCGCAAAATTAAGATAATAAAAGGATCGTTTCTTTCTGTTATATATCCCTTGACGTCGGGTACACAGTGGCGAGAGAGAGAGAGAGAGAGAGAGAGAGAGAGAGAGAGAGAGAGAGAGAGAGAGGAGGGATATGATAGATGATGATAAGGGGTTCTTACTTGTTTTCTCTGTCTCCTGGTTCCTGCCGCTAATTCGTCAGTCATTTCCTCAGGGCAGATTCTGTGGGTTGCATTCTTCTTTCTTGTTCGGGCTGGTCATCTCTTGTTTTAATGAATTAAAAAGATTTTGTTGTTTTTTTCTTTTCTTTAAGTCTTTATTAAACAACCCCAGCATCGGATTCAATCGCGCAATGAGAGCGACATCTCGGTGAGACGGACTTTTGCGTCCGCTTTTTCTGAATTTCTAGTCGCAACTAAACCAAAACTGTTTTACGCCCTGCTAGCACGCTTTCTAAGGGGTCACGCGGAATTTCACCACAACTCAATCATAATCAAAACGGTTGGTAATTTCCCACTCGATCCCCGTTGTTTTGAATCTGACGAACTCTGATTCAAAATTTATCTAACTACAGTGCGTACATAATTCATAAGCTACCTATGAATTATGTAACATTTCTCAGTGACATATATAAGCAGTATTCTTTGTGAGATCATTCTCTAACAGGTTATTTAAGAAAGTAATGAAACTGATTTTGTATTTATTTTTCACGTTTAGCTTTTTTTTCGTTCAAATTCTTAGGTGGAACAAATCATTTTTGTATAGCTGTGAGACTGTGAAAGGTAAACCCTATTCTATTTAAGCAGTCGCATCACTAACAGAGGGAAATACAAAAGTTAAAAATTCTCAACAGATCTGCTCGACGTTTGACGGAGTGATTGGCAATTAATTGAATCTCAATCACCAGACACTTCATGAAATTTTTCCACAAGAACAACCAGGCATGCGGAAAATCTGTGCAAAATTACATTCGAAAGAATGTTACTCACCGTGAACAAGTTTTTAGTCAGAACTATATTGCTACTGTATCACAGCACCTTAGTTCCCAGCTTGTGGCGAATTAATCTTTCGATAAATCAAAACTAGTCTTTCATTCAGAAACTACGAGAACATGAAACAGGCCGTAACGAATCAACTGAATAGATAATATATAGTTTAAGGGGTGACAAGTCCAACTTGCCTTGAACATCAGGAACCATAAGATATGAATTTCTCCTGCTCCCCGCGGTGATGTGGCACAAGGTCAGTTTAACACAGGGGTATCCCGGGACAGTTTAAAAAATGCCTTCTGCTTTACAATATACATAGGGCTGAACTTGCACAAAAGTGTCGAAATTAGGGTGACCCAGAAAAAACAGAACCCATAAATTTTGTAATAAAACTGTTAATTTTAACTATGGGGGTCTAGGGTTAGGGGTTAGGGTTAGGGTTAGGATTAGGGTTAGAGTTGGGGTTTAGGGTTAGTTTAATGGGAAAATGAATAAATAATTTGGGTTCTGTTTTTTCTGGGTCACCGGTATACAGGGTGACCTAGAAAAAAACAGAACCCACAAATTTTGTAATAAAACTGTTAATTTTAACTAGGGGGGTTTATGGTTAAGGTTAGGCGTTAAGGTTAGGGCTTAGGGGTTAGGGTTAGGGTTGGGGTTGGGGTTTAAGGTTAGTTTAATGGGAAAATAAATAAATAATATGGGTTCTGTTTTTTCTGGGACACCCTAATCTTGACACCTTTGTGCAAGTTCAGCCATACATAGGCAGATAATTTACCCTGCTTCTCTCCCTTCTTCTCATTATCTCTTCACCGATTTTGTGTTTCGATTTATAACCTCACCTCCACCTTGCCAAATTCTAGATATTTTCTTGATGTAAAACTTATCCAGAGCATAAAGAAGTCAAGAGTCAGCCATGCTGTCGACAATTCAAGATTACGACCATTTTTTATTGCTGTGTAGGGAGACAAGAAATAGTTGTCTCACTTTAAGAGTGGGGGTGTCCGTTAAGGTTTTTGTATAGTGTCACATGACAATCCAGAAAACCATTCTCATCGTCTTTGAAGAATAGATACTTGTCTTCTGCCTGGCCATTGAAGACTCCAAACACTGTTTCTAAGAGTGAGAAAAAACATTAATGAATTTTCTTGCTAAAATGATTATTCAAATTTAATTAAACATTACTAATTAGGTTTATAGGTTTTTCTTCAACCCAAACATGTGAAATAATTACATAGCATTATTGAATTTAATGAAAGTATATTGTTTGACGATGCCATAAGGGTGTCGACAATGATTTTTCACAAAATTTCAAGGACTATATATATCCAGTAGTTTCTGTTGGAAATAACATTTCAATTTGTGTTATTATTTTCAAATAAATATTTCCTCGTCAGTGTGCAGTTTCCAGAAGGAACTGATTCGAAGAAGATAAAGTTTATTTGTAATGTAGCGAGATGGAAGGTCCTGAGTTTTGCGAGGACTACTATTAGAAAAGGAGGAAGAAGAAATAAGAGATAGTAATGGTTTAAAAAAAAGTGATGAACACAAAACGGTTTGTCGGGAATTTGACCGGGGCGTGACCCCCCGAATGAAGAATTGAAATCCAACCGGAAGTTTCGGGTGTGGACCGGAACCGGAAGTCACGTGGTGACGTGGAACAACGAAGAAAAATACCGGCCTCTTTTTGCTTTCCGAGGCCTAGGGGACGGACGGGCCTCTGGTCCCTAGTGTGGGATTACAGTAATTTAACAGTGTCCTCTCTCTCTTTCTCTCTGCCCTTCCTCCTCTCCAACACAACCCACGAAACGAGCCCTGAAAATAAAAGCTAAGCAGCTTGTGACGATATATTTCTCGCGTTGTACTTTTTTATCGACAAGATGACCGCCACATGCCGAACACCTTTTTGTGTTGTGAATTTGGAGGCACGTTGACAAGACCCGCTATACAACATATATCGCTATTAGAACGTTACATATATCAGTTTCGGTACTGTAACCATATACCGCCACGTTACAGTAATTAAGTTGATGATTTTTTAAAACATAATCAGAGTCGTTAATTACTAGAGTGACCTCATATATAACCAAGGAATCAATGGGCATTAGACGTTTTCCATGATCAAATTTTCCGAAGATTTTAGCAGTACTTCATATCTAATGGATATGCAGGAGATATACGAAGCACTGACAACAGCTTGTAATATTTACACGCTTTGATGAGTGAAAGTTTATATGATGATCTGATAGCATTAAGATCCAGTTATTGATTTACTTGGCTTAGCTTAGGTTGGCGCAAAGACCTAAGTATGGGTCACGCAGTGGGGATCATACTCATAAACAATGGTCTGAAAATCTAAATCGTTGACTATCATACAATACTTCTATGTGTCTATTTTTGCCACAGAACCATCAACAGTGAATTGTTTTTTTTTAATATTTATTTTCTTCAATGCTAAATACACTGCTTATAAGGGTGGGTTCTACTTTAATGGTATATATATAAGTTATTGTGTGTTAATTCATACAGAAAGTTGATTAATTTCTTAATATTCTTGATATAATCATAATTATTTATACTAGTCACAGAAAACACTCTCCTGGCGTCGTAAAAATTAATTTTTGAAAGACATTGCCTGAGAGGGCGGGAGTTAAAAATTCAATGTCAGAGGGTTTGTATCATAAGTAAGCAAAATCATATATATTAAAGGAGTAAAAAAAACAAAAACAAAAAACAATTTGAAATTAAAACTGAGCCCCGTTCCTCTCAAATAAAATGTTGCGTGCATGTAATAATCAAACAATTATTTTGAATATTTTCCACATCAATTTTACACAAAATCGTAGGTATTTATTTATTTGTAAACTTTTTAGTTAACTTCTTGTTACTGTAAAAAAAAGGACGAGAGTAAAAAACAATTTTTAAATTTGCTTACTCAAATTTTGGGTGCATATAGCATAAGAATATTGTGACGTAAGCTATGACGTAGAACTCTGACGTAGTTTTTGTTACAGACAGGAATAGAGACAATGTCCATTATTAATAGATTGTGAACATTCCGTTGCAATATATTTTTAATCGTACTTTTTTATTTGTCTATGCACAGATATAATCAATTAGGGACAATGTCCATATGCAATCACACTTGGTTAACGTATACTAAGTATGACCCCTTTATCACCATTGCTTCCAGGCTCACTCGGAGTAGTAGTACCTGTTAAGATCCCATCTATGATTTTGCTTACCTAGAAATTTGTTTACAAAAAGAAATTCAGTTTTCGAAAATTTTCTTCCAAACCATCGCTGCGAATCTTTCAAACTTTGTTGGCATTAAATGACCCACCGTAATTGATATGCCATAAAACAAAACAAAACAAAATATAATAAGTATGATAAGTAAGCTCCCCGTAAGCAATGGTAATCTATATTCAAATTTACGCACACTATATAGTTTCAAGCATCCTATCAAATAATATAGTCGTTTCAACACAATTATATGGTTTAAAGATTTTCAAGATATTATGTGGTTTCATATAATAATTATCATTATCCTTTCTTAACACGTAAAACTTCAAGTAAATATTCTTAATACCAATAATTTGCCAACAGTTATATGGAAAAAGTATTCATATCTAATATTAATAATTTTCAAGCTGATCTATTTGATTGATAGATGGAACGAAAGTGCGTAATATAGACTTGGGAGTAATGAAAACAAAGGGATGAATCCACACTTTTAAAAATTCCAGAACTGGAGATTCCCCTCCAGATTCAGTTTAGTGTCATATACTGGACACAAGAATGGAGGCGCGTGGTCTAATGGTTAGAGTCGTAGGAAATGGACTCGTCGACTCGAGTTCAATTCCTCGATAATGCTGTTTGGATTTCACATGGCGCTAATACTCTTGGGAAAGGTATGAAACCTACTCTCCCTCTTATGGATAAATAGCAAAGAAGACTGGTCTCTTTAACAATGGCTAGTTAACCAGTCTAGGAGAATGAAACTCTGAATTCAAACCTGTTAAACTCCGCTTAAGAAATTGACCTTGTGTCGCATCTTGCTCGTGTGGGAGGGGTTGGTAAATATATATACTGGACACAAGAATAATTTTCAAATAATTTTTGAAATTTTTCAAATAAATTTTGACACTGAACGTTGGTATGATAATTCTTTATATATAATATGATTTGTTTTAATGACGTTCCAGTTCTTTCTTACTTGGATGAGATCAAATCCTTAAGCTGTCAATCATTCAAGTGTTCACTTTGGATTATCGTGTGTCCTAGTTACTGTGATGCAATCATGCCAGGAACGAAATTCTACATCTACAAGAAGTACGTAGTATACGCATGGGATGCTTAATTGACGGACATATATGAATACCAAAAAAAAAAACACACCATTAACAGTCTCTGTTATCACACCTGGTAGATGAAATGGAAACTGATACTCACACCTAAATTAAACCCAATAAATTTATGCAAGCTAAACATAAAAGAAATAAATATCTCTTTTTAAGGCGTTTAGAAAAAAGAAGAAAGAAAGAAAGAAAGAAAGAAAGAAAGAAAGAAGAAAGCGGGAATATGAACGTAATCATCTTATATGCTATGAATTTGTTTTTAATTGTATGTTTGTACAGTTGGATGATAGGCAGAAAACCAGAAAAAATTAACTTTTTATGTCCATGAATCAATAAACATTGACAATTTGATATAAGAAGAAATGATCCAAATACCATTTTGCATAGATGGTTTCTTCGAGGTGTGCCCCCACCCACACAAAAAAGGATGAATTAATTCTTTTTTTTTTTTTGAGAATGAAAGCAAAAGGATAACCTGCTTTCATCTGTTCGAAGCCGGTGCTGTTAATTGGTCATTTTCTGTGATTCGTTTAAATCATTTCGAAAATATCTTGGATTATTATGTGTGGATATAAAACGCAAATTGATAATGTATATATATTTTGAACTTTTTATGTTTTTTTTTATATCTCTTAGTCGATATATATATATATATATATATATATATATATATATATATATATATATATAGAGAGAGAGAGAGAGATAGATAGATAGATAACAATTAATCTTAGAATATCCACACACGTGTTAAGCTGTATTTTGGTAACATTTTGAAATTTTGTTGATGACAGCTGTTTTGTTTAAAACTGTAGAGTATCGTCTTATGTAAACAAATACAAGGTTTAAAAATCCCTTCCGTAGGATATTTCCATTCACACACACACACACGCGCGCGCACACGCGCATATTATGTTTTGGTAATTTTATATATGAATTTGATGTATTTCAAACTACCTTATTTCAGATCTTATTAACAGGTATTTGCTTCATACCCCACTTGTATGGGCTGGGCACAAGGCCTCGTTCTAACGTGGGCCCGCCCACAAGCCGAAGCTCTTGGGTAGGAAAGAACAAAAATTGCGTCGATCCCTTCGGCATTCCCCCTCAAGGGGGCGCCTCAGGTGCTGGGCAATAAACCCAGCCCTGTCCCTTTAAGTCAAGGGGGCAGGTATTGTCTGGGAGGATAGCCCCCTGGGATCGACGTTATTAACTTGTAAAGATCCAGGGCCGAAGCCACTGGACCCCCACCCCGTTGGGCGGGTTTACATACAGATCTTATTAACATGTCATTTTGAAATCCGTCTATCAAACGGTTTATAGATCTGCTGCAGATTGTCCTTATTCACTGTAGGACCCTTGAAAAATAATCCATTGAACCAACAACTCAGTCAATCTGATTTACATATTCATTGGCGCTATCTGTCCTTTCGCGTTATTATCTATCGAATAATCTGGCAAAATATCGACTTATTCGTATCAGATAAAAATGGTTCAATGTGCTGTGATTAAAGAGAATTTCAGCGACGTGATCCCATGAGCAGGAAGTAAGAGCTTAGTTCCAAACACACACAACGACACACACAACGACACACACACACACACACACACACACACACACACACATATATATATAAATATATAAATATATATATATATACATTATGTGCCTACGTATACACATCCACACACACACGCTAGCATGCACACACACATACACACACACACATATATATACATACATATATGTATATATATATGTGTGTGTATGTGTATGTGTGCTTGTGTTTGTGTGTGTATGTGAGTGTGTGTATGTGTGTGTATGTATGTGAGTGTGTGTATGTGAGTGTGTGTGTGTGCGTGTGTGTGTGTCGTAGGATTAACGGATACATATTTAATAGGCTTAGTTTCGTTAAGCTGAAAGACATATTACACAGATCTCCTAAACTAACGCACAAAACATGGCAAGGTGTTCACATGAACATTATTTTATGTAGAGATAGGAGGTGGGCTATTGTAACGGTTATTGTCACCAGAAATGGAAACGGTGACCCTTTTTCAAATCCTGGATGGCTTTTTTTAAATTTCATTTCGCACTAATATTCTCGAGGAATACATGATTTTATCTGTCCTACCTATGGGAAAATACGATGGTAGGTCAAAAAGTAATGCCAGTTTGTTTAAGACAGGTATAATTATCAACACAGGAACATGTATCATACATCGAAAGAAAGCTGATCCTCTGTGGATCACATCCCTACTTCACTAAATTGTCACCTTTTCTCTCAATAGCAATGTTCTGCCTTCGAATGAGAGCATGTATCCCTGACCCTTAAAATTCTGTTGACGGTTCTTTGAGCCACTTCTTCACTTCAGATTTCACTTCCTCGTCGCTGGAATAATGTTTGTCTCTCAAACCCTCTTTTATAGGGCCGAAGAGATGATAGTGATTATTCCACTGACGCGGAAGTGAAATCTGTAGTGAAAAAGTGGCTCAAAGAACAGTCAACAGAGGACCAGCTTCATTTTGATGTATGATACATGTTCCTGTGTTGGTAATTATACCTGTCCTAAACAAAATGGCACGACTCACACTCGTATTAGAGCAGAATGCATTATTTAATCTTGTTTAGGCAACCAGTCTAGAAGAAAAGAAATCTGAATCGAAACCAGCTTTACTCTGCTTCAAAACTGACCTTGAATTGCATCTTTGTCTATGAATCATTCCAATTAACACTGAATTCAAGTTAGGACATCGGAAAATATCATCGCGTTGAATCACGATCAATTAACTGTCAGAAAATTAACTTGATGTCACGTGTTCTTAGAGAAGTACATTTACCCCGTCGTATAACAATAGGATAAATGCTTCAATTTTTATAGAAAAAGTGAATAAGTATCTTGGCAGTGCCTGTAATATATGCACAATGTTTTAATAGTCGAATAATGATTAGTTGGATTAGTAATATGAAACTGTCGTCGGTATTTATAAATGAACATCTCACGCATCGATTAAAACTTCAACATAAATAAATGCACAATTAAACAAACACAAAATATAACCTACAAGGCATGTGAATCAATAAACCAAATCCAAAAGGGTTAAGTAGGCAGTCCATGACATGCAAAACTCCACTTAGACACTTACTTGGGCTGGATGGGCGGTCACGTCAAGCCCTAGCACATATATCATTGTCCCAACCCTATTGCTCTTATGGCAAGCCCCAAACATTTTTATCATATGTGTGATAGAAGGCAATGGTGGGGCTCTTCTTATACTGGGAATAACGTTAAACTCTATCTGATGGTGAGGTTCCACTCCTGGAGGTCCGGGAATGCGGAATACCCCTTCACCATTGCTCCCAGATCTACTCTGACCCGAAGTGGTAGTACTTTTTAGTGTCCCATCTATGGGTTGAATAGTAAAATGTGTTTATAAAAAATTGAGTATCCATTAAGAATGAATTTATTTCAAAACATTGTCGGCATTAAATGACCCACTGAGGTTGATATGCCATAATCCAAACCAAACCAAACCAACCATAAGGGTTAAAATTGTGTGGAATGGGGAAGGTAGAAAAAGCCTCTTTCTGAGGAATAGAATTAATTTTGGCTATGCCGGATCTTTTTTTGTCTGTAACGTGTTGAATTAAATTCTTTACAGAAAATTGTGATCAGCATGGTATTTATATTTTCGTTGGAAAGATTGTTTGATGTTAACATTAGCTATGTATCCGAAAAATCAGTTTGTTGATTTAGTGTTTATTTTTTTCAGAGGAGGGGCCTTCTGCATGAGCAACCACATGTGTTTAGCACGTGGACGACAATAATGTTGAGGAGTGATAGTTGGTTGTAGATATCATATTACATAATTCATGGATATTCAATGAGTTATGTACGTATTGTGGTACAGATATTTTGAATCGGGGTTTGTTAGATTCAGAATAACGGGGGTCCAGTGGAAAGTTACATCGAAGGTTACTGACGGGCAATAACCTTTTTACTTGACTCCTTGAAAAACGCACCATTAGAGGTGTGAGAGATTAGTTTAAGTTTTAGATGAGATGCAACTAGTTACTGACCGAGAGCAGACGTGTTGTCGCTCTGAGAGTCGTTCTCCACCGAGCGGTTGAATATGGGCTGGTTTGTTTCATAAAGACTTAAGAAAAACAACACGTCTTGTTAAGTTATTAAAACAAGAAATGACCAGCCCGAAGAAATCAACGCCGAAGAAGCAACCAACAGAAGTAAGCCCTGAAGAACGTGGCGGCCGACGAGTTAATAAGAACCCTCATCATATATCTTCAAGTCTGTCTCTCTCTGACTCTCTCTGTCTCTGTCTGTCTGTCTGTCTGTCTCTCGCCATTATATACCCGAGATATTTTAAGGGGTATATAACAATCAATCTCGAACAGTACAAAATAAGAACAATTTACGACGAAAGTGATAACAAGGCAAACTTAATTGAAGTTAAATACAAGACACGGTGGAAGATACAAAGAATCGTTTATGCATATGTGTTTAAAAGAAATTTCCTATAAGTAAATCGCCTTCGATAAATAAAGTTTTGAGGCAGATGGTTATAGAATAAATCATGAAATCTACTGGTTTGGGCGGGTTCTCGAGTGCCACGCACACGAAATGACTTGGGGTAAAGCTCTTGTCTTTTGAACTAAAGGTGCAACATGCGTGTTATATTTGTAATAGCCGGGGATAAAAAAAGACTATTCTGTACAATGCACACGGAATGTCTGGGTTCGAATTGCCTCTGGACAAGAAACACAACTGGTGTGTTACCCTGAAGGCTGGAGGGTCTAAGAGAATTTCTCTTTGACGCTTTCACATTTTATAAGCTGCCTACTGCGCCATCAAGTGCCTAACAGAAGAAGCATGGCAAGTGATAAATACTTACAATCACAGAGAATTTTAATTGTGTTTTTCTGTAGGAAGGTATGACAATCTTTGCTCCAGGAGGTGCCCGAAACAGGTTAGTTTAATCAACTCAATATAAACCATGTGACAAAGTTTTCTTCAAGAACTTTAGGGCTGGAAAAATGCATTGGGAAGAAGGAACGGTAACCAAAAGAATTGGACAGTGTCCTCTATAAATATTCGACACGATGGTGGTACAAGCGCCTAAGCCTACTGGCATAAGCTTACTCGCCTACCAGTTAGAATACCACCACGACTGCTCGGAAGATGCACTGCTATTCGACGCACCAGCTACTACTGCGATAATATACCTTACTACCAACTTCCTAATATATCCCTTAATCCGGATATATCAGATATAACATTTCTATGTTTGAAAAGTCCAGAAAGCAAATAGAATTGACTCCTGCAGGCAGCGTTATCTCACCACCTCGCGAGGGAGACTTAAAAGTTTGGAGAGAACAATTAATCAATCTTCATCATGATGATTGCCATAGTGATGATGATGAAAAAGTTAGAGTCTCCCTCATGAGAATGATAACATTCACTTATAGATTTAGTGTCATTATTTGATTTCTCCCTGGCAAATTGCTTCTTGAGTCAATCTGAATTTCCCCTGCTCATAGCTCCTCATCCAAAATGAAATGCCGCCATCAAAATAAAACATCCTCCCAAAGATATATGTTACATGATTTGAGTCTTGTTAGAGGTATATTTATCATTTTTTGTTGCCTTTTTATATGCAGGTACATAGGTTTAGCTCAGTCAGTAGAGCGTTCGGCTAGGAATCCCAAGGTTCCTCGTTCGATACCGACCCTCGCCAACTCAGCGTTTGAGTAGCACATGGATATGTGCGGTAAAGTGAGGAGCTGATGGTAGGTGTGGCGCTACCTCAGATGCTAAAATAATCTCCTTGGTCTAGCGCTAGTGAAAAGGGGAAATACTCCCTCGCTGTATGGCTGATACCGATATTAGACCACCCCGACGACTTTACTTACTTACATAGGTGAAATGCATCAATTATACTTATTTCATAGAACAGTCATTAACATGAAAAACAATACTTTTAATTGATCTATGATCTTAAATCAAATTTGTATTAATGAATGATTGCTGCCTAAATACACAATACTTTATTAGTTAGTCATTTAGAATTTTATATTCTTAATTCTACTTACTCCATGGTAGAGTGGTGGGGGACTAAAACGACTTCTCGTTGTTTCCCTTAAGATAACTTGAGTTGATTATATCTACTGCTACAAAAATGACTAAATAAACAGTATGAGGTAAGGTTAATCGAACAATGATTAATTTTGCTATGTTACAAAACTCGGCAGCTGATGGGATTTCGTTGCCTAACTAATAAAGCGTTGCCAAATTTAAACAGGCTCTCAAGTATATGTTAATAATAAGCCCAGCCCTGCCCCCAAGGGGGCACGTATTACCTGGGGGGATAGCCCCCTGGGATCGACGCTATTAATTTAACACACCGGTCCAGTCGCCGAAGCACACCGGACCCCCGAAATCAAATATCAAATATCACCAAGGGTTACTTCTTTATTTCTCAACTACGTTGGATACTAAATGATCTGATACTGTAAAAAAACAAACAAAAATAAACAAAAACGACCGCATCGTTGCGATAAAATAACAGAGATAAAGAATTTTAGATAATTTCCAACCTTTCTGATATTTCGGTTATTTTCTCACTTTTTCCTGTCTAATTTAGTCTATTAATACTAATCATCATTTAATTCATGTCATTTTGTGCTGATTATTAAACATATGTTCTCAAAATGTTAGTTCGGAGTGATATGTTGGATAAAGAATTCGTCGGAACCTTTCAAAAGCAATATGTCAGAAAGAAAATTGCGCAATTTATTTTTTGAGAGTTACATTGTGGAATGGAGTACCCATTCCTTGTTGACAAAAAAAAA
Organism: Doryteuthis pealeii; assembly: GCA_023376005.1. NCBI lineage: Eukaryota > Metazoa > Mollusca > Cephalopoda > Myopsida > Loliginidae > Doryteuthis > Doryteuthis pealeii. The sequence goes on along the minus strand of CM042138.1, from coordinate 110,713,651 downwards.
AAAAAAGAAAAAAACAAAGATTAGCTTATAATTATATTGGTTAATAAAGACTCAACAATAGCGTCGACAAGAGTTATATTAATGATAATAAAAAACAAGGGTTAACTATTCTATATAAAATAACAGATGAGAATAAAGCCAATGGTAAAAGAACACCAAAATGTATGTGACGTTAAACCACAAACTAACGAGAATAAAAAAAAAGAGAGAAAAGAAAGGAAGACATTTTCGCGACTTATTTTCCGTAGGCGGAATTCGTAGTCAAAGAATTAAGTCGATGATTTTTTTCTGCGAATTGGAAGAAGAAGTTTTGAAATGTCAAAGGAAGTGAAAAGGAATCGGACAGATTTTCATGCAACTGGCTTGTCTTTAAATGTTTCCGACAACAACAATAAACAAATAAATAAATAAGCAAAAAAAAAAAAAGAAAAAAAAAGAAAGATAAATAAATAAAATCAAATAAATAAAAAAAAGAATAATAATGAATAAATGAATTTAAAAAAGAAATCAACAAAACCAAAACCAAAAAAGAAAACAAGTTATTACGATTTCTTTCTCCCTCGCATTTTTTGGCTCAGGTTTCTTTTTATTGTCGAAAAGGTCAGAAGGAAAATAATTAGGAAGAATCTTTCAACAACTTGCAATGGAAATAATAATAATAATAATAATAATAATAATAATAATAATAATAATAATACGTTTTTGTACAATTTAAATAGTGTTGTAGAATGTCAACCTTATACAAGAAGAAAACTACGGGACTATTTAGATGTGCGCATATTTATTTGTTCATTTAAGTCCCAAATGATTCTCTCCTGAGAAGACGCAAATAGATAAATACACAACGATAAAAAATACTACTGTGTTAATAAGTAATCACTCGCACAACACACACACACAAACGCATACACACACACACACACACACACATGCAAAAACATAAACACACGAATATATGTATACCTACACAGAGGAACACATGCAAATAAAAGTACCGTATTCATAAAATAACTTCCTGTCGGTACTTTCAAACACAACGTACACAAGCATATATACAACTTTATTTGAGGCGCTCAGCTTGTAACAGTTATCATCGTAGAACACGGCGAGTTGAAATTAAATCCGGAACAAGGCTATCTGCATTTCACATAGCGCTATCATCCTTGGAAAAGATATGAGGTATGGATTGAATTATTCCCCCCCCCCCCCGATATGGGTTGAATAGTTCGGCAGACTGAGCGCTTTGACTATTGTATGGAAAGCCGAAAAGAAAAATTTCTGAATTCAATCCTGTTAAACTTAAAAATGTTAGCTTAAAAATGACCTTGTATCGCATCCAGCTCGTGCGCAGGGGTTGGGTAAATACATACATACAACTATATATGGAGGCGGGTGGTGCAATGGTCAGGGTCGTAGGAAATGGACACGTTGACCCGAGTTCAAATCCTAGACGAGACTGTCTGCATTTCACATAGCGCTAATACCCTTGGGAAAGGTATGCACCCACCTGATCTCCATCCAGCTATGGTTGAATAGCAGGACAGACTGGGCTCTTTAACCTTGGTTAGGCAACCAGTCTAGGAGAAGGAAAACTCTGAATTCAGACCTGTTAAACTCCGCCTAAAAATTGACCTTGCGTCACATCCTGCACGTGCGGAGGGATTGGTAAATATGCATAACTATATACGAGGTTTTCTTTTGATATCACGTAAATTCTTTTATCCTCTGCACCATCTGGTTTTATCCTTGAAATGAAATATCACTGAGAAAAATGAAAAAAATAAAAAAAATAATTAGTGATTCTCTAAGTATGGAGGGAGTAACACATGCACAAGTTTCTGTTTTTGCAAATGTTTGTTCAAAAGAATCACGGGTTATTTCCTATAAGTCTAACTGAAATACAAGGGAACCACTCTTGACTGATAAATTATTTATTTATTTTCCCATTAAACTAACCCTAACCCTAATACTAACTGTAACCATAAACCCTAACCATAACCCTGTCTTCTTTTTTCCTAGTAGATCAATAAATAAATAATGTATCAGTCAAGAGTGGTTCCCCTTTGTTTATGTTAGATTTATAGAAAATAACCAAATCACGACTAGATTCATTCTTTTAAATGATGGCACTGACTTGTCATCCATTTTATTCAGTTTAATCGAAGACGTGTTCAAAACTGACCAACTTGTATATTGGTCAGTTTTGAACACGTCTTCGATTAGATTGAATATTCTAATGATGCACAAGAACCCGTAATCGGCGATGTAGATAATGCATGATTGACGACCAACCTGTACGCATTCAAAATACGTATCTTACGACTGAATTCATAAATTTAAAGCTTCAGTTTCGATATTTTTTTATCACACCTAGTAAATAAATACATGATTACAGCTTCATCGTGGATTACTTTTTTGCAAGTTTGTCTTATTCAACATCATTACTGAGTAGTGAGTCTGATCATTAATGAGTGCCCTATATTTGTAACCTTGGGTTAACAATGAGTTATCCTTAGTAAATAACTATACAAGCAATTGCAATTGCACACGCACCCCCCACACACGAATGCACAAATTCAAAGTTTATACGAATAAATAAGTATACACAAGTACATGTGTGAAGAAAAAGTGGAAGTGAATCCGACAGTATATAATATGAAAAAATAAAGTTCATAAACGAGTAATATTTATTTCACCTACGCTGCAGTGTTTCGATCTGTTTCAATAGATCTTCATGAGAGCTTTCGTTATTTTGAACAAAAAATAAATGTATCTCAAGAAATAAGAAATCTTCGAGACTCTTTTGTTTTATGGTCGGTCAGTCTATTTAAAATTGTTGATGAAAATGCGAGCGTTCTTGGATTTTTAAAACGTAAACAGAACGCCAAATCAGAATGGGTGTCGTAGATTTCAATAAAAAAATTTTAAAAAGAGTCTCGAAAATTTCTTATTTCCTGTGATACATTTATTTTTTCCTCAAACTAACG
>CM042138.1:110635664-110703164 GCA_023376005.1 Doryteuthis pealeii | reverse complement strand
TTTTTTTATTTAAACAAGGTTGTTTTGTATGAGTTCTTATGCTGATATCCATCGTATCCAAAACTTTGGCGACGTCTTTCAAAACAAATCTTGGGCTTATATTAACCTCGCGATACAGTTTTCGTGTAGTTGTAGCATAGCGCCTTCTTTACCGGCACTAAATAGGTATATGTTATATACTGGTCTTTTCACTAAGCCAAATCAGCATATAACGTTATATACCTTTCTTACTACTTCTTACTCTGGTCGTCTATTCTTCTGGCCTGGTATATCTTCTAAGGTCTCGTCTGGTCTTCTATTGAGGATTCCGTGTCTGGTTTCTGTTGGGGATCATTCCTTATCAGAAGCCCTGTGTCATTGTTGGTTTTAGGTAATAAACACAAGACTTCGATTTACGATGATGTTACTTTATTCGTAGATCCCCAGACCAGACAATCTGCGCAGTGAGACTCACATCTTGCTAGGTTGGCTTCTAACTTCTAACTGACTAAGTTACTTACTTAGTATCCTTAAACCGGAAGGGGGCCTTCTATTGCCTTCCGGTTCTCACGTTCCATCCGCAGAATGCAAGGTGAGATCGAGGTCAAGCGCCGTCACTCACTCAAGGCCATCAGCTGTACTGATCGCCATAATGATTTCTACAATACCTTAAAAATATATTAGGGATCCAATTATTATGTAAAATAGTTTTCGATGACAATTTGGGTTTTCTTACTCGCCCCGGAAAATTCTCTGTCGTGCCAAACTGATTAAACGTCTTTATAACGGACTGTATTTCCCGACTTGTGGAAGTTGATAATTGTCTGTCTCACGTCAACGTTAAGCTCCTTTGTCTTCCCCATCGTGTTGTTAACGTAACAATAACAATGATGAAACTCTATGGAAAATGTACTACGTGATGTTCTTTGCTGGAATTATCACAAATATCCTACTGAATAAATACTGTAGAAAGTTTACTGATAAAATAATTATATAAATTGCCTATATTTACATGAACCAATAAATCTAAAACGACAATTTCTACTGTCCGAATAATTTTGTCTTTTCCTATTTTGTCTAATTCAACTGTCAAATTTGTTGTATCTAACCTATTGTTATACAAATTGAGATTTATATTCCTTATTTGTGCTTATTAACATAAAAAAATATCTGGCATCATGCGAGCATTAGGGAAATGTATAAAAATATTCAAAATTGATGGCTGTACGAATAATTTCGTCATTGACTGTATTTATGGATGATACTATATATATATATATAATCCAAAAGTCCAGAGAAGAAATCTTCCTTACGACACAAGAGTTTTATTTAAAAAACCTGTCGCAGTTTGAGAGCTCAATGTGTGCTCTTATAATAAGTAAAGAAATAACAAAAGACTTAGAGATTTAGCATTATAGTCTATTTCATATAGTCTATTTCATATATATTTTAAATATTAATCTCCCTGAAATAGACTATAATGCTAAATCTCTAAGTCTTTTGTGATTTCTTTACTTATATATATATATATATATATATATATATATATATATATATATATTATATATATGAGAAGAAAAATGGATATAAAATCTGACAGTGTAATAAAGTATAAAGTTTTGAAAACACAGCAAACGACGCTAAAGTGACAGACAGCCGACGCTAAAGCGTTTCGGTTTTTAATTAAACTATCAACGAGACTTAACATAGTAACTGTAAATCATACAAAAAGAATTTTGTATAAAACAAGTAAAATGTGTGTGTATGTAGGTGTGTGTGTTTGTTTGTGTGGTTCGTGTCTGCGTGCCTTCTTGCAGTAATAAATGTTTATAAAGCTAGTCTCACAGGATGCAGTACAACTGGTTTGAATTCTTTTTTTCACTCTTTTAGACAGGTTGCCATTCCAAGATTAGAGAACTCCGTCTAACTTCGTACTTCCCATTGGGTTAGTAAAAGTTGGATTCGTACTTTTCTTGAAGGCATGAGTGTGAAGTGAAAGGAATAGCGCTTCGTTCTAGCTCAGTCGGTAGAGCGTTCGGCTAGAAACCACAAGGTTCCTAGTTCTATACCGGCCCTCGCCCACTCAGGGTATGAGTAGCACAGGGATCTGTGCGGTAAAGTAAGGAGCTGGTGGTAGGTGTGGCGCTAGAATGCTAGAAAACAATCTCCTTCGTCTAGCGCTAGTGAAAAGGGGATAGACCCCCTCGCTGATTGGCTTATACCGATTTTAGGCCACCCCGACGACTTTTTACTTATACATTGAGCTCTCTAGGGATTTATATAAAAATCCTTATATTTACACCTACTAAAACATGAATAATTATACAGTGAGATTTTGAAGATCCCATGTAGAATCACCCCTACTACCAGTTTTGGATACCTTATATATATATATATATATATATATATATATATATATATATATACATGTTGCACCACCATTTCAGTTTGAACCTTATCAAATATTTAAAAAGGGAGGCATTGTGCCAGACTAAGTATGTCGCTGGGTGTCCTAAAGTCCGTATCAGCCAGTCACCGAGGGAGTCTATCCCCTTTTCACTAGCGCTCGACCAAGGAGATTGTTTTTAGCGTCTGAGGTGGAGCGCCACGCTTACCGTCAGCTCCTCACTTTAACGCCCATATCCTTGTGCTACTCATACGCTGAGTTGGCGAGGACCGGTATCGAACCATGAATCTTGTGGTTCCTAGGCGAACGCTCTACCGATTGAGCTAAACCGGTCTTAAATTTACGTAATGTCTATATGCCTGAAGTTTAATGTTTCGACGGCTATTTCAATAGAATTGCTTGGAGTAGTCAGATTAATTCTCAATGAGCGCTCTTCTTTTACAATACTGTGGCAGACTAAGTTTTTTTTAAGTATCTGAATATATATATATATGTATTTGCAAAAGCACTAAATTGCAAGCATTTTCACTTCATAGGCAAATTTTAAATTTAAGCACATATCATCGTTTCCTGCAACTTGTCTGCGGCTGTTTCCCAATTCCAGCAAATGTCAGTGAATTAATAAGCATTTGACTCACTTCTTAGTGGTGGAAGTGGTGCAGAGCAATAATAATAATAATAATAATAATATAATAATAATAATAATAATAATAATAAGAAGAAGAAGAAGAAGAAGAAGAAGAAAGAGGCAGAAAGCCTCACCACTTCTCTGCTTACGATATCTACATAAAACATGTTTGTCTACTCTCGTTTGGCCTTTCCACTTTCTATGAACTAATATCCACAGGAAAACAAAAATATTCGACTCGAAGGTCAAGTAACATGACCCATAATCATTGTCTTTGTGATTTATGTTTTTATTTATGTCGTTGCAGGGAAAATAAGTTAAAGTATTTAAGTAGAGAAAATATAGGATTAACGAAAAAGTTTTCAACGCCCTCTTTCGTCCAATGTAAGGGATATCTCAGAAGTGTCTTTAAAGTTCACTCAGCTTTTTAGTATTTGTGCAATCAACCAATGATAGTACGCAGTGAAATTGAAATGTTCGGAGATTTCTCTAAGGAAAAGCTTTATTGAAGTACCAGAAGCGGCTACCCAGCGTCGCCTGGGTAGAGGGGATGCAAAAAAGGTTATTCCCACAGATATATTATTATTGAATCTTGAGTTGGATCCTGGTAGTATGCCCCATTAAAATCCCTATGTAAAAAAGACTTGCGTTGATCCAACCACTCTGAAAAGAGAAATCAATGTCTACTATTTCAAATATTAAATCCCCCAAAATATCTAGTCTGTTATCATCTAAATTCAATTTTTAAAATTATCTTCACGAATATAAACAAACCTTCATTATTTTTGCTCAAAAACCAAGTCCTGGTGATATTTAATGTGTATATATTTACTTTGTCGTTAATTGTTTTACTTTATAAGTTTCCTCCGGACATACAAATACACACAACTGCCCTTTATATATGTATAGATGGCTGCTAATTTCTTTTAAGTAGTCATCTTGTGAGACAATGACATATTCCCAGAACATCTGTCACAATCGGGACACTCACTGAAACTCCCATTATTTGAAATGTGCAGCACCATATACGAGGGTGAGTCAAAGAGTAATGCTATTTTGTTTAGAACAGATATAATCACCAACACAGGAACATGTATCATACATCAAAATGAAGCTGGTCGTCTGTGGATCACATCCCTAATTCTCACATTGTCACCGTTTTTCTCAATTGCAATGTTCCGCCTTCGAATGAGAACATGTATCCCTGACGTGTAAAATTCTGCTGACTGTTCTTTGAGTCACTTCTTCACTACAGATTTTACTTCCTCGTCACTGGAATAATTTTTGCCTCTCAAACCATCTTTCATGGGGCCGAAGAGATAATTGTCTAAAGGTGCTAAATCTGGTGAGTATGGAGGATGCGGTAAAGTTGTCCATCCGAATGGGGCGATTTTCTCCCTTGTCCTAAAATTTGTGTCGACGACCATTGTCATGCAGAAGGAGGACATTGTCGATTGGCAAATTGGGTCTTACTCGTCGGATTCTTATTGTGAGCCTCGTAAGGGTTTCAATGTAGGCTTTAGTTTTATTAAAGAAACTTCACATGGAATAAAGAAAATGGCATTACTTTTTGGCTCACTCTCGTATAATTCACGTTTATCTTCATCAGAATGTGTTAACTTGTTAAATGTTTATATCGCATCGTATAAAAATTCGACACAGGATTTGATCTCCTATTTCATTTTCTCGTGACTCATTTAATCAAATTTGGATTTATATGTATTTACTCAAACCCTCCACCACGGACAGGATGTGGCACAAGGTCAGTTTTAAGTGCGGTAAAGCTGGACTGAATTAAGAATTGTCCTTCTCCTAAACTTATTGCCTAACAAATTTTAAAGAACACAGTGTACGCTACTATTTTCCAATAGTTGGGGTGAGAGAACAGTTGGATCCATACCTTTCCCAACTGTATAAGAATTAAGTGAAACGCAAACAACCTTTTCAAGGATTTGAACTCAGATTGCCAATTCCATGAACTGTGACGATAACCGTAGCATTAACCGCACCTCCAAGATTCGATTAGTATTCCGAGAGGCAGATATTACGTGAATACTTTGTCATATTCAACGTCAACATGATCGGCTGATTTTCAACCTGAAAAATAAAAAAAATATCAATCTCATTACTTTCTCGACCGACCTAAATAATGAACCGAACGATCTTGTGGTGAATACAAAGAATGAGTGAAATATTTGCAGTCAAGTTGTAACAATTTTTCACTGGACACTAAAGAATCTTTTGATTTGGAGATATTCTCATAGGATAATGCTCTTAATTATTTCCGGATACACGTTTTTTTTTCTATTCTGATTTTTGTTAGTGCAATTGGAAGCAGTATCGGTTCGAATCTATTCTATGTACGGTTTTAATAGTGGATATTTTGGGGGGACGAAAACTGTTAATGATAGTCCAGTTCGCTTGGTTCATGATCACTTGCATTTCCTATAGTTGTAAAACAAGGGTCAGCAACCTACGGCCCGCAGGTAAGATCCGGCCCGCAACCCATAATCATCTGGCCCGCAGTCCCTAAGAGAAATCTAATATTAATAGCAAAATAACCGATGGATATTATCAGGATACACTGCCGCTCAATGAAGGAAAACATCCATGTCAATCTCGAAGAAAGGACCAAACGCTTCTACTGTTGTGGGGTAATTGTGTGGAAGGAAAATTAGAAACGGAACACAACGAATCTTATTTCAGCCTTGAAAAGATTTTTTTATTGTTTGCTTCTCTTGTAAGTCTTTGTGGATATAGCACAATTTGTGTTGGAGTCATTTTTCTTCTACTTTATTCAACAATCATCTCTCACTCAACCAAGTTTCGTCGTATTTTTAAAACTGATTTGTTAACATTTTTTAATGTCTTCTGGATAGCATGCACAACAAGGGAGGAAACAAACCACTCACTGCTGACCCTCATCTATCGTTCACGATAGGCGAGTCCACACACACACACACACACACACACACACATATATATATTATATATATATATATATATATATATATATATATAACTGTATTACCCAGTGTTGCCTAGGATAGAATATTACACATTTTGTTAAACAAAAGTTAATTCTACAAAAGCTTTGGATCATTTTCCAAATATGGTTATTTTGTATATTTGATCTAACGCTTTGAAATTGCACTTCTAAAAAATATTAACTAAAATTTAAACAAATAAATTCAACTTTGCTATTATCCTGTTCAATTCTAAATTAAAATGTCCCGGATACCAGAAAGTGAGGGGTCTCCCACTACCCTGATAAATACTCCCCACCAACAAATACCATATTGAAGATGGTATAATAAAGTAGGTTTTTAAACAAAAATAATTATATTTGCCTTCTCTACAAAAATATACCAAGTGACATTGCAGACAGCTAATGTAACGACGAACCAAATGCTCTTTACGTTACAATAACTTTTCAATAACGAATCATGCATACATCATCAATCGAACCGAGGTATAACAAAAGAACTCGACACAGAGATCAAAAGAGGAAATAGATATTTCATCAGTCCCGTTATGAGTGATTCTGTCATTCTTTGAACCCACCCAGCTGGATCGAAATCCTGCTATACAAAAGATACGAATTCCAACAACGCTACCCTAGATAATTGGCAACGCCTATCCTTAACATATTTCCAATGGAATGACCAAGATGATAAAGACATTCAATTCACAAATATAAAATATGATCGTCTTTATTCTTTTTTATATGCTGTTGAAGAAATTTTTTTAGATCACTTAAATAGTCCCTTTCCGCGTACCATTTTCTATGTCTGTCTGTGTGTGTCTATCTCTCTCACACACACACACACACACACACACACACACACACAAGCAAGCAAACAAACAAACAAACACACTCAAATACACACACACCCCACAACACACGTCTATATACAAGATGTGTCATAATAGTATAGAGATTGAGATGTATTTACCAAGATAGAAATGAACAATGAATGGAACGTTAATTTTTTTCAGATAAAATGTGTCAAAAAGAACAAAAAACCTCGATACTTTTTTGACATACCTTGTGTGTGTATGTCTTGAGGGGGAATGCCGACGGGATCGACGCAATTTTTGTTCTTTCCCACCCGTGAGCTTCGGCTTGTGGGTGGGCCTACGTTAAAACGAGGCCTTGCGCCCAGCCCATACAAGTGGGGTATGAGGCAAATACCCCACCTTGTGTGTGGTGTGTGTGTGTGTGTGTGTTAAGATCTCGCGTACGCTTCTAAATTAGTTAGTCAAGAATTTATTAAAAAAATCTTTTAAAGAAAACTTTTAAGAAACGTTTTAAAAATAATCTTCATGGGCATAGATGTTTTATTAATACTGAAGACAAAGACATAGATGAAAGCAAATCTTAATTATCCAAATAATTCCCATCTCTTAATTTGGATATTTTGAGGATTTTGATTATCGATTATCATCAAGTAATGTCTCGATCAATATCAGTCTGAACTGTTATTTTCGTATGAGATCATGCCAGTACAAAATTCAGAAATTGTTCATGAACTTTAATATTAATAATTATAATTGTTTGTTTGTTTGTCCTCTGTCGCCACCCAACGAATTTGCTGAAGAGCTATCAGCGTATCGTACCAAGAGAAACGTTTTAGAATTTAAAATAAAATCTTCATTAAGAAAGATTGAATCTCAGTGAAAGGACGTCTCTAGCTGTCAACAATAATCTATGGAAGGACATTTTGCTACAAATTAAAGAAAAGCATAATATTCCGAATATTTTTGATTTCTTCCTTATTTAAAGTTACAGTCATACATAAATACACAAATTGTGACTTTATTAAATGCATGCTTATGTGACAACTCACACAATTCAATCAAGAGCGATTACAAGTTAGTTAATACTAATAGCTCCCGCCCTGTCGACTGAGGCGTTAGAATGCGCCGACTGCACCTCTGCAGAGGGGTAAGACTCCCCCAATGGGCCACCTGTTGACCGTAGGTGGCGACCCATGATGCTTAAGGATAGAGCCCAGGTGGATGAGCAGTTCATGACATGCAATACTCCCTTTGGTCCTATCTTGGGCTAGACGGGCGGTCGGAGAGGCCCCTCCGATCAATCGGCTGGTCACGTCAAGCCCTAGCACCTATATGATTTTCCCAACCCTATTGCCCTTATGGTAAGCCCCAACCCCTTTTTATCATATGGGTGCTAGAAGGCGGTGGCTGCGGGTCTACATGTCCTGGGAATGACGTTAAACTCTATCTGATGGTGAGGTTCCAGTTTTGAGGTTTGGGGAATGTGGAGCACTCCTTCATCACCATTGCTCCCTGGTCCACTCTGACCCGGAGTGGTAGTACCTGTTAGGGCCCCATCTATGGGTTAAATAGAAAAATGTATTTATAAAAAAATGTATTATCCATTAAGAATTGATTTATTTCAAAACTTTATCGGCATTAAATGACCCACTGAGGTTTATATGCCGTTAAACAAACTAAACCAAACCAACTAATAGCTCCTATAAACGTTCATAGGAAAAAAAAAGATACGAACAGGAAAAGATTCCTTATTTTGCTTTAAAATTTTTTTTTTAACTGTTATTAGCTTACTGAGAAACTGCGTTGATATTCTCTCCCTCACAGGAGGATCGGCAAATGGGAGAAAATTAAACAAAAACTTAATCGCCTGTTTCACTCAGTTCCGATCTGGGGGGTCTTCGACTTCTTGGGGAATCACAAGTGCTTCTCCTCTATCCTAGCCGCTAACAACCTCAGATTCGAGGGTAATAATGCACACAATTTAACGTCACAATCAGTTTTGGTGAGATGTTATCAAATTTCATCTCTTTTGTGGATACATATTGAAATGTGTCACACACACACACACACACACACATTATATATATATATATATATATATATATATATATGTATATATATATTGTAGTTAATATGGGTACAATATTTCTAGATATACAGTGCTGAATATCATTGATAGACCATTAACTTGAATATATATATATATATATATATATATATATATATATATATATATATATATATATATATCTTTAAAAGGAAAGAAAAAACTCAACACCGTTATTCCATAATAAATTTATTTCGACAAAAATTGGGGCCTTTATAAATCTAAGTTGATTTAACAATCAACTTAGATTTATAAATCAACTTAGATTTATAAACCCCAATTTTGGTCGAAATAAATTTATTATGGAATAACGGTGTGAGTTTTTCTTTCCTTTCAAAGATGAATATTGCTCTGTATATAATCTAAGCTTGAGCTCTCTGTAGTGATTTAAAGATTCGCTGTATTTATACATACTGGATCATACAATAATAATACAGTGTGTCTTAGATATCACATATAGAATCATCCCTTACTACCAAGTTTTGGATACCTCACATCTCTCTCTCTCTTTTCTCTCTCTCTCTCTCTCTCTCTCTCTCTCTATATATATATATATATATATATATATATATATATATATATATGTGTGTGTGTGTGTATGTGTGTGCGTGTGTGTGTGTGTTTAAACCTCGGCCAATCAACAGCCCAAATACGTGGCCGGTTAACTACTTAATCGGTGATACTGCGAGACGTCCATTTGCAATCATTGACGAATTACCTGCAAGACTGCAGAGCACCAAAGAACAACCATAGGACTCTTTACTAAGGATCGACCTCTACTTAACACAAAGGATCTCCGCTGAACAAGCGCTCTTGCTTGAAGCCTAAAGGATGGCCACAAAAATCGTAACAGAGTAGAGACGATGATGAGGGGACGATATATTTGTTCTTATTTGTTTTTTTCTTTTGCTTGCTAACTCGTCGGCCGCCATATTCTTCAGGGCTGATACTTACCCAAGTGGGCTCTACTGTTGGGTTGACTCTTTCTTTCTGGTTGGGCTGGGTATCTGTGCATTCTTGTTTGTTAATTAATAAAGCAAGACTTTGTTGTTTTCTTTATAGTTTTTATTAAAACAATCCCAGCCCAAAACCGCGCGGTGAGAAGCGACATCTCGATAGAACGTCATCTCTTGACGAGCAACTGGTTGCAACTAACTAAAAACCTGATTTTTGTCTCACACGTCCTATTGGCGCGTTACCGGAGGGTCAAGCAGAAGTCACTACATGTCAATCATGCTAAAGGTAATTTTCAACTTAAACCCCTCCGATTTTGAATCTTCAACGATTCAATTAAAATATATCTAGCTACAGTACTTACACAATTCATAGGCTACCCATGAATTATGTAACAAATTATCTTTTGATTTCTTTACAAATTAAGCCAGTTCAATTTCAAACTGTAACATTATGGCAACACCGTAGAGCGTGTCTACTTTATCCCATCCCTATCACCCTCCCCTCCTTCCTTCAGATTTGTTTGATTGAGGAATCAAGTGAATTTGCAGAAGTTGTTAGGATTGTATTTCAACATTCATTGGTGTGATGACTAAGTCTGCCTTGAAAACCAGCGTTACTTTTTATCAAAACACACTGACACACACACACACACACACACACACACACACACACACATATATATATATATATATATATATATATGAAAATATATATAAAATGGAATCAAATCCGAAGGTATAAGTTATAAGATTAAGAAAACCAATAGTATATATTGTGCTAACAAGCACCTGTTTCAACTCTATGGGGTTTATACAAATATAATTCAATTTAAATTATTAAAAAAATGAAAACTATTGTAAAAGACATTGTATATACACAAGTCTCCTTCAGAATACATTTTTTTGTTGAATAGAGAAAGGAAAATTTAACATTTGACACGAGAGGTTCAACTAGCGCTCACGTTCTGGTCTGGAATGTATTTTGGTTTAAAAATAATGCAAATTTTATTTTTAAACCAAAAATCTCAAAAATCGATGAGAAAACCTCAACAAAGTTTGAAAATAAAGGTGTATAAAAGATAAAGGTGTTAAAAAAAGTTATTAAAAAAAATTTACAATTCGAAACCGAGTTTAAATGGGAGTCAGAAATACGAAAACAAAACAAAAACAAAACAAAAAAACAAAAACACGATGGAATCCGGAAAATTATGGTCAATAAATCTGTGTTTATACAATGCCTTTTACAATTGTTTTCATTTTATTTTTTAAACAGCTTCAATTGAATTACATTTATAAAGCCCATAGAGTTGAAACCGGCGCTTGTTAGCAGAATATATACTATTGTTTTTCTTTAATTATATATATATATATATATATATATATATATATATATATATATATAATAAAGTAAGCCTAATGAGTCAGAGAAAATCTACCTAGGTTTCTCCTAATGGATCATTAGGATAATTCTGACTTTCTCTCTCTCCCCCTCCCCCCTCTCTCTCTCTCTCTATAATATATATATATATATATATATATATATATATATAAACTAAAGGAAAATAGGGTCTCACTTTTTATAAAATAGAAGAAAAATGTTGTTAATTATCATCTGTTTACTATATATGTGTGTGTGTGTGTGTGCGCGCGCGCGCGTGTGTGTGCGTGCGCGTGCGTGCACGGGCATGTGTGTATGTATGCGTGTGTGGTTGTGTATTTTTATATATATATGAGTGTATGTGTGTGTGCGGTTAAACACACGCACACGTCTATGTTTCCATATAAATTGTATACAAAAGCACTTTTTCATGCGTATTAAAATTTATGTATACAATTGATGTGTACATGCAGAGTTGTATGCAAAAGAGTAAATAAAAACATAATGTAGTATATATCTACATTCAAACACACACACACACACACACACACACATATATATATATATATATATATATAGTGTGTGTGTGTCTATATGTACAGGCTTATATATATATGTATATATATGTATATATACTTTCTTCCTTTAGTTGCGCTGAAAACAGGAAAAGCATTTGAGCGTTCCGCTCCCCAGGAGAGCCTAATTAGCCCAATGACTGCTGGCGGTCGTAGACAAGGCCAAAGCTAATATATAAATGTTGAGACAGACCCCCGGACATTGACAACTTGGTACGGACAAACCAGTGTCTAGCAGCGTGTGTTCAGTTCAACATAAGTGCGTTTCTAAGTGCTTATGAAATCAATATTTCCCTCAAGACCCGCTTCTATTAAACCCATAAGTACTGCACAACGAGTGGTCTGGTTTCCGGAATTTCCTGACACAATTTCACTTATTCAGGTTATGCTTTTCTTATTTACACAGCATGTTCCAAGAGTTTCCAATCAGGTTCTCTCTTGTAATCCAAAACTCATAAGCTTGCCATTCTAAGTGGAAATACAATCCCAAGAGGCGGAAACCGGACTGTAACTACCAAGGTTTCGAATGTTCATCATTTTAATGTTCTTTTCAATTTATGCTTTATTTCTTACTTTGTAGATTTTCATACATAATAAAGTTCTATAATTATGGAGAGTCTTTCGACAACTATGACACTTTCAGATAAAAAAAAATCACAGTTATACAATAGTAATATTAATATTTTACTATTTGATACAAAATAAAATAATTGTTATCAAGTGTAAATTAAAAAAAGTCCTCTAAAATTATCTACTTAGAAAACTAGAAATAATACTAGTCTTACATGTATGTGCGGTAAAGTAAAGAGCTGATGGTAAATGTGGCATTCCACCTCAGATGCTAAAAAACAATCTCCTTGTTCTAGCGCTAGTGAAAAGGGGATAGACTGTCTGGTTGATACCAACTTTAGGCCACCCAGCGACTTTACTTACTACATGTATAAGACGTTGTCACAGCTAAAACACTGTTATTTAGTTTGAGAATTAATGTGTTAGCAATGATATATCGTTAGAGGAAACTCTTAACTCCGCTTAAAATAGGCAGTTACTTTCAGCAAAGTCAGAAAAAAAAATTTATTAAAGGTTAAAACACCATCCATTAAGAATATAGGACAGGCCAAAAGTAAAGAGAAAAACCGAAAAAGTAAATAAAACATTACATAATATCACAACAGAAAACAACCTAATTTATATAAATCCATGACAGAAATCCATTCTCGCCCTCTTTTGCATCTTTTTTTTCTTTTTTTCTTTTTGATTTTTGAACAGTGGAGACGTGTCTCCTGTCCTTTTCATTGATCAGTAAAGCCAACTGTCACTATGACCATTTTACTTCAATTTCAAGACGTTTACCGTTTGTGTAGCCCTTTCACATACTACTTGTTCATAGAATAATATGTGAATAGTTGGTCTGTTGTAACTGTTGTAACAGACGTTCGTGCATTCTTTTCAGTACTACTTGTATGTATATTATGTATATATTAAATCTTTCTGAATGTGTAAATAAGCGTATCTTGTCGTTCCTTCCATTTATTCAGTGTTGGAATTCACGGATCTACTAATGCTAACATTAGTCCTTGGTGAGTGGGGACTCGATTAAATGTATTCCCTACAGCCAAACGACCAAATATACGAGTTTACTTTAGAAACTATTATTTACGTTATATTTATTTTATTTTAGAAACTATTATTTACGTTAAACAATAACGAACTTTTGGCCTTGTATCAAATTAGGTTCAGTTTAAATGACAACAAGCTTACTGCGTACGCTTTTCTGATTAGAAATGAAGATATAATAGTTTCGTTGTAGTATTATTCAGGAAAGGGGAATGCAAACAGTCTGGTCCTGGATTTGAATCTTGCTAGCCTGTTCTGTTTTCCTTGACAATAATTATTACGCCGACCACACTTCTTACTGTTAAAACAAAGCCCCCCTCTCTCTCTCTGCTATGCTTTACTTAAAATTCCAATTTAATTATGTCCTTTCTTTCTTTTCACTTTTTTCCACGTTTTCACTCATTTTGAAACCTTACTCAATTCACATGCTGTATCTTTTTAAAGTTTCTATTTGTTTTACTTAATATAATTTGAAATCATTCACTCACTCACTCACTCAAAAACGCCCTTTTTTGTAAGTCACCTAATGACTCTTTCTTTCTTTCGGTCAAACACACACACACACACACTGTCTCTCTGTTTCTGTCTCTCTCTCACACACACACACACATAAACTGGTAGATATTTGTCGGATGAAACCGACTTTGACATAAGACAAAACCTATAAACTCATCACCAAAAATCGATAGTTTAACAAACATTGCAAAAGTAGTCCATACAGAACCTAAACAGAAACCCAAAAGCTGGAGGGGAAATGAAATTAGGAGGACAAATAAAGAAAATATGACAACAAGCAAAAGCACTAAAGAAGGAAAAGAACACGAATACACAATAACGAAAAAGACAACAGAAAATAAGAATGAAAATACTAGAAGAAATAAATCAAAATATATTGGTGAAAAAATGAAGAATCAAAAGATACCGTTATAGAACAAAGCATTAGTAGCAAAATAGGACCTTTTAAAATGACGAAGAGAAATTTTACTAGCAATTCGGTGAAGAGAGAATGAAGACAAACCAATTACAAAGGATACAACTTTTGGGAGCAAAATATAAAAAAGAAAGAATATATCAGAAAGACCTAATGGATAAATAACATGAAAACAATTGCAATGACTTGAAGAAGACCCCGACTCCAACATACATCAGGACTCACCCAGAGCAACACAAGAAAATACCAAACTTGAAAATACCAGGGCATGATGGTATACATAGATTCTGGTTTTGAAAATTTACATCCTTTTACGAAAGATGGTCTCAGCACTGAGTAATTACCCACAAGAAACAAACACACCCGAATGGATGAAAAAAAAACTACACTGATACAGAACAATTTAAAAAAAGGGTCTATCTCAGCAACTATAGACCGATAACGTGTTTATCAATTTTGTGAAACTTTTTTTTAAAAATTCGTAAGATACTCTCGACCAGCGGTCCCCAACCGGGTCGCGATACGGTGCCGGGCCGCGGCCCATTAGGTACTGGCCCGCACAGAACGTTTGAATTTTTCTTCTTTTTTTATTTTATTGATTATCAGTCTAAATGTTGATGTTTTTTGTTCTAAAATAAATATTTTCGTTTACAGAGATGTTGTTGATTATTAATTTATGAACAAAAGGTTGTTTATTGTCTGTTGATGTTTGCATTTGACATAAGACCACTGCAGATGATTTATTATTAGATTAAGTCATTAACGATTATCGAGCAAATGTAGGCTGCAGCATATAAAGACCGGTCTGGGAAAATATTGTCTTAGATGAAACCGGTCCGTGGCGCAAAAAAGGTTGGGGACCGCTGCTCTGGACCATTCCTAAAATAGACAAGGGAGAGACCCCCACAGGACCAAATGACAAGGACATTGATTTCGACGTACAAGACATTACACCTGGGAGACAAACGATAAGAGTCAAGAAAAGAAGAAGGAAATGATCTCTCTAGAATTGGAGATTGTGTAGATGCGAAAATTCGAGGACTAATTACAAATGCCTGTTGCAATAATTGAAGCATATGATAAACAGAAAAACAGCAAAAACTAGACAGCAGAAATGGATAGTCCAAGACCTGGACATGGTTAAGAAAGGGAAACCTCAAGAGAACTGAATCTCACATAATTGCAGCACATAATGATGGAGTAAGAACAAACTATATCAAAACGAACGTAGATAAGACACAACAGAATAGTAAATGTAGCTGTTTTCTTTAATCTCTGTTTGTTTGGTGGTGTCCCTTTCTAGATTCCTAAGTATTTGTAATTCTCCTTCTATCCAATTGTCCTGATATTTTCCTGATTTGGTAGTTGTATTATGTCCATTGTTACTCTTTCCGCCTTTTTCATCACTAGCATGGCTCATTTTTCGATGCCGAATTCCATTCCTATATCCTGGCTGTATATTCTTTTGGCTTGTACATGGGTTTCTAGTTCTTTTTCGTTTTTTTACCAAAAATTCTGATATCATCCCTGTACATAGGATGGTTTATTTTTTTATTGTGATTTAGTAAACTTGTATCTCCCTGCACATTTTCTAAGTAAATAGCTGAGGGACATCATTGCTATATCACATAATAGTGGTCATAGATCGTCAGCTTAGAAAAATATTTCTTTGGATTTTTACTTCTGCTAGAGATACCCACCTGATGTTAACTGTACTTTCCAGTTTTAACTTGATATCTTGTTGCAATGATTATTATTAACAACTAGAAAATATATGCACCATCCGGGTGCAATTATCTAAGTTTTAATGTAATAAAATATTATATCAAATTAGAAAGGCTAAGGAAACTGAATGCAGATAAAAAAAATTTGAAACAGAGGGGGTATAAACGAAAAATAAAACAACTGAAACTCACTTCCCCATCAATCCCGCCTTTCATTGCTAAATTTTCCTAATTAAACTATTTAGTTAAAATAGGAAGTAAAGAATAGAATTACAGTTATTTCTTCTTGTTAAGTTTTATTCCCGAGATCTTTGCTCATATTCATTAAGATAAAAACCAAACAATTAGAAATCAATAATACAAAGCAGATATTTATTAAAATCAAATTTTTAATATCAATATGCAAATTAGTCAT
This sequence comes from Doryteuthis pealeii, assembly GCA_023376005.1. Taxonomy (NCBI): domain Eukaryota; kingdom Metazoa; phylum Mollusca; class Cephalopoda; order Myopsida; family Loliginidae; genus Doryteuthis; species Doryteuthis pealeii. Next base: position 110,686,646 of record CM042138.1, on the reverse strand, counting down.
CCGTTCACTCTGTGAACTACTATTTTGTTGTATATATAAATACAATTGAATGTTATCAGTATGCAGAAATGGCCAATAGTATTAAGAAGTTAAGACAATTTTATCAATGATTGAGGTTTAAATAAAATCAACATCATGGAAAATGTGACGTAAATAACTAAGGGGATTGTGACTTGAGTAGTGATATAGTTTCGGCCACAGAGGCAAACACACAATCTCCATTATAATAAGATTAACTAGAAATTGCTAGATAACACAATCAACATGCCAAATATAACCGACCATAAAAGAAACCAAGCAACCAACCTAACTCTTTATAAGAATTATGGAAAGAGCTTCATTTAACAGTAAAGTTTTTAAAAGTGAATTTCTAGTTTTCTATTTGAAACGAACCAAATTATCAAATATAAAAACACACATAAGTGATTACTCCGTAAGTCACTAAAGTTACGTAATTTGTAAATCATATCAATGTACACGTGGCTTCCCTCATCGTACCTTTTCAGAGACGAGTGCAAAGAAGCGTGCATGAAATGATAAGCGAGAAATTTGATTCTTAAACTAACAGCACATAACACAGGTTTAACAGAAGCCAGAGGTGGGAAGATAAGATATGCATGGTAAGGCAAATTAAGTAGTAGATTAAAGATGTAATTCCGGATCAGTGAAGCCGTATCTTGAGCAAACAAATAAACGTAGCTAAATAGAATAATAATAATAAAAAAGATAGAATTCATGCATTTCAAAATAATCATCCGAGCTATCGTCGTTTCTAACCATAGAACATTCAATTCTCTGATAAAGGGGATTATCATTACAGTGCGGTATTGTCAAGGAGCAAGTGGCTGTTTTCTTAACAGCCGAAAAAAAATAGAATTGGTGTTTTTAGTTCAAATTTTAATCCTGATTCCTTTATCGTGAATGGCCTCAGAAACACTCACCACACGCAGTCCTATCATCGGTCATGCCAATTATCAGTCATTTGACATGATAGCAAAAAATTTAAAAAATACAAAAAATGTAACGTATTTTTATCAACCGAATATTCCTAATTTTTTACCCACCGAATAAACAGCATTATGCAGTGTTATTTGGATTATTCGGACTATTGTCCTCATATTTATTGTTGTGTATTTTGGTAGCAAGTTATTTTTTAAGCATGTGCTATTGAATAACACTAAGTACACTTTCTTCATTTTTTGGATCTGTATTTTTTCCAGTTATCTGGCGATCTTTTTTGTGTTTGGATCCAATGGGTATATAATATTTCCCATGCTGTTATCGCGAGCGCTTTCGACTGTTTTGATTGTTATCTGTACAAGTGTAGAAGGCCGGAGGGCACATCAGTCGAAACGTTGTACAGATAACAATAAAGATGAGGAAAATAGTCCGAACAATCCAAATAATACAAATTCAGCCTCATTTAAAAAATTCAGAGAAATAGCATTATATAGTATCGACCATACTTTAATACACCCATAACATTTTTTAGAATATAAAATTCGTTTGAGTCAAATATAGCGGTATTTTAGGGAGCATCCCATAAAGTTATGGTTAATGAGCTAGGATAACTCGTGAGTTTGCTTCTCGCTGGGTAACCCATGCTTCTTGTACTAAATTATAGTTAAGCTCAGTAAATAATTCAGAGCATAATTTTATCATTTTTAGTGGAATTTTGCATAAACAAAACGGGTATTTCTCTGTATTTTCATGACCAAATTCTACAGTATTGCTAAAAGTATGACGCTCTCCAAAAGTTAGTATGTCTCTACGAATAATCATATATATATATATATATATATATATATATATATATATATATATATATTGGGAGAATATGTGCTTAATTGAAGTCGTACCTCATTTTTGAAAATTAATTAATTAATAATTAATTAATTAGGCGGGATTACCTATTCAAATGTAAGGCTAAAGAAATCGAGAAAAATCAGCCTTAGATTTGAATAGGTAATCGCACCTAATTCATTAATTATTAATTAATTAATTTTCAAAATTAGGTACGACTTCAATTAAGCACATATTCTGCCAAAAATTGTCGGCTAAAAAAGCCATATCAAAACACATTGTTTGTTTGTTTACTTCTCATATATATATATATATATATATATATATATATATATATATATATATATATATATATTACGGTGGATAGATTTTTAAAACATATATAACTCTAACCGGAGAAAGTTGCTAATTAATATAAACAATCACTGTACAAAATATTTTCTGTAAATGTTAACCAATACTGGAGCAAATGCATTTAAATAGTATCATAATCGAATATACTGAAATTCGGCCAGAGTTAACAGAAAAGATAAATAGGTCAGATTAAACCTGGGTTTTGAAGAAAAAAGAGTAAAAAATAAGCTTAAAGGGATTTCCCGAGGGAAAGTTAACCCTATATATACTGCATGGAAAATTGGGCTCTTAAAGCCCATGGTTGAAATTAGCCACGAGAGTAATGTGTTTATGGACTCATCATTACACATCATTACAAAGTTTTATGACGTGTAATTCACCCAAAATACATATTTTCAAAACTACTCAACCTGATCTAGTTTATTGTTGGAGTGTAAATCGTTAGCTGGTTTGAAATTAAAAGAGACGAAAGTTTCATATCTAGCAACTGTATATTCTCAATATGCTGCAAAGAATTAAGGAGATACTACCTGGAATTCACGAGATTGCATTCAAAAGTATTCAGCGGAAGGCTTTTGGTCTCCTATCAGAAAATATGTCGGATGCAATACTTAAATCAGATTAACTGGAAATAAGGGAAGAAGCTATAAAAATAATTTTAGCCATTAGGTAAGTAATTTACATAAAATTGATTCAACTAATATCATCGTTTTATTTTAAAGTACTATCCTAATTTCATTATAAAAACTAAAAAATAAGACAAGTAAGGTTAAATTTTTAATTTAATTCAATAACTTCATTTTTAAAGTTTTTTAGAAGTAGAGAGCCAATCAAAAAATAGTAAAAATACCATAGATAAATTTTGATGCTACACATGGGTTTCAATTGATCGACCTGTCTCAAAAATGGAGTTTGTGAGCCTGAATTCACAGAAGAATTTTCAGATTATGAACTTTTTGAGTCATCAATGAGTTGGACAAAATTATCGTTGCTTGATTTGCCTTCAAACTAACAAAGTGTCGAAAGGGGAATAAAAATAGCCACTGCAGCTTCCCAATCGGTTTATGGAATTGAAGCAAGGCAAAGGCACATCATTACAAAAGTTTTATGCCATGAAATGAGGCCTTCTTTTGATTCAAAAGGATCTTACGTAGAGAAGTTTAAAATGATGGCATGATAAAAATTGCTATTGTTCTTACAACATTCATGTATTTTTGTCATGTCTTTTATAACTTTATGCCTTACAATTATCATATAAAATAGAAACTTAAAAGACTCAACTATTATAGGAGTGTTCAAATTACAATGGTAGCTTATATTAAATTCATCATCCCTTAATTTGTTCCTAGCAGAGTTCCTACTTGTTTGCTTTTGTTCCATTGATAACAGAAAAAATGACTGTTTTACAATATCGTGCAATGTTTTTACTGACGTATCTTAATTAATAAGGAAAATGGAGCTTATCTGAGCTGTTGGGGTGGGGGTTATAATTTCAATTTAAATGCTATTTTTATATATATTATTCATTCTATTTAAATAGAATGAGTTGACAAACTATTCTGGATTGAAATTATAAGATTTCTTAAGCAATTTTATATCTAAATGTATTATAAACAAGGATGGGGGGGGGGCGGGCTGCTTCATATTAGACGGTTTTTAAAACTAAATGCTCAAAAATTGGTGTAAGTTAGAAACTTACCTTTTCATGCCAGTACTTATTATATATCTTAAGATTCATCTTATGATTTAGATAGGAAAATAGTAGTATATTGTGTTTGCATAATTTATTTTCAGATTTAAGAACATTTATCGGCCTAGCGTGCGCGCAATTAATATTATTGCTAAAAAAACTAATTTAAAATGATGGAAATTGTCAGAAAGCACGTGAGCATTTATTTTTAAGTGAGTCTGTATTTATTAGTACTAGGCGTTAAATGGTTTCCTCAAAAATTAAAGAAAATATATGATTAGTTATGAATTATATAAATTAATATTATTCGCTGATATACTTTTCTATTTCTTTAATTATAATCACAACGTTTCGCTCGTTGTACCCTTCGGTCTTCCTCGGGTGTCTGTCGTATTTCTTTCTTCTGGAAAATTCGAACCGAATCCTTCATTCAATTCTCGTGGGGGGGGGAGATAGTTATATTGTTCATGCCTGTGTCAATTATGGTTTAAATCTTAAAGTGACTATGTAAATAGATTGAGAGGACCTTGTGCCACACGAGAACCACTAACGTCACTGGAACTTTGTGACTATGATAACCAAAATAGGGATACCATTCCTAGTATATAATCCAGGGGTCTGCAATCTTTTGAAAAGAGGAGGCTAATTTGCTATGCAGTGTTTCGGTGAAAGGCCATGGTATTAAATATAATGTAAATAAATTTTCTCGGGCTCAAACCGCTCAAAAAAGCTGTCTGTTTTTGAAGGTTTAAATAAAAAAAACCTCTTTGCCTCAGGTCTTTAATGAGCTAACCTGAGTCGAACTACTGTATTTCTATTCGATACTAATTGGATAGTCAGAGTCCAGCTGTTAAGTTGGTGAGCCGGATGAAAACCACTCGAGGGCCGGATGTGGCCCGGGGGCTGCCGAACCCAGATATAAGCGAAAAATAATTGTAATTCTTTATCTCAGAGTTTCTTTGTTTTCCAATACAATTATTTTGGAAAATGTGTGTAATATCCGGTGAGAAAGGACAAGAAAGGTTATTTAATTGTGACATCAGTCTTTTTTCAAGTAACTAATAATAATCATCTATAAAGATGTACACCTTCAAATAATGATTATTAATAATTCTCTATGATTGATTTTGGTTTGAGCATATACCAGTTGCTAGTAAGTTTAATCTTTTGTACAATTCCCTGTGGATCACATTTCCCACCCAGTCCTCTCCAGTCTTGTATTCTCTTTGCTGCATTCGCTTATTATATAATTAACAGACATTTGAATACATTGATCGGTGTATTTCCTTTTCTTAAGAGAAGAGGATGAAAATTTATTCTAATAGAGAAAGAATTTGAAATACGCCGTTCAAGAAGGTGGTGTCATCTTTCGTAATTTTCTGCTTTTAGTTACTTCTATTTACCCACTTGTATTTAGTACTTGCCTATATCATTTCCCTTTGCCCATTTTGCAAAATAAATAAAAAGAGAAATATAAAAAGGCAAAGCGGTTGTAAAAAAACAAATACAATATGTTTTTTTGGTTTTAATTTTCCAATTCCCAACTTCCGATGATATCAAATGCGTAAATTGATGTTATGTTTACTTATCAAAGACTAGAAGTGGCTACCCGGCGTCGCCTGGACAGAGAATGGATTTTTAAAAACTTAGTCTCACAGATCTATTATTACTTATCTCGAGTTGGATCCTCGCTGGATGCACCATAAAAATCCCCACGTAAATATATAACAATATAGTAAGAAATTTTGAGACAATTGATTCGTTCAATCAATATTATATTTCAAAGCAGAAAAAATGCAATAAATAAATAAATAAATAAATAACGCGCTAATGAATTTCCCTTCTGTTACTATTCAAATTTAAATGTTCAAATATCTTCCCAAATAAAAATAAAATCTTCATTATTTTTGCACAAAAAGCAAGCTATAGTGATAATGAATGTGTATATGTATTTACTCTGTCGTTAATTGTTTTATTTTCGAAGTTTCCTCCGGACATACATACATATATACATACAACTGCCCTTTATATATGTATAGATAAGGAAACTAACAAAAAAACTGGTGAATACGATATTATAGGTAATTTGGGTGGGGTGAGTGTTTCGAAAAAAATGTTTTTTCCCGAAAGAATCCAATCTTGTAAAATCTTAAAAACAAAAAACGTTTAAAACAAGATCTGATGACGTTATCGCTTCAGTCGGGTAATGTTTGGTGGGTCTGTTTTAAATAAATTTGCCATTTTCCAGCATTTTTGGTTTTCTGGTACAAATTGGCAGGGTTTCGTGAAAAATGATTCCAAGTTAATGCAAGCTAAAGGATTTTTTGTGCTGATAAACTAGAAATAAACACAAGGAAGTTGACAGATGCCTTCAGAAAATCATTGCTTTTCTTATAAAAACAGTTTACGAAACGGACACTTATGGTAGCAATAGAAATATAATGATTTATAGGCGACTCATGAACATATTGGGTTTTGTTGTACTCTGTTTAAAAAGGAGTAGAGAATTCTACTTAGCATTTGATGGTTTTCACAATTATATCGAATATTTGATTTGGTTTAGTTTGTTTTGTTTTACGGCATATCAACCTCAGTGGGTCATTTAATGCCGATAAAGTTTTGAAATAAATCAATTCTTAATGGATAATACAATTTTTTTATAAATACATTTTTCTATTTAACCCGTTGATGGGACCCTAACAGGTACTACCACTCTGGGTCAGAGAGGACCAGGGAGCAATGGTGATGAAGGGGTGCTCCACATTCCCCAAACCTCCAAAACTGGAACCTCACCATCAGATAGAGTTTAACGTCATTTCCAGGACATGTAGACCCGCAGCCACCGCCTTCTAGCACCCATATGATAAAAAGGGATTGGGGCTTGCCATAAGGGCAATAGGGTTGGGAAAATAATATAGGTGCTAGGGCTTGACGTGACCAGCCGATTGATTTGACGGGGCCTCTCCGACCGCCCGTCTAGCCCAAGATAGGGCCAAAGTGGAGTATTGCATGTCATGAACTGCTCATCCACCTGGGCTCTATCCTTAAGCATCACGGGTCGCCACCACGGCCAACAGGTGAACCCCATTGGGGGAGTCTTACCCCTCTGCAGAGGTGCAGTCGGTGCATTCTAACGCCCCAGCCGACAGGGCGGTCGAACATTTGAATGATTAAAAAATATTGTTTTGTTCAAGTTTTTTTTTTTTACCATCAATTTGGCAGCATAGATCTGAAATAAAATATTCAGTCGCTAGTGTGGGTTTTAAATCGTATCCAGTCGCGTTCAGATTCTATCCAACATAAAGATTACCTTATCGATTAGACCGAAGTAAATGGTCGGAAGTCACGTAACCACTTAGTACTCAAATGACGGACCACTCAGCCACCACGATCCTATCCTAATGCATTAAGGGTCATTTTCTACGGCCAACACGTGTCCTCGTAGGGGTTTGTCTTAACCCCTGTAGAGAAGCAGTCGATGTATTCTACAGCCCCAGCTGACAGGGTGGGACTAAATTTCAGTTAGGGAATATAATAACGTCTGACCTTATCTCGTAGAGTGGCATTACCTATGTCAATAAAATGACGTGAAATAACGGCGATAAATAAAATGCCTATGTTGTCCTATCACTGAGTTGACGACATGCGCTTTCTGACTTGTTGCTTTGTGGATGCTTTCAGTGCCCACGTTCATTTTTCCTTTGATACAGAGATTGATAAAGAGATTTTTTTTATTTCTTTTTGTATTTAAAAACATCATATTTTATAATTAATTCATTTCCTGTTGTACAAATAATTTTGCTTTTATTGTTGTCATTATAATTGTAATTTCATGAAGTTTGAATTCTCTATTCTCTCGTTACTAATATTGCCATTATAATAAGATTACTAACATACTAATATAAAATAGTAATAGTAGTCAGTAAAGTCAACGGGGCGGCCTAAAGTCGGTATCAGCCAGTCAGCGAGGGAGTCTATCCCCTTTTCAATAGCGCTAGATCAAGAAGATTGTTTTTTAGCATCTGAGGCGGAGCGCCACACCTGCCATCAGCTCTTTACTTTACCACACAGATCCCTGTGCTACTCATACGCTGAGTTGGCGAGGACCGGTATCGAACTAGGAACCTTGTAGTTTCTTTCCGAATGCTATACCGACTGAGTAGTAGGTAAATAATTCTTGGAAATTCCATGATGTAGCAATCCGTAGTGAAGTTTGCCTCATCTAACTCCCAAATTGATTTAAAAAAAAAAAATGAAAATAAGTAAATAAGATAAGATAAAATACCGTATACACTGGCACAACATGCATCCAATTGTTATGTAATGGTTAGCAAGCTATATTTGCAGATCCATTACTACTGAATAGCGAGTTCAATCCTTGCTGGATGACCCATACTTGTGATCTTGCCATATTCTATCCGTGGCCAATCACGTTCATTTTTCCTTTCATACAGAGATTGATGCGAAGAACAGGTATTGACTCAACTTGAACAGAACATCTTTGTGACAGGTCGAAGAGATAGTGGAAATGAACTGCCACAGTTGATCGCAACTCCTTCACGAATTCTGTCATTTACTTCAGAGGTAAATGGTAGAGAATATAAAAAAGCAAATTTTACAAAACAATCAATAAAAATATCAAGTAGTATTGAAATGGAACGGTAGAAGGAAGTTCAACAAAAAGGTGTTGTTCAAAGATTATTTTCTCTTTTTGTTTGTCTGACACGGGTCATTAGACAGAGTATTTCTCAACTTAGAAGTCATTTCTTGTTGGTGAGTTGTATTTATCGGTCTTCCATTTTGTCGATCAAATTTGTATGAACAAGGATAGTCACAGAAATAACTATTAAGCTAATAGAAATTGCTAACATAGTCCATGTGAGAGTTATTTCTTGTTTGTCAATATATTTTATCTTCCCAATCGAATTGAGGTTTTCTACTAATTCCCTTAGACTAATTCTCTTTATAGCCATAGTACGTTGAAAATTTATTGAATAAAATATGGAAATATTGTTTCTAGGAGACGCCATAATTCTGTCCAGCTATTAATTGTGGCGTTGATCAAAGGCAGGAAAGAGTCTCTTATTTCAAACCTTTCTTCAGTCTGGTACTCAGGCGGAAAGGCGATAATGTACCCCTAAGCCATATAACCCAAATGGGATGTTCTGCTCTTGAATAACCTTAATCGTTCAAGATTTCTCTCAGATTTTCTCAGATACGTTACATTATTTGTGTCTCTTTCACAAGTGGACAATACATATCTAGACCTTTTCCCTTAACTTGAACTATGCAGTTATTTCTTACTCTTTTCCATACCGCTGTGACCTCAGCAACATCTGTCCCTATATTTAGTTATAAAAGAAAACAACAACAACAGTTTGTGTATGCTGAAGCGTTGCCCTTCATTCTTTTTGTCTGAGTTGGACACCACATCTCAGATTTGACTTATACCCTTCTTCTGTCCTGGAGACACAAATCTACCAGTGTGGGAAACAGCGGTACGGGGGTGGGGTCATTTTAACATGTTTCACTGAGCAAATGCTAAACTCGTTAAAAGTTTTACTGCCGAAAGGAAATTTTAACCCATTGATTTCCAATAGGTTCGGATTAAAATTTATCAAGAATTGGTGTTTCCTCAACCAATCCTCGTTCAATATCATGGCCTCATCCAAGTCTCGTGCTATATATTGCTTTGATGAGGTTTTAGTCTCCCCTATTTCTACAGGTATTTGAACTTTTCCTGTCCATTAGCTTGGATCACAACTAGATCTGAATCCAACCGTTAAGTATGCGCATCTAATTTGTAGAAAACCATCGTTTTTAAGAGTGAAACAATCAATTCTATTTCTCTTCCCCATATCTTTACCTTACAAACCAAATCTGACCATTCTTTTTCCTAATGTATCTTTTAAACTTTACATTTTATAATATTGTGATTATGTCATCGTAATAAGATTTGTGGATAGTTTCATCTCCTATTGCCTCTTTGACACCCTAACCTATGTGAAACTATATGTGCACACGTACCACATTAATACTATGTTGGCCACGGTACCAAATGTGATAAGTGTCACATACGCACATTGGTGTGTGTGAGAGAGAGAGTTTTTTGATAAGAAAGTTCTTTAAGGATAGAGACACATTGGAGAGATATTAGAGAGAGATTAGAGATTAAACTTACTAGGTGAGGAGATCTTATTTCTTTCTGGTTGATCCTTCTACCATCTTCTACGGTTGCCATCTTGTCTAGTTGGATGGACTTCTAACTAAAGAAATTGAGTTCTTCTAAGGGTTTCATCTGACTAAGGGCTGTACTTGTTTGAATTAAATGAATTACAAAGACATCTTTTTGTTACTTGATCAAGTAGTTTTTACTTTATCTTTATCCATGATCACCGTACAGGGAAGACCCGGCCTCAGCCCGTCTTAACCCGGTTTTTCTTTTACTGATTCAGTCACTTTCCTCCTCTATTGCTCATGGACAGTCTCTTTCCGTTTGTCCTGCCTTGTCACAATTCCAACATTTTCGCTGGCTTTTACTTCATCTATATCCACTTTTATTATTTTTCTCTATTAGAGTTCTCTTTGTTTTTGCGTCCCCTTATTACAACTATAACAACTATGGCCCCGACCAGAGCTCTGTTTACTAAGATCTTCCCATTCGGTCCTCCTCAACAGGGTACGGGAGTTCATCTGTCCCTGCCATTATGTATATTACTCATGACTTATCAATTTAGTTGCTTGAAGTGGCATTGGATTGAATATGTAAATGCAGAAGAACCAACTCAAAAGAATCAACTTTTATGAAAATGTTTTGTTTTTAATGCTTTTCATTTTAAACAAAATTATTTCCTCTGACTTACCAAGAGAATTTCTTGCATTTTCTTTTTCTATTGATAATTAGTAAACGCCAGTAGAAACCCTCGCCGTGTCTCACATAAAAATTACAATAAAATATAAAATACAATGTTGTTTATGCTAATTTTAAGGTGTTAATTGTCATGCTTAACGCATTTTAGAGGGCAATTTACATGGTAAATAACTAAATAACTAGAATGTGCTTTTTAGTGTTCTTTAAGGTTTAATGATAGTTATATTCTTTCGCGAGTTATTTGCGCTAGTTTTGTGGTGTTTGTTCTCATTTCAACACATTGAGTCGGGTTTACATTAAACACTGGGTACATCACAGTTTTTGGAACCACTTAATGACGTAGGGCATGTCCTGACTGTATCAAGAACTTAGCTGAGAAAACCATTTCATGAAAATGAAGTAGACATTCATACCAATATCCTTTGGTTAACTTCGAACGGTTCCAAAGATCTAGCAAAAGAGCTACTGTTATAGGATACCTGAAATTATTGTTATAAGTCAAGCTTCAATGTTGTTCAAATACTGAGGAAAACTGCAGATTAATTGGCCCATGATTGTTAAGGGAAGCCACCGGATAACGCGGGTGTGAAAATTCACATGATATTAATAAGCAGTAAGTCATAAACTTGATGCAACATCTGCACCGAGGAAATCGGTCGAAAAATTTATCTAAAAGGAAATAGTTGCAGTATGTCCAGATGTGTACATTAAAAGTTGCAATAAACACATACCGTTTCACCAATTTATGTTGGTGCCTATCATAGGGCGATAGTCTGCAAATTAGTCTTACCAGGATATTCTCACGGGTAGTAAGTTCGAATTTCAAAGAGTATTCTCCTGTTGTGACACTGCACCGGCAAAGCTTTGCGAATAACTTAAAAAAACAATTTTCTGTTATTATTTAGCAAGCAGGCGCCAAATGTTCAGTAATAATATCATCTGATTGCATCACGAGAAATGAAAAATCATAGCTGCTCTGGTTGAAGAGACAGACAAAATAACATTAGTTATAAGTCCAGTAAAAATGGTTTCACAGCTGTCCAACGTGAAAGAGGTTCAGAAAACAAAGGCGTTTCACCAGGAATTCTGATTGTGAGTTCAATCCCTGGACTAGGGTTCATGGTTAAACTAGTGATCCGAGATAGCACAAGAATAGCAGAATTACAACAGTCTATCTTCATAGATTGAATAAAGTAGTAATTTTGATTCTTATTTAAATGTCTCTTGATTTTTGTTTCAGAAGGTGAAGTAAAATACTCAGATAATTAATAATAATTGACAATTCATCAACTAAATACACATTAAAAATAACACATATTTTCATATTTGTAAAAGGGTAATGATATGTATTAGTAAAATTGTAAACATATGAAATAAAATAAACATAGATAAATGGAAAAATGTAGCAGCAAAAGCTGAAATTTTTAATTAAGGATAACGTGCATACTAAGATCTACTTTATTAATAGGATGAGATAAAGCCGAATAACTATGCATGAAAGAAGAAAATGTATTGCAAGATGTCGTTATGAATGGAAGCATTCATTCATAAAAATCGTATTTCGCATACGAATTACACAATTATGTCTTCCAAGTGACAAATTTTTAATGTTATTTTGTCAATTTTTTAACATTTAAAAAATCTATAACATTTAGCAATTTAGCAACTTAAAAACTTTATGGAAATGATTATAACACTATTTATGCAATGTAAAGTTTCATTAATAAGAGTGATTTAAAAAAAAATCATATAATTCAGCAGACAAATCAATTATGAAAATTAGTGAAATAGCTCACTAATTAGGACTGAGCCTATTCTAGTAGTGACCACCCCAAACGGAGTTCAACAGGTTTGAATTCAGAGTTCTCCTTCTAGAATCGTTGTCTAACCAAGATTAAAGAGCCGAGTCTGTCCAACTATTTACCCATAACTAGCGATAGCTATTGGAAACATACCTTTCCCAAGGGCATTAGTGCTATGTGAACAGTAGCTTCGTACAGGATTCGAACTCGGGTCGACGAGTCCATTTCATACAACTCTAACCATTAGACAACGCATCTTCAACAAATTCTGATATGACGTTGTATGATCTGTGTAGTGTGAAAAGTGTTTATTGCGTGAAAAGCATCAGAAGATAAAAATAGACGTTTGAGATAAGAGGGCTTTTTAATAAAAGACTTAAGAGAAAAATCAATTAGAATCTTGTTATAGCTAGAAGCAATTATTTAATAATCAAAGAGCCTGAGTTTTCTGTCAGACCAGAAGATTGTATGTTGGAATCATAATAGGATGTTACTGATTTTTTAGGTACGCGTCCTGCGTCACTGATGCATAAGAATCTAAAATGACACAGAAAAATCGTATGCATGCGTCCAAGTAATTTCTTTTTCTTCCCCACCATTTCCAGCTAACTGTAAATACATTTCAATATTTTCTTGGAAACGAAAGTACAAGGTAGGGGTTAGACGACTTTAGTTGTTCATATATAAAAAGTCTACAATTTATTAAGAAACTTTAGTTGGGATCCATAAACTTTCCCGGGGACTCATTCAAATTAAATCCATGCGTCCTAGGACGCACTAACTTAAAACAAAGCTATTCAGTATTACTGGAAGTTAAAACAAAACTAGTGAATCGTATTTGGTAAAAAATACAACATTAAGTGTATTTAGCAAACAAAATGTATTTAGATAACACATTTAGTTACCTATATATGCGACAGGTATTTACTTATATTTATCATGTAGACAAAGATAGACAAACACGGTATGTTGTACTCGATGGATGTTTATTGTATGTAGTGATGTCGGTGTCAACCACAACAACCTGTTTCTTAAATACAAGAATCATTTATTTTTTGTTGTTGAGTTTCTTGTTTGTTTAATAGATAAAAACTTCAAAATCTGTAATTGCTTAGAGAAATAATTAATTCTGCATGAAATAACTCAAAAAGGGTTGACATGCCGTAAAACTAACATATCAAGAGATAGAAACAAGAGATACACAATATATATATGTGTGTGTGTGTTTACGCATATATACTACAATACTACAACACAGATACCCAATATATATGTGTATAAATACTCATACATATGTACACTCACATATGCTCGCACATGTCTTTTCCTGGGTAATATATATATATATATATATATATATATATATATATATATATATATATATAAGCAGAAATACCCGGTCCAATACCGTAATAAAATGATTTTAAGAACATCAGGAAGTGAGAGAGAAAGGGGGAAGACAGGAGTAAAAAAGTGAATGAGAGGATTAGAGGAAAGAAATCTAGACAAAATTCTTATGAAATAAAAAAATGAAGATTGCTGATAATTCTTATATTACAATGTTCGTTTATTTTAGGAAATGTTTTTTGTTTACATTTAAAATACTATTCAAAAAGATGTAACCCTAAACTCGTGAGAGTTTTGAAACTGTTTTATTATTCTAAAAACTGTTTTGTACTTAAATGCGGTTTTTAATTGGTTGTTGAGTTAAAGTGATGAAAATATATTCATTTAATCTATTTTAGACCTAAAATTTAACAATGAAAAGAAGCTAAAAATTAAACGTCTCCTTATTTGTAGGTAAAAAATCCAGCGTATTACTTCAAATAAATATTATTCGTTTATTCAAGTTTTAACGGTAAAAGAAGCTACGAATTTGCGTATTATAATTTTAGGAATATATTATTATTGTGGTTTATATTTAAAATATTAAAATGTTCCATCGTGGTGAAATGGTTAGCAAACTAGTCTGACTGCTCGATTATTACTGAATAGCGAGTTCGATCCCCATACTCGCGGCCTTGTGTCACATCCTAGGCGTGGCAAACGTGTTGGGTAAATAAGGAGGGCATTGCATCGTGGCGTAATGTTTAACATGCTAGTCTTGCAGGTCCATTACTATTGAATAGCGAATTTGATCCTCGCTGGGTGTCTCAGACACTGAGTCACATCCTATCCGTAGTGAACAGGTTGGGTAAATACCTACATTTAAAATATCATTCAAAAATGTAACCCTCAACTCGTGAGTGGTTTGAAACAAATTTATTTTCTCAAGGTTAATTCTTCCTTGTCTGTTGAGTTACAATGATAGGAAATATATTTGTTTAATTTATTCTCTTTTTGCCTTATAAAAATGTAACAATGAAAAGAAACTAAGAATGAAAACTAACATTTTTCGTATTTCAATTTCTTTTTGATTAACATTTAAAATAATATTTTTTAATATAGGTAGCACTTGGTTTGAAACATTTTTGTAACTTTTATTTACTTCTCCAAAAAATAAAGATTTTTGTACAATTAGTATTAAATTACAAAACAATAATTTGATTGGAATCCGTCTGATAGTTAAACAGCACGAACCTGAGGAAAGTCATATGACTTTCGTCTCCGCTCTTGATAGTACGGAGTATAAACAAGCTCTGAAGATGATTTTTATAAAATCGAAATATTGTTCAATATTAGCTATGAATATGTTATAAAATGTTTTCACTTTAACAGCATATTGTGTTGTTTTCATATCCTTTTTATCTATTCTCATACCGTTGGATTCATTTCCTTTCCTTTAACAAACACACACACACATATATATATATATATATATATATATATATATATATATAATATATATATATATATATAATGTATATTTATATATATATGTGTGTGTGTGTGTGTGTGTGTGCGCGTTGGGCAGCTCACGTGGTGTAATGGTTAGCAAGCTAGATTTGCAGACCATTGTTAGTAAATTCGATTCTCATTGGGCGCACCATAATTGTGGCCTTGTGCCACATCTAAGCTAAGCTTAATAAATAAACACAGACACACAGACACACACAAACATATATATATATGTGTGTGTGTGTGTGTGTGTGTGTGTGTGTGCATGATGTAAGTCCCGGGGTAAGAAAGGAACGCATTTTATCGCATATTGTCAATGTTTATTTATTTATTCATTTGTTTCTCTATGTATATCCCTTTGTTTATCTGTATGTATTTGTCCTTTTGAATAAGTAACGGTATCTGTATGTCCTTGTATGTGTATGCATCTGTTCATGCGCCCGTGTGTCTCCAGTTGACTACGTGATCCCACACATGCCTTTATTTTGTTTAAATTACAAGAGTGAAATTGATATGTTTATGCGTTTGGGGTTGCTTAATGTCAGTGTATGAGACGGAGCGGGTGGGTATCCTTAAAACGGAAGTCACGTCTGCATTGTGTTTAATTTTGAATCTTTGCATGGCCGATGTATAAACACGCCATGTACTTCTGTGTAAAACAAGACAAAAATAAATAAATTTTTAAAAATATAATAAAACAACTATCACTACTTCAGAATCCAAAATTTGTATTTAGCAATAAACATCGCCGTTGCATGTCTGGAAAAGTTGGCTTTATATTCATCTTGAAATCTATTTTAAGATTTTCATTCATCATTAAAATTAAAATTAAAAACGGAATATTTTCATTTGAGAAAAAAACATGACAATTTTAGTACAAGATAATTATAAATCTGCGACTATAAAACTGCGGCGAAACTCATAATAATTCAGTCATCTAGTTCGGCTTGTCACAAGGTATCAAGTTATAGAGTTGTGTTATACAAATCATACAAGTGTGTAGCATTGTAAAACCATGGGATACAGCATGGTTGATGTGAAGTGGATGAAAGAAAACCTGTTTAATAGCGCCCTTTACCTGATGCTTGGCAGGATCAAATACTACAGTCAGTAAACTACTGTTACTCATTAATAAGGATGATGTCAATTCATGATAATTAGCCACCGAACGAGTACCATGATTCAAATTCAATGCAAATGTACAAACCGAATCGCGCTTTATGAGTCTCAATAAGGGACGTATTCTTCTGAGGAAGAGGCTCTAGTCCCAGTACTCAAAAAATAAGTTACAGAGCGCAAATACAAACCAAACTTACTTCGTGGAAACAGCACCCCACAAAGAAGCAGCTGTATGGCCACCTGTCCCCCCACCACACAAACCATCCGGATGAGACGAACTAGGCATGCAGGACACTGCTGAGGAAGCAAGGACGAGCACGTAAGCGACGTTCTCTCGTGGAAGCAAACATATGGATATTCTAATGTGGGCCGCCTACCAAGGACCTACATTGACCAACTCTGCGAGGATACTGGATGCTGCGCAGAGGACCTCACAGGGACGATGGATGATATGGAAGGTTGGCGAGAGATTCTCATGGGTATCCGTGCTGCTTGCGCGACATGATGATGACTGCCACGGAGGATCTGAGGAACTAAAACCAATCCGACTAAATTCAAGTCATCCTCACAAAGATTCAATAGAGGAGAAAACAACTAATACAATTGTTTTCAAACTTTTAAGAAAAATTCACTTTGACCCGTGTCTGGCATTTCTTTTACGCATACAATCACGCTACAAGAGAAGAAGGAAGCGGTCATTCACTGAGGAGGACGTGGAATAGTCTCTTCCCCGAATGGCATCAACAGCCGATGCAATTCTATCAACGAAGCTAAGAATACATAGTTTGTATTACAATAGTCCAATCAACACCAATAAAGCCACTCAATACTTCTGTCAACAATAAGTGCCATATTTTTGTTATAGTTTTACACACAAATAGTACAAACTAGCTTAAGAATTATTATTAATAATTTTGACAAGTACTTTCCTACATCTTCAGAAGTAATTGCTTTTCATCTCAATTCACTCAGGTCGTTATTTCTACGAGAGCGAGGAACAGCGCGCATAGGTATCTAGAATTTAAAAGAAATAAACTTTTGGGGGAGATAAATTCAATGTGCTCAAATCTGAATTAGTATAGCATCCGGTAAATAGAAAGGGGCTTTCTCAGGACAGAAGCAGTTGTGAATTTAAATCTCATCTGATACTTAGCTTTTATGTTGGTTTCTGATTTCTCCCTTTTCCTCGCTGGCGTAGAGGTGACGACAAACCCAGTGAGTTCCGATGAAAAGCAACAAAAATTAGGAAGATGAAAGATAATAATAGCCAATCTTTATAATGATGACTTACAGAGCTTTTTCTGGAGTAAAATAAAAAAAAGAAGATTTTAAAGTATATAAAGAAATTGTTAAAAAATCAATTGTGTACTAAAATGCTTCTCGAAAGAACTTTCTACGATATACTTATATGTATGTAGATTATTTGTATTAGATAGGAGTACTTTAGATCTAACCGGGTGCAACTAAACGATTTTTATTGAATAAGATTAGTTACATGAAAGCATATAACTATGTCTAAATTATGAGTATTAGACTGGGATATTTGAAACCATACAACAGTGAAAACTCTTTGTGTCAGATTTCGGCATTAAATAACTCATGAGGGGTTGATATGTCATTAATAAAATAAATCAAATAATTCACTACAAGTAATAAAGTACTGGTATATTTTGTTTTGAAGAAAGATTATTCTTTATAAAAAATTACAGAGTAATGAAACAGGCACGTGTGTGCGTATTTGTAAGCGATATTCAATCTCTCTCTCTCTCTCTCTCTTTCTCTCTCTCTCTCTGTCTATCTATCTATCTATCTATCTATCTATCTCTCTTTCTATCGCTCTCTATTTCTATCTATCTATCTATCCTCTCTCTCTCTCTCTCTCTCTCTGTCTATCTATCTATCTTTCTATTTCTTTCTATATCTATCTATCTATCTATCCTTCTCTCTCTCTCTCTCTCTCTCTCTCTCTCTTTCTATCTATCTATCTATCTATCTATCTATTGGTTAGTATTTACAAAACGTAGTCACGATACCTTTGAACACTCCTTGCATACCACATTATTTGATGCTATCATCGAGACCTATGTAATGATATATTTTTCATTGAGAAAGTCATTCCTGAGAGGAAGGGATCATTACACTTAGAGAGGCAGGTAGGCATGGAAAATAAATTGGAATATTTGGCTGTCAGGGCTTTGATATCAGCAGATTTGACGTGATTCCAACGTATGCAGGAAGTGTCACTTACACAGCAGGTACACAGTCAGTTAGGATTACATAGGTATATAGAGATATAATTAAGAGAAGATTAATGGAGTCATTGTTTACATTTCACCCGGGTTTATTTTTTATTGGTAAATAGAGGCCTTTTTTTTACTGTAGGAGGGGGAGGCGAACGAAGAGGCTCTGCATTTTTGTTGGCTTTAATGTCATTATGAACTCACTGGGCAGCTTACTATGATGGTACTTTTATTTTGATAACATATAGTCGGAGATGAAACGAAAGAAGAAGAAACGAAAGAGAAAGAAACGGAAGAAGAACAAAAGAAGAAGAAACGAAAAAGAAGAAACGAAAAAGAAGAAAAGAAGAAGAAAAACAAAAAGAAAAACGAAAAATGAAGAAACAAGAAGAAAGGAAAAGAAGAATCAAAAGTTGCGAAGAAGAAAAAAGAAGAAGAAGAAGGTAAAAAGAAGAACGAAAGGAGAAGAAATGAGAAAAGAAGAAACGAGAGAACGAAAAGAAACGAGAGAAGAAGAAAGAAGAAAAGAAGAAACGAAAGAAAGAAACGAAAGAAGAGAAAGAAGAAGAAAGAGCGAAGAAGAAACGAAGGAAAATAAACGAAGAAGAAGAAACGAAAGGAGAAGAAAGAAGGAGAAGAAACGAAAGAAGAAACGAGCGAAGAAGAACGAAGAAGAAGAAAAAGAAGAAAGAAAGAGAGAAACGAAAGAAAGAAACGAAAGAAGAAGAAACAAAAAAAAAGAAGAAACGAAAGAAGAAACGAAAGAAGAAGAAACGAAGAAGAAGAAAGAAGAAGAAAAAAAGAAGAACGAAAGGAAGAAAAGAAGAAAGAAAGAAAAAAGAAGAAGAAAGAAGAAAGAAGAAGAAGAAAGAAGAAAGAAAAAAGAAGAAAGGAAAAAGAAGAAACGAAAAAAGAAGAAGAAAAGAAGAAAAAAGAAGAAACGAAGAAAGAAAGGAAAAAGAAGAAAAAAAGAAGAAAGGAAAAAAAGAAGAAACGAAGAAGAGAAGAAGAAAAACGAAAAAAGAAAAAAAAAAAGAAGAAAAAAGAAACAAAAATAGGTGGAAAATGAGGTGAAAAATAATTTCTGTGGAACGTTCAAAATATAAATAAGTAAATTAAAGTTGTCGTGTTGACCTAAAGTCGGTATCAGCCAATCAGCGAGGGAGTCTATCCCCTTTTCACTAGCGCTGGACCAAGGAGATTGCTTTAGCGCCTGAGGTGGAGCGCCACACCTACCATCAGCTCCTTACCTTACCGCACTGTGCTACTTATACGCTGAGTTGGCGAGGGCCAGTATCAATACTGGAATAGAACTAGCAAATCAAGAACGAATCAGAACACTTGGAGAGAAAATAAAATTACAAGTAGTCGCGAATATTGGAATGTATATGAAAGAAATGGAAATGAAAGTAAATGAAAGAAAATCTGAGAAGAACAAATACACTTCTCAAAATCAAACTTTGTGGCAAAGTTCTCATTAAAGAAATAAACACTTGTGCAGTCCTCGTTGTAAGATAGGCAGGACCATCTTTTAAAGTCAACAGGAGAGGTACTTAGGCGGCAAATAGACCAAAGGAAAAGAAAATTAATGACGATGCACAAGGCCTCACACACGAAAGATGAGATTGACAAATTATATACGCCAAGAAAAGAAGGATGGGGTAGCGCCAGCATTGAGGATTGTGATGATGTAACAATCCGACAGTATGAATTAAACATTTTTGGAAAAAACAAAATTAATTCATAGTGTCGGATTCACTTCCATTTACTTTCATATTGTCAATTGAAAAAACAAAATATCTGGATTTCTACGTCTCTGGAGGTTGATGTGGTCTACAACACGACGGATTTGTCAACATTACAATTTTGAAATTTTTGAAATTTTCCATCTTTCTTCAATTGTGCTGTGAACTTACTTTTTTGTGGCTGGAATCATGAACATTTTTGATACTTTTTTTATACATTTTTTATATATTTTTACAACAAACTCTTTTGAGTTTTCTTGTGGATTATAATGCTTCTGATTTTTAAAGATAAAAGTTATTTTATTTTTAACACAGAATATGCATTTTCAAAATTTAAAAGATTCCGGCTCCGAACACGAACGTTCGTTTGTACCCCTCATCTTTTTAACGGTTTACTTATTCCGTCTCTCCATCATAAATATTTCGCTCTTGAAGAAGACCGCTTTAATAAAAGGTCGAAACAGATTTCTGTCAGCGAAATTTGTTTGTTTTTTCCAAAAATGTTTAATTCATATATATATATATATATATATATATATATATATATATATATATTGTCGTTGTGGAGTCCGCGTATGTTTCTTTGTTGGTATATCTGGTGAATCTAGATCTCAGTTTATATATTACATTTAGTTCAGTCGGTAGAGCGTTCGGCTAGAAACCACAAGGTTTCTAGTTCGATACCGGCCTTCGCCAACTCAGCGTATGAATAGCACAGGGATCTGTAGGGTAAAGTATGGAGCTGATGGTAGGTGTGACGCTCCACCTCAGACGCTAAAATAATCTCCTTGGTCTAGCGCTAGAGAAAAGGGGATAGACTCCATCGCTGATTGGCTGATACCGACTTTAGGCCACCCCGACGACTTTACTTACTTTATATATATATATATATATATATATAATATATATATATATATATATATATTATATCACGGATCTTTGCCAATCCACGAAGCAAATGAATTTACTTCTGGATTAATTAAAATCGATTTAAAAAGTGTCAATAAAAAGAGCTAAATATACGTTTTAAAAGCGAATGTTATAAAATATTCCGACCGCAGTTTCTTGCCATAGCAAATCTTCAGGGAATTTTATAAATAAAATTCCCTGAAGATTTGCTACGGCAAGAAACTGCAGTCGGAATATTTTATAATATTCCCTTAATCTAACCCTAACCCTAACCCCGTCTTCTTTTTTCCTAGTAGATCAATGAATAAATATATAATTTATCAGTCAATCAGAGTGGTTCCAACCTAAAAAAAAGTAGAACCACTCTGAATGAATTTTGTCTGTTGATTAATCTACTAATTATTTTCCCATTAAACTAACCCTAACCCCTAACCCTAACCCCCAACCCCTAACCCTAGCCCTAACCCTAACCCCGTCTTCTTTTTTCCTAGTAGATCAATAAATAAACAAATAAATTATTAGTCAATCAGAGTCGTTCCCTTTTTTTTAGGTTGGAGTTATTGGAAATAATCGAATTTTTGCTGTCGTAGAGGCTAAGGTTTATAACGCTTTTCATCTCAATCGCATCCCATCTGAAGTTGGGAAAATTCTTATGAAAATTCAAAACGGCTTTCGTAAAAATTGATCAACAACTTCTCAGGTTTTGAATATTCAACGAATCATAGAATTGGTTCGAGCAAGAAACAACTTACCGCTAAAAAAGCCAAGAAACCGGCGATATCATACAGAAACTATCGCATATGCAGACTACGTAGATGATCTAGCGTTTCTCGTAAATACACCTGCAAAGGCCGAATATCTGCTGAATAGCCCACAGAAAGCAGCAAGAGGAATTGGTCTTTATGTGAACTCCGATAAATTGGAGTTCACGTGTTATAGACAAGATGGAGGCATTTACATTCTGGATGGTAAACCTTTGAAATTAGTAGACTAGTTCACATCCCTAGATATTATTATTTCGTCTACAGAAAGCCGTGACAATATACTCATTGGAAAGGCATGGATAGCTATAGACATATTATCGATTATATTGAAGTCTGATCTCTCTGATAAGATAAAGCAAGAGTTCTTCCAAACTGTAGCAATATCAGCGCTTCAGTATAGCTGCACTACTTGGACTCTAACGAAACGCTCAAATAAAAAGATAGATATGAACTATTGAAGGATGCTAGGTGCTATCTTGAACAAATTCAGCTGTATGGCTACTTACATTCTATCTCAGTAAGACGAACTCATAAGTGACGTTCCCCAGTGAAAACCTACACATGGACACATCAGTGTAAGCTGATCAGCAAAAGACAAACATCGATCATATCTATGCATATACTGGATGCATTGCGGAAGACCTATCAGGAGAGATGGGTGGTGAGAGAGATTCATGGTAATCCATTCTGTCAGCACGACATGATGATGGTGATTATGATGGTGATGATGGTATTATAATACATTTATATATTAATTGTATGTTATATTATAGAATATGTTGTATATAAGGATACGTTATTATATCTTATATTAATATATATGAATATATTTATATTTTAATAATATTACATATTAATATATCCGTTAATTATATATTATATTAATTTGTAAGTAATTGTAGAATGACATGATTAAAAAGGCTGTCATATATCGGCCTGTCAGACAGGTGTATAAATCCCAGAAGTTTCCGATTTCATTCACGTGTGTTTTCCTTTTCTTCCCAAAGAAAATGTTCAGGAACTGTCGGTGTATTCACTGAAATCGCTTTCGTACATGGTTTTTGCTGTACAATTTCATCAGAGTATCTAAAATGACAGATTTATTGTGTGTATAAATCTTTTGCGATAAACGACATCGAAACAAACCTCAAGGTTTTTTTCAGCGTCATTTCTTCAGACTTCAAATTTTGAACAGACTGATAAACAAGGACTATCACTTGCTTTTCTCGTTATTCTGTGATTAAATTTTTTAATCATCTTCCATATACCAACAAATGCCCTGAAGATGATCTAATTAATAGATCGAAACACTGCAGCGTCGGCCAATAAACTTACCACTCATTTAAACCTGTGCTTTTTCATTTTTCTTAATATACTACATACCGTCGGATTCACTTCCTTTTCTTCACACACACACACACACACACACACACATATATATATATATATATATATATATATATATATATATATGTATATCTTATTATAATGGAGATTGTGTGCTTATCTGTCTGTAACCGAAACTATATTCCTACTCAAGTCACAATTTTCTTAGTTATTGACATCACATTCTCCATGATTTTATTTTTATCTAAACCTTAATTATTAATAAAATTGTCTTACATTATTAATACTGTTAACTATGTTTACATATTGACAACATGCAATTGTATTTATATATACAAGAAAATAGCGGTTTACAGGGTGAACGGGAAGGCTAATTTGCATATTAATATTAAAAAATCGAATTTAATAATTATGTGCTTGGTATTATTGATTTCTAACTGTTTGGTTTTATTTTAATGAATATAAGCAAAATTCTCTTCAATGAATCTTAAATGAAATCCATTAACAAGATAAAATAACTGTCATTTTATTCTTTACTTCCTCTTTAACTAAATACTTAAATTAGAAAAAAAACAATGAAAGACGAGAGTGATGGGAGAGTAAGTTTCAGTTGTTCCATTTTTTATTATACTTCCTCTGTTTCAAAACTTTTTATCTGTATTCTTATTTAGTTTCATTAGCCTTTCTAATTTAATACAATATTTTATTATATTAAAACTTAAATACTTGCACCCGGAGGGTGCATATATTTTCTAGTATATATAATTTCTTCTGAAATTACCAAATGCATAACTTTTTCGTGCCGAGTGATTTAGACAGAACCCTTTTAGGTATTTAAATCAATACATGAAGTTCTTCTAAAAAGTAATATGAATGAAATGTGTTTTCACACCGAAACTAAAATTACGCTTCAATCGATAAAAAAAATTGTTATACTTAATCAGTATGAAATAAATTTTAATACATTCAGCTCCAAATCTAATGATAAAGATTTATAGAAAATCACCGAAGGAGTTAGAAGAAAAGAATGAACAAAAAGAAAAAAGGAAGAGACAAGTAGAGTCAATATTTACCTTTTTGTTACATATGTGGGGTGACAAGAGGTTTAACGTTTTATGTTTAAAGATTGCCTGTTATTCCTGGTGCGTGTTAACAGAGTTTGCTTTTAACCCCATCTTATTTGGTGGTCACGCTGAAAAGGAAATCAAGGAAAGAAAAGGATGAGATAAAGACAAAAGGCAGTCTTAAGATTCAGGCTTTATTCACGGGTCATAGCCACCACGTGGTAAGGAAATATCTTCCTGTCCAGTAGTAGTGTCTCGTCCCAGTTAAAGCCTAGGTTCGAAGGGCCGAGAGATTATCTTGGTGGTCGGAAGTGGGCCCTTTTTCCTGCAAATCCTCGTAAGGTTCTTCCGGTGAAAGCTTGTGGATTTTTATTTTAATCCCCACACATATGAGTTTACTTCGATATTGTCGAGCACACATGACATCCGGGACTTCTGGGATTAGGTGCATTATCTAATGACCAGACAATGATCCAGATGTCAGTGAGTGCAAGGGCCATCGAAAACACCCGGGGAGAGGTTGTAAGATAAACAAAATATCCCATTTCGGAAACTGCCATGAATGTCTCCCCCATGTGCAGAGGGAAAGATTGTCACAAAACAGCAAAGAAGCCGATGCGTGCCACATGAGCAAGTGCAAACAAGTAAGAAATAAATACGTTCTGTCTAGGGTGAGAATAAGCAGTTAACGGATAATTCGTCTCCTGATAATGGGTCTGAATACTCGAGATCCGCACTCCTAACTGTTATAGGTGATACACCCTATAAGACTAATGGAATGCGCCGACAGGTTACTATAAGTAACAGGGATAATTGTGGCTTAGCAGTAAGCCAATGCGAGTATGCCAATAACTCTGTTCGTCGGACGTAATTTCCACATCTCTCTATTGTATTTGTCTACTTTCTGTTAATACATTTTTCTACATTTGTTACCCGTCGTTTTGTTCTTATTTGACCCCTTAAAACCTCACAACACTAACCAACCCCTAATTTATAGTTTTCCAACTGAAAAATAATAAAATTTCCATAATTTTTTAGAAGAATTAGTGTCTGTTTTTTCTACCGTAGGACACTCACCACAGTACTTATCTTCTGTCACGAACAACATTTTAGCCATTATAGCAAATGGCATGGAATCTCTAGAAGAGCAGTTGTATTTCTTTTATAATGTGTAAGCCAAGGAGGACAATATGAAGACAATGTGCTATTTTAAAAACGTATACATCATAATATTATTGTCGATTGACGTTAGATAAATAAAATATCACATACCCTAATTCACGTTAATCAAACACTATAGTCAAATTTTTTCTTGTGTCAAACTAGTCAATTCAAATAAATAAGATTTATCATTTAGCAGCCGAGTGAAAAATTAACGACGCAGAATGTAAGGAACATTTAAAAAAGACAAGTCACGTGTTGTGGTGATGAGTTTATTTTCACAGGTTATTTGTCATTGATCTGTGTAAATAAGGCATACACACACTTAAGCGGTCGAAAAATCGGGTCAAATTACCTGATTACTGAAATATTATATTTGATACTACCCAACTCAACCGTGACTCTCGCCTAACCCGGACCCTGTTCCGACCCCATTCAGCCCGAAAAGTAATTATTGTAAAGTATACCTTAGCTGAATTTATCCTTGAAAGAAATATTTGCCTAAGAATTGTATGTCCGGGTGGCAGGTCCAACAATTGGGGAGATGGATAAGCAGTTTAGATGAATATACACTTCTGACCGCATTTTTTCGAAATCTGAAAGAAAAAGAAAGAATTTGAAAGGAAGACTAATGCACAGAAAAAAGGGTCGTAAAAAATGGACAGAAATGCGGAAACGCTATCTAAGGTGAATAATGGGTCTTAAATCAGAGATGCAATGATAGACAGATAGGAAGGACGACAAGGAAATAAAAGAAAAAAATAGTATAAAAGAAACAGACAGACATAAAGACAGACATACGAAAACAAAAAAGCAATGTTAAAAGTAGAACAATGAATTAGCTTAGTTTGGCACAAGGACAAACGCCTGAGGCATCCAGTGAGATTCGAACTCACCAACACTAGTCTACTAGTCTAGATTGCTAACTATTATAGCACACGAGGTGCAAGACAATTATTTACTACTCTTTTCTTAGTTTAGTAGTAGTAGTAGTCGTCGGGCGGCCTAAAGTCGGTATCAGCCAATCAGCGAGGGAGTCTATCCCCTTCTCTACTAGCCTAGATTGCTGTTATAGCACACGAGGTGCAAGACAATTATTTACTACTCTTTTCTTAGTTTAGTAGTAGTAGTAGTAGTCGTCGGGGCAGCCTAAAGTCGGTATCAGCCAATCAGCGAGGGAGTCTATCCCCTTTTCACTAGCGCTAGACCAAGGAGATTATTTTGGCATCTGAGGTGGAGCGCCACACCTACCATCAGCTCCTTACTTTACCGCACAGATCCCTGTGCTACTCATACGCTGAGTTGGCGAGGACCGGAATCGAACTTGGAACCTTGTGGTTTCTAGCCGAACGCTCTACCGACTGAGCTAACCCGGTCCTTAGTTTAGTACAAAGCCATATATATGAGGCATCTAATGAGAATCAAACTTCAAGAATGCTATACTGGCCTAGTTCGTTAACCATTACAGAACACTATTGCTATTCATTCTTTCCCATATGTAGCTGCCGCTAAAAACTGACCAGTTTAATTATGTTTTATTTTGTATGAATATTTTTGTTTGTATAAATTAACTACCACCAAGAGTATTAAATTTAGGGTAGTTTAAGAGTTAACAGCATTTGGTGCAGAGCACTAGTTTCTGCGGTCTAGGAACCCTAACCAAAAAGTGGAAAGGGGGCCTTTAGTTAGATTAGCGCTGCCAGGCTGGTCGGAATGAAGGAACAAGCTGTAAGTTTCTATCTCTTGATATGTCTATTTGTTGAAGTTTCTGTATTTTGAGATTCTTTTGAATTGTTCTTATTGTTGTATTCGCTGTTATTAAATGCTATTTGTTTTCTTACAGTTTCACGGTGTTAATTGAATAAAATTAATTACATCAGTAAGAATTGTCATGCCTTCACATTTATCCAGACCGAGGCAGCCGCTACACCATAGTTTATCTTTTGTTTTCATATTTCTTAATCAGAAATCACCAGATAGATTTTTTTTAAAACACCCTTTTTTCACATTGACACTTTTGAAACTTTATACACATCTTGCAAAATCAGCCACCCCTAATATTGCCACAACTTCCACAACGCCTAAAAAACAATTTAAACCATTTGGCGAGATAAAGTTGTCAAATTGACATTGTAGCGATTGTCTGCCCTTACTGGGATGGACGTGGGTGGATAAGAAATAAGAAAGAAATAAGAAATAAGAAATTTATTAATCAATAGTAGTACAAATTATTTTTAAAAATATAAGTAAAAGAAAAACTTTATTGGTTTAAACTACTATTGAAGGGAGGCCATGCCTAATAGCGTGAAGCTAATCCCATGGACATGACCACCCTTGGACGCTCACAGGAAACGATACATGAAACACACAACGTAAACATATACATATATATCATGAGACAAATTAGCCGTGTGAGAATCTAAATGCAAATCTGTTGTTTATAAGAGGCAATAAAATGATTTTTCAAAAGTGTTTTAAGGACAAAATAATTTACTGAAACAAGCTTCATCTTTTTTTTTATCAAAAAATAACGACTGAACAGTATTCCAAGAATTAATTGCATTAAAACGAATCGAATTATGCCCAAAACTAACAGTGTTGATGATAGGGAAATTAAACAAACCAGATTGGTCAGCACGAGTGACATGAGCATGGGTGAAGTCAACTGCAAAAGCATTCTGAACAGAAACAGGCATCTTATTGTGGAATAGTTTATGTAAGAACAAAATATTTTCACAATGGACCATATCAGAAAATTTGAGAATCTCCAAATTTGCATACAGGTTGTTAGATGATGTCCTAGGAGGCACAAAGGACATAAGTCTCACAGCAAAGTTTTGAAGAACAGTTATACGATTAATCAAAGTACCGCCATTAGGCTGACCCCAAATTTGATTACAGTATTGGAGATGGGAATGGAAAATGGCATAATAAACTTGGATCAGACCATTTAGTGGCACAAAATAAGAGTTATCTTCCTTGCCTCCAGGATTTTACACTAGCTGGCACTACTACCTGAGTATTTAAACTCATCCCAAACTCATCCCGTAGTAGCTCTCTGTCTCTCTTTGATCCGGTATCTACATTGATCTACTAGGCAAGTGGTGTCTCTGTCCATTAAGGCGGAGGGCTTTGCCTCCCAACTATAAGCTCGTACCCATGTGTATACGTAGCTCTTTATAGACCCTACCACGTGGGTCATGCAAAATAAGTGACTCTTATATTCACGAAAAACACTTTCTTACTTCCCAAAGGCTTTCGTTCTAACCGTTGTATCTTGTTATATATTTCATGTTCCATGTGCTCAGACAATAAAGTCTGTATTGTTGTTGTATTGTACCTCTTTGTTATTATGTATATATTATGTATATATTCACCAACGTTGGGAGGTTTCTCTGAGGCTTTCTAACGTATTATGAGAACCAGTTTTGGCCACTAAAGCCAAAACCACATTTAATTCTCATAACGTTATTAGACCTTCATTGAAGTCGTCTGTAATCATCACTGAACTTCTACAGTGTTCGGTTGTACCTGTAGGGTTTTTAAGTGCCATCCTTGGCCAGTTGAAAAGGACTTAAAGAAAGTCCTATCTTATGGAATCCTTTGGTGATCCTTTGGTAAGCGTATAAGTCCTATCCTGCGTATTTGTAAAGGTCCAGTGTTTTAATCCTATGTCCGTCGTCAAAGAATGTCAGTATAATTATGACCAGTAGGGTCGGTTAAGTATTATATCAACCTCAGAGTACTGCCAGTGATTGGCCAAGAAATAGATCATATGATCTCGCCTAGTCTATAAGTAAGAGCAAGGATCTAGCACACACCTTATATGTCCCAAAATCTCAACAGTACCCGTCAAATATTTTTGCAGTTTCCAGAAATATCTTAATTTCTGCAAAACGTAGAAAATTTTTGATAGCCAAAACTTCAAACACCTAACGTAGCCATTTCAGGACATTTCATATATAACGACTGTCGTTTGCTTACATCTGTGCTAAATGAACCAGTTCTCATCTGAACTGCGCAGATAGATATTGTCATCATTCAGAAAAAAAAACAAAAAAAACTTTTATATTCCGATAAGTATTTTGATAGATTGATAAAAATACTCCAAACGGTTAATAATCTGAGACAGTGTAGTCTATTATTTTGTATTATTTTAAATACAACATTCAAGAACGATGGATGTTTAAACCAGGATAACTTTTCGTGTTGAAAGGCCGCATTAGAATTTATTGTTAACTCCTAAGGTCGCACTAAATAGAATTTTGATATATTGAAACAAAATCCAAAGTGCGACATATCTGTTAATATCTTAGTCAAAATTTAAAATACAACTTAAGTAAAGAATTCCATTTTACGACGTAATCAGTTTCGAATTTTCTCTTGTATCGCCCGTTTTTCTTTTTCTTTTAAAAATCAAAACATTCTACTCTGAAGAAGACCAACTGTTTACATATGGTTTTCTGTTATTATTTTATTTTACATTTAAAATAGTTCTAGATAGAATGCTGTATATGTAAACAAAATTCCGTCAAAACACGTGTCAGCATACAATAAATTTCATCCATACAAATACAGAAATATATTTTCCATTCATCTTCTCAACATTTTTGTCGGATTCCTTTCCATCATCCCCACTTACATACACCCCACATCACACACACACACACACACTCACACACACACACACACACACACACACACACACATATATATATATATATATATATATGCTGTGGATGTGTGTGTAAGAAATAATTGTCCACTTTTGTATCATTTGACTACCCTTAGGAAGATCCTTGCATGAAAATCCTAATATAATTTAGGAATAGAAATCTATCTATCTATCTATCTATGCATATACCATTTTGTTGTATGGTCAAAATTTAATTTTTTGCATAATTCCTAGTGGATCACCTTTCCAACCCAGTCGTGCCAAGTTTTGAATTCCCGTCGTGCTAGTTTGCTACATTCGCTTAGTACATGGTTTGCAGTCTCATCCCTGTCACCGCATAGTCTATATTTACTGTTTTGTTGGGTCTTATAAATTTTTGCTTTGATATAGTTTGTCCTTATGGCATTATTTTGTACAGCGATTATTAGCGATTCAGTTTCTCTTTTGAGGTTTCCTTTTCTCAAATATGTCCAAGTCTTTTCATGTTCAACCTCTCCGATCTGTCCTTTGAAATGTCCATAAAATTGTTTTTCTTCCCATTTTTGTTTTCTAGTTTTTGTTGTTTTTCTGTTTGTCCATATATTACATCTACTATTGTTGGCTGCCATAAGTAATCTGTCTTTGCTCTTTTTTGTGTAGTCTTCGAGTTGTTGGATTGTGGCCTCTACGCAGTCCACTATGTTGGCAAGACCTCTTCCCTCTTCTTTTCTTGATACATATAGTCTATCTCTATCGTCCCTTCGGGTGTAGAGCCTTGTGCATTTTAAGAATGGTCCAGAGTATCTTATAATGGGGACAGCCCAGGTATTAATTCCTTTGATCAGATTTCTGCTGTTGGGTTTGTTTTCTAGGAGTTTTCTTGTTCACCTGATGTATTCTTTTTTAACTTTTCCTTTCATATCTGCTTGTCTGCTTCTAAAATTCCTAAGTATTTGTAACTTTCATTTTCATCATGTAATTTTATAGTTTCCTGATTTGGCAGTTGTATTCCGTTGTATTTCTTTCACCCCGTTTTATTACTAGCATAGCACATTTTTCAATTCCGAATTTCATTCTTATATCCTGGCTATATATTCTAATAGTTTGTACTAGGATTTCCAATTCTTTTTCATGTTTTGCAAATTTTTTTTATGCCATCACATAAGGTGGTTTATCTTTTCTTGTGAGTTAGTGAATTTGTATCCCCGTGTACATTTTAAGTACATGATTGAGTGGCATCATTGCTATAATAAATAGTAGTGGTGATAACGAGTCTCCTTGGAAAATACCTCTTTGGATTTTTCATTCTGCCAGGGATTGCCCTCCGGCTTTTATTTGCACTCTCCAGTTCTCCATGGCATTTTTAATGAAATTCATGATGTTGTTGAAAATTTTGTACTTTTTTAGACATTCTAAAATCCAGGTATGTGAGACCATGTCAATAATACTTTCTGTAGTCGATCCATGCCATTGCAATATTTTTCCGCTTATTTTTAACCTCTTTAAGAATGTGTTGGTAAAGTCGCAACCGGAAACTTGTCTTTCAAGACTTACAAAAATAGGTATCATTATTAAACATTATTAGGAATGAATTTCTAGTAAAAAAAGAACATTCCGGTACTATCAATTTCTTTATACAACTGAACTGTAACTTCCTTCTCGCTCCAAATTAAAAGTTTAAAAAAAACTTTCAGCATCATTTTGTCGTGTGGGAAAAGGTCTTTTTTGGTGTGTGGTTTTCGGAAAAAAACCTAATTTAGACAAAACAATGTACTATATATGACAACAAATATATGAAAAGAAAACAAAAAAGTTTAACCCCCCAATCCCTCTTCCACACGTGCATCTGTTCCCCTCACAATTCAACCCTAAACATAAAACTAGGTAATATCTGCTCACTTTTAATCATTTTAGCGAGTAACTAGATCCCTATTTGCTTCACGGAGATATTATGAAATTACACACAACTGTACTAGAATGCAGAGTTAACGACTCCACCCTTTTAAAATCTAAAGTCTTTTGGAACTTGATCTTAACTTACTTCAAAGGGATTTTCATATCTCGTTTATTTCGTTTGCTTTCCTGGATGTCTCGCATACCCGGTATTATTTTCTATTGTTGTTTTGAGCATTCTGTTACACCGTTTTTATTGTTCTTGTTTTATCTTATCTTATTTTATTTAATTATTTATTTATTTGTTTTTCTCCGTCTTTACCGAGAGGAATTGTCACAGAGGATTTATAAGAGAACAATGTTCAAGACATGACTGACGTAACATTTTCGGATCAAATCAGAAACCTTAAATGCTGTTTTTCATACAAATATTTAAAATTCCTAAACCCTGCTCAGATAAGTTATTCATGACGTTGCATAACTAAAGTCCTTTTAGTTCTGGCAGGAAACCAATTCAAATTCGAGTGAAGTTCTAGACAATCTATATCTATCAATCTTCTACTTAAAATCGACATAGGAGGTGTGGGTTGGCTGGTTGTTTTGATTTACGGCATATCAACCCTTTTCGGGTCATTTAATGCCGAATCAAGTTATTTTGTGTATGTGGTTACTTACAGTACCTACTATTGCTAAAAGGGTTACACATATAAATATTGAACAGGCTCATTGCTGCTTAACTTCGCTGATCTAGCGGGAACCAGTGTTTTCAATGTGACTTGACCGTAATAATAGGAGGTGTATTCACAAGGTATCGAGATTGAAGCTGTATTTACCAACACTAGAGTGAACAATGAATGAAACGTAAATATTTTTCAGATTAGACGGGATTTTATTCAGAACATTTATTCCAGTGAATTTTCCATTTTTTGAAATATTTCTGAAACTCCTCTTTTAATTTGGTATGAAGCTGGACGGTCATATTTCTTTTAATGCCGTTCGCATCCTCAGATTTGACCGCTGATACATATTTTATGTTTTATACCTTTGTAAAAGTTGTAAGGAGCTATGTGAGGAGGATTTTCCACTTATACAATCTTGTTTTTAACCAAAAGCTGCTGATTGAACGTATCGCAACTGGGTTTATATATATATATATATATATATATATATATATATATATATATATATACAGAGACATATACATATATATATATGTGTGTGTGTGTGCAAGTATACATATATAAATGAGTGTGTGTGCCAGTATACATATATATCTGAGTGTGTGTGTGTGTGAAAGTTTTGCTTTGATTTCTATTTCTAATACAAAAACTGTACTATTATTACTTACGTAAACACACACACACACACACACACACACACACACATATATATATATATATATATATATATACACATATATATATATATATATATATATGTGTGTGTGTGTGTGTGTGTGTGTGTATAACAACGCTTCGCTAAATAGCGAGGCGAAATATCAATTGAATTTAGTTGTTGTGTTATTCTATCCACTGTTTCTTCTATTTTCGAACACATTTTGTCAAATTTACTCAATACTTCACTACTCATATATATATATATATATATATATATATATATATATATGTGTGTGTGTGTGTGTGTGTGTGTGTGTGTGTGTTATATTAAGAAAAATGACAAAACACAGGTTCAAATGGGTTAATGGTGAGTTTATTGGCTGACGCTGCAGTTTCGATCTGTTAATTAGATCATCTTCAGGACATTTGTTGGTATATGGAAGGTAATAAGAAATATTTTTATCACAGAATAACGAGAAAAGCGAGTGGTAGTCCTTGTTATTCAGTCTGTTTAAAAAATTTTTTAAACAGACTGAATAACAAGGACTACCACTTGCTTTTCTCGTTATTCTGTGATAAAAAGTATTTCTTATTACCTTCCATATACCAACAAATGCCCTGAAGAGGATCTAATTAATAGATCGAAACACTGCAGCGTCGGCCAATAAACTCACCACTTAACCCATTTAAACCTGTGTTTTTTCATTTTTCTTAATATACTACATACCGTCGGATTCACTTCCTTTCTTCAATATATATATATATATATATATATATATATATATATATATATATATATGAATACCTTAGTTCAGGTGTATATTTATTTCGGTATTTTTCCTCTTCCAGGCTTATTTTAAATATTATTTGATGGTTTGAAGATCTCATATCCGGTTTTATTGATATGGTTTTCCAATCTCACAGGAAGGCTTTATAAATAATACCGGATATAAAATCGGATAGGAAACCGGATATATCAGCACCAAGCAAAGGATGTTTTTCTGTTTTCGAGATAATGGAAATATGCGCACAGTTAAACCGAGAAGAGTATGCACAAGAAGATCTTCGTAAACGAGATGAAATACTATATAATGAAAACCAAAACATCACAGTACCCTGTATCACAAAATTCATGCCAACTAAAGATGAAAGAAATAATGAAAATATAAAACTAATCATAACCGAAAAGAAGGGTAAATTACAATACTCAAAGAATGGGGACTGGAAAAAAAGTCAAGATAGAAATCGAAAATGTAAATAAAGCATTACATAATATGTTTTCAGATAACATCAACGAATTAAACGACCTAATTCATATAGGAGCAAAACTAGTCAGTGATAGAATTAGTATCCTCCTAAGAAACTGAAACAGAAACACAAAAGCTTTATGGGAAATGAGGCTAGAAAGACAAATAAAGAAACTGCTACAGCAAGCGAAAGCACACAGGAAATAAGAGGACACGAGCACACAATGGAATGAAAAGACCGAAAAAAGACAGTAAATAAGTCTGAGAATACAACTGGAAGAAATAGACCAAAAGATATGGACGAATGAAGAAAGACACAAAAGATAACGGGACAGGACAAATCAATAAAAGTAAAACATGACCTTCCAAAATAACGAAAGAAACTTCTACGTGAAAGTCAGAGGCGAAATACATGAATACAAAAGAATACCTGAATGCAAAGAAGAAAAAACTCTTTTTGAGCAAAAAAAAGAAGAAAGGGTTAACGAAAAGGCCAAGTGGATAAATGGCATGTAAAAAGAATTCGAATGATGAAGAAGGTTTCGAGGTAGACATACACTTGGGCACACCCAGAACAACACACAAGAAAATGCCAAACTGCATGACACTGGGGTATGATGGTATACAGGGATTCTGGTTTAAAAATTCTCATCCATTCAGGACAGATTGGTCTGACAACTACAAGAAGCAAAACCTGAAAAACTAGATTTCTACAAGAAGCAAAACATACCCGAATGAATAACGAAAGGGAAAATAGCTCAGTCGGTAGAGCGTTCGGCTAGAAACCATAAGGTTCCTAGTTCGATACCGGTCCCCGCCAACTCAGCGTATGAAAAGTACAGGGATCTGTGCGGTAAAGTAAGGAGCTGATGGTAGGTGTGGCGCTCCACCTCAGATGCTAAAACAATCTTCTTGGTCTAGCGCTATTGAAAGGGGATAGACTCCCTCGCTGATTGGCTGATACCGACTTTAGGCCGCCCCGACGACTTTACTACTACTATTACTAGTAGTAGTAGTAGTAGTTGTAGTGGTATTGGTTATGCGCACTTTATATAGAATTATTGACCTAGGTTCGAATTATGGTTGAGCTTTTAAGCATCCTATTTGAAAGAGGACTTATCTACTTCTACTAGACCTATCTCTAATCACGTATTAAGATAAGAAGGTCTTATTACTGGCATGTTACAATGGTTCATAGATGTTTTATGAATCCTAATTGAGATATCGATAGATCTGGCAAACTCTTATATATCCACTCTATTACTGATTTGAAATGGAACACATATATTATATCAATTACAAAGATCGAGATAAAGATGGTAGGGCAGATTTTTTGCCGCAGAAAGTAGATTACACCTGATGCTTTGATGTACCTGCAAAATAGCCAGATTAACACAATGATGGAATACTGTTGTTATATTTAGATTGATTCACGGCTAATTGTTTTCAATTGTGGATAGGTTTGTACAAACGATTGCGTGACCTTATGGAAAAGAATGACTTCTCATTTCTACAACTGCAGAAATGTTGCCGCTTTCTCCCAAAAGTTGGTAATTTTTTTATTCTAATTTTGTCAACACGTTATTATTCAATTTTCTTTCATTTCTATTTTTCAATTTTTTCTCTTTTCTTTCTTTCTTTCTTTCTTTCTTATTTTATTTTTGTCATCAAGTTCTTATTCAATTTTCTTTTATTTCTATTTTTCCAATTTTACTTCTTTCCTCTGTTCATTCATTCTTTCGTTCTTTCTTTCTTTTTCGTCATTCGTAACACTTTTATTTCATTTTTGTCATCAGGATTTCATTTCTATTTTATGATTTTTTCTCCTTTCTTCTTTTTTATTTCTTTTATTCTTTCTTTCTTTCTTTTTTCTTCCTTCGTTACGAAGAAAGAAAGAAAGAAAAGAGAAAAAATTGGAAAATAGAAATTTTTTCACTAATTTTTCACTAATTTTTTATTTTTTTATTGTCATTATTTTCTTATTCTAATTCCTTTAATTTCTTTTTTCTATTACTTCTTCTTTCCTTTCTTTTATGGGACAAGCTGCGTTCATTTGTTCTATCTACTCGTGGGGGGGAGTCAGTAAAAGCACGTTTTGCTATCCATATCCATACTTTCTGAAATGATGATGATGCTCATCATGTCGCTCTAGCAGCACGGATATCCATGACAATCTCTCGCCAACTGTCCTTATCATTCATTGCTCCTGTGAGGTCCTCTGTGCAGCATCCAGTATCCACGCAGAGTTGGTCTATGTACGACTTTGCTAGACGGTCTACTCTAGCGTGCCCATGTGATGGCTTTCACAGAAAAACGTCACTAATGAGTTCATCCTTGCTTCTCCAGCAGTGCCTAGCGTGTCTTGTTCGCCTCACACGGATGGTTTGTGTGATATGGGGCAGATGGCCGTACGGCTCCTTCCTCGTGGGGTGTTGCTTCCACGTCTTGTTTAAGATTGCGCGCAATATTCTTGTACAGCTCCCATCTAGCTTATTCTCTAGGTGCTTCGTTAGGATCCAAGTAGCGCATCCGTACAGTAGAACTGATACAACGACTTTTACCTGTCAGTGAGATCGTATGTCCATATTTATGTACCAAGAACATCTGATATTTTTTCTCTCATTAAATGTTGAATTATAAGAATTGAACCTCATCTACTGAAAGCAATGTCAACATATGCATAGGAAAGGCATAGGACTGCTATTGACAGGTTAATAAAATTCCCTCTCTCCTCTCTCTTTATTCAATTTTCTGTTTTTGTATTTTTTTATTATTTCAGGAAAGACAAAGACATATTTCTGTGTATGCTTTTTTTTATTCACAATGCAATCTTAACCCATTCACAGGGAGAACCAGCAGCACAAACACAAAACTCTTTATGGCTTCAATAAATTTTCTTTAATCAAAGTAGACTAGATTTATTAAATAATTTCGTCCAAGTGATTGTCAGTGATGAATCAAGAAACTGCGTTGGCTAAAGCGATGGAATTTTTTGTCTGGTGATAATGAAATGAAACATATAATGATCACTGAAGGAAACAATTATATTTCCTAAGTCATTGACTATATGGGATTTCATGTCATTTAAACGTCCAGGGGAAATGGTTACAATTAACTCAATAACCAATGTACATGTGTATATTGAAATCCTAAATAAGTTTCTCATCTCATCAATAGAAAATTGTTTTGGTGATGAGGAAGTCATTTTTCAGGGTGATAATATCTTGTCACAGAGTAAAGGGGATTAAAGATTTTTTTCAAGAAAGGCATTTAAAATCAATGACTTGGCTAGCAAATAATCAGGATCTAAATAAGATTGAAATTACATGGTGGGATTTTGTAAGTGAAAAGACACCATCCACCAAAGAAGATTTTTTAACTGCCATTCGGTAAAGATGGAATCGTTTAGGTACAAAATAGGCTAAAATTAAGAATTAAACCTGTCATTAAATCTCGAGGTAATCAAGTCATAATTCTATCTTTTTTTGTCAATGAATGTCATATTTTTCCTCAATATTCGGTCATTCCAACATTTATATTGCAAACACAAACATTAAAAAAACCCAGTAGTATTGACAAAAGCTTATGCATGTTTGGATAATTTAATTTCTTCAACATGCATTGATATATACAGGAATTTAGAAAACATACACGTTTCTCTATCTATCTATCTATCTATCTATCTATCTATCTATATATATATATATATATATATATATATATATATATATATATATATATATATACATATATATAGCGAAATAGTTTGAAAATTATATTTTAATACTATTTAGAATATTGACAATCACGATAAACATTTTTTATGAGTACGTGTAGTTTAATATTAAAGCT
Organism: Doryteuthis pealeii; assembly: GCA_023376005.1. Lineage (NCBI taxonomy): Eukaryota > Metazoa > Mollusca > Cephalopoda > Myopsida > Loliginidae > Doryteuthis > Doryteuthis pealeii. Next base: position 110,647,956 of record CM042138.1, on the reverse strand, counting down.
CTCCACAATGGCAGATTTTCCATCGTAAGACGGTTGTGAAATTATGTAGCGAGCCTGAAATGAATAATGTTACTGCCTTGCAACATCAATTTATAACATAATATGAATAATTAGAAATCCATCTAAGATTGGTACAAGTAATTTGAAACAACAGAATATTTGTGTAAATATAAAAGCCCTGGGAGTTGATTGAAAAAAAAGTGTTTGGACCAGTTACATATAGAAGCGTTTATTTATCACAAAAAATGGAAAGCAAGTATAATCCAGTCAAATTCTGTTACAAACTTAAGGACAATACGAAATAAAATTTTTAACGCAGGCTAATGAAGATCAATTCCTTCAAATGGCACATGATTTACACGGGAAAAAGTAATATATATATATGTGTGTGTGTGTGTGTGTGTGTGTGTGTGTTGTGGTGTGATTAAAAATGGATATGGTCATTCTTATTGGTGGGTTTGTGGTAAAAAGTGCCGTTATATTGGAGAAAACAATTTTTTCCAATATATCGGCACTTTTTATAGACAAAAGTTTGGTTTACCTATGTGATCGCCCCTTAGCGGCGTCCTTGCATGTCTTTTCCTTGAATTCCTAGAATCCGGACCTTTCAAATACATTCTACCTACAGACTCTAATTACTTCCGTTATATCGACGACATTCTGTTTATATACCCACTTAATCATAACATAACTCAAATAATAGACCGTTTAAATAAAATTGAACCAACTATTAATTTCACACACGAATTAGAACATAAAAACACTTTACCTTTCCTAGATGTATTATTAATAAATAACAACAATCACTTAGAATTTAAAGTCTATCACAAACCCACCAATAATATATATATATATATATATATATATATATATATATATATATATATATATATATATATATATATATTCGTTCTTAATTCAATATATCTGTAAATGAAAATAAAGATTTCTTAAAAAAATAATAGTGAAAAATAAAATAATCCGATTATTTTTCATTTCTAAATAAGGACTTAAGAAAGAAAGAAAGAATAAATTAAATAGCAAAAAAACGAAAGAAAAGGAGAAAGAATGGAAGAGAGAAAGAAAGAAAGAGAAAGAAATAATGCATTAGAAAGAAAAAGAAAAAAGAAAAAAAAGAAAGAAAGAATTCCTTAGAAAGAAAGCAAGGAAGAAAGAATGCATTAGAAATAAAGAAATAAACCACAAATAATCATAAAGAAAGAAAGAAAGAAAGAAGAAAGAATTTTAAGAAAGAAAGAATGCATTAGAAAGAAAGAAAGAAAGAGAGAAAGATCATTTAGAGATTGACAAAAAAGATTAAAAAAAAACAAAGAAAAGAACGAAAGGAGAAAAACAATGAAAATTGACGATTCAAAAATATCTCCATGTAAAAAAGAAAAATTAATTAGTGAATTTTCCCAACTTTGATTCTGTAAACATCTTTTCAGATTTTAAACTTGAAGGTTTAATTAAAAGTAATCGATTATCGGACTTCTCTAGATTTTCTCTCCTTTTTTAGATATACTTGAAACTTCTTTAAAAAGTTACTTAACGTTCTTTTCTCAGTGGAAATGTTTCTAACTTCTCTATTTCTTCCAAATATTGTGTAAGCAATGAGTCATCATTTTGCCCCTTTTCCATCTTTCGTTCTGGTTTTATCTTTATAGCACCTAGATTCTTGTTGGTTAAATCTTGTTTTTGTGCTGATTTAATTGGACACCATTTTCAGAAATAGCCTTTTAAAAAGTCTATATGCAGTTTTCTTGAGTACAATTTTAGAAAGATGTGAAAAAACTCATCATACTAATTTTTCAAAGTTCTATGGACATTAAGGTATTTAAGTTAACCTACAATCATTGTTTGTCTTCTTGGGGAATAATAATCACGCGGATTCTCTTTTAATTAATTTGCCAGTAGGGTATTATTCTCTGAAAGTATTTTTATAATCAGCTTGAAAGAGACTTCAGTAGCCAGAAGTGTTTCATCTCTTGAACACGGGCCTTGAAGAGCTATCTCAAAGGAACGAAACATATCTCTGATGTCTTCCAAAATACCCAACTCTTAATGTGATAGTCTTAGTGGAACGAATGGCTCTCAGTGCTTTTGGGATGCATTGTTTCAGCTTAAGAAATATTTCTACCATGCTTGTCTTGCCGGCTAGAATTAACTTGAGTTATTTCCTCTTAAACTGTTCTTTTTTCTTAATGAGAACTTCCGAAACATTCGACAGATTTTTATAACTTTATTTATTACAGCGCAAAAGCTTTTGTTTTTGCAATTCTAAAAAAAAAACAACAAGATATTAGAAAAAGTACTTGTTAATACTTTATCTGCTTCCTCTTCCTTTTCACTTGAAATTTAATTCAACTTTATCTTTTTTTTTATCTCAGTAGCTTTATCTTCTTCCTCCCCTCCTCTCTTTTCCCTTTTACTTTCTTCACCGATATCCTTCTCATACTGGTCACTTTGCAATGTCTTTTTGTATAAAACCGAAGAAATATCTTGAGGCATTGTATGAGCTAAACACTTTTGATGTCCAGTGAAGATTCCTTTTCCAAACTTTACCATAATTGGGTTGTACACGTTATTATGGGTTTATCAAAAAACAGCTGACATCTTTCTTTTTAAATCCTCTTATAATGGCGATTCGGTGTTTGTCTGTAACCGAAACTACGTCACTGCTTACGTTACAACACAATAAGGAAGTTTATCAATAAGTATTTAATTTATAGTCAAAATAATTAATAAATTGAATAAATCTTATATATCAACGACGTCTCTATGAAAATGAATTAGATTTGCCTCAAAACAGCACACATTATTAGTGCATTTAAAATCGTGCAATACTAAGAAATAATGGTTTACATATATGGTGTGGTTAACTTGCACTGATTTTAACAAAACTGGGTTTGATAGATAATTACATGGTGTTATCAATCTCTAATATAATCAGGATAATTCTGAGTCAGAATTATCTTGAGAAGCCATTCGGGTGAAACCTTAGCAGATAGTGTCTGACTCATGTAGGTCCTGCATATATATATATATATATATATATATATATATATATATATATGAGTGTGAGTGTGTGTGAGTGAGTTTACTATATATAAGGCAGTATCAGCGTATTCGAGCACTTACAATACCAGTATTATATCTTCAGTACTGATATTGATTTTTTATATTTTATACGATATAATGAAGTAAAAAAGGAAGTAAAGTCGACGGGGCGGCCTTAAGTCGGTATCAACAAGACGGCGAGGGAGTCTATCCCCTTTTCAATAGCGCTAGACCAAGAAGATTGTTTCTACATCTGAGGTGGAGCACCACACCTAACACCAACTCCTTGCTTTATCACACATATCCCTGTGCTACTCATACGCTGAGTTGGCGAGGGCCGGTATCGAACCCAGAACCTCGTGGTTCCCAGTCAGAGGCTCTACTGACTGAGCTGAACCGTTGTCCCTGCTGCGGGAGATTAGCCCCGATATTATCGACCGGTTATTTCCCAAACCCAGAAAATGGGGATTATTTTGAAGGGAACATTTTTGAAGGAAATTGTTTTAGAGTAACTAACACCCTTCAGCACTCACCAAAATGGACTGGCTCATAACCATAAAATAACCTATGGTCAAAGTGGATTAACTGGCTGAATAATATTCAGACTGACTTGGTTGTGTTGGCTATACCGAATTGACTCTCCTCTATTTAGTTTAAGTTTTTCTTGGTAATTGTTATTACTTATTTGTTCTGTGTTTGTATGTATCCGTTTGGCACCGGATGTTGGTGCTTAATAAATGTATTAAGCACACCATTCTTCTGTGAATCTTTCCACCGCGCGATACAACAGAAATAAAGTGTATTTTTTTATTAAGATAATAATAACATTTTTTGCACAGTAATTTTTATTACTTTCTAGATAGACCTTTAAAGTTTTGAGCACTCAGAGAAAGTCGAACTCACAGCACGTTTAATGGTCGTCAGGGAGACCAGTTTGTTAATCATAGCTGTGTCACTAAAAAAAAAAATCTTATTCTTATTTTGTAGTAGGTGCTATTTTATTACTAATACGAACTTGTTTACTTGTTAGGATATATATTCTTGGATCGTGAGTTGAGCGCGAGCGTATTCGCTTAAAAACAAAACTCTTTGTTGACCTATAAAACATAGACGAGACTTTCGTTTTTATTCTGTTGAAATATGAAACCTAAGATCATGGGAAAGAACATCACAGACATGCGCAAATAAGCATGCAGTCATATATATATATATATATATATATATATATATATATATATATATATATATATATACGCGTCAAAGACTTTTCCCCTCTATCTATCTAGCTATTATTAGATATGCATAGTAATACACAATTCTCCTTACAGTATTAGATAATAGAAATAATAATAAAAATAATATTTAAAATATACGGTTAAATACACGCTCGCATAATCCTGGGTCTATCTATCTATCTATCTATCTATCTATCTATATATATATATATATATATATATATATATATATTGTTAAATTATGAACGGAGCACTGAATTTTAGAACAGTGGCTAAAATATCCTGATTTTCTTTTAAATATTACACTGGAAAACTTCGTTGATTATAGAATATATATATATATATATATATATATATATATATATATATATATATATATATATATATATATAGAGAGAGAGAGAGAGAGAGAGATAGATATAGATAGATAGATAGATAGATAGATAGATAGATATGATTCGTGAGCCGAGTCCAAGTTACACCCGCGTCTTTTTTGTTCAAGAAAGTATAGTAAAATCAACGTTGTTCTTTAGGGTAACAATAAACAAACATCTTTTTAGCTAATATATATATAAAAGTAAAGTCGTCGGGGCAGCCTAAAGTCGGTATCAGCCAGTCAACGAGGGAGTCTATCCCCTTTTCAATAGCGCTAGACCAAAGAGATTGGTTTTTTAGCATCTGAGGTGGAGCGCCACACCTTCCATCAGCTCCTTACTTTACCGCACAGATCCCTGTGCTACTCATAACGCTGAGTTGAGGGGACCGGTATCGAACTAGGAACCTTGTGGTTTCTATCACAAAGTAAGCATATGAACAGCCAATCAGCGAGGGAGTCTATCCCTTTTCCACTAGCGCTAGACTAAAGAGATTATTATAGCATCTGAGGTGGAACGCTACACCTACCATCAGCTCCTCATTTTACCACACAGATCCCTGTGCTACTCATACGCTGAGTTGGCGAGGGCCGGTATCGAACCAAGTACCTTGTGGTTTCTAGCCGAACGCTTTACCGACTGAGCTCACTCGAATGTATTAAATTTTTTTCTGTAGGATTGAAGAAATTGTGCGGTCAATTTTTTAAACTGCAGAATATATTTATGTACTTTTCATGTCATAGAATATTCTCGTCTTAAAATCACATTCATGCACCCCCTCCAATTACCGGAAAATTCTAACCGACAACACACACATACTGCACAAAAAAATTCAAATACTCGAATCCCTATCAATTAAACAAACAAAAAAAGAAACAAACACATTAAACAAGGTTAACTTTGAATACAGCAATAACATTCTCAAATCTATTAATAATGGAGATTGGCTTCCGGTTTTTATCTGTAACAAAATCTACATCACTGCTTACGCCATATTACCATAGAATAAATACACGTCATAACATAAAATAAATACACTCAAAATCTGATCATGCAATGTTAGACAGTCCTCATTCGTTTTTTAAACAAGTTTTAATAAATATATACCTGGTATTATCTATCTATCTATATATATTTTTTTATTTTAATATATATTTAAAGTTATCAGAACTAAGTTTCCATTTCAATTTTTTTATATTTTTTACTCCTTTAATAAATTTATTTTATTTTTTACTCCTTTAATAAATTTGATGATTTTACTTTACTTATGATACAAACACTCTGATATTAAATTTTCACCTCCCATCCCCTCAGGCAATATTTATTTTACGTGGCCCAGAGAGCGTTTTTTTATTTTGCTAGTTCCTATAATTTCCCGTTAATTCTCCCAGCATTCTCCATAAGATTCCATATTATTATGATTAAATGTGATTTTAATTGTTGCATGATCGAGCTGGTATCAGATAAATATAAATGTCAAACGGTGCAAAAATTGCATATAATTTCTTGAGTTCCTCCTCCTACCGTTACTCGGTTTGTGTTAAAAAGAACTAGCAAAAAACTTGACCACTCTACACCTGAAGATGGTACTTCGGTGGAATAATTAACCAACTCCACCCAGCCATTAAAAAACTGGCCAGACAACTTGAAAAGATCGCAAAGAAACTCGTCAGTAAGGAAATGTCTGTCGTGTTCAAAAACACACACACACACACACACACACACACACACACACATATATATATATATATATTATATATATATATATATATATATATATATTAAAATGAGTGAATTTTGGCAGCATTTTTTCTTTTAAGCATGTTGTGTTGAACTGTACAGACAATTCTTGTCGGACGAGTTTTGATTCGATCTTTTCTAATTTTCTGGCCATCTTTTTGGTGTCAGGGTGGAACTGGTGTAGCAGTCCACGAAAGGTTTCATTACGAGCGCTTTCGGTAGGAAACTGATGGTATGTTTCGTGTCTCGTTTTTAAAAAGAACGAGTAGTTGCGTAGGAATTGGAAGTGAGAGGTAGTAACAATTGGTAGGAGGGGGTTGTAGGAATTGGTAGTTGTTTGAACGAACAATGCAGTAGTGATTTTTTGTGGAAGAGGGGCACAAGTGAGAAGGGGAGGGAAATAGTGGAAGGAGGATAGGTGGGAAATTATAAGCATCTGAGAACATGTTGACTTGATTTAAAGTTTATTTTGTTTAAGATAGGTTCATACATATATATATATATATTATATATATATATATAATATATAATATATATATGTGTGTGTGTGTCTGTGTCTGTGTCTGTGCGCGCCTGTGTGTAAGAAGAATAGAAAAACAACGTATTCCTAAAAAGATGAATTTATTTTATTTTATTTATTTATTTATTTTTTTTTTTGGTAAAGTCGACATTTAAGCATTTTGATTTATGTTACACCTTCGTCAGGACAATTCGAAAGAATGAAAAAAAACTGTACCGGTCGATAAATTGATAAAACGGTTAGAGAATCACCTTCCAAAATAAACATTGTTACACCTACCCGTCTGTAAATTAATTAAAATTTGTACCTTATGCTCATCACCTTGTTATTTCCAGCAGAGCAATATTTTTTTATAAACTGAACTTTGGTTTGCCTATGGGATCCCCTCTCAGTTGTGTTCTTGCATGCCTTTATCTTGTATTCCTAGAATCTGGTCCTTTTTAATACATTATTCCTAATAATTATAATTATTTACGATACATAGATGGCATTTTGCTTATTTACCCACAAGAACTTTATTTAATCAAAATCACTGATAGACTAGATAAAATTGAACCTACCATAAACTTTATACATGAATTAGAATACAACAGTTCTTTACATTTTTTTAGGTATCTTATTAAAAATAACGACAAATTAGAGTTCAAAATCCACCAGTTCAAAAGCTACCTCAGTCAAATCACATAGCAGGGTACCAAAAAAGATGTTTGATGCTAGAAGAAGTGATTCTTTTGGTGACATAATGTTAGAAATATGTAGTAGCTTTATAAGTATTTTCCCAACTCCTACACCGCGAACAAGATGCGACAATAGGCCACTACTAGTTTGAATTCAGAGTTTTCCTCTTGCTAAACCGGTTCTCTCATTAAGACTAGGGAACCCACTACTTATCCATAGCTGTGGAGAGGAGAGATGGATTCATAATTTTCCGAAGGGCATTAGAGCTAAATAAAACGCCAAAAACCAGGAATCGAATTCGGGTAGTCGATTCCATTTCCTAAGACGATACCCATTACACAAATGGCCTCCTATGTAACAGATGGAATTTCTTTTGCATAATGTAAGAAAAACATTTTATTCTTTTGCGCTTACTTTATTATTGTATATTCATGCTTTTTAATAATACTTATATCATAGGTACATTGTGCTACATTTGTGAAAAACACAATAATATACTGCATATACATTCGCAGTATATAATTATCTGATATTCATGAGTAAAAAGTATAAAAATAAATCAGCTCAACTTCAGACTGTCTTACTCTAAGGGCTACGATATATATATATATATATATATATATATATATATATATATATATATATATATATATATATATATACACGGTATGTTTGGAATGGCTTTTTTGCCGACAATTTTTGGGAGAATATGTGCTTAATTGGAGTCGTACCTAATTTTGAAAATTAATTAATTAATAATGAATTAGGCGGGAATGCCTATATATATATATATATATATATATATATATATATATATATATATATATGTATAAATGGACTCTTCCGTCGATTATCGACGTATGAGGGTTCATACACACAATGAACTCCCACACAGGGATTTGTTTAGTGGTGAAGGCTTGTGTTGGACCATCCACACTTTTTGGCACAGTCGATAGAAAGGAATTGGTGCATCAAGGGTTGCCACAAACCCAATCAACGACCGACCTCAGGAATTTTGAATTCAGAGTTATCCCTCTCCTAGACTGGTTACCTACCCAAGGCTGAAGAGCCCGGTCAGCCCTACTATTTAACCCATAGCTGGAGGGAGAATATATGGATTCATACCTTTCCCAAGGGTATTAGCGCTATGTGAAATGCCAACAGCCTCGTCTAGGAATTGAACTCGAATCGACGAGACCATTTTCCACGACTCTAACCAATATATATATATATATATATATATATCTTTCTCTGTATATATATATATATATATATATATATATATATATATATATATGCACTTATGTTTGTAAGAGTATCGACTATACTACTAGTTAGTATTGTGCATATTCACGCAAACGGTGATAAATAAAAATAGGAAATGAATGCCTCACCTCACTAATATGGAAACTAAACAATGTAATATTTTGTAACTCAGTCTCCCAGATCATCTGTCGGCTGTTTTCGGGTGCGTCGGAAATTGCCGACAATCAACAATCCCAGGGGCGTCTCAGATATCAACGACTTCCGATCATCTCGACAAACTGATACGTTTGAAGTGTCGGTATAATTTGGCTTTTTGAAATCATCGTCCCTCTGCGAAACTTCTGTCCAGTGCAACTTCTGATATTCAAAACTATAAAACACACCCACTACACTCCCCTCTCTTCTCTTCACCCAATCTCCACCATATCTCCCCCCCTCTCTCTCTCTCTCTCTCTCTCTCTCTCTCTCTCTCTCTCTCTCATTATTTTACGCCTTCTACTTCTATAATGTTTACCTGCCGTATTTTTCTTTTCTTTTTGTTAGTGTATATGTCTTATTTCATCTATATATATATATATATATATATATATATATATATATATATATATGTTTTGCCTACATATCGTGGCTGAGTCGGTTGCGCAAATTCCAACAGACTAAAATAAGTTTCTGTCAAGCGAAAAATAAGTTTCTGTCAGGCGAGAAAAATTGAAATGAATCCGACAGTATGTTGAAAAATGATGAGTAAGAGTGAATTTTGGAAAAATGAGGAAGCCTTATTTGTATTTGACAAAATATACTGACTCTAAGTGTTTCGATTATATGTTCACAGTATCAAAAACATATTTGATTATAAAGGAAGCGACTAAAAAATAAAGATGAATGAAAATACAAGAATAAATCGATATTAATTATTACTATAATAAGAATTTTCCCTATTAGTATTGATTAGCAAATCCCCGCCTATTGGATCTAATACATTTTATTATCAGTAATTTATTTCCAGATTATTTTATTCTCTTCTACATTTTTGGAATTCTCAACATTTCAGGAAATGAGAATGTCTGTTTACTTTTAAATTGCGGACCTTCAAGTACGACCTAACATCGGTTAACATGTTTTATATAAATATTGATTACGTCATTGAAAACAAGAGAGTCTCTCTAATTCATCATTTATCAGGAAACAGGACTTTCAGCGAAGTTAACATAATGCTGCACCCACCTTTCAAAAACGATTTATCTCTCTTCAGATCCTATAACTTCAATGGAAATCTCAAGAAAGAAAAAATATATTTAATTAAATGTCAATATGCAATAACCCAGATTTCCTTTTTTTGTGAATTTCCCATCCCATCTTTTCGGAATTAATTATTAGATTGTCAAGAAAAAAAAACATTTGATTTGTTTGGATCATTTGTTTATCGGCATATCAACTCCAGGTTAAATCTAACTTAACGGACATAAATTCCACCGTCGTATATCACCCCGCTGAAAGAAAAAAAAACCCCCAAATATCTGGGAATTAACCGAATTTAATTACTTTTTTAGTGTTGATATATTAATGAATAAAATATATAATGCACTAGTTATTTTATTTACAAACTTTTACATTTTTCAGTTCAGTTAACTCTGAACCACGTATCTTTAAGGCGTAACACATATTCTCAAAGATACGTGGTTCAAAGGTAAATTTTTTTGAATTTACTACTTCCTCTGGAAGTCGTACTTTTTTCTATTTGTGTTTATTTCTGATACTGTCCTTTTCCGTTTACTCGATGGTTTCTCTTCAGGGGTTATCAAAGGTATCGGTACATCAAATGTCATAAATAACCTTCATCGGTTCTTCCTCCTGGTTCTTTATATCTTATGAGTACATTTTTCTTACCTAGTTGTGATGTCTTTTGATCATGTTTTCGGGTCTTTCATTACGTACTTCAATCTCCCAATGAATATATCAATAACAGTAGACTTCCAACGTTCTTTACCATACTTATACTCTTTGAAGAAAACATTTTATCCTGATATACAGGATTGGATATGTTTTTCTTTTGGTTGTTCTTTTTAATTCCCATTAATTCCCATTTGGAAACAGTTTGTCAAACACCAATCTTATTTTTCTTGCGAACATTAACTCTGCCGGTGAAAATTCCGAATTAATACTTGGATTAGGTGTCACTCTCAAAAATAGTAGGATATCATCAACAGTTTCGTTTCCGTCTGACTTTTTAATACTCGGTTGAAAGTGTCCACAAATTCTTCTGTTTGGTCATTAGATCGCAGGTGATTTGGTGCGATTGTGATGTGACAAATCGACAAAGCTTTGCAAAAGTCCTTGAATTCTTTTCCCGTGAATTGTGTGCCGTTGTCCAACACAATCGTATCAAGAATACCGAATCTAGTAAAGAGTTCATACAAAAATCTAATTGTACCGCTGCACATAGGGATATTACATTTTATCACCTCTGGCCATTTTGAGAAACTCTCAACCACTATTAGATAATAAAGTCTTTTTATTGATCCAGCAAAATTTTTATGCAGCCTTGCCCAAGGTCGCTTAATCTTTTGCCAAGGAGTAAATTACACTTAACCTAGAGTGCTTGCGTCACTGGTCACAATAATATCCTTCTTTGGATTGTAATGTACCAGACTTAAGTTTGATGTTAATATTTTCTTGATTCTTCAAACGAATTCTGACATTCCATACTCCAGCTCCATTTCGGATCTTATTTTAATAACTTATTTAAAGGAGCTCATAAAGCATGCATGTTTGGATAAAATTACCGCTAAATCCAAGAATGCTTGCAGTGTTGACACATTTGTTGGGACAGACATGTTCTTCATAGAGCTCAGGCTTGATAGTTCTGGCTTGCTGCTCTTTGCATCAACAACCAAATACTTAATTTTGTTTTTTTCTTAAATTCACATTTATCTCAACTGAGTTTTAAACCGAATTCTTTTATCTTTTCGAAACCTTCTTTAACATATTCTGCATGTTGTTCCCAGTGTTCGTTCTAAATTAAGATGTCCTCCAGGTAAGCTATTGTGAGGTGTACGTCATTTATTAATGTATCTATGATTTGTTGTTGTTTGATCCGAGTCTGTTAAATCGACAGTCTGTTAAATCTATACAAATCTTTATGCGTATTTATCGTCAAGTACTTGGAACATTTTTCATCGACTGGAATCTGGAGGTACGCTTCATACAAACTGAGTTTTGTTAGATATTTTGCCCCCACTTAATTTTGCAAATATGACTTTAGGGCTTGACAGGAGAATAATTATGTGATTCTAGACAATCGTTTAGTCCCGTAAAAAAAAATGTGCGTATGCTCTAATGCTATTATTTTTCTTTTTTTACGTAGACAGTAGGACTTTCCCACTTACTATATTCTGTTTTGCTTAACAATATCTCTCTCT
>CM042138.1:110606418-110635564 GCA_023376005.1 Doryteuthis pealeii | reverse complement strand
CTGCTTCATTGGATCCATCCTAACAAAAAGTGAGGTTGTACACATCGCAACCAAACAAAACACAAAATAAACTCTACCATTCACCTCGGATGTTGGAATGTTAGGACCATGAGCCGCGATGAAACAAACCGACTAACCTACTGGACATAAGGATGCCCGCAAAACCGCACTATTATTAACAATGAAACTCTTGAAAGAGGCGAATCTACATTTCCTACCCTTTCAAGAAACCAAACTTCTTTCCATCCAGGCTCACTGACAAGAAAGAGATTACACTTTTTTCTGGCAAAGGGAAGGCCTTTTTTCCCTGGGGTGGAAACCACGGACATTGGAGTTGGTATGCCGTCATGGGAAATACTCTACTAGGCAGCAAATAGGTGAACTTAGAGAGAAACTTAAACACTCCACCTGAACCTACCATGAGACTCTCCCACCTGGTGAGTGCTATAAGCACCAACACTTGACGCCCTCCAGAAATAAAGGGCCACAAATTTAACACATTCACTCAATAAATCCTGGGCCCAGGGCTCGACATTAACGCCGTCCCGTGGGGACGAATAAAATTCATCCAGGACGATCAATACGTCTATCCGGGACAGTTTGCCAGGGACGCGTAAAATATTTTCTCATAAAATTAGTACTACATTCCAATAAATGGCCGTCCCAGTGATTTGCCCGAATTTGCCTGACCAACAAATGAGTTATGGCACCGCAGGGTGTATTCTCAAAGCAATAATGGTGGAGGGAGCCCTGCCTCAAGTAGCAATAAGAAAATATATAAAGGACCGAATTATTATACTACTAAACCCTTCTCAGGGTAACTTAAAGTAAAAAAAAAGTATATTTTTTTAGACACAAAATACAAACTAGTAAATGGATTTTTGTCCATATACCAGAAATCAGCTTTATCCACTGCTTCAGTTTCCTTAATGTTTTATACAGGTATTTTCTAACTGATGACTGACAAATATAGATGATGCTAATGAATTAAACAAAAATATTTGATTTCGGGACGGTGTTCCAAACCCCCATTCGGGACGGTTGAATAATTTTTGTTCGGGACGGTCATTTGAAAAAAGTATTTGTCGGGGTCTGCCTGGCGCCCTAAAACTAAATAAAACAACATTTAGGCAAAATTAGACTTTAGTTCATGAACATAGTTTTCTTCTAGCGTGATCACTGATTCCACTGCTTCTTATAAAATTCGATGCCTTTTTTGTTAGAACGATTTGTCTTTAGCTCAAGTTGCGTCGATCCCCCATTTTCTTTGGCAATCTATAACTAAAACACAACGTGGGCAGATGAAAGCATCGACGAAAGCAACAAATGGGGAAAACCGCATCTGGTCAACCCATTGATAGAACCACAAGCTGAAACGTGTTAAATTAGTAGAAATTGAAAACGTTTGGTCGCCGAAGTATATTAAACGTCTTTAACCAATACTGACTTTCACATACTTCTTCATCATCCACAACATCTCGAAAAATTCGATACTTAAAAATATTGAATAATTGCAACAATCTTCCAATCAAGTAAAGATCTGAACAATTGTTTGTATTATTCCCATATTCTTAGTTTTCGTATTTGGTTACCTAATATTCTGGACAAGTAAAGGATGCAGTATATTAGTTTTCATTTTGCATGCTAATTGCGTGGAACAGCTGAGTATTTGCACACTCGTCGTAATAAGTAAGGTTAAGTCGCCGGAGTGCCTAAAAGAGCTAGGTATCAGTAGAGCAGCGAGGGAGCTAACCCCTTTTAATACTAGGCGCTAGACCTAGGAGATTGGCTGTTTAGGTCTGAAAGGTGGAGCGCCCACACCTACTGACGCTATCGATCCTCTTCAGCTCCTCACTTTACCAAATTGGTCCCTGTCGCTACTCACTTTACACCTAAATTAGGTATCCAGCCAGAGGGCTGAGGACATGTCTATCCTCCTTTACACTAGCACGTAGACTCTAGATCGCGAGATTCAGTGTTTAGCGTCTAGAGCTGGACATCCGCCCACATGTCCACCATCAAGTCCTCACTTTACAAATTGGTACTCTGTGTTACTCATACCTGAGTTTGGTAGGACCCGGTATTCGAACCAGTAAAAGCCGTTCTTCGGTATCCTAGCTCGGCACACTTCTACCGACTGAGCATAGGTAACGGAATTGTAACTACTTCAGAAGCTGACATATATGGTTTTAGTGGACTAAGGTTGTGGTCCTTCGTGTTTTTATCTTAATGCTAATGACCAGAAATCAATCTCTTTTCAGCATGACCTAATAATTGAGTGTCAGGAACAACCTAACCGAAAAATAAACTTAAACAAAAAAATAGAGTTGCTTTCCTTTGTTTGTTCCAATACGTTTTCGCCTTTTTACATGTTTGAATGTTTGAAAGAAAACGTTTCTAAAGTTCCTGCGTTAAGTTTCGCTTGAGCAGTACTAACAATTCTACTTCCTGTGCCTTAATAAATCATTTGTTTATGTTTACTAAGATTACAAAATAAAAAAACACCCTCCCGGGCGATGTGAAATAGATTTTTTGAAAACATATTGCCTGAGCGTGTGGGACATGTTAAGCAAAAATTCGCAATGTCAAGCAAACGTGTGTACCGCCTAAAGTACATCAGTACTAAAATCCATCAACAATTCATTAAAGCGTTAAAAAAATAAAACAAGTGTTTTGAAATTAAACTTCAAATACTGTATAACAACTAAAACAAAACTATATACTATCATATATCAAACCAGGTGACATGCTATTTATTAAAACTTGTTTGTTAAAAACATCATGATGGACTGCTTAACGTTGTGCATTCAAATTTTTGAGTGTATTCATTTTATGTTGTATATGACGATTATTGGGTAATTGCTGACGTAGGCAAGTGAGGTTTAGCTTTTGTTTACAGACAAACCGGAAGCGCATTTCTCACATTATTAATAACGATAACAACCTAGTCTTGGCATTATCATCCTATCCGTGGCCATGCTATAATCACACTTATCTGTATGTTTCCAAAGAGCTCATAAAACAAAAAGTAAAGCAGCTGGTTTCTCTTTTACGCACTTTGTACGAAAACCTACATTGAGGAGAAGAGAAAACATCGGAAAGTGAATATACAAGCACTTTTCCTGACACAGACTCGTTCTTGAATCGTTACTTATCAATTGCTCTTTGGAAACAATTATGAATATATATATATCTACTAACTATACCTATATATATAAATATATATAATATATTAAGAAATTTGAAAAAAAAACAAGTGTTCCAAAAAAGGATCAAATCTCTCATTTACTCCGTACCGCCTTACACGTTCTCGGATATTTCATTTAAACCTTATCAGGATGTTATTCATGTGGTGAGAAATTGATGGAATGTTTTATAGTATGACAGAGATAGAAACATCTTTGTAAAATTTATTTTTAACAAATAAAATCCTTTAGAAAAATTTTTTGAACAAAAAACAATTTTTAAGAAAATTTTTAATCTCCTTTGCATCTATAAAACATCCATCAATTATCTTCACACCACTGATTATCCTGCATGAGGTTTAATGAAATCGAAACGTTAAGCGTCGAATAAATCAAAATTTCATCCTATTTCGAACACATTGTTATCTTCAAAATTTTCTTAATATTGTCCGGAATATTTTCCCATAGTTTACATCCTCACGTCATATATATATATACTTATATATATATATAATATATATCTATTATATATATATATATATTATACTTCACTTTACTTCATATTGTCTATACAGAAAAACCAAAATCTGGACCTGTTAACAATCAATCACCGGAGCTAAATTTTCGAAACATTTGACATAAAAGGACCACCAATCACTAGTCGGATTGGCTTCAACACTTAACAAATTCTGAAACTTTTCCATCTTCCTCTAATTTGTGCCGCGTGGACTTACTTTTTAAAACCATTGCTTTGTAGCATGGAATACATCTTGAACATTTGATTTTATTATTACCACACTTTTACTTTTTCAAACTTCTTTTGAGGTTTTCTAATGAACTAAAAATGCTTCTGATTTAACAAATTAAAATTTTACTTACTTCATCTTTAACACATAGAATACGCCATCTTTTCCAAAGTCTTCTGTTACCAATTGCGGCCCTGACACCGAAGAGCCGTTGTTTTTGTACCTTCCGTGATACACGGGCTTTACTCTTTATTCCGTTCTTTCCTCATAAAATACTAGCTGCTCTTGAAAAAGACCGCTTTATTTAAAAAGTCGAACAGATCTGTTCAGTCCAAAACTAATAACATCTTTTCATTTTTCTAAAAAATGTTCTATTCATTATATATACTACCTATATAGTGTATATATATATAATATATAGTCATTTATGCATAAAATAGTACGGACCCAGACTGGTATTAACCTTAGTAAGCCAACCCGGCTCCACAGTCCCCATCACCTAGGCAAAAGGAAAAAAAGCCCAGAAGCATCTGTACCCTCTGTGACATTGTCAGCAAATGATGTGCTATGTCTTTGCGATGTGCATAAACGAATCCTCTGGCGCCAGCGTGACTGAGAAATACAAAAAAAACAACAACTCCCCCTCGAATGCTGGAGGCTTCTGTTTTATTTTTTCGTTTCAATTTAATGAGGTTGTTCTGGGAAACGGTATGATGTGGACAATATCGCGAGAAAAATTCGATGGTTTTTCTTTGTTCTTGTAGAGCAACTTGTTCTTTTTTCGATATTTGGGTGGTTCTTCTCTTCCGGTACGCTGAGTTCGCTTACCCGCTAGCTCGGTCTAGCTTAGAGGACAATTTTAAATAATTACTTACCCACGATGATTAATGTCTTTCCGGCAACCTCTTCATAGTTCTGTTCTCCACACAGCTATGCAATACAAGATAAATGTTTTAAAATTAATTTAAATTACAAATAAAATTTAGTGAAATAGACTACTAATAGGACTTGAGCCCTATTCTAGTTAGTGACCACCCACCAAGCAGAGTTAACAGGTTCCTCTTTGAACCCAGAGTTTTCCTCTCCTAGGACGGTTTGCCTAACCAAGCGTTTGAAGAGCCCAGGGCATCCTACTATTTAACCATAGCATGGAGGGAGAAGTAATTGGGTATCCATACCTTCCCCAAGGTCATTAGCCTATGTGAAACTGTCAGGTTCGTCCAGGATCTTACACAGTTGAACTCGTGTCGACGAGTGCTATTTCCCCACGGTTCTAACCCCAGTACATCATTGTGGAATCAATAAATACCAATGGGAATATCATTTATTTTTAAAAAAGACGCAACCGAAAGTGCAAGTTTGGAAAAGTTAACATTAACATTGCCTTCTTTTCTGTGAGACTATTAGAAAATAACTTATTCTATATCGATACACCGCAAAACAGTTACATTAACACTGTTTAAGGTAATGTTACATCATATATATATATTAAACATGTCAGAGGAATTGAGGTAAATTACGCATAAACATGTTAATATTACACGTTGTTTGTTTTACACTAGCACGAATATTGCCAACCCTCTGGTATGCAATTATTTAAGTTTAATCGTTAATAAAATATTATATCAAAATTAGAAAGCTAATTGAAAACTAAATAAGAATGCAGATAAAAACGATTGAAACCTGAGGTGCGTTATGAATCCTACGCGGACGGAAAAATGAACAACTGAAACACTCTTCCTGTCTTTCATTAGTAATTTTTCTCTAATAATAACTATTTAGTTAAAATAGGAAGTAAAGAATAAAATTACAGGTATGTTTGCTTGTTAACTGTGGATTTCTTTATTAAGATATTATCCCCGTGATTTCTTGCTCTATTCATTAAGATAATACCAAACAATTAGAACATCAATAATTATAAGCAGGTATTTTTGTAACATTATTATCGTATTACTATTAATTTTTTATTATTAAAATATTCATCTCTTCAAATTTTGATATCAGATATTACAAATTAGCCTCTTCTGTCTCAACTGTTTATATCGCCCTATTTCTGTAGGTGATATAATAAATACATTGCATCTGATTGCATACTAAAAAGTACTAATAATTAAAAAACAATTTTTATTAATATTGCAGGTTTAAATAGAAATAAAATCACGGAGAATGTGACTTTAATAACTAACGGGATTTCGACTTGAGAGAGTGATATCAGTGTATCTGTTACAGACAAACTAACACCAATCTCCATCTTATAATAAGAGACGATCTAGCCATTCCTTAAAACTACCCACTGTTTTTTGTATTTTCTTTGCTTTTTTGGTCGAGGGTGTTTATCCGTAAGATACACAGTGTAGCATTAAGTTATTTTTCTGATACCAGAAGCCGACCCACAAAAAAGGTGAATACCAACGCGAACAAATAAATGTCTTTGGCACACTCTCAATTGTAGAATTACGTTATGAGCAGATGGTGCCTCACGTGAAGATGAGGTCCGCCCCGCTTTAAAAAATTGTTATGCTATTCCCTCAAAGACACAGTCCTAAATTAATACAGTCTGATGGCTATAGCCATACTCGACTGTTTCGTTTCAGCCCCAGCAGCTTCTATCCCTGTCTTCAACAACCTATGCCGTTTCAACACAAGTGGAATTACCACTGTCGTGTAAATAATACATCTCATAAACCATAACTTCCCTTAGCATCATTTTACAGAGTTACCGCCCTTCTACTCCACAGTTCGATTCGAAAGCACATACACTTTTTTGTAAATGCTTTTTCCTTACTTATTATATGATTGAAACTTTGGCCTAGCCACCGAAGTTAGCAGCTGGTTAAAACCCCCCATATCCGATCATCTGAACCATCCGACACGCAACCACACGCCAGTCGCCTGTTTCCCAGCTCGTGTAGGCTCCTTAATGAGCTACCCTCCGCCCCAAACGTTCATGCATTACGAACACCTATACGGAGTGATGACCAACCTTTCGCATTCCTGCCAATACTTTTACGACCCACACCCACAGTGGCCCTCAGGCGGTGACTACTTTGAAACCAAGTAGATACTGTAAATTTACCAACCGAACGTTTAATCATACAAATTCTCAAAACCCCAACACAAATCTTTACCTCATGTTATAGAACACCGGCTACCGAATCCCGCCACAAACCTTATAATCTGAGTAACTAGTCCCTATAACAAAAACAACTTTGAGAATGGTGTGCCAAGCTGAGTTCAGCTAATCCGTCCGGAAATAACCTATGGCATGTACATTTTAATGTCTTATAAGTACAAATTCCCACTTCTTTTATTCAATTAGCCCTGACAACACATCGTCGTATACTTATCTTATAATAACGATCTCTGTTACTACACACTCTCAGCAAAAAAAAAACACATCAAAAAAAATAAAACAACTCACGAGGCCGACTGTTAATCACCTCCTCTGACACCTTCCCTCCCTACCCTTCCGTTCACATTGGTATTCGTTCTTATGTTGAAGAGATACACCGCCCGTTTTGTTGCTTTCATTTTGAGTCTTGTTTATTTTTTGCTAGTGTTGTCTGTTAGTAACCATCATTTATAAACACATTTTTCAGGCGTAAATAAATGAGAATTACTTAAAACGATCATAAAATGTTTTACATTGCCATATTATTCGCATAGCTGAAACTCACTTGGCACACCATCTCCCAAGTTTTTGTTCATTAACTAGTTATTCAATAAATTTGTGCTCCCTCTATAACATAGGTATTAGATTACTTACAGTATCTTACTGTTTCTAGAGTACGGTCCACCCACCACACTTTAAGAACTCGATATGTTTACCCGCTGCTTAAACTTCGTGGTCTAGCCAAGTTTCAATCATAAAATAAGTAGAAAAAAAGCACTTTACAAACCAAAGTCATTGCTTTCACACGAACTGTGGAGAAGGGCAGTAACTCTGTCAAAAAATGATCTAAGGGAATGTAACCTAATGTCTATAGCATGTACTTAATTTACACTGTATTAATTTACCTGGTCTTGAGGGATTATTACACACTAATTTCTTTTAAGCGGGGCGACCTTATCTCAACCACCATCTGCTCATACGTATTCACACATTTGAGATGGTCGCCCACAACATTATTTGTTTCCGTTGGTATTCAGCTTTTGTGGGTCGCTTTCTGGTATCAGAAATAAAACTTAATGCTACTATAACGAATAACACACCCTCATCCAAAAAAAGAAGAAAAATTACAACAAAAAACAGTGGTGTTTAAGAATGCTAGCATCGTCTCTTATTATAATGGAGATTGTGTGTTATTTGTCTGTTAACCGAAACTATATCACTTACTCCAAGTTCAATAATTCCTTAGTTCATTAAAGTCACATTCTCCGTGATTTTTACATTTCTATTTAAACCTCAATTATTAATTAAAAATGTTTACATTATTTAATACTTTTAGTAATGCAATCAGATTGCAATTGTTATTTATAATATACAACAAAATAGCGATTATTACAGTGAGACAAGAAAGGCTAATTTTTATTGATATCAAAAATGTTGATTTTAATAAATACCTGCTTTGCAGTATTCATTGAATTTCTAATGTTTGGTATTATCTAATGGATATGCGCAAAAAAATCCACGGATAATCTTAAAGAAATCCAATAATACAGAACAAATACCGTAATTTTAATTCTTTATTCCTAATTTTAACTAAATAGTTAAATTAGAAAAAATTACTATGAAAGACAGGAAGGTTAGTCCAGTTGTCTATTATTTCGATTAATAACCCTCAGTTTCAAATCTTTTTATCTGCATTCTTATTTAGTTTCATTAGCCTTACTAATATTAGCCATATAATATTTATATACATAAACTTTAAATAATTTGCACTCAGAGGGGACAATATTTGCTAGTGTAAACAAAAACGTTTAATTATTAACATGTTTATCGCGTATTTACCAATTCCTCTGAATGTTTAAGTCTCTAATGTAACATCCTAAACAAGTGTTAAAATGAAACTGTATGCGGCTGTACGAATAGATAAGTTACTTTTCTAATAGTCCTGCCAACAGGAAACGGAGGCAAGTTAATGTTAACTTTACCAACTTGTCACTCTTCGGGTTGCTGTCTTTTTAAAAATAAATGATCTATTCTCCCCATTGGTATTTAGTTGGATTCACATGATGTACTGGGTTAGAACCGTGGGAAATAGACTCGTCCGACCCGAGTTCAAATCCGACGAAATCCTACAGTTCACATAGCGCTAAATATCCTTGGTAAAGGTATGGATCCAACTAACTCTCCCTCCAGCTATGGTTAAATAGTAGGACAGGCTGGCTCTTCAACCTTGGTTAGGCAACCAGTCTAGGAGAAGGAAAACTCTGGTTCAAACCTGTTAAACCTCTGCTTGGGGTGGTCCACTACTGAATAAGGCTCACCTAATAGTAGTCTAATTTCACTAATTTTAATTTAATTTAAATTAATTTAAACATTTATCTGGTATCACTGTGTGAAAACAGAACTAATGAAAGTTGCCGAAAACATCAAACTTAATAAGTTATCTAAATTGTCTCAAGCGTACCACCCAGCGTACGACTCAGCGTACCGGAAGAGAAAGAACCACCCAAATATCGGAAAAGAACAAGTCTCTACAAGAACAAAGAAAGACCATCGAATTTTCTCCGGATATTTGTCCACCATCCGTTTCCACAACCTCATTAAATGAAAGAAAATAAAACAGAAGCTCCTACATTCGAGGGGAGTTGTGTTTTTTGTATTTTCTCTCACCCGCCAGAGGATCGTTTATCACCATCAAAGACATAGCCAATCATTGCTGACATAATGTCACAGAGGTACAGCTTCCTGGGCTTTTCTTTGCTTAGACCGTTTGGCTTACTAAGGTTTAAAATACCCAGTCTGGTCTACTAATTTATGCATAAATGAATACTATATATATATATATATATAATATATAATATAATATATGAATAGAACATTTTTGAAAAACAAGATGTTATTAAGTTTGCTGACAGATCTGTTCGACTTTTTTTAATAAAGCGTCTTTTTCAAAGCAACTATATTTATGGGGAAAGACGGAATAAATAAAACCGTTAATCACGAGTACAAACAAAACGCTCTCGTTCAGGGCCGCAATTTAAAAAAATTTGAAAATTGCGTATTTTGTGTTAAAAATAAAGTAAATTTTATTTTTAAAATCAAGAAGCATTTTATCTCATTAGAAAAAAACTCAAAAGAGTTTGAAGTTAAAAGTGTATAAAAAAAATATCAAAAATGTTCAAGATGTATTTCCAGCTACAAAAGCAAGTTTTAAAAAGTAAGTCCACGGCACAATTGAGGAAGATGGAAAGTTTCAGGAATTTGTAATGTTGACAAATCCATAGTGATGGTGTCCTTATCATGTTTCGAAATTTAGCCTCCGGGTGATGATGTTTAACAGTCCAGATTTTGTTTTTTCTGTAGACAATATGAAGTAAATGAAGTATATATATATATATATATATATATATATATATATATATATATATATATATATATACTATATATATATGGGAGTAAATATGGAAATAAATCCGACAATATTAAGAAATTGAAGAAACAAGTGTTCAAAAATAGGATGAATTTATTTATCGACGGCTTAAACGTTTCGATTTCATTAAACCTTCATCAGGATATATCATGGGGTGAAGAAATTGATGGATGTTTTATAGATGACAGGAGATTAAAAATTTTCTAAAAATTGTTTTTGTTCAAAAAAATTTTATAAAGATTTTTTTTGTTAAAAAAAAATTTTACAAAGATTTTTTATCTCCTGTCATCTATAAAACATCCATCAATTTCTTCACCACATGATACATCCTGATGAAGGTTTAATGAAACCGAAACGTTTAAGCGTCGATAAATAAATTGATCCTATTTTTGGAACACTTGTTTTTTCAAATTTCTTAATATATATATATTATATATATATATATAGTATATATATTATATATATATAATATATATTCATATTTTTCCAAAGAGCATTAGTAAAATTCAAACGATCTTGTTCAGGAAAACATGCTTGTATATTCACTTTCCGATGTTTTCCTTCTCCTCAATTAGTTTCCGTACAAATGCTAAAGAAACCAGCTGCTTTACTATTTGTTATGCTTTTAACATACAGATAAAATTATATGGAGGATAGGAATGATAATGCAAGACTAGGTTGTTATCTATTAATAATGGAGATTCGCTTCCGGTTTTTGTCTGTAACAAAAACTACCTCACTTCCTACGTCACATTACCCAAAATCGTCATAACATAAAATGAATACACTCAAAATTTGAACATGCAACATTAGACAGTCCTCATTGTTTTTTAAAACAAGTTTTAATAAATACATCACTGGTATTATATATCTATATATAGTTTGTTTTATTTTAATACATATTTAAAGTTTACATTTCAAATTGTTTTATTTTTTAACCCTTTAATGAATTTGATGATTTTACTTACTTAGGGTACACACTTGCTGACATTGAATTTTTTACTTCCACCCCTCAGGCAATATGTTTCAAAAATCTATTTTCACATCGCCCGGAGGGTGTTTTTTTATTTTGTACTTGTAAAATTAACAATGATTTATTAAAGCACAGAGTAGAAAATGCTTATACTCTCAAGCGAACTTAACCAGGAACTTAGAACGTTTTTCAAAACATTCAAATGTAAACAAAACGCTTTGACAAAACAAAGGGAAGCAACTCTATTTTTTTGTTTTAAGTTTATTTTGTTAGGTGTTCCTGACACTATTTTAGTCATACTTGAAAAGAGATGGATTTCTGTCATAGCATTAACACGAAGGACCCAACCTTGTCCACTAAACCATATATATTCACTTCTAAATGTTTACATCCTTACCTAGCTCAGTCGGTAGAGTGTCCGACTAGGAACCAGAAGGTTTCTGGTTCGATACCGGTCCTCACCAACTCAGCGTATGAGTAACACAGAGACCAATTTGGTAAAGTGAGGAGCTGATGGTAAATGTGGCGTTCCACCTCAGACCTAAACACAATCTCCTAGGTCTAGTGCTAGTGTAAAGGGGATAGACTCCCTCGCCCTCTGGCTGATACCTAATTTAGTGTATGAGTAGCACAGGGACCAATTTGGTAAAGTGAGGAGCTGATAGTAGGTGTGGCGCTCCACCTCAGACCTAAACACAATCTCCTAGGTCTAGCGCTAGTATAAAGGGGATAGACTCCCTCGCTCTCTGACTGATACCTACTTTAGGCCACTCCGGCGACTTTACCTTACTTACTTACCAAACGAGTGTCAAATACCCTGTTCCACGCAATTTAGCATGCAAAATGAAAACTATATACTGCATCCTTTACTTGCCAGAATATTAGGTAAAAATACGAAACTAAGAATATGAATAATACAACAATTTTCAGATCTTTACTTGATATGGAAATTGTTGCATTATTCATATTTTTAAGTATCGAATTTTTCGAGATTTGTGGATGAATGAAGGATATGTGAAAGTCAGTATTGGTAAGACGTTTAATATACTTCGGCGACCAACTTTTCATATTTCTACTAAATTTAACACGTTCAGCTTGTGGTTCTATCAATGGGTTGACCACATGCGTTTCCCCATTTGTTGCTTCGTCGATGCTTTCACTGCCCACGTTGTGTTTTAGTTAGATTAGCAGAAATGGGATCGACGCAACTTGAGCCTAAAGACAAATCGTTCTACAAAAAAGGCATCGAATTGTTATAGAAGCAGTGGAATCAGTGTATCACGCTAGAAGAAAACTATGTTCATGAATAAAGTCTAATTTTGCCTAAATGTTGTTTTATTAGTTAGGCCCAGGCAGACCCCGACAATAACTTTTTCATGACCGTCCCGAACAAAAATTATCAACCGTCCCGAATGGGGTTTGGACCGTCCCGAAATCAAAATATTTTTGTTTAATTCATTAGCATCATCTATATTTGTCAGTCATCAGTAGAATAATAACATGTAATAAAACATTAAGAAAAGCTGAAGCAGTGATAATTCTGGATATATGGACAAAAAATCCATTTACTAGTGTATTTTGTGCTAAAAAAAATACTTTTTTTACTTAAAGTTACCCTGAGAAGGGTTAGTAGTACATAATTCGGTCCTTTTAAACTATCTCCCTCCACCATTATTTTGGCTTTGAGAATACACCTGCGGTGCCATAACCTCATTTTGAGGTCAGCATTCGGGCAATCACTGGACGGCCATTATTGGAATGTAGTACTAATTTTTATGAAAATATTTTACCGTCCCTGGCAAACTGTCCCGGATGACGTATTGATCGTCCTGGATGTAATTTTTATCGTCCCCCGGGACGGCGTTAATGTCGAGCCCTGGGCCCAGGACTTATTGAGTGATGTGTTAAAATTGGTCCTTTATTTCTGGAGGGCGTCAAGTGTTGGTGCTTATACACTCACCAGGTGGAGAGGTCTCATGGTAGTGTTCAGGTGGAGTGTTAAGTTTCTCTCTAAGTCACCTATTGCTCCTAGTAGAGTATTCCTGACGGCAAAACCAACTCCATGTTCCCTGGTTTCACCAGAAGGCTTCCCTTGCCAGAAAAAAGTGTAATCTCTTCCTTTCAGTGAGCCTGATGGAAGAAGTTTGGTTTCTTGAAGGGTAGAAATGTAGATTCGCCTCTTCAAGAGTTCATTGTTAATAATTGCGGTTTTGCGGGCATCCCTTATGTCCAGTAGGTTGTCGGTTTGTTCACGCGTCATGGTCCTAACATTCCAACATCCGAGGTGTAATGGTAGAGTCTTTATTTTGTGTTTTGTTTGGTGCAGATGTTTACAACCCACTTGTTAGGATGGATCCAATGAAGCAGGCAGGTTGTGGCGGGTTAGCATCTAATTAGATAGAATAATGACAAGGGAAATAATTCCCTCAAATAAAGTGAACATGTGAAATCGTCATGCATTTAAGATATAGTAAGTACATTTAAAATATTTCGCCATTGGGTTAGATATCTCATCATGTAGCAAATAGTAGCATCAACACATAAATGTCTTTTTTCTTGTTCTTGTGAGGGTTTTTTTTATTAAATGAATCATCTTCATCGAGTATATTATCCCAAATTACAAAACTAATATGAAAATTCTACTTGTATTACTCTAATCTGAATCCGGTGGTAAGGATCCAATGCTAAAGTTTTAGGGAGAGTGTAGTCAACTCTTTATTGCCATTACTCTCAGGTCCACTCTGACCCAAAGTGGCAGTACCTGTTATTATCATATATATATTTACCAACCCCTCCGCACGAGCAGGATGTGACACAAGGTCAATTTCTTAAGCGGAGTTCAGCAGGTTTGAATTCAGAGTTTTCTTTCTCCTAGACCGGTTGCCTAACCAAGGATTAAAGAGCCCAGTCTGCCCTACTATTTATCCATAGCTGTGGGGAGAGTAGGATTCACACCTCTCCCAAGGGTATTAGCGCTAAGTGAAATGCAATTACCACATCCAGGATTTGAACTCGGGGCGACGAGTCCATTTCCCATGACTAACCATTACACACGCGCTTCCTGTTAGTATCATATATATATATATATATATAATATATATATATATATATATATATATATGTGTGTGTGTGTGTGTGTGTGTGTGTGTGTGTGTGTGTGTGTGTGAGATAATTCAATTGACTTGTAAGTAAGGGATGATTTTATTTGGGATCAATCAAAATTATAAATTTTTATTTATTTGGTTGGGCCGAAGTCTGACACACAGTACGGAATGGATACAGTTGTATCTGTTTGGCATGTCCTGTCTCGGAATTCAAAATTTGTTGTTTTTGTTATCATAAAAAGATTGGATTCTGGTGAATATCTTTTCTATTCGATTTTCCCTGTATTTTGTAAAATCTATCTGAAGAGACTAGACTCATTTTGGGTTTCTGGTAGAAATTAATTTATCATAGTCAAATGATGTTTAAGTTTTTCTTTTTTTTTTAAGTTATATATATATATTATATATTATATATATATATATATAATATATATATATATAGCGACAGCTCATCCTCCATAACAACCTACCAGGCTACGTAGTTTTCCCACTACAAAATGAAGAGGACCACCTCGCTGATAAGAAAGCAACCGGGAGTGACGGCATACCAGTAAATATCTTGAAGGCATGTGGTAGCACTGCTTCAACCACTACACTAGCGACTCTGCAGTTGCTGGGAACATGGACACATCCCTCAGGGCAAGCGGGACGCTACCATCGTCCCCTTATACAGGAACACAGGAACAAAGGAGATCGGAGCGACTTCAGCAAAGTTTGAGAAGTCTTACGCGTGTTACACTGGCGCGTCTGCAGACTTTGCATCTTGCACCTATCCAGGAACACAGTGTGGCTTCCGAGCAACTGTGGACATGGTCTCACTGTGCCAGCTACAGGAGGGGTGCCGGGAGAGCGGATGCCACTCTGCACCGCATTGATGGACCTAACGAAGGCATCCAGCCTGGCCACCCGAAGTGTCCGCAGTCACTGCACGAGAGATTGCCATTCAAAAATTGTGCTGCTCAACCACCCACGCAGTTGCAGATATTTTTTGAAAAACAAAAAAAGTGGACTCTACGCCATCGTCTTTAGTAGACGGAAGGATGCCAACCACACACACACACACACACACACACACACACCACACATATATATATATATATATATATATATATATCTTTAGAAATTATTAGTTTTAAATAAAATACTTGAAACCATATAACAATGCAAACATATGGTAAACAAATAGTGAGAGGTTTAAACCATATAATTGCAAAAGCCTGATCTCAGCATTTAGTTATTTAAAGCCACCAATGCATAAAACCAACCAATCACCTACCAGCCAACCAACCAATCAAGCATCATAGTCATAATACATTTCATAGAATCTTAAGTTCCTTTCGGTGAGAAATCCGTGGAAATTCTTATAAAATAACAACTTTTTTAATGTCTGTATTAGAAATTAAATACGGCTAATTTTACCCACTTGGCAATGCTCTATTTTTTTATGTAAGTCGTTTCCAGTTATTTACCACCATATCTGAAATTTCTGAAAGCTTTTGGCATTTGAGCCGTACAAAACAATGTCTTTCAGCTGTGTTGGGCTTCCACAATGTACGAAGGGAGTATATCGATACTGTGTATAAGCTAATTGTACGAAGACCCTTGTTCTAAAATGTTGAGTGAAGAGAATTATTTTTTCTCGCTTTTTCTTGTCAAATTACTTTCGTCACGTACGGGCGATATTTCGACAAATTTATGTCACCACTATGCGGTTTTCATGTCATAGCAATGGGTTTTCTCTTAACGTATGGGGATATCCCGTGTTGAGCATTGTTATTTTAGTTTATCAGTTTGTAATCTAAGTTCATTGCTGTCAGTGCGGATTCTTCTGAGTTTAATTGTTAGTTAATAGGGAAGGC
Organism: Doryteuthis pealeii; assembly: GCA_023376005.1. Classification (NCBI taxonomy): domain Eukaryota; kingdom Metazoa; phylum Mollusca; class Cephalopoda; order Myopsida; family Loliginidae; genus Doryteuthis; species Doryteuthis pealeii. The sequence goes on along the minus strand of CM042138.1, from coordinate 110,619,158 downwards.
TGTTTTTTTAGATGTTTTGGGGTGAGAGAATCTATAATGGAGATAGTGTTACATAATCTATGCGATTGCATAAGATTATTGTCAATCCCCTGTAATTCTGAGGGGATGACCCCTTTCATACCATGGCCCGGTCCTTCAATGGAAAATTACAGAAGCCCGCCAAATATGTGAAGTCACGTGGGACCTTTTCAGAGTCCCCAGTTTGCAGTTAGGCGTCAGGCAGAGCAGTCGGCCATTTTATGCTCTGCCTAAAACTGGAACTCACGCACGCTATGTTAGTCAGATATCTAGTTACATGAAATGTATAGTTAAGGAAATAAAAGTTTGTATAAGTAATATGTTCTTGTGGTTGATGAATGTCTTGGTAACAAGACTAAGAAATGAATCCAGGATGACCAGCCAGCAGGAACATAGCAATAGAAGACCTTAGAAGATTCCAGACCAAGTCAAGATGATCAGAATAGCAGCCGGCCAGAATAGAAAATACGACCAGAAGAAGTAAGAAAGGGTATACAATAATAGTTGTGTGTGTTTTAAGGTTTTATGTGGATTTTTTTTTGTAGTTGTCTGTTCTTGTCAATATATACTAGGATATCTAGAAATGCGATTGTTTGGGTAGATTTTTCGTGGTCAAATTGATGGGGTCATGCATCGTATTAGTTGGTTAGGAAAGTGTTCAGTTATGCCTTCCGCCAGTGTATATTTATTTATTTATTTTATTTTATTTATCTATTTTGCTTTTCTGAGTAATTTTTAACATAAAACATAATATTGACAAAATGTTACACTAAAGCGTGGGTGTTACGATTAGTATGCCTTAATAAAATCTAGCACATTTTAAATAATAGCGATTATATTTTGAACTTTGACTACAATTATGTCGATTATGTCTGTTTTCAATAGGAGTATCATATTTTGTATGAAGGTCTAACTTTTTAAATAAAAGTATTTATGGCTCGAATAAATATATTTATAAGTTTTAAAATGCTTGAATTAAAATGATTTATCAATTGGTTGGTTTCGCGGAATTCCAACTCTTGCTGAGTTATTTTATAAAAAAAGTCACTTTAACACCTATAGTCTCAAATTATATATGCTATAAAAATGCATCTTCACAATCATTTTAAATGGGGAACGATTGTATACTTAAATACAATATTAATATTTAAGAGCTAATGTAGTTCAAAATCATTATTATCTCAAGCATGTCGTTTGAACGAGTAACTCCACAATCCTCAAATTTTCGGTACGAAAGCTTCAATGATAGAGTGGAATGACAGAACGTGTCCATAAAGAAAATAAAACAAAAGTACTTATGCCTTGAAGTTTCAGCATTTCATTAAAGTTATTTATGTTTTGATACAAATGTTAGCTATGCTTCATTAAAGTTATCTATGTTTTGATTAAAATCTATTAATAATGGAGATTCGCTTCCGGTTTTTTGTCTGTAACAAAAATTACGTCATTGCTTACATCACATTACCCAAAATCGTCATAACATAGAATAAAATTTATTCTACGAGTTTTGGCATGTTCAAATTTTGAGTGTATTTATTCAATAAATACACTCAAAATTTGAACATGCAACATTATACAGTCCCCATTGTTTTTTTAAAACAAATTTTAATAAATACATGACTGGTATTATATATCTATATATAGTTTGTTTTATTTTAATACATATTTAATGTTTACATTTCAAATTGTTTTATTTTTAATCCTTTAATGAATTTGATGATTTTACTTACTTAGGGTACAAACTCGCTGACATTTGAATTTTTCCTCCCACCCCTCAGGCAATATGTTTCAAAAATCTATTTTTACATCGCCCGGAGGGTGTTTTTTTTATTTTGTACTAGTTATTATAATGGAGATTCGGTGCCCGTCTGTCTGTAACCGTAACTACGTTACGGCTTACGTTAGAAAGGAATATGCGAATTTATAGTCAACATCTTACATTGAATAAGTTCTATTAGTTAACAATTCCTCAAATCTGCCGATGTTATTTGTGCGTTTAATATATATATATATATATATATATATATATATATATTATATATATATATTAAGCCTAGTACTTATAAGTCTGGCTAAAGTATTTCTATTTTTGAATTAAATGACCAAGTATACGTATAATTTAACAACAATAAAAGATTTTGATAAACATGTACGAGGTTAAGTCAGAAAGTATGCCTTTTGTTTAGGACGGGTATAATTACCAACACAAGAACATGTATCATACATCAAAATCAAGCTGCTCCTCTGTGGATCGCATCCCTACTTCTCCACCGTTTCTCTCAATAGCAATGCTCCACCTTCGAATGAGAGCATGTATCCCTGCTCCGTAAAATTCTGTTGACTGTTCTTTGAGCCACTTCTTCACTAATATTTCACTTCCTCGTCACTGGAATAATGTTTGCCTCTCAATCCCTCATTCATGAGGCCGAAGAGATGATAGTCTGAGGCGCTAAATCCGGTGAGTATGGAGGATGCGGTAAAGTTGTTCACCCGAATGAGGCGATTCGCTCCCCTTGTCCTCATTCTTGTGTGTGGTCGAGCATTGTCATGCAGAGGAACATTGTCGATTGGCAAGTTGGGTGTTACTCGCCGGATTCTTGCTCTGAGCCTTGTTAGGGTCTCAATGTAGGCCTTAGTTTTATAAAAGTTTCTCATGAAATAAAGAAAATGGCATTACTTTTTGACTCACTCTCTTATTTCTCTTTTGAATAAATGACCAACGTTTTAAATATATTATTTAATAAAAGTTTGAACAACCGTCCAACTAGAAGGATACGTGTAATTCAACATAGTGCAATGAAATAGATTATGATAAAAACATGTAAATTAAAGTCACTGCCAATTATCTAACAGGATGCTGTCGATTTCAACGTTACTTTTGATTTCTGTGTAAAACATTTTGCAAAACAAAAATATTTCACTGGTCCAGAAATCTGAGCGGCTGAGCGTGATTGTAACAATCAACAAGAAAGGAATATTTATATGTCTCACTAAAAAGCCGCCCTCGTCAGCCATGAAGTTCGATTACAGGGGACAATGATACTTGGGAAATGATACATGGGTTTGTTGTTGTTTTCTGACAAATTGAGGTGTTGTACTGTATTCTAACACCCCACCCACATTCTCTCTCTCTCTTCTCTTCTCTTCTCTCTCTTCTCTCTCTCTCTCTCTCTCTCTCTCTCTTCTCTCTCTCTCTCTCTCTCTCTAATTTGTTCTGTTTTTCTGACAAATTGTCTAATTTTGTTCTGTTGTTTTGTTGTTTTGTTCTGTTGTTTTCTGACAAATTGAGGTGTTGTACTGTATCCTACTCCCACTCTCTCCCCGCCTCTCTCTCTCTTCTCTCTCTCTCTCTCTCTCTCTCTCTCTCTCTCAATATGTTAATATTTGAGTTTCCCTGTTAAATCAGGAAATGTATTGGTTTATTCTTGTCCCATTCTTATTCTTGACAATGACCAGAGAATGGTGGAAAATGCTTAAACCAGGGAGAAAAGATGCATATTAATGCTTACGTTACTGACTCACTATAACATATATATCATATATAGTTAATTGCTTTAGAAATGTGTTGTGAATGGTTTTACTATTGAAAATTAATGTAGATATACCACCAGAAGAAATACAGGGCGCTATGGGTAAGTTGCCACTTTTGTTTGTGCACCAAATTGGGGTTAGTTGGTTACTTCTGTGAGGAAGGCATCACCAGAAATTTGGAAACGGCATTTTATTAATTGGCATACACAGCGGAAGCTCCACTCCATAGATTTCAGTGTGTTTGGTTATCAGTCTAAAGAATTCCAAAGTTGGATGATTCCAATAGTGATTACGAAGGTACGGCAGTTTGGAAGCCTTGCTCTGATCGTCCTCATGAGAAAAGAACTCTCGGATTTGTTATTGCGATTCCAGCAAGTCAATCAGGTCAATAACCAGGAACGTGAGAGTATTTGAGTTTCCTATCAGACAGGTAGTGCATGAAAACTTTCGCTCTTTCTCATACAATATGAGATGGGGGAATTTTTTCTCATAGGTCACGAAGGAGAAGAGGAAAGACCGCACTGTAAAGCTTTTCAACACACCTAAGCATCTACTCCAACCAAACGTGCTTTGCTTTTTCTCAGTCATAATTTTTTTTCTCAGGATCAGATGGTGAACGCAAAAAAAAAAAACTGTTGGCTTGCTATGTTCTCAAAAGATGTACCGATAGTGACGAAAACCATATACCTAGTCCCCATCATGGTGTTTGGGGTGTTCACTAGTGATTGTGACGTTATACCTCCATTCACTACGCACATAGCCTGTTTGGATATTTTGATATATGAAGTGTGCTGTAATACACCAACAAATTTATAGACTAAGCGTGGTCACGTAGTTTAAACCTCAGCCAATCAACAGCCCGAATACGTGGTTGGTTAATTACTTAACCGGCTGATATTGACAGATGTCCACTTGCACTCATTGCCGAACGATCTGCAAGACTGGGGAGCACCAAGGAACAACCAAAGGATCATACCCAATATTAAGGGACACTAAGGAAGAACGCAAGGATTCTTTACTAAGGATCACGCTCTGCTTTACACAAAGGATCTCCGCTGGACAGCGCTCTAGCTTGAAGCCTAAAGGATGACAAATCAGACCCAACACGGATACCTGCATAAAATGCTTGAAGGAGGTAGTGCTGCCCTGGATCAGGAGAGTGGCTGCTATAAGACTCTACGTCTTGGAAGATGATTTCTGCTATGCCATACAATCAGGATAGCGGCAGCATTTAACAATTTACCAAGGAGACTGACGGAGAGACTTGCAGGAGAATCCGAAGTCGTCTAGAGGCTTTTATTGAAACCAATAGTAATTTTCTTTGAATAAATCTAATTCATCCTATTTCAAGATAATTCTGTAATTCTGGTAAATATTAGGTTGTTACAAAAATAATGGCCGATTGAAGTGCTCGGTTTTGAAATGTCATTTTAACATAGAATTTGTTGTTTATTTCAGGTGAATTTTTGCATATATAATAATTAATGTGTGCTCAAAAATAAGATTTAATTCATTTTTAGATAGAAAGTATTTTTTGAAAAATAGGGACCTTCAAAGATGAACATGCCTAAACATGACCTTCGCCTTCTTATGTTGCATGAGATAAAGCTTGGGCACAATGCCTCCGAAACTGTTGCCAATATCAACAAAGCATGGGGAGATGAATCCACAAGTGATCTGACTGTACGAAGGTGGTTCCAGAAATTCCGCAGTGGAGATGAGAGTCTTGAAAATGAGGAAGGTAGAGGACGGACATGCAGACTTGACAATGAACAATTGCAGGCAGTTGTTGGGCAAAATCCACGACAAAGTGTCAGAAGAATATCTCAGACACTTGGTGTCAGCATTGCAACAGTTTCCCGCCATTTACAGAGTATTGGAAAGGTGAAAAAGCTCGATAAATGGTTCCTCATGAGCTCAATGAGCACCAAAAACTTAGGCGGTTTGAAGTGTGCTCGATGCTCGGTTTTGCGTAACACCGATGACCCCTTTCTTGACCGAATAGTTACGTGTGACGAAAAGTGGGTCCTTTACGACGATATATCTGCTAAAGTGAGATGTTAGTGTTATTTTAAATTTTGCGTAATTTAGACTACAATTTATTAATAGCATCCTGTATAATAACTAATTATTTTACTTGTTGCCTTTCACTGCTAGCACACACACACACACATCTGCGAATTCATGGCCTTTGGGGTGTGATTGGAATGTGGCTTTTTTTTTCAGTAGAGTCTTTGTCTTAGGCGTGGTGCAAGAAAGGCAAAGAAAAAAAAAGCTGATATTAACCTTGTGACATTGGTAACAAAATTTGGGCGTGCGCATGCTCATACGCATGCACCTCGTTTCGCATACTACAACCGAAAAGATATGCCTGCCTCTTTTTTAAGTCACCTAGACTCTCCTCTCTCTCTCTCTCCTCTCTCTCTATATATATATATATATATATATATATATATATATATTATATATATATATAAAATGTTGTCCTGGTTCCAACGGAGAAAATGTAATATTTTATAAAAAAAAAAAAAAAAAGAAGGTCGCAAAATGCATCGTTCTCAGAAAAAATGTTTTATTCTTTTTATTTCACATACGCAACACGTGTTTCAGATATTCTGGTATCTTCTACAGGCTTTGATCAATACATATATTGATATACATATATATATATATATATATACACATAATACATATACATATATATATATATATTATATATATATATATATATATATATACATAGGTTGTGCGTGTTTCTGTAATTTTCTGTTATATATATATAGTATATATATATAAAGTAAAGTCTGTTATTATACTAGCAAATATATGCACCCCCGGTGCAAGTATTTAAGTTTTGGGTATAATTAAATATCATATTAAATTAGAAAGGCTAATGAAACTGACTATGCAGATAAAAGATCTGCAACAGAGGGGGTATAATCGAAAAATAGAACAACTTTGAACTAACTATTCCATCATTTTTCATTACTCCCTCTTTCATTGGTAAATTTTCCTAATTTAACTATTTTGTTAAAATAGGAAGTAAAGAATAAAATTACAGTTATTTCTTCTTGTAATAAAATTTCTTTTAAGATTTATCCACGAGATTTTTGTTTATATTTCTTAGATATTAGAAATCAATAATACCGCACATATTTATTAAAATAAAATTTTAAATATCAATATGCAAATTAGCCTTCTCGTTCAAAACTGTAAAACCGCTATTTTGTTGTATATATAAATACAATTGTATGTTTTAGTACGTAGATATGGTCAGCAGTATTAATAATGTAAAATTTTTATTAATAACTGAAGGTTTAAAAGAATGATGGAGAATTTGACGTAAATAATTAAGGGAATTGTGACTTGAATAGTAATATAGTTTCGGTTACAGACAGAAAACACACATCTCCATTATAATAAGATATATATATATATATATATATATATTATATATATATAAAGTAAAGTCGTCGGGGCGGCCTAAAAGTCGGTATCAGCCAGTCAGCGAGGGAGTATATCCCCTTTTCAATAGCACTAGACCAAGGAGATTGTTTTTGGCGTTTGAGATGGTGGCCACACCTACCATCAGCTCCTTACTTTACCCACATATCCCTATTCTACTCATATGCTGTGTTGGCGAGGACGGTATCGAACTAGGAACCTTGAGGTTTCTAGCCGAATGCTCTCTACTCCTACTGTTTAATTTCCAGTGTAAATATACTGTTAAACTGGATCCTTATTTGTGTACGTTTTTTGCAAATACATGGTGAATATTTTCGTTCAACCAGCGTGAGAAGAACAAATAATATATATATATTATATATATATATATATATATATATATATATATATATTATATTATTTTCAATTTAGTGGTATATATTTTCGTACATATTCATTTTAATTTTATCTATTCTTAGAATCTCTAACTTCAATATGAATTTAACCTAACTTTATTTATTTAATTTTTAAACTTTTTTACAAGTAAAAAAAAACAAACAACCCCCAAAGAACGCCCTCGGAGCGGTGTAAAAATGAATTTTTGAAAAATATTGCCTGGGGTGGGTGGGTTTACAAATTCAATGTGATAAATTAAAATTTATTCAGTTTAATTCTGTAGAAAAAAATATTTTAAAAATTATTTTCGATCAATAGAATTTATTAAAAATTTTTTGCACAATCAATGAATTTTTTATACATCACTAATTTAATAGATCACTGTTTGAATTCTGAGCTTTCCCTCTCCAAGACTGGTTGTCTAACGAAGTTTAAAGAACCCAGTCTGTCCTACTGTTTACCCATAAATGGAAAGAGTGTAGTTGGGGATTTATACATTTCCCAATGATATTAGCGTTATGTGAACTGTAGCTTCGTCCAGGATTTGAACTCGGGTCGACGAGTCCATTTCCTACGACTTAAACCATTACACAAGGGACCTCCAACTTAAATGTTGTTATGCTCTTAATTTATTTTCGTAGAGATTTAATAAATTTCATATTTATTTAAGTAAGCGTTTATTTAAGTAGCGTTTATTTATAAACAAAAAAAAATTCATATAACCAAAATTGAAAAGCTATTTTAATATAATCTAATACCGAATAAAATCTAACCTATTGATCAATGTGTATAGTTTAAACAATGAAACAAGTACTACTAACTATTAATTACTTCGTTAAAATTAATTTAAACAAATATATTGCAGATGAAAATAGCACCAGTAATTTTAAAAAATAACAAGCTTAAACTATTTTTGCATTAAAAATAAATGTAAATATTTTTTTTTTAATTCCTAATAGGATTTGTAAAATTAAAATAAGAACTATCCGTCGTATTTATTAAGGTGAAGTACTAACAAATGAAACTTAATATAAAAATAGGAAAGAAAAAAATGAATTGCCGATGTTTCTACCATTTGTTTAGTGTTACTCGTCTTTAACCAAACGACTTGTTGCGCATAAGGATCCCACCAAAAAATTATAAAACATACTTCTTTTTATTTTGATAAATAAAACACTGAATTAGTAAAAAAAACATCCTTACTTTTATTCTAATAAATAAAAAACTGATTAATCAAAAATATAGTTTTCAAATAAATTTACCTTTTCAAATGTCAAAAATGTAACAAAAAATAGAGTGTAGGAAAAAAAACTCACTTAGAAAATTCTAAGTTTTTCTAAGTTACTTAAATATTTAATATAAAATTTTCATATTCTAATTTTAGTATAAAAAATAAAGACTTTTTAAAATTTTTATTTCGATTTTATCCAACATTACGTGAAAGGATATTTTTTGCATACGTGCGCAAAGCTAGATCCGGTTTAGTTTACTGTTGAATACAACAATTCTTAAAATTTAAGCTACGAAATAGGTATATGACGATTTCTTGTTTGTAAATAGTATTTACGTTAAATAACTTTAAATATATATTATAACTATATATATATATATATATATATATATATTATATATATATATATATATATATATATATATATATAATATTTATGTTAAAACTTATATATAAATCAATAACACCGGGCATGAATTTATTAAAATTTGTTTCAAGAAACACTGTGAACCGTCAAAGTTGCAAATTAATTTCCGAGTATATATATAATACAGTGTTGTTCTTTTTCTATGATTAATGATCTTGACTATAAATTAAATACTCATTGATAAACATACTTATTCTGAAATTGATGTGACGTAAGTAGTGATGTAGTTATAGTTACTTACAGATAGATTCCGAATCTCATTAATATAGCATCTTTTTAAAAAAGTCAGTTTCTCTTTGAATTTCAAGCGTCTATGATTTTTTTAAATTGGGTTCTAAGTTTTCTAAAAGTTTGAGTGGCGGTTGTATACACATTTTCCAATTCCTCGGCGCGACTAGGATGTGACACAAATCAATTTCTTAAGCGGAGTTCAACAGGTTTGAATTCAGAGTTTTTCTTTTTCCTATAATGATTGCCTAACCAAGGTTAAAGAGTCCAGTCTGCCTAGCTATTTCACCCATAACTAGGGGGAGAAACAAGAGTATTAACGCTTTGTGAATGCAAACAGCCTCGTCCAGAATTGTAACCTTCCTCGCTTGATCCATTTCCTACGATGATAACCATTACACCACCGCCATCATTTTTTATTGAACGTTGTATAACCACTTCTGAAATTAACGTATAAGAAAATACTGCTCAAATTATTTTACCAAACATATTTTACCGAAAATGTTAGGGGTGATTTTTAATTTCATCCAATGGGTTGGGGGATGCAAATTAACTTATAATTTCGTCATAGGGCCGGCTATCAGTCGGTAGAGCGTTGCTAAGAAACCAAAGGTTCCTGGTTCGATACCGGCGCTCGCCAACTCAGCGTATGAGTAGCACGGGATCTGTGTGGTAAAGTGAGGAGCTGATGGTAGGTGTGGCGCTCACCTCAGATGCCGAAACAATTCCTTGGTCTAACGCTACGTGAAAAGGGATAGACTCCCTCGCTTTTCTGGCTGATACACTATAGCCGCTCGCGTCGACTTAACTTTTTTTTTTACTCAAAATAGAAAGCTAGTTCACTTTCGCAGTTTTCTTATGATGGATTGTGAACCAGATTTTAAAAGAACAGAAAAAATTCACATTTAAAATTTAAATCTTTTCACAGTTCAAACAATCTAGATACACGTAACGTTCAGAACTACAAATTCGAGGTGAGTCAAAAAGTAATACCATTTTTTAAGACATGTATAATTATCAACACAGGAAACATCATACATCAAAATGAAACTGGTCCTCTGTGGACGCACCCTACTTTTCCACAAGTCACCGTTTCTCTCAATAGCAATATTCTACCCTTCGAATGAGAACATGTATCCCTGCCCGTTAAACTCTGTTGACTGTTCTTTGACCACTTCTTCCACTAACAGATTTCACTTCTCGTCACTGGAATAATGTTGTCTATTCGCTACCATGAAAGTGGTTTTAAAGGGAAACATTCAACCGTCAACATAATTTTACGGTTGGTTATGATAAAAAAAAAATGGCATTACTTTTGACTCATCCCCGTAATAAATAAATAGAAGCATTAATTGTTACTTTAAAACAAAGGTTATATATATATATTATATATAATATATATATATATATAATATAGATATATAGGCTAATTCTTATTTGCGTAGTGCTTATTGTTTATAGAAATTAAGACCGATTTGAATAGTTTTGTTGTGTTTTGCTATGAAGTTGACATCAAAAAGGTTTAGGGGCGGAGGGTGTTTGTTCACTTTTGGAATAATTGTTTTTTGACCTTGCAGGAAAAGGACCGGAACAACGTCAAAAGTATTTAGTGTATACTTAGAGGCTGAACGGATACATCGTGGTATTCCCCCTCGGCCCCAACACAGTCGGCTTGTAAAAATAGCTCAAAACATTACCAATCGCATACACACTGCGTTTCAAATTATTAACGAGGGGACGTTTTACATTTTCTACAAAATCTACGCAGTCGGAATTTAACCTGTTTTCCACAGTAATAATGGAAATAGATAGATGCGTAAGCTGATTATACAAAATGTATTGTTTTTGTCTATAGGAATAAACGGTGGACCTTTTTGCCAATTTAGCACGATATAGAACTGGTTCCATACGTATACGAGTGTTATTATAACGTGTATGATGGGGTCGCAATGTGACTTGACCCCTCTGAGAAAGATTGATAAACAATTTGAAACTTTCCCAAAGCGAATCTACATTATAAATATCCAAAGATAATTGGAAGTTATCCCTAAACTGTTGAATTATTTGCTGCAGCTCCTACAAAGGTACGTAATAAGGGTCACTCGAGGGTTGTTTCTCCATGTTCTTTGTCAAGAATGAAACTTGAAACTGTAAATAACCCAAGCTAGACTAGTGGAGCAATTTTCAGGAGCACTGAAGAAGCAACAGTGTCTAGAAAAAGGTTGGAACATCAGTGAGACCTGTGACAAAACCTCCAGGTTAGCTCAGTCGGTAGAGCGTTCGGCTAGAAACCAACAAGATTCCTAGTTTCCGATACCGATCCTCGCCAACTCAACGTAGGAGTAGCACGGGATATGTGCGGTAAGTAATGAGTGATGGTAGGCTGTGACGCTCCACCTCAGACGCTCTCCCACCGAATGAGGCTACCACACTGGAGTTTTTGTCACAGGTCTCACTGATTTCCAACCTTTTTCTAGACACTGTTGCTTTTCAGTGGCTCCTGAAATTTGCTCCACTAGTCTAGCTTGGGTTATTTACGAGTTTTCAAGTTTCAATTCTTGACAAGAACATGGAGAAACAACCCTCGAGTGACCCTTATTAGCGTACCTTTGTAGGGCGCAGCAAATAATTCAACAGTTTAGGGATAACTTCCAATTATCTTGGATTTTAATAATGTAGATTCGCTTTTGAAAGTTCAAATGTTTTATCATTCTTTCTCAGAAGGGGTCAGTCCACATTGCGACCCTACATCATTACACGATTATAATAACACTCGTTTATAGTATGGAACAGTTCTATACTCGTGCTAATATTGAAGGTCACCCGTTATTTCCTGTGAGACAAAACAATACATTTTTATACAGGGCTTACGCATCTACTATTTCCATTTACTGTGAAGACAGGTTAATTCCGAACTGGAGAATTTTTGTAGAAAAATGTAAAAAACGTCCCCTCGTTAATAATTTGAAAACGCAGTGTATGCGATTGTTAATTGTTTTTGAGCTATTTTTAGCAAGCCGACGGTGTTGGGCCGGAGGGGGATAATACCAGGATGTATCCGTTTCAGCTTAAAAGTATACAACTAAATGACCTTTGACTGTGTTCCGGTCTCTTTTTCCTGCAAGAGTCAAAACAATTATTCCAAAAGTGAAACAAACACCCTCCCCCATAAACCTCTGATGTCAACTTCATAGCAAAACAGCAAACAAACTATTCAATTCGGTTTGGAAATCTTCTATAAACAATGAAGAGCCGTACGCAAATAAGAATTTAGCCTATATATATATATATATATTAATATATTATATATAATATATTATTATAAGCCTTTGTTTTTAAAAGTACACTTAATGGCTCTCTATTTTATTTATACGGGATGAGTCAAGAAAGTAATGCATTCTTGTTTTTGTAATAATAACCAACGTAAAATTATGTTGCCGGTTGAATGTTTCCCTTTAAAACCTG
>CM042138.1:110581375-110606318 GCA_023376005.1 Doryteuthis pealeii | reverse complement strand
AACTCTTGCTAAATTATTTTCATTTTGTTATCATGCAGTAATTGTGGTTTTAATAGAGGGGTGTTGTTTTGGGGGTGTTGTTTTTGTGATGCGGGTTGCGATGGTTCGGATAGGTTGCTCTTCCTTCTTGCGGCTGGTGTTTGTTTAATGAGTTTAATTCTGTTAGAGTCTGAAGAATTTAACCTTTTTACGATTAGCAAGGATATTGGTTTCAAGTGAATATTGTTATATTTAAATTTATATTAGAGGTTGAATGGAGCTATATGTAGCAAACTTAGCACAACGAGGAGTACAAATACTAGACACGACTGTTGGGTTGGGAGTGTGACTACCTGGGAATTATGCAGAAATTAGATTTTGACATACATCATAAAATGAGTTATATGCAATAAACCAGAATATGTCTTGAGTAACTGAACGCATAAAATTCTCTGGGACTATGAAATAAAAAACGGATCACCTTATCCCAGCAAGAAGACCAGATCTAAGTGTTGATCAAAAGAGAAAGAACTTGTCAACTGGTGGATTTTGCAGTGCCAGCAGATCACAGGGTGAAGCTAAAGGAAAATGAAAAAAATGGACAAATATCTGGACCCTTGCCAGAGAACTGAAAAAAGTTATGGAATATGAAAGTGGAAGTGATACCAATGTTGTTGGTGGCACTTGGAACAGTCCCAAAAGGATTGGAAAAGGGTCCGGAAAAGTCTGCGAAATCAAAGAAATATTGAAACCATTCAGAACACTGCACTGCTGCAATCTGCCAGTTATACTCAGAAGAAAATCCTGGAGAACCTGAGGAGACTTGCTGTCACTCAGACTCCAGTGAAAGACCATCAGCTCATGCTGATGTGAAAACTCAAAGGGAGCAAATAATAATAATAATAATAATAATAATAATGATAATATAATAATATTCGAAGATGAAAACAATCAATTCAAAAAATATCAGACAAAGAACTAGCAGGTACTCCTCTGATTGTCAACATGGCGGACTCTATCAATATCCTGCGAATATTGACTACACAAATTTCTCCTTCAGATACACAAACGAAGATGAAAACAATTCATTTGAGAGACATCAGAGACAGAATGGCAGGTGCTCCTCTGATAGCCAATATGGGGACACTGTTGACATCCTGCGAATGTTAAGCTCTCAGATTTCAATTTGCATCAACCCAAACGACGAAGAAATCAACAATTCATCTGAGAGAGCCCGGCGAAAAATGGACTCGAGAAGTATATATATATATATATATATATATATATATATATATATATTAGAGAGAGAGAGAGAGAGAGAGATGAAAAAGGAATGACTTACCGGTGAAAATATTGGGTTGGTCTCAATATCTAGTTGGTACAAATTTTACCCGGATAAGTCAGCATGATAAAAAATATAAATGCTCATACGTAAGTAGAGCGGATTTATTATTACACACTATATATATATATATATATATATATATATATATAGACTGACAGACAGACAGACAAAAACAGAGACAAAGAGAAATTTGTACGAGTACTGTATAAATATTTACGTTCTTAGACATTTTAATTTTACGTTGATGCATATTTCACTTATATCTTGAAGTGATTGGGAGAACATTTATATGTATACATTTTAACAGAAGTACCTATGAGAACATATATGTGTGTCTCTGTATGCAATTGTTAATGTATTTTATACTGCGTTTCAAATTATTACCGAGGTGAAAATGTTCTATCCAAAACCTACGAGATGGAATTTAACGAAATTATCAGTGAATGATGACATGTATATAGACATCTACTATAAAAATTGTAAGGTTGTAAAAAAGGAAACAGAACTTATGCTCATTTATCTAATTTACTTTATTGACTAGAGACTTGAATTATTAGCGAAGTGAAATTAAAACCCCTGCAAAAAGGAACATAACATTTTAGTTGCTTCATTTACAGATTTTAAGGAATAAATATAGTAACTAAGAGGATATTAAATCGAAATAAAAAAGTAAACAGTTCAAAAATGATAGTGAAGTTGTTTAATATGAGATATGTAATCCTTTTTTTAAATGACTTAGAAAAGGCCCTGGTCTATCGGACATGTCAATTTCTGGATTTCCTCTGATGTAATTTCACGTGATATGTTTACTATTTCATGTCACATGTCATTCTTGCTTCTAAATTGGCGTTCATTCTCATAAACCCGTTGGGGCATAACGCCCTACAAGTTTTCAACTGGGTTTAAGTCTGAGGAATTATTCGGCCAGTTCATCCTCCAAGGTCCAGAGATGCTAATTGTTGCAGGTTTTCCGTAGTTTTATGCATTGAATAAAAAAATATCTTGCATAAATATGATAGTTCTCATGAAGTTAATTCTTTGCTTTTTTAGTCAAGATTCCAGGAGCTCTGTGAGGAAGGCTATATAAGCATATGTGGTTATTATTCTACCGTCAGACTCTCTCCACAGGACAAACATGATACTTTATACAAGCACAAATCATATTACCCCTTTTCCTTGTTGGCGCCTCAAGCTTTGATGATGACCTCGTCTATTTATCCAACCTTTGCTCAAATCACCAGGGCCATCAAGTGTTGCACAAGTGTCGCATTTGTGTGTGTAAAAGTAAAAAAGTAAAGTCGTCGGGGCGGCCTAAAGTCGGTATCAGCCAGTCAGCGAGGGAGTCTATCCCCTTTCCAATAGCGCTAGACCAAGGAGATTGTTTTTGGCGTCTGAGGTGGAGCGTCACACCTACCATCAACTCATTACTTTACCGCACATATCCCTGTGCTACTCCTACGTTGAGTTGGCGAGGACCGGTATCGAACTAGGAATCTTGTGGTTTCTAGCCGAACGCTCTACCGACTGAGCTAACCTGGAGGTTTTGTCACAGGTCTCACTGATGTTCCAACCTTTTTCTAGACACTGTTGCTTCTTCAGTGCTCCTGAAAATTGCTCCACTAGTCTAGCTTGGGTTATTTACAGTTTCAAGTTTCATTCTTGACAAAGAACATGGAGAAACAACCCTCGAGTGACCCTTATTACGTACCTTTGTAGGAGCTGCAGCAAATAATTCAACAGTTTAGGGATAACTTCCAATTATCTTTGGATATTTATAATGTAGATTCGCTTTTGGAAAGTTCAAATGTTTTATCATCTTTCTCAGAAGGGGTCAAGTCACATTGCGACCCCATCATTACACGATTATAATAACACTCGTTTATAGTATGGAACAGTTCTATATCGTGCTAATATTGCAAAAGGTCACCGTTTATTTCCTGTGAGACAAAACAATACATTTTTATACAGCTTACGCATCTATCTATTTCCATTATACTGTGAAAGACAGGTTAAATTCCGACTGGTAGATTTTGTAGAAAATGTAAAAACGTCCCCTCGTTAATAATTTGAAACGCAGTGTATGCGATTGTTAATGTTTTGAGCTATTTTTACAAGCCGACGGTGTGTGGGCCGGAGGGGGGGATAATACCACGGATGTATCCGTTTCAGCTTAAAGTATACACTAAATGACCTTTGACTGTGTTCCGGTCTCTTTTTTCCTGCAAGAGTCAAAACAATTATTCCAAAAGTGAACAAACACCCTCCCCCATAAACCTCTGATGTCAACTTCATAGCAAAACACAACAAACTATTCAATCGGTTTGAATTTCTATAAACAATGAAGCACGTACGCAAATAAGAATTAGCCTATATATATATATATATATATATATATATATATATATATATATATATATATAACCTTTGTTTTAAAAGTAACACATTAATGCTTCTATTTATTTATACGGGGATGAGTCAAAAAGTAATGCCATTTTGTTTTTGTATAATAACCAACGTAAAATTATGTTGACGGTTGAATGTTTCCCTTTAAAACCCACTTTCATGGGACCGAATAGACAAACATTATTCCAGTGACGAGGAAGTGAAATCTGTAGTGAAGAAGTGGCTCAAAGAACAGTCAACAGAGTTTAACGGGGCAGGGATACATGTTCTCATTCGAAGGTAGAATATTGCTATTGAGAGAAACGGTGACTATGTGGAAAAGTAGGGATGCGATCCACAGAGGACCAGTTTCATTTTGATGTATGATGTTTCCTGTGTTGATAATTATACATGTCTTAAACAAAATGGTATTACTTTTTGACTCACCCTCGTATTTTGTAGTTCTGAATGTTACGTGTATCTAGATTGTTTGAGCTGTTGAAAAGAATTTAAATTTTAAAATGTGAATTTTTTTTCTGTTCTTTTAAAATCTGGTTCACAATCCATCAAAGAAAACTGCGAAAGTGAACTAGCTTTTCTATTTTGAGTAAAAAAAAAAGTAAAGTCGACGGAGCGGCCTATAGTCGGTATCAGCCAGAAAGCGAGGGAGTCTATCCCTTTTTCACTAGCGTTAGACCAAGGAGATTGTTTCGGCATCTGAGGTGGAGCGCCACACCTACCATCAGCTCCTCACTTTACCACACAGATCCCTGTGCTACTCATACGCTGAGTTGGCGAGCGCCGGTATCGAACCAGGAACCTTGTGGTTTCTAGCCAAACGCTCTACCGACTGATGTAAGCCGGCCCTATGACGAAAATTATAAGTTAATTTGCATCCCCCAACCCATTGGATGAAAATTAAAAATCACCCCTAACATTTTCGGTAAATATGTTTGGTAAAATAAGTTTGAGCAGTATTTTCTATACGTTAATGTTCATAAGTGTTATACAACGTTCATAAAAAATGATGGCGCGTGGTGTAATGGTTATCATCGTAGGAAATGGATCAAGCGAGGAAGAGTTACAATTCTGGACGAGGCTGTTTGCATTTCACAAAGCGTTAATACTCTTGTATTCTCCCCCTAGTTATGGGTGAATAGTAGGGCAGACTGGACTCTTTAACCTTGGTTAGGCAATCATTATAGGAAAAAGAAAACTCTGAATTCAAACCTGTTGAACTCCGCTTAAGAAATTGCCTTTGTGTCACATCCTAGTCGCGCGTAGGAATTGGCAAATGTGTATACAACGGTCACTCAACTTTTAGAAAAGTTTAGAAACCCAATTTAAAAAAATCATAGACGCTTGAAATTCAAAGAAACTGATTTTTAAAAAGATCTATATATAATGGAGATTCGGTATCTATCAGTAAGTAACTATAACTACATCACTACTTACGTCACATTAATTTCAGTAATTAAGTATGTTTATCAATGAGTATTTAATTTATAGTCAAGATCATTAATACATAAAATAAAGAACAACACTGTATTATATATATACTCGGAAATTAATTTCGCAACTTTTGACGGTTCACAGTGTTTCTTGAAACAAGTTTTAATAAATTCATGCCTGGTGTTTTTGATTTATATATAGTTATAATATATATTTAAAGTTATCTAACGTATATATTTTTACGTAAATACTATTTACAAACAAGAAATCGTCATATACCTATTTCGTAGCTTAAATTTTAAGAATTTTGTATTCAACAGTAAACTAAACCGGATGTAGCTTTGCGCACGTATGCAAAAAATATCCTTTCACGTAATGTTGGATAAAATCGAAATAAAAATTTTAAAGTTTTATTTTTTATACTAAAATTAGAATATGAAAATTTTTATATTAAAATATTTAAGTAACTTAGAAAAACTTAGAATTTTCTAAGTGAGTTTTTTTTCCTACACTCTTATTTTTTGTTTATATTTTTGACATTTGAAAAGGTAAATTTTATTTGAAAACTATATTTTTGATTAACCAGTTTTTTTATTTATTAGAATAAAAGTAAGTATGTTTTTTTTACTATTCAGTGTTTTATTTATCAAAATAAAAAGAAGTATGTTTTTTCTAATTTTTTGGTGGGGATCCTTATGCGCAACAAGTCGTTTGATTTAAAGACGAGTAACACTAAACAAATGGTAGAAACATCGGCAAATTCATTTTTTTCTTTTCCTTTTTTATATTAAGTTTCATTTGTTAGTACTTCACCTTAATAAATACGACGGATAATTCTTATTTTAAATTTTACAAATCCTATTAGGAATTTAAAAAAAATATTTACATTTATTTTTAATGCAAAAATAGTTTAAGCTTGTTATTTTTTTAAAATTACTGGTGCTATTTTCATCTGCAATATATTTGTTTAAATTAATTTTAACGAAGTAATTAATCGTTAGTAGTAGTTGTTTCATTGTTTAAACTATGCACATTGATCAATAGGTTAGATTTTATTCGGTATTAGATTATTAAAATAGCTTTTCAATTTTGGTTTATATGAATTTTTTTTTTGTTTATAAATAAACGCTTACTTAAATAAACGCTTACTTAAATAAATATGAAATTTATTAAATCTCTACGAAAATAAATTAAGAGCATAACAACATTTAAGTTGGAGGTCCCTTGTGTAATGGTTTAAGTCGTAGGAAATGGACTCGTCGACCCGAGTTCAAATCCTGGACGAAGCTACAGTTCACATAACGCTAATATCATTGGGAAATGTATAAATCCAACTACACTCTTTCCATTTATGGGTAAACAGTAGGACAGACTGGGTTCTTTAAACTTCGTTAGACAACCAGTCTTGGAGAGGGAAAGCTCAGAATTCAAACAGTGATCTATAAATTAGTGATGTATAAAAAAATTATTCATTGATTGTGCAAAAAATTTTTAATAAATTCTATTGATCGAAAATAATTTTTTAAAATATTTTTTTCTACAGAATTAAACTGAATAAATTTTAATTTATCACATTGAATTTGTAAAACCCACCCACCCCAGGCAATATTTTTCAAAAATTCATTTTTACACCGCTCCGAGGGCGTTTCTTTGGGGGTTGTTTTTTTTTACTTGTAAAAAGTTTAAAAATTAAAATAAATAAAGTTAGGTTAAATTCATATTGAAGTTAGAGATTCTAAGAATAGATAAAATTAAAATGAATATGTACGAAATATATACCACTAAATTGAGAAAATTATATATATATATATATATATATATATATATATATATATATATATATATATATATATATTTGTTCTTCTCACGCTGGTTGAACGAAAATATTCACCATGTATTTGCATAAAAACGTACACAAATAAGGATCCAGTTTAACAGTATATTTACACTGGAAATTAAACAGTAGGAGTAGAGAGCATTCGGCTAGAAACCTCAAGGTTCCTAGTTCGATACCGGTCCTCGCCAACACAGCATATGAGTAGAATAGGGATATGTGCGGTAAAGTAAGGAGCTGATGGTAGGTGTGGCGCACCATCTCAAACGCCAAAAACAATCTCCTTGGTCTAGTGCTATTGAAAAGGGGATATACTCCCTCGCTGACTGGCTGATACCGACTTTAGGCCGCCCCGACGACTTTACTTTATATATATATATATATATTATATATATATATATATATCTTATTATAATGGAGATTGTGTGTTTTTCTGTCTGTAACCGAAACTATATTACTATTCAAGTCACAATTCCCTTAATTATTTACGTCAAATTCTCCATGATTTCATTCTTTTAAACCTTCAGTTATTAATAAAAATTGTTTTACATTATTAATACTGCTGACCATATCTACGTACTAATAACATACAATTGTATTTATATATACAACAAAATAGCGGTTTACAGTTTGAACGAGAAGGCTAATTTGCATATTGATATTTAAAATTTTATTTTAATAAATATGTGCTTGGTATTATTGATTTCTAATTGTTTGGTTTTATCTTAAGAAATATAAACAAAAATCTCGTGGATAAATCTTAAAAGAAATTTATTTACAAGAAGAAATAACTGTAATTTTATTCTTTACTTCCTATTTTAACAAAATAGTTAAATTAGGAAAATTTACCAATGAAAGAGGGGAGTAATGAAAAATGATGGAATAGTTAGTTTCAAAGTTGTTCTATTTTTCGATTATACCCCCTCTGTTGCAGATCTTTTTATCTGCATTCTTAGTCAGTTTCATTAGCCTTTCTAATTTAATATGATATTTAATTATACCAAAACTTAAATACTTGCACCCGGAGGGTGCATATATTTGCTAGTATATATAACAGACTTTACTTTATATATATATATATATATATATAACAGAAAAATTACAGAAACACGCACAACCTATGTATATATATATATATATATATATATATATATATATATATATATGTATATGTATATGTGTATATATATATATATATATGTATATCAATATATGTATTGATCAAAGCCTGTAGAAGATACCAGAATATCTGAAACACGTGTTGCGTATGTGAAATAAAAAGAATAAAACATTTTTTCTGAGAACGATGCATTTTGCGGACCTTCTTTTTTTTTTTTTTTATAAAATATTACATTTTCTCCCGTTGGAACCAGGACAACATTTTATATATATATATATATTATATATATATATATATATATATATATATAGAGAGAGAGAGAGAGAGAGAGAGAGAGAGTCTAGGTGACTTAAAAAAGAGGCAGGCATATCTTTTCGGTTGTAGTATGCGAAACGAGGTGCATGCGTATGAGCATGCGCACGCCCAAATTTTGTTACCAATGTCACAAGGTTAATATCAGCTTTTTTTCTTTGCCTTTTCTTTGCACCACGCCTAAAGACAAAGACTCTACTGAAAAAAAAAGCCACATTCCAATCACACCCCAAAGGCCATGAATTCGCAGATGTGTGTGTGTGTGTGCTAGCAGTGAAAGGCAACAAGTAAAATAATTAGTTATTATACAGGATGCTATTAATAAATTGTAGTCTAAATTACGCAAAATTTAAAATAACACTAACATCTCACTTTAGCAGATATATCGTCGTAAAGGACCCACTTTTCGTCACACGTAACTATTCGGTCAAGAAAGGGGTCATCGGTGTTACGCAAACCGAGCATCGAGCACACTTCAAACCGCCTAAGTTTTTGGTGCTCATTGAGCTCATGAGGAACCCATTTATCGAGCTTTTTCACCTTTCCAATACTCTGTAAATGGCGGGAAACTGTTGCAATGCTGACACCAAGTGTCTGAGATATTTCTCTGACACTTTGTCGTGGATTTTGCCCAACAACTGCCTGCAATTGTTCATTGTCAAGTCTGCATGTCCGTCCTCTACCTTCCTCATTTTCAAGACTCTCATCTCCACTGCGGAATTTCTGGAACCACTTCGTACAGTCAGATCACTTGTGGATTCATCTCCCCATGCTTTGTTGATATTGGCAGGAGTTTCGAAGGCAGTGCCCAAGCTTTACTCATGCAACATAAGAAGGCGAAGGTCATGTTTAGGCATGTTCATCTTTGAAGGTCCCTATTTTTCAAAAATACTTTCTATCTAAAAATGAATTAAATTTATTTTTGAGCACACATTAATTATTATATATGCAAAAATTCACCTGAAATAAACAACAAATTCTATGTTAAAATGACATTTCAAAACCGAGCACTTCAATCGGCCATTATTTTTGTAACAACCTAATATTTACCAGAATTACAAATTATCTTGAAATAGGATGAATTAATTTATTCAAAGAAAATTACCATTGGTTTCAATAAAAGCCTCTAGACGACTTCGGATTCTTCTACAAGTCTCTCCGTCAGTCTCCTTGCTAAATTGTTAAATGCTGCCGCTATCCTGATTGTATGGCATAGCAGAAATCATCTTCCAAGACGTAGAGTCTTATAGCAGCCACTCTCCTGATCCAGGGCAGCACTACCTCCTTCAAGCATTTTATGCAGGTATCCGTGTTGGGTCTGATTTGCCATCCTTTAGGCTTCAAGCTAGAGCGCTGTCCAGCGGAGATCCTTTGTGTAAAACAGAGCGTGATCCTTAGTGAAGAATCCTTGCGTTCTTCCTTAGTGTCCCTTAATATTGGGTATGATCCTTTGGTTGTTCCTTGGTGCTCCTCAGTCTTGCAGATCGTTCGGCAATGAGTGCAAATGGACATCTGTCAATATCAGCCGGTTAAGTAATTAACCAACCACGTATTCGGGCTGTTGATTGGCTGAGGTTTAAACCACGTGACCACGCTTAGTCTATAAATTTCTTGGTGCATTGCAGCACACTTCATATATCAAAATATCCCAACAGGATATGTGCGAAGTGAATGGAGGTATAACATCACAATCACTAGTGAACACCCCAAACACCATGATGGGGACTAGGTATATGGTTTTCGTCACTATCAGTACATCTTTTGAGAACATAGCAAGCCAACAGTTTTTTTGTGCGTTCACCATCTGATCCTGAGAAAAAAATTCATGACTGAGAAAAAGCAAAGCACGTTTGGTTGGAGTAGATGCTTGGGTGTGTTGAAAAGCTTTACAGTGCGGTCTTTCCTCTTCTCCTTCGTGACCTATGAGAAAAAATTCCCCCATCTCATATTGTATGAGAAAGAGCGAAAGTTTTCATGCACTACCTGTCTGATAAGAAACTCAAACACTCTCACGTTCCTGGTTATTGACCTGATTGACTTGCTGGGATCGCAACAACAAATCCGAGAGTTCTTTTCTCATGAGGACGATCAGAGCGAAGCTTCCAAACTGCCGTACCTTCGTAATCACTATTGGAATCATCCAACTTTCGAATTCTTTAAACTGATAACCAAACACACTGAAATCTATGTAGTGGAGCTTCCGTGTGTATGCCAATTAATAAAATGCCGTTTCCAATTTTCTGGTGATGTCTTCCTCACAGAAAGTAACCAACTAACCCCAATTTGGTGCACAAACAAAAGTGGCAACTTACCCATAGCGCCCTGTATTTCTTCTGGTAGTATATCTACATTAATTTTCAATAGTAAAACCATTCACAACACATTTCTAAAGCAATTAACTATATATGATATATATGTTATATTGAGATTATGTCAGTAACGTTAGCATTAAGATGCATCTTTTCTTCCTGGTTTAAGCATTTTCCACCATTCACTGGTCATTGTCAAGAATAAGAATGGGACAAGAATAAACCAATACATTTCCTTGATTTAACAGGGAAACTCAAATATTAACATATTGAGAGAGAGAGAGAGAGAGAGAGAGAGAGAGAGAGAGAGAGAGAGAGAGAGAGAGAGGGGAGTAGGATACTGTACAACACCTCAATTTGTCAGAAAACAACAGAACAAAACAACAAAACAACAGAACAAAATTAGACAATTTGTCAGAAAACAACAGAACAAAATTAGAGAGAGAGAGAGAGAGAGAGAGAGAGAGAGAGAGAGAGAGAGAGAGAGAGAGAGAGAGAGAGAGAGAGAGAGAGAATGTGGGTGGGTGGGTGTTAGAATACAGTACAACACCTCAATTTGTCAGAAAACAACAACACCCATGTATCATTTTCCCAAGTATCATTGTCCCCTGTAATCGAACTTCATGGCTGACGAGGGCGGCTTTTTAGTGAGAACATATAAATATTCCTTTCTTGTTGATTGTTACAATCACGCTCAGCCGCTCAGATTTCTGGAGCAGTGAAATATTTTTGTTTTGCAAAATTTTACACAGAAATCAAAAGTAACGTTGAAATCGACAGCATCCTGTTAATAATTGGCAGTGACATTAATTTACATGTTTTTATCATAATCTATTTTATTGCACTATGTTGAATTACACGTATCTTCTAGTTGGACGGTTGTTCAAACTTTTATTAAATAATCTATTTAAAACGTTGGTCATTTATTCAAAAGAGAAATAAGAGAGTGAGTCAAAAAGTAATGCCATTTTCTTTATTTCATGAGAAACTTTTATAAAACTAAGGCCTACATTGAGACCCTAACAAGGCTCAGAGCAAGAATCCGACGAGTAACACCCAACTTGCCAATCGACAATGTTCCTCTGTATGACAATGCTCAACCACACACAAGAATGAGGACAAGGGAGCGAATCGCCTCATTCGGGTGAACAACTTTACCGCATCCTCCATACTCACCGGATTTAGCGCCTTCAGACTATCATCTCTTCGGCCTCATGAATGAGGGATTGAGAGGCAAACATTATTCCAGTGACGAGGAAGTGAAATATGTAGTGAAGAAGTGGCTCAAAGAACAGTCAACAGAATTTTACGGAGCAGGGATACATGCTCTCATTCGAAGGTGGAGCATTGCTATTGAGAGAAACGGTGGAGAAGTGGGGATGCGATCCACAGAGGAGCAGCTTGATTTTGATGTATGATAATGTTCTTGTGTTGGTAATTATACCCGTCCTAAACAAAATGGCATTACTTTCTGACTTAACCTCGTACATGTTTTTATCAAAATCTTTTATTGTTGTTAAATTATACATATACTTGGTCATTTAATTCAAAATAGAAATACTTTAGCCAGACTTATAAGTACTAGGCTTAATATATATATATATATATATATATATATATATATATATATAATATATATATTAAACGCACAAATAACATCGGCAGATTTGAGGAATTGTTAACTAATAGAACTTATTCAATGTAAGATGTTGACTATAAATTCGCATATTCCTTTCTAACGTAAGCCGTAACGTATTTACGGTTACAGACAGACGGGCACCGAATCTCCATTATAATAACTAGTACAAAATAAAAAAAACACCCTCCGGGCGATGTAAAAATAGATTTTTGAAACATATTGCCTGAGGGGTGGGAGTAAAAAATTCAATGTCAGCGAGTTTGTACCCTAAGTAAGTAAAATCATCAAATTCATTAAAGGATTAAAAAATAAAACAATTTGAAATGTAAACATTAAATATGTATTAAAATAAAACAAACTATATATAGATATATAATACCAGTCATGTATTTATTAAAACTTGTTTTAAAAAAACAATGGCGACTGTATAATGTTGCATGTTCAAATTTTGAGTGTATTTATTGAATAAATACACTCAAAATTTAAACATGCCAAAACTCGTAGAATAAATTTTATTCTATGTTATGACGATTTTGGGTAATGTGATGTAAGCAATGACGTAATTTTTGTTACAGACAAAAACCGGAAGCGAATCTCCATTATTAATAGATTTTAATCAAAACATAGATAACTTTAATGAAGCATAGCTAACATTTGTATCAAAACATAAATAACTTTAATGAAATGCTGAAACTTCAAGGCATAAGTACTTTTGTTTTATTTTCTTTATGGACACGTTCTGTCATTCCACTCTATCATTGAAGCTTCCGTACCGAAAATTTGAGGATTGTGGAGTTACTCGTTCAAACGACATGCTTGAGATAATAATGATTTTGAACTACATTAGCTCTTAAATATTAATATTGTATTTAAGTATACAATCGTTCCCCATTTAAAATGATTGTGAAGATACATTTTTGTAGCATATATAATTTGAGACTATAGGTGTTAAAGTGACTTTTTTTTATAAAATAACTCAGCAAGAGTTGGAATTCCGCGAAACCAACCAATTGATAAATCGTTTTAATTCAAGCATTTTAAACTTATAAATATATTTATTCGAGCCATAAATAATTTTATTTAAAAAGTTAGACCTTCATACAAAATATAATACTCCTATTGAAAACAGACATAATCGACATAATTGTAGTCAAAGTTCAAAATATAATCGCTATTATTTAAAATGTACTAGATTTTATTAAGGCATACTAATCGTAACACCCACGCTTTAGTGTAACATTTTGTCAATATTAAGTTTTATGTTAAAAATTACTCAGAAAAGCAAAATAGATAAATAAAA
The DNA here is from genome assembly GCA_023376005.1 of Doryteuthis pealeii. Lineage (NCBI taxonomy): Eukaryota > Metazoa > Mollusca > Cephalopoda > Myopsida > Loliginidae > Doryteuthis > Doryteuthis pealeii. The sequence continues at coordinate 110,592,646 of CM042138.1, read as the reverse complement.
TAAAATAAATAAATAAATATACACTGGCGGAAGGCATAACTGAACACTTTCCTAACCAACTAATACGATGCATGACCTCATCAATTTGACCACGAAAAATCTACCCAAACAATCGCATTTCTAGATATCCTAGTATATATTGACAAGAACAGACAACTACAAAAAAAAATCCACATAAAACCTTCAAACACACACAACTATTATTGTATACCCTTTCTTACTTCTTCTGGTCGTATTTTCTATTCTGGCCGGCTGCTATTCTGATCATCTTGACTTGGTCTGGAATCTTCTAAGGTCTTCTATTGCTATGTTCCTGCTGGCTGGTCATCCTGGATTCATTTCTTAGTCTTGTTACCAAGACATTCATCAACCACAAGAACATATTACTTATACAAACTTTTATTTCCTTAACTATACATTTCATGTAACTAAATATCTGACTAACATAGCGTGCGTGAGTTCCAGTTTTAGGCAGAGCATAAAATGTCCGACTGCTCTGCCTGACGCCTAACTGCAAACTGGGGACTCTGAAAAGGTCCCACGTGACTTCACATATTTGGCGGGCTTCTGTAATTTTCCATTGAAGGACCGGGCCATGGTATGAAAGGGGTCATCCCCTCAGAATTACAGGGGATTGACAATAATCTTATGCAATCGCATAGATTATGTAACACTATCTCCATTATAGATTCTCTCACCCCAAAACATCTAAAAAAACAGCCTTCCCTATTAACTAACAATTAAACTCAGAAGAATCCGCACTGACAGCAATGAACTTAGATTACAAACTGATAAACTAAAATAACAATGCTCAACACGGGGATATCCCCATACGTTAAGAGAAAACCCCATTGCTATGACATGAAAACCGCATAGTGGTGACATAAATTTGTCGAAATATCGCCCGTACGTGACGAAAGTAATTTGACAAGAAAAAAGCGAGAAAATAATTCTCTTTCACTCAACATTTTAGAACAAGGGTCTTCGTACAATTAGCTTATACACAGTATCGATATACTCCCTTCGTACATTGTGGAAGCCCAACACAGCTGAAAGACATTGTTTGTACTGCTCAAATGCCAAAAGCTTTCAGAAATTTCAGATATGGTGGTAAATAACTGGAAACGACTTACATAAAAAAATAGAGCATTGCCAAGTGGGTAAAATTAGCCGTATTTAATTTCTAATACAGACATTAAAAAAGTTGTTATTTTATAAGAATTTCCACGGATTTCTCACCGAAAGGAACTTAAGATTCTATGAAATGTATTATGACTATGATGCTTGATTGGTTGGTTGGCTGGGTAGGTGATTGGTTGGTTTTATGGCATTGGTGGCTTTAAATAACTAAATGCTGAGATCAGGCTATTTTGCAATTATATGGTTTTAAACCTCTCACTATTTGTTTACCATATGTTTTGCATTGTTATATGGTTTCAAGTATTTTATTTAAAACTAATAATTTCTAAAGATATATTATATATATATATATATATATGTGTGTGTGTGTGTGTGTGTGTGTGTGTGTGTGTGTGTGGTTGGCATCCTTCGTCTACTAAAGACGATGGCGTAGAGTCCACTTTTTTTGTTTTTTCAAAAATATCTGCAACTGCGTGAGTGGTTGAGCAGCACAATTTTTGAATGGCAATCTCTCGTGCAGTGACTGCGGACACTTCGGGTGGCCAGGCTGGATGCCTTCGTTAGGTCCATCAATGCGGTGCAGAGTGGCATCCGCTCTCCGGCACCCCTCCTGTAGCTGGCACAGTGAGACATGTCCACAGTTGCTCGGAAGCCACACTGTGTTCCTGGATAGGTGCAAGATGCAAAGTCTGCAGACGCGCCAGTGTAACACGCGTAAGACTTCTCAAACTTTGCTGAAGTCGCTCCGATCTCCTTTGTTCCTGTGTTCCTGTATAAGGGGACGATGTTAACGTCCCGCTTGTCCTGAGGGATGTGTCCATGTTTCCAGCAACTGCAGAGTCGCTAGTGTAGTGGTTGAAGCAGTGCTACCACATGCCTTCAAGATATTTACTGGTATGCCGTCACTCCCGGTTGGTTTCTTATCAGCGAGGTGGTCCTCTCCATTTTGTAGTGGAAAACTACGTAGCCTGGGTAGGTTGTTTATGGAGGATGAGCTGTCGCTATATATATATATATATATATATATATATATATTTATATATATATATATAAAAAAAAAAAGAAAAACTTAAACAGTCATTTGACTATGATAAATTAATTTCTACCAAAAACCCAAAATGAGTCTAGTTCTTCAGATAGATTTTACAAAATACAGGGAAAATTGAATAGAAAAGATATTCACCAGAATCCAATCTTTTTATGATAACAAAAACAACAAATTTTGAATTCCGAGACCGGACATGCCAAACAGATACAACTGTATCCATTCCGTACTGTTTGTCAGACTTCGGCCCAACCAATTAAATAAAAATGAATAATTTTGATTGATCCCAAATAAAATCATCCCTTACTTACAAGTCAATTGAATTATCTCTCTCTCTCTCACACACACACACACACACACATATATATATATATATATATATATATGATACTAACAGGAAGCGCGTGGTGTAATGGTTAATCATGGGAAATGGACTCGTCGCCCCGAGTTCAAATCCTGGATGTGGTAATTGCATTTCACTTAGCGCTAATACCCTTGGGAGAGGTATGAATCCTACTCTCCCCACAGCTATGGATAAATAGTAGGGCAGACTGGGCTCTTTAATCCTTGGTTAGGCAACCGGTCTAGGAGAAGGAAAACTCTGAATTCAAACCTGCTGAACTCCGCTTAAGAAATTGACCTTGTGTCACATCCTGCTCGTGCGGAGGGGTTGGTAAATATATATATGATAATAACAGGTACTGCCACTTTGGGTCAGAGTGGACCTGAGAGTAATGGCAATAAAGGATTGACTCAACTCTCCCTAGAACTTTAGCATTGGATCCTTACCACCGGATTCAGATTAGAGTAATACAAGTAGAATTTTCATATTAGTATTGAAATATGGGATAATATACTCGATGAAGATGATTCATTTAATAAAAAAAAACTCACAAGAACAAGAAAAGAGTAAAAAAAAACCCTGACAAAAACAAGAAAAAAGACATTTATGTGTTGATGCTGCTATTTGCTGTATGATAAGATATCTAACCCAATGGCGAAATATTTTAAATGTACTTACTATATCTTAAATGTATGTCGATTTCACATGTTCACTTTATTTGAGGGAATTATTTCCCTAGTCATTATTTTATCTAATTAGATGCTAACCCGCCACAACCTGGTTCATTGGATCCATCCTAACAAGTGGGTTGTAAACATCTGCACCAAACAAAACACAAAAGAAAGACTCGACCTCGGATGTTGGAATGTTAGGACCATGACGCGCGAACAAACCGACAACCTACTGGACATAAGAGATGATCGCAAAACCGCAATTATTAACAATGAACTCTTGAAGAGACGAATCAACATTTCTACCTTTCAAGAAACCAAACTTCTCCCATCAGGCTCACTGAAAGGAAGAGATTACACTTTTTCTGGCAAGGGAAGCCTTCTGGTAAAACCAGGGAACACGCAGTTGGCTTTGCTGTCAGGAATACTCTACTAGGAGCAATAGGTGACTTAGAGAGAAACTTAACACTCCACCTGAACACAACGATGAGACCTGTCCACCTGGTGAGTGTATAAGCACCTACACTTGGCACCCCTCCAGAAATAAAGGACCAATTTTAACACATCACTCAATAAGTCCTGGGCCCAGGGCTCGACATTAACGCCGTCCCGGGGACGATAAAAATTACATCCAGGACGATCAATACGTCATCCGGGACAGTTTGCCAGGGACGGTAACAATATTTCCTAAAAGTTAGTACTACATTCCAATAATGGCCGTCCAGTGATTGCCCGAATGCTGACCTCAAAATGAGGTTATGGCACCCCAGGTCTATTCTTAAAGCCATGTAATGAATAATGGTGGAGGGAGATAGTTTAAAAGGACCGAATTATGTACTACTAACCCTTCTCAGTGTAATTTAAAGTAAAAAAAAGTATTTTTTTAGCACAAAATACATTAGTAAATGGATTTTTTGTCCAAATATCCAGAATTATCACTGCTGCAGCTTTTCTTAATGTTTTTATTACATGTTATTATGCTACTGATGACTGACAAGTATAGATGATGCTAATGAATTAAACAAAAATATTTTGATTTCGGGACGGTCCAAACCTCATTTGGGACGGTTGATAATTTTTTTTCGGGACTGTCATGAAAAAAGTTAGTGTCGGGGCCTGTCTGGGCCTAACTAATAAAACAACATTTAGGCAAAATTAGACTTTATTCATCAACATAGTCTTCTTCTAGGGTGATACACTGATTCCACTGCTTCTATAACAATTCGATGCCTTTTTTTATAGAACGATTTGTCTTTAGGCTCAAGTTGCGTCCATCCCATTTCTGCTAATCTAACTAAAACACAACGTGGGCACAGAAAGCATCGACGAAGCAACAAATGGGGAAACGCATGTGGTCAACCCATTGATAGAACCACAATCTGAACGTGTTAAATTTAGTAGAAATATGAAAAGTTGGTCGTCGAAGGATATTAAACGTCTTACCAATACCGACTTTCACATATCCTTCATTCATCCACAAATCTCGAAAAATTCGATACTTAAAAATATGAATAATGCAACAATTTCCATATCAAGTAAAGATCTGAAAATTGTTGTATTATTCATATTCTTAGTTTCGTATTTTTACCTAATATTCTGGCAAGTAAAGGATGCAGTATATAGTTTTCATTTTGCATGCTAAATTGCGTGGAACAGGGTATTTGACACTCGTTTGGTAGGTAAGTAAGGTAAAGTCGTCGGAGTGGCCTAAAGTAGGTATCAGTCAGAGAGCGAGGGAGTCTATCCCCTTTATACTAGTGCTAGACCTAGGAGATTGTTTTTGCGTCTGGGGTGGAGCGCCACACCTACTAATAGCTCCTCACTTTACCAAATTGGTCCCTATGCTACTCATACACTAAAGTAGGTATCAACCAGAGGGCGAGGGAGTCTATCCCCTTTACACTAGCACTAGACCTAGGAGATTGTGTTTAGGTCTGAGGTGGAGCGCCACACATACCATGAGCTCCTCACTTTACCAAATTGGTCTCTGTGCTACTCATACGCTGAGTTGGTGAGGACCGGTATCGAACCAGAAACCTTCTGGTTCCTATTCGGACACTCTACCGACTGAGTACTTAAAAATGTTTAGATCGTTAAAGGATTTTAATATGTAAACATTTAAAAGTGAATATATATGGTTTAGTGGACAAGGTTGGGTCCTTCGTGTTAATGCTATGACAGAAATCCATCTCTTTTCAAGTATGACTAAAATAGTGTCAGGAACACCTGACAAAATAGACTTAAAACAAAAAAATAGAGTTGCTTCCCTTTGTTTTTTCAAAGCGTTTTGTTTACATTTGAATGTTTTGAAAACGTTCTGAGTCCCTGGTTAAGTTCTCTTGAGAGTAGAAGCATTTTCTACACTGTGTTTTAATAAATCATTGTTAATTTTATAACAACCTAGTCTTGCATTATCATTCCTTTCCTCCATATAATTTTATCTGTATGTTAAAAACATAAATAGTAAAGCAGCTGGTTTCCTTGGCATTTGTACAGAAACTAATTCAGGAGAAGGAAAACATCGGAAAGTGAATATACAAGCATGTTTTCCTGAACAAGATCGTTTGAATTTTACTAATGCCCTTTGGAAAAGTATATATATATATATATATAATATATATATATATATATATATATATTATATTAAGAAATTTGAAAACACAAGTGTTCCAAAAATAGGATGAATTTATGTATCGACGCTTAAACGTTTCGGTTTCATTAAACCTTCATCAGGATGTATCATGGGGTGAAGAAATTGGTGGATATTTTATAGATGACAGGAAAAAAATCTTTATCAAATTTTTTTTGAACAAAAAAATTTTTTATGAAGATTTTTTATCTCCTGTCATCTATAAAACATCTATCAATTTCTTCACCCCATGATACATCCTGATGATGGTTTAATGAAACCGAAACGTTTAAGCGTCGATAAATAAATTCATCCTATTTTTGGAACACTTGTTTTTTTCAAATTTCTTAATATTGTTGGATTTATTTCCATATTTACTCCTATATATATATATATATATTATATATATATATATATATATATATATATATATATATCATTTACTTCATATTGCCTACAGAAAAAAACAAATCTGGACTGTTTAACATCATCACCGGAGGCTAAATTTCGAATATGATAAGGACTGCAACACTATGGATTTGTCAACATTACAAATTCCTGTGACTTTCTATCTTCCTCAATTGTGCCGTGGACTTAGTTTTTAAAAATTGCTTTTGTAGCTGGAATACATCTTGAACATTTTTGATACCTTTTTATACACTTTTACTTCAAACTCTTTTGAGTTTTTCTAATCATAAAAATGCTTCTTAATGCTTTTTAAAAACAAAATTTATTTTATTTTTAACACAAAATACGCATTTTCAAAATTTAAAAAAATTCCGGCCCTGAACGAGAGCGTTTGTTTGTACCTCGTGATTAACGGTTTATTTATTCCGTCTTTCCTCATAAATATAGTTGCTTTGAAAAAGACCGCTTTATTAAAAGGTCGAAACAGATCTGTCAGCAAACTAATAACATCTTTTGTTTTTTCTAAAAATATTCTATTCATATATATATATATATATATATATATATATATATATATATATAGATGGTGATAAATGATCATCTGGTGGGTGAGAGAAAACACAAAAAACACAACTCCCCTCGAATATAGGAGCTTCTGTTTTATTTTCTTCGTTCAGTTAATGAGGCTGTGGAAACGGATGGTGGACAAATATCCGAAGAAAGTTCGATGGTCTTTCTTTGTTCTTGTAGGGACTTGTTCTTCTCTGATATTTGGGTGGTTCTTTCTCTTCCGGTACGCTGGGTGGCACGGTGGGTGGTACGCTTGAACCACTCACGAGACAATTTAGATAACTTATTAAGTTTGATGTTTTCGGCAACTTTCATTAGTTCTGTTTTCACACAGTGATACCAGATAAATGTTTAAATTAATTTAAATTAAATTAAAATTAGTGAAATAGACTAATTAGGACTGAGCCTATTCTAGTAGTGACCACCCCAATCAGAGTTTAACAGGTTTGAACCCAGAGTTTTCCTTCTCCTAGACTGGTTGCCTAACCAAGGTTGAAGAGCCCAGCCTGTCCTACTATTTAACCATAGCTGGAGGGAGAGTAGTTGGATAATACCTTCCCAGGATATTAGCGCTATGTGAACTGTAGGTTCGTCCAGGATTTGAACTCGGGTCGACGAGTCTATTTCCCACGGCTCTAACCAGTACATCACGTGACTCCAACTAAATACCAATGGGAATAGATAATTTATTTTAAAAAAAGACAGCAACAGTGACGAGTTGGTAAAGTTAACATTAACTTGCCTCTTTTCCTGCGGCAGACTATTAGAAAATAATTTATCTATTCGTACACCGCAAACAGTTCATTTTAACACTTGTTTACGATGTTATATTAGACTTAAACATGTCAGAAGAATTGGGTAAATACGCATAAACATGTTAATAACACGTTTTTGTTTACACTAGCAAATATATGCCCCCTCTGAGTTCAATTATTTAAGTTTTAATGTAATAAAATATTCATATCAAATTAGAAAGGCTAATGAAACTAAATAAGAATGCAGATAAAAAGATTTGAAACTGAGGGGTTATAATCGAAAAATAGAACAACTGAAACTTATTCTCCTGTCTTTCATTAGTAATTTTCTAATTTAACTATTTAGTTAAAATAGGAAGTAAAGAATAAAATTACAGGTATTTATTCTTGTTAATGGATTTCTTTTAAGATTCATCCCCGTGATTTTTGCTCATATTCATTAAGATAAAACCAAACAATTAGAAATCAATGATACTAAGCAGGTATTTATTAAAATACATTTTTTATATCAATATACAAATTAGCCTTTCCGTTCTCACTGTAAATCGCTATTTTGTTGTATATATAAATACAATTGCATCTGATTGCATTTCTAAAAGTATTAATAATGTAAAAACAATTTTATTAATAATTGAGGTTTAAATAAAAATAAAATCATGGAGAATGTGACTTTAATAACTAAGGGAATTGTGACTTGAGTAGGGATATAGTTTCGGTTACAGAAACTAACACACAATCTCCATTATAATAAGAGACGATCTAGCATTCTTAAACTACCACTGTTTTTTGTTGTATTTTTTCTTTCTTTTTTGGTGAGGGTGTTTATTCCGTATTGTAGCATTAAGTTTATTTTCTGATACCTGAAGCGACCCACAAAAGGCTGAATACCAACGGAACAAATAAATTTGGCACCACTCTCAATTGTGAAGACGTATGAGCAGGTGGTGGTGAGATGGGGTGCCCGCTTAAAAATTGATTGTTGTATCCCTCAAAGACCAGGTAAATTAAGACAGTATAAATTAATACATGCTATAACATTAGTTACTTCCCTTAGATCATTTTTTACAGAGTTACCGCCCTTACTCCACAGTTCGTTGAAAGCAATGACTTTTTTGTAAATGCTTTTTTCTTACTTATTTATGATTGAAACTTGGCTAGACCACCGAAGTTAAGCAGCGGTAAACCTATCGAGTTCTTAAATGGGTGACTACTTAGAAACAGTAGATACTGTAAGTAATCTAATACTATGTTACAGAGGGAGCACAATTTATTGAATAACTAGTTATAACAAAAACTTTGAGAATGGTGTGCCAAGTGAGTTCAGCTATCGGAATAATAGCATGTACATTTTATGTCTTTAAGTAATTCTCATTTTATTTAGCCTGAAAAATGTGTTTATAATGATGTTACTACAACTAGCAAAAATAAACACTCACCGGGCGGTGTAAAACTTATTATTATACAAAATATTGCCTTAGTGGGGTGGGAGTTTTTTTAAAAATCAATGTTAGAGTGTTTCTATCATAAGTAGAAAAATCATCAAATTTACTAAAGGAGTAAAAAAAAATAAAATAATTTTAAATGGAAACATAGTTCTGCCCCCCTCCCCTCAAATAAAATGATGCGAGCATCCATTAATTATCAATTGAATATATATTCTGAATAATTTACGCATAAATTTTATACAAAATCGTTGGTATTTATTTATGCTTAAACTTTTTGGTTAATCTCTTGTTACTGGGAAAAGAAAAAAAAGACGAGAGTAAAAATAATTTTTAACACTGATACAGGGTTGTTCTTTATTCTATGTGACGTAGTTTTGGTTACAGATAAATGGAGACTGAATCTACATTATTAATAGAAAAATGCATTTAAAAGTGGGATTGTCAATGGTGAAGGAGTAATGAAAACATTAGTAACAGAATAGTGTTTTTCTATTTAAAATTTATCATTACAAAAATTAACTTAAAAGATTATTTCAATGTCAAAAAAAGATATAATTTTGATCCGTATATATATATGACTGGCTTGTCGTGTCATTTCAAAATAACTGCGTTTATTAAACATATAAAAGTTTGAAGTCAGTGTTGTCATATTTTGAATATTTTCGAAATAAATCATTTTTATTTATAGTAAATTTTGAATTATGGTCTCGTGACACCATAAGCTATTGTGTCCCTTGCTGCGAATAGATGCAATATTACGTGTGCGTTTTAGTGTGCCTGTGTGCATATGAGTATGTATGCGTGTGGGTAGGCTTATATGTATAAGGAGGCGCGTGTTATAAGGAATTGGACTCGTCGACCCGAGTTCAAATCCTGAACGAGGCTGTTTGCATTTAACATAGCCTAATACCCTTGGGAAAGGTATGCATCCAATTACTCTCCCTCTCGCTATGGAGAAGAAAACTCTGAATTCAAATCTGTTATCTGTATATATATATATATATATATATATATATATATATATATATATATATATATATATAGAGAAAAAATATGCTAGAAAAACGTGACCTGTTGGATCACCCATTTGGCTCTGGGTAGATAATTGGGATCGAAAAAGAAGTGAATTTGCAAAGCGAATTAATTTTGAAAAACGAAATAGGGCCGGAGATTTTTTTAAAATCATTAAAATCATTTTGTAAGATTTTTAGGAAAGGGAAAGTTTGACCAAATTTAAATTTAAATGGACCTGATTGTTGAAAATCTATTAATAGCTAAGGAGTTAAGAAGTTGTGGGGATGACAGTATATCTTTTTTTATGTAATATCAAAAATAATCCTTTTCTACTTCACCTTAATTTTAATTTTAATTTTAATTGGAAAAAAAAAATGTGAAAAAGTTTTGAAAATAAAGTAAAATGTTTTTATACTTCTTTGGTAGTTAAATTAAAAAAAAAACAAAAACAAAAAAAACAACAACATTTGACATTTTTTACCATGACAGAAGGGAAAGGGAATCGTAAACAAAGATTTCTCTCGACTGCCAGCAGTCAGCCTGAGTGACTCTCCCAATTGTTCATTCAGACTAATATATAATAGAGGGGGTGAAATTGATAGACAGTGAGATTAGTGAGAGATTGGTTATTATGACGGCAACACCCAGACAAGGAATGAGTAATGACAGTCGACTGGTGAAGACACTTTTATTTGGGTAAATACGGGAGTTGTCACTTATCCTCCTGTTTCGCAACTGGTCTTCAACGTGAAACTACAATAGAATACAAAGGACTATGTAGTTTCTCTAATACACAACTAATAAAATCGAAAAAGGAGGAAAAGCTCCGTGCTCGCACTAACCTTCTTGTCTCCCCAGTTCCTGCCTGCTAATAAGAATTGAAAACTAGCGCCACACGCACATGTGACTTTTTACCGGTGTCAAACGGTGCTTGTACCCACGCAATAGGATGGCCGAACAAAACAAGGGAGATAATTATCTTGCATTTACAGTTATTTTATGACTAAAGTGCAAATTACTGCTAATTAAAACGATAAAATTTTTTTCAAACATAATTCAATTCCAAAAGTAAGGAATATTTTAGTATTTAATTTTAGTCATTAAACTAAACAGCCTTAGGGAAACAAACATCGATTTGTTCAGCTTTAGTATAATATATATATATATATATATATATATGTGTGTGTGTGTGTGTGTGTGTGTAGTGTGTGCGTGTGTGTATTTCGCTATACCTATATATAAAGAATGCCT
>CM042138.1:110541375-110578875 GCA_023376005.1 Doryteuthis pealeii | reverse complement strand
TATGCAGAGAAATGGTGACAGTCTTTTAATGTATACATTTTGTAAAAAAAAAAAATTTTTTGAGGAGTAAATTTTTCTGTTATGCAATTCAAATTATTTTAATTTCCAATCTGATGAGACTGAATTCTGGGGAGCTTTAATAAATCAACTTAGATTTATAAAGGCCCCAATTTTGGTCGAAATAAATTTATTTTGGAATAATTTCATTCCTTTGGGAGAATTCATTCCCATATAGTTATATATATATATATATATATATATATATATATATATGTGTGTGTGTGTGTGTGTATGTATATATATATATATATATATATATATATATATATAAGTTAGGAATACTTACATTTTTCTTAACCTCTAATTATGTGTATTTAGTTAATGGATACATTTACTTTCAGATTTTCAACGATAATATTGTTAAATACATGAAGAAGTTAAAAGGTTTTGTTTGGATTTGGTTTGTTTTACGGCATATCAACCTTGGTGGGTCATATAATGCCGACAAATTTTTGAAATAAATTCATACTTAATGGATTCTCATTTTTTTTATAAACACATTTTCTATTTGACTGATGGGATCCTAGCAGGTACTACCACTCCGGGTCATAAGGGCAATATGATTGGGGCAATCATATAGGTGCTAGGGCTTGACGTGTCCAGTCAATTGATCGGAGGGGTACTTTCTGACCGGCCGTCTCGCCTAAGTAAGGACCTATAGTGTCCTTAAGCATCACTGGTCGCAACCCACAGCCAGCAGGTGGCCTCGTTTGAGGAGTTCTTATCCCTCTGCAGAGGTGCAGTCGGTGTATTCTACAGTCCCTGTCGAATGGCGAAAAGCTAGAAGGGTGCATTTAACATTACCAACACTATGAATTGATAGATTCAAATCTTTAGTTGCCAAGAAATCACAGGAAATGTCCCTGCTAGTCTTTTTATTTGTTTATTTATCATACTAGCAAATATATGCACCCTCCGGGTGCAAGTATTTAAGTTTTAATGTAATGAAATATCGTATTAAATTAGAAAGTCTAATAAGAATGCAGATAAAAAGATTTGAAACAGAGTGGGGTTATAATAGAAAAATAGAAATGAAACTTACTCTTCCATCACTGCCGTCTTTCATTGCTGAATTTTACTTATTTAACTATTTAGTTAAATTAGGAAATAAAGAATAAAATTACACTTATTTTTTCTTGTTAATGGATTTCATTTAAGATTCATTGGAGAGATTTTTGCTTATATTCATTAAAATAAAACCAAACAGTTAGAAATCAATAATACTAAGCACATATTTAATAAAATCACATTTTTAATATCAATATGCAAATTAGCCTTCCCGTTCACACTGCAAACCGCTAATATGGTTGATATAATATATACATAATGAACGTTAATATAACAAATTAGTAAATACTATGTAGATATGGACAACACCAATATAAAGGTGAAGCAATTTTATTAATAATTGAGGTTTAAATATAAATAAAATCATGAAGAATGTGATGAAAATAACTATGTTAATTGTGACTCGATTAGTAATATAGTTTCGGTTACAGACAGAAAAACACACAATCTCCATTATAATAAGATGTTTACAAACTTGGGTTATTGCATGTTTCGTTACTTTGTTGAGCAGGCCCTTTCTTGGGCTAGACGGTCAATCAATCGGCTGGTCACGTCAAGCCCTAGCACCTATATGATTGCCCCAATCATATTGCCCTTATGGCACCCAACCCTATTTATCATATGGGTGCTAGAAGGCAGTGGCTAAGGGTCTCACGTGTCCTGGGAATGACATTAAACTCTATCTGATGGTTAGGTTCCAGTTCTGGAGGTTTGGGGAATGTGGCACACCCCTTCATCACCATTACTCCCTGGTCCACTCTGACCCGGAGTGGTAGTACCTGTTAGGATCCCATCTATGGTTTAAATAGAAAAAACATGAGTTTATAAACAAAATTGATTATCCATTAAGAATGAATTTATTTCAAAACTTTCAATTCAGTAATTATGCTTTTTAATTCTGTACACTAAAAGTTTAATATACAAGAAAGTTATCTTTATGGATTTTCAAAAATCCTTTTGAGAGGTTCGTTTCTTTTGACAGCCTAAAACAGGTTAGTGTAGTTCAGGATAAAAGCGTGCTAAGGATGATTAAAAGCGTTAGTTCTTATTTGTTCAGATGCAGGTACCACTGGGAAATGAGGGATATTTGGTAAACGGACCAAAACTACTGCGTTTACTAAACATGGACATTTTTTGAACAGTTGTACACATGCATATTTAAAATATTATCCCTTTTTCAGAAAAGGATTTCGCTTACCGCGATTCCAACCTAAACTATTTAAAAATGTTTCGATTTTTAATTTATACTTAAAACATGATGAAAATTAAATCTCTCTCTCTCTCTCTCTCTCTCTCTCTCATATATATATATATATATATATATATATATATATATATATATATATATATGGAGAAAGGTAGACAAACACAAGATGTTGTAGAAAATGGGTGTTTATTGTGGGTAGTGATGTCGACGATGCAAGAACTCTATTCCTAAAGTCCTGAAGAAGGTCTAACAGACCGAAACTTTGCATTGTCGACATCACTACCCACAATAAACATCCATTTTCTACAAGACACACACACACACACACACACACACACACATATATATATATATATATATATATATATAAAGAGTTTTATAATTTACTTGAAGCATTGTGTTTATATTGGTTTGGTGGTTGGTTTTGAAGGCTATCCCAATGCAAGTGTAAAGAAAAATAAGGTAACTATGGCATTGTTTGTTAACCTGGGATTTATTCTTAATATTTCGAGATAGAAATCTCTTCTACAGAAATCACACACACACACACACACACACACACACACACACACACACACACACATAAATAATCAAACAGACCACCAATAACAAAAAAAAGGTAGGCCAAATTCTGGAATAGTAATCACACACACACACACACACACACACACACACACACACACACATATATATATATATATATATATATATATATATATATATATATATATATATATAAAAGGAAAAAAAGAATCAGATGGTCCTTTTAATAAACAAAAATGTTTAGGCTTAAAGGGTGAGCCAGATCTGGAATGATAATCAGAAACTGTTGAACAGGAACACACACATAAGCACACACAAACACACACTTAAACAAACACTCCCACACACCCACAGAGTTTGGAAGGCATGACTCAGAATCAAATGGATAGCCACTAGCATCAACTTCATTTCCAGAGATCTTCTGTAGAAGAGATTTTTATCTCGAAATATTAAGAATAAATCACAGGTTTACAAACGACACCATAGTTACCTTATTTTTCTTTACATTTGCATTGTGATAGCCATTAAAACCAAACACCAAACAGTTCTTAGTTATTGTATATGTGTGTGTGTGTGTGTGTGTGTGTGTGTGTGTGAGAGAGAGAGAGAGAGAGAGAGAGAGAGAGAGAGAGAGAGAGAGAGAGAGAGAGAGGCATGGTTTACAGATTTTCCGCTGATGTTTACAATGTCTCGTTTACAAAAAAATATTTTTTGTCTGAGGCAAGAATGGTGTTTTTTTTTACTAATTTTTTTTACTATACTAATGTGCTAAATTCAAATTTATAAACAGTTTTGCTCTATCACCTCTAGTTTTCTGTCTTTTAAATAGTCTCATTTTAGTATATACAGAGTATATACGTGCTTATTTCAACAGTTGCAGCAGCTTATTACAGATGAAACAGGATAGATAAAGAACATAAGTAAATATACTTGGATGACACAGTGTACACAATTCATAGTACTGCAGACAGAAGTGTGTTTTCTTAGATGATCTGCTGTATTTTGCCTCCGTGATGTCACGCAAGAGCATCCAGCAGAAGTCTCTCATCATGCCGGGGTTCCACTTGCCTTGGTAGTTGCTCCCCATCTTCGTAATGTCTTGGTGGAATCTTTCTCCGTGCTCATCACTCACTGCTCCAAGGTTTGGAGGGAAGAAGTTGAGGTGGGAATGGAGAAAATTAATTTTGAGTGACATTCGGCATCCCATATCCTCATAAGTCTTTAATAACTTCTCAATACAGGCTTGATAACACTACAGACTGACTTAAATGCTTCCCATGCTCTCAGTTTCCTGCATAATAACTAAAAAAGAAAACATAAGTTACACAATATTAGAAATTAACCCTGAATGCATATACGCCTTTGTGTACAGTATGTGTACAAAATGTACAGTATGCATATCTAAAAAACTAGAGGTGATGAGTAAAACGAATTTCAAATCTGAATTCAGCACCCCCAAATTAGGTTAAAACAGATATTTTTGTGCTTGCCTCAATTTCTTTGTAAACCAGTGATATTAGTCTATTTAGTGGATTATATTTTTCACGAAGGTTGTAGTAAACAAAAACATGGTTTACTCTGATAAACAAGTACGTTATTCTTTTCCTGTTCTGGTAAATCTTAAATAAGCTCGAATTACTGCTTATCAATAGACTTGTTTACATAATTTTAGAGTCACATACATACATACATACATACATACATACAGAGCCACTGAAAAACAAGAAGGGAATAGCCTTTTCTCCCTATATTTTTTCATGTAATAAACGAAGTGTCAAATGTATTGAACTGTAAGAGGTCTAGCTCAGTTGCTAGAGCGTTCGGCTAGAAACCACAAGGTTCCTAGTTCGATATCGACCCTCGCCAACTCAGCGTATGAGTAGCACAGGGCTCTGTGCGGTAAAGTAAGGAGCTGATAAAAGGTGTGGCGCTCCACCTCAGACGCAAGAACAATCTCCTAGCGCTAGTGAAAAGGAGATAGACTCCCTCGCTGATTGGCTGATACCGACTGTAGGCCACCCGACGACTTAATTATACTACTACTAGTAAAAATAATGGAATTATCACACTTAGGCGATGTTCAGTTTGATTTTAAAATTTTTTTTAGCTCTAAAACCAAGCTCTAATAAAACTAAGCATTTTTCTTTAACATTTGAACATTCTGTCTTCATAAAATATTCCTTAAACAAACAAATTTGATGTAACAAACTAAATTGAATTATTTCAATTAATGGTATACTTTTTCCAAGCCATGTAGACGAAAATATGGTGCATATCACATAAATGCGTCCTGGCGTCCGGCCTTAAAAAACGCTTAGCGCTGCCTGCTGAAATCCGACCCGTGCTACTTATGAACTTCCTAGCTGTTTGGAGGCCTTTTTTCTGAAAAGTTAAAGCGATATGAAAGCGATAAAGATAAAAATTCGTGACAGTTGTTTTGAATTAAAATAAGATGAAAATACCGAAAAAAAAATTAAATGGGAGGGGGGTATATTTACATTCACTTGTCGATAAATACCAGGTTGTGGCTTACTTTTAACGCCTTCAAACCATTAAAAAAAATATTTGTCGATAAAAACGCCCTCAAACCGCTAAAAAATATTTTAAAGAGGGGTGGGATTAAAATATTTACATATGGGAAAACGCCATCAAACAGCTTGGGGTTCATAAATAGCACGGGTCGGATTTTCAGCAGACACCACTTGGTGTTTTTTATGCGATATGCACCGAAATTATTATGGAATTCATTCAACTAACTGCTCAGTGCGCGTATCCTTGTTGTGTTATTTTTTTACGTGGTTTAGCTACGCAGTGTAACGTTTTTTGTGGGAAATTTTCAGACATCTAAACGTCCATAACTTTGCGAAATCGTAAATCAAAAATTATTAATAATTTTCTAGAAAGGGCGATAACTCAAACGATGAGTTCCCTCCCTTGTAGCCAGTACCTATATCCAGATTATATACATATATAAAGTAAAGTTGTCGTCGGGGCAGTCTAAAGTCGGTATCAGCCAATCAGCGAGGGAGTGTATCCCCTTTTCACTTGCACTAGACCAAGGGGATTATTTTAGCGTCAGAGGTGGAGCGTCACACCTACCATCAGCTCCTTACTTTACCGCACAGATCCCTGTGCTACTCATATGCTGAGTCAACGAGGACCGGTATTGAACTAGGAACCTTGTGGTTTCTAGCCGAACGCTCTACTGACTGAGCTAAGTTTAATAAAAACCAGAAAAACACATTGCTCGCGATATATTACGTTATCTGCTGCGCGGTGGTAACCCATATGCATACACATTTTTCATATTTAGGAAGATATTTAAAAATTAAAATGTGTATAATAACTGAAGCTAAAATTATTTTATTCTATTTTTGGCATGTTTTTTTTTTCGCTTTGAAATTTAATATTGATTGATTGAATTAATTGCATCATTTATATCTTATTTTAAAAAAATGTAAATTATTGAATTAGAATTTCTCACTGTATTGCTGCGTGCAATTTTAAACAAGACGTGAAAATAACACCCACGAGAAAACAACTGTACGGTCACTTGTCGCATATATATATATATATATATATATATTATATATATATATATATATATATATATATGTGTGTGTGTGTGTGTGTGTGTGTGTGTGTGTGTGTGTGTTATTTTGGAAAAGTTTACTTACGTAACGAACGTTTATCGCGAAAGACACGAACGTGTAATCGACTGCAATTAATCAATATCTTGATTAATCCAGGGGATTTAACCCTGAAGATCCTTATGGTGAAACTCGAGTAGGTTATTACTTGTACCTGTATTACAATATATATACATATATATATATATATATATATATTCTGAGTTCGACCCTAGCCAAAGATAGTTGTGTCTAGCCAAACTGAAAGAGGCGTGAAACGCCGAAATACGTATCTGTGGATGACTTATAATATATATATATATATATATATATATATATATATAGTACCTAACAGAAATGAATACACAACTATATTAAAAAAATAATCATTTGTTTTTTATGCCATCTTGGACATCTCACCTTTTTGTACTTCTCACATTAACCTTAAAAATAATAATGATAACTAATTTTTGCATAAAGCATACACTATTCATACAATATCTATATCCAGATCCAATTCTGTTAATTCATCTCATTTTTCCAAATGATTCCCTCTTTTTCTACTATTATTTCTGAATTCATCCAAAATATTCTTAATTTTTTTACGCTATTGCTGTTTTTTATTTGATTCGGCAATTTGTTCAAAAATACATTTACCTCTTAGCAAAAAATCCAATTTGTTAATAAACTTAATCTATTTTTAATTGACAGCAAATTTCCAGTTAGAGGAGAAATATTTCTATAGCATCTCATAATTAATATCATAATTAAAATTCTATTAATTATTGTGAAAGTTTTAATTAGGTCAATTTTCTTTCTTCTTTACAGTAAAATAGTTAATCCTAATTTCTCCCTATAAATGCAATCTTTTACCTTTTTGTTATTTAAAAAATATTTTTTTATATGACCTCAATTGTATTTACACTCCAATTTCCATTTCTAGTCACTGAAGCCCAGACCTGAATAAAGTATTCTATATGAGGTTTTATTTGTCTTTTATATATTAATAAACCAACAGTTGTTTCCCTTGAAACAGAATTTCCAATCAACCGGACAATCATTCCATTTTTCTTGATATGATATAATATATGATTGTCAGCTTTAAAAATATCATCAAAGCAATTTCCACGATCGTATTTCTCATTTACGTTTTCGATTTCCCTGTTGCTTGATATATATTCAGCTTTAATGCTTTTGGGATCCAATGTGTAGTACTCTACATTTTTCTACGTTAAATTTTAATTTACAAATATCTTTACAGGATAAGAATTTATTTAGATCCATCTATGTTATTTCTTTTTATAATGATCTAACAAACAGTTTAGCATTATCAGTAAATAGTTATATCTCTGATTTGTATCATTAGGTGATTCATTTATGAATACTAAAAACAACAAAGGTCTCAGTGGTGACAGCTGAAAAAACACCGGACGTTAATTTTTGTGTTTCAGAATGGCTCTTATGTTTCTTTACTTTTATAGTTCGATCAGTCAAAAGATATCTTACAATATTTACTATCATTTTTATTTAAAAAAAATGCCTGACTTCTTATAATAATTAAATTTATTGTGTACAGTGCTCAGGTGCACCACAACTCATCAAAGTGTCTAGTATACAGAATAATGTATTAGTGTCAGGAACATGCACAGTTTACAGTAATAATATGCATGTATGTGTGCGCGTGTGTGCTTATGTGTGCGGAGAGGGGCATCAGGTATGGTGTTGGCGAATACAGGAAGCATGGAGGCCTTGAAAGATGCAGTGTTTCGACAGCTTATTCCATTTTAAGTAGTTAAATATAATACCTTGCTAAAATCCAAGTATATAATATCCCCAATATCCCCTTCCATGAAATAATCATTTACTATATCAATACCTTCCAAGATATTAGATAGTATTGATATACCTTTTAGGAAACCATGTCGATTAAATTACATGTCTTTCTCTATAAAATTTAATATGGATTTCTAGAAATTTTTTCGAAATCCTTACGCAAAATATACGTTTGAAAAAACTGGTCGGTAATTAATATTTACATATAGTAAACATTTTTTATGTAATGGTACTATAATATATGTTGCAAATACATGGAATCATTTTATATTCTATACAGTTCTCAAATAATTTACTAATAATATAAGATTTCATTTGAAGATAAGTACTTTAGACTTTTAGGATCATTTCATCAGTCTCTAAACTTTTATTAACATGCAACTTGAATGATACTAATTTTATGTCTTTAGCTAATGTCCATCCATAATTTTTAGGTTAAATCGAACTTAACGGACCTAAATTCCACCATCGTATGTCACCCCGCCGAAAAAAAATACCAAAAGTCAAGGAATTAACCGAATTTAATGAAATTTTCAGCGTTGATATATAAATGAAAAAAAAAAAAAAAGATATAATGCGCCAGTTATTTCATTTATAAACTTACATTTTTTTTCAGGTCAGTTAATTTGGAACCACGTATCTTTGAGGCGTTTCCAGATTCTAAAAGATACGTGGTTCAATGTTAACTGACCTGAAAAAATGTAAAAGTTTTTTAATAAAATAACATTATATATTTTATTCATTAATATATCAACACTGAAAATTTCATTAAATTCGGTTCACTCCTTGTTTCTTTTTCTTTTCTTTCGGTCGGGGTGACATACGATGGTGGAAATTAAGTCCGTTAAGTTCGATTTAACCATTTTTTGTATTCTCCACATAACAATTTTCTCTCTTAGACTAAACTCTTGAAAAGAATAAACAGATTGAAAACATCTTGCTTGTACACCTGATGTTTTAACTAATGTGTCCGTTAAAAAGTGTTTTATCATTTTTTACTGTACTAACGTTTGTGAGAATTTCAGTTTCTGATTTTACATATTTGAATAATGATTTACAATTGTATTTAATACTTTGAACATTTTAATTTTCATTTTCAACTTTTCATTTATTTCCATTTTTTTTTCATATTCATTTTGTTTACTTAAGGCATTTTGATAATTTTCTTTATTTCGTATAATTCCAATTATTTCCAATGTTTATCTTTTCCTTTAACGATTGTCCAAATATAATTTTTCTAATAGACCTTGTTTAGAAAATTTATTAACTTCAGGAATATTTTTCATTATTAATTTTATCTTTTTATCTAATTCTTCCCATATTTCATTAACATTTTGAAATTAAAACTGTAATTCCAATTAATATTATCTCCCTTTGCCGATACTCACGCTTCTGTAAGTTTTGACTAGCATTGTTGCTTTCTGTTTATATATTCAAAATCCGGTTTCACTTGAACTTCTATTTCAATAAATGCATGGTCTGATTTACCCAACGGTGACATTAAACTTACATCTCCTATTAAGCATTTATTATTTGAAAAAAGTGAATCTAATTTAGCCTTCTATAATCTTCCAAACTGTAGCCATGTCAGTGCTACTGTATGGTTGTAGCACTTGGATTTTAGCGAAAGGCTTGGGGAAAAAGCTAGATGGGAACTACACAAAGTTGCTGCGCGCTGTCTTGAACAAATCTTTGAAGCAGCTGCATAGCCACTTAATTTTCTATATTTTATGTTCTATATTTTCTAAATAAGGACGAGCTCATAAGTGACATTCTCATATGATCACCTACACCTGAACACACTAATGTTGGCCAAACTCCAAAACCTCATATTTCTCAGTTCTGTACGGACATTGAATGCCGTGATGTGGACTTGCCAGGAGTGATAGTCGACATGAATGGGTGGTGCGCGTACGCGAGTGCGCTCGCACGAGAGAGAGAGAGAGAGAGAGAGAGAGAGAGAGAGAGAGAGAGAGAGAGAGAGAGAGAGAGAGAGAGAGATTTAATCACAATATTTACAAACTGTCTAAGTATCTTAATCTTGACAGTAATATCAGTAATTTATTAAATGGACCAATATCAGTAATTTATTAAATGGATCTCCACGCAGTGCCAGAAGAAAAAAAAAATTGCGATTACTACTAACCAAAAATTCCAATCCTCTACTCAACAAGTTTTGGTTTGGTTTGGTTTGTTTTACGGCATATCAACCTCAGTGGGTCATTTAATGCCGATAAAGTTTTGAAATAAATGACGATGATGATGATGATGATGATGATGAAATTCTATAAACCAATACAATCATTCTGTCGTAAAT
This sequence comes from Doryteuthis pealeii, assembly GCA_023376005.1. Classification (NCBI taxonomy): domain Eukaryota; kingdom Metazoa; phylum Mollusca; class Cephalopoda; order Myopsida; family Loliginidae; genus Doryteuthis; species Doryteuthis pealeii. Next base: position 110,568,218 of record CM042138.1, on the reverse strand, counting down.
AAATCAAAATATTCATTTTGTAATCTAAAATAGTTACTAATTGAATTTACAGGATACATTACCAAACTAATCGATATTAGGTAAATTGAAATCTCTGACTATTATGATATTTTCAACTTTATCTAATATAAAAAGTGTATCATTTAGTTGTTCTAGCTGTCTATAATCGTCTTTACTTAAATTCAGAGATAAGTATATACATATTATATCAAAAGCTTCGTCATTAGAATCAGTTATTCTTAATGACAAACATTCATTTAGTTTAGATATTTTTAAGTGTTATGTAACTGAATAGCAGTTCCCACAAAATTTGTATTTTTTCCTATCATCCTACATTGATTTAAAATTTGATATTATTATGACCAAGAAACGTTTTGACTTTTTGGTTTAAAAATGTTCTTGCCTAAAACAATTTGCGGTGTACTTATTTAGAAGACTGCTACATATTCATATATTTGGTTACATAGTTTTAATTTGTAGAGTTTGGAACTTAATAATTAAAATACTGATTGTTTAATGTTCCACTTGAATTAATAAAGACTCCTATCTTTAACTTAGACGGAAATTAACTTTTATTGTAATTCATCGATATTCGTCAAGTCTGTACAATTAAGGTTCAACTATATTTGGCCAGATTTCAACCAAACTTTAAGTAAATGTATTCAATGTTTTAAATTATACAAAGAGAATGTTTGAGATGAGGCTTGTTGATTAGTATTATTTGCGTTATTCGGACTATTGTTCTCACCTTCAATTGGACACATGACCTAGGGGATAAAGGAGTTAGGTTAAGACAGTTCTAAGTGTCAGTTATCTCTAGACTGTAGCTTCAATCCTGGTCAAGGACAGCAGTAACATAGAATAATAATTAACACAGCTTAACGCCTCTACCCCAGCTATGGTTAGCGGAATGAAAACAGGATACCCCCGTGGACTGAATAAAGGGTTAGGTTCAAAGTTCCGTGATGGCTCCCAATTACGACAAGAAAGTTCTTGATTACGACAAGAAGGTTCCCGAGATTGGAAAGAAGGTTCCCGAGTCTGAAAAGAAGGTTCCGAGTCCGAGAAGGTTCCCGAGTCCGACACGAAATACCTGATGAAAGCCGGAGGGCACGTCGGCCGAAACGTTGTACAGATAATAATGAATATGAGGACAATAGTCCGAATAATGCAGATAATACTATACAAGGAGGATTGGCACATACTGTTTTTTTAGGTGGTAACTGTCTTTCATACTCTAAATCAGTCGGATTAGGAGCCACAAGGTTACAGGTTCGATAGTATCCCGCGCCAACTCAGCGGATGAAAGCACGGGGATCTGTGTGATAAAGTGAGGAGCTGATGGTAGGTGTGGCGCGCCATCACAGACACCAAAAAACAATCTCCTTGGTCTAGCACTAGTTAAAAGGGGATCGACTATTTTGTTGTCTGGCTGTTACTGACTTTAGACCACCCAGACGACTTTCTTTATATGTTATATGCTAGGTATTTAGGACTGACTCTAATTATTTATAAATAAAAGGAAAAGACTGAAAATATGAAAATATCTTAATTGACAAGAAAGTGATAAAAATTTAAAAAATCGAAATAAACATAAAAAAAATTTTTCAGATTTATTCATTACTCCGATCTTCTTTTTCATTATAAGAAAAACTAATTCTATATCTATTTTTTCTTCTTAAATAGGGAAGGACATTTTAAACTAAAATTTAAATCAATATTTTTTATGGCACAAAAATCTTAACATGTCATTACATAAATATGTTTTTACTTATCTGAAAATATAAATTTTAATGCTAGAAATTAAACGGCTATAATTCTAGATGAATTTTATATATAATTATATATAAGAATGTTGCACAAGAAATTAATATAGATGGACCTAACAGTAATATCTATTTGAAAGAATTTCGACTTTTTTTAATAAAATATCTAATGCATTATAAAATTCATTAATTGATAAGAAAACACTGAAAATGTTATTAAAATCGGATAATTCCCTGAATTTTGGTACTTTTTAAGTAATACTTTTGAGTAATGTATTAATCCATCACTTTTTCTACCAATCATGAAATTGTTATGCATCTGATGTTCCGTAGTTTAAACATATTTAGCGGGAAAGATCATTTGACAAACTACATGGTCATTTCATAAAGAGATATTTTCTGCGTGTTTTGCATAAAAAAGATGCATTACTTGGCTATACAATTATCATAACATTTAAAAAAAAAATTTAATAACTTGTTTTGTAAGTACGTAAATTACTTCACACAGAGCGCCCGGTTTCGTAAAGTTTGGGACTAATTTAATGTTTAAAATGTATTAGAAATTAATTACCTATGTACCCTTAATTAATTACCTATGTAACATTATTTTGTTTTTCTTACTTATGACTCATTATGTAACTATTTTTTAAAGACTAAAACTAAAATTTAACCTTAAATAATCGATTTTATTAATTTTAATCCGTTCTTTTTAATGAAAGAAAGCACATGTTTGGTGATCCCTAAATAAATATCTATTCGAAATATATATTAATTTTTACGTGATTCAGGGATTCAAATTTTATTGAGTTTGAAAAGATTCTTCTGAATTCAGTGGGCGTTATATCTTAAAACTTCAACAGCTGGTATGTATGCCACAACCTACATGTACCTTGCAGCCTGAATTCCGGTCAAGGAATCCTTGTCTTTTTATTTCTATTAGAGATTTGTGTTTATCATTGTAGGAAATGGAATTGGTGACCCGAGTTTGTATCCTAAACAAGAATGCTATATATATATATATATATATATATATATATATATATATATATATACCAAACCCTCCACACGAGCAGGATGTGACACAAGCTCAATTTCTTAAGCTGAGTTTAAGAGGTTTGAATTCGGAGTTTTCCTTCTCCTAGAATGGCTACCTAGCCATGGTTAAAGAGCCCAATCTGCCCTGCTATTTTCCCATAGCTAGAGGGAGAATTAGATGCATACCGTTCCCAAGGGTATTAGCGCCATGTGAAATGCAAACAACTTCGGCTAGAAATTCAACTCGGGTCGAGGAGTCCATTTCCTACGACTTTAAACATTAGACCATGCGCCTCCATTTTTGTTATATAAGGTGTGCTGGAGACCACAACTTAAATTTATAGACTCTTCGTGCTCGCATGCATTCAATCGGCCAATCAACACGCTCGAATATGTGGTTGGTTAAATATTTAAAGGCCTTGATGGAAAGGCGTTCAGTTACCCGTGCTTAACACTGACGAATAGATCAACAACACCAGGATTCTGCTTAACACTGAGGAACACAAGGATTCCACTCAAAATGAATCAAACTTAAGGCGATAAGGGATCTCCACTGTAAAGTGCTCTCACCTGCAGCCTAAAATAGCCACAAGAATCTTAACAGAGTAGGGAAGACAGGGTTCTTTAACCTTGGTAATGGCAACTGATCTAGAAGGAAAACCTGAATTTAAACCCGTTTAAAATTGACCTTGTTTTGCATCCTGGGTATGGGGAGGGATTAGGTATATATATACATTGCTGTTCCTTAGGTTGTTAAATCGCATATTCAACATTTTTACATTTTCAGCTGTTTTCCACCCAGAGTCAAGGGTATGAGGGTGGTGGTCAAAGGCGTGGAGTACCCAGAGATTTAAGGACTAATTTGTCTGATGCAACATTTAATTTCATAGTTAATTAAACATGGTATTCAATTATAATAGAGAAATTAGATCTGCTTTTGTATCTAACATAGATTTTAGAGTCGTAGGAAATGGACTTGTTGACCCGAGTTTAAATCCTGAACGAGGCTGTTTGCATTTCACATAGCACTAATACCCTTGGGAAAGGTATGCATCCTACAACTCTTCCTCCAGCTATGGATAAATAATTAGGCAGAATGGGCTCTTTAAACTTGGATAGGTAACCAGTCTAGGAGAAGGAAAACTCTAAATTCAAAGCTGTTAAATTCCAATTATTCCATAATATTTTATCCTGCAAGGCTTGTGAAAAGTATACCATTAATTTAAATAATCTAATCTAGCTTTTTTTTTTTACTTATTTGATATTAGTTTATTTACTGTTGAATAAAAACCCTTAGTGAACAACCTTTAACACATCATTCAATAAGTCCTGGGCCTAACTAATATACAACAGCCTTTAAGCAAAATTCGACTTTATTTATCAACATAGTTTCGTTCTAGGGTGATACACTGATTCCAACGCTTCTCTAACAATTGGATGCTTTTTTTGTAAAACGATTTGTCTTTGGCCTCAAAATATGCCTCAATTTCCGATATCACTTCTTCATTGGAGCCAAATCTCTTTCCTTTGAGCATTCATTTGAGGTCTACAAATATCCAGTGGTCGCTGAGGGCTAGATCTGGAGAATAGGGTGGGTGCAGTTAGAAGTGCAATTCCTGTAGTTTTGCCATCGTTGCCATCGACTTGTGACACGGTGCATTGTCTTGGTGAAAGAGCACTTTCTTCTTCTTCATTTGTGTCCGTGTTTTGTAATTTCTTCCTTCAAACACACCAATAATGTTATATAATATTCGCTATTAATGGTTCTTCCTTTCTCAAGGTAATCGATGAACAAAATACCTTGTGCATCCTAAAATACGGAGGTCAAAATCTTGCCTACTGATGTTTGCGTCTTTGATCGCTTTAGACGGCTTTCACCTGCTGCTGTCCACTCGATTTGACTCCGGAATGAAGTGGTGGATCCGTATTTCATCCATTGTCATATATTTACACAAAAACTCTTTTTTTTGTGTTGAAACAGTTGCAAACAACACTCTGAATCGACGATGCGTTGTTATTTTTGATCGACTGTGAGTAAACGCGGCACCACTTTGGACACAGCTTTCTCAATGAGAAATGTTCATTAAAAATGGTGAACACACTGCCTTCTGATATCTTTAAATCCTCTGCTATCTCATACAACTTCATTTTAAAACCGGCCAAAGGAGTTTGTGGATTTTTTGGTGTTTTCCGGGACAACTGCCGAATTTGGGTGACCTGAGCGTTCAGCATCATTTGTGTCTGTACAACCGCGTTTCAAGTCAGCATAGCACCTATTAACCATTGTTTCCGACGGAGCAGAGTCTGAATAACAATTATCAAGCTGTTGCTTTGCCTGAACAATATTGTTTCCCATCAGAGATCAATGGTTTATCAACACACGAAATTCAGATTTTTCGATTGTTTTGTAAATTTGCAACAGTAGTTTCACTTATATAACTGTAATTTGTAAACTAATAAAGTATGCTAATTCCATAAGTACTTGCAAACCTGAAACTTATCTAAAAGTTTAAAAAAAACAACAACCTATATCTGTTTACAAATAGATAAGAATTCTATAGCATATATTCTCTTAGATATTGGGATTTCTTTGTTTTTGTTGGGTTATTTGAGGCTAGAGGCAGTCATTTTATTCATCTATTTATCTATTCATTTATTTATTTACCAATAATAATATAGTTTCAATTAACTATTTCCATTTACTAACAATGAGGATTTGTTTGTACACAGTTATATGGTTTCAAGTATTCCGATCTAATCTATTAATAATGGAGATTCGCTTCCGGTTTTTGTCTTACCCAAAATCGTCATAACATAGATACACTTAAAATTTGAACATGCAACATTAGACAGTCCTCATTTTTTTTTAAAACAAGTTTTAATAAATACATGACTGGTATTATATATCTATATATAGTTTGTTTTATTTTAATACATATTTAAAGTTTACATTTCAAATTGTTTTATTTTTTAATCCTTTAATGAATTTGATGATTTTACTTACTTAGGGTACAAAGTCGCTGACATTGAAATTTTTAACTCCCACCCCTCAGGCAATATGTTTCAAAAATCTATTTTTACATCGCCCGGAGGGTGTTTTTTATTTTGTACTTGTACAGATAATTTTAAAACATACTAATTTGACGCATCGATAGGACACTAACATCTACGAGCATTTCGGTTCAGATCGGACCTAGAAGTAATGGTGACAAAGCGCGGTGACTTCAGAGCTCAAGAACTGGTGACTCATCGCTCGTTTAATGACATACTCAGGATATGTATTTTGACATTTATGGCTGCATATTAAATAGTAAATTGCACATATAAATACTTGCAGACACCCATTGACAAGGAAAGTTTTCTGGGCAGTAAAACCCGAATTTACTATGCATTTAGCCAAGATTAGTGTCCTCTGCATAAACAAGTACATTTTTGAGAAACGGCTATTGTACTAATATTTATAGATATTCAATAATTGCAACTTTAGTCAAAATTTGAATTCTACTATTTATCAATTAGCTGTACTTGTGAAGATTACACAGAATATATGCATAATTTTTGCACGAATTTAAGCTATAAATGATATTCTAAAATGAATTGTCTTTGATTTCTATTTCTATTTTAAAATCTAGCGAATTAATAGTAATAGTATTAATTGTAATACACCGCCAAAAATAAGATAGAATAAATCATCGTCACTATACCCGAAATCGTCATAACATAGAATAAATACACTCAAAATTTGAGCATGCAACATTAGACAGTCCTCATTGTTTTTTAAAACAAGTTTTAATAGATACATCCCCAGTATCATATATTTATATATAGTTTGTTTGTAGATATTCAAAGTTAATAGAACTTAGTTTCGATATCAAATTGTTTTTTTTTTTTTTTTTACTCCTTTAATAAATTTAATGATTTCATGATTTATGGTTCAAACTCTCCGACATTTAATTTTTAACTTCACCTCCTCAAGCAATATCTTTCAAAAATTATATTTTTACATCGCCCAGAGGGTGTTTTTATTTTGCTAGTTACAGTAACAAAGAAAAACACTCTTGTATGGAAAAGTAGCATTGTTAAACAGGTTTTTTGATTTATCATAAGGCTAACGTTGCGCTTTGCAAAAATGTTAAGCTATGGGACTTAGCCAGGTTCTAAACTTAATGGAGTTAAACCGAACATTAACATAGAATATAGACATGAACTTAATCAATACCATACAACATGATCCCCAATGGTGCAAACACATTGTTAAAACCAATTACAAAAAGTATAAATATAAATACACAATATATATTACTCCCTAATCGTTAGGCATGACATAACCCCAGACGGGTTAATATGCCGTTAAAATAACAACCAACCAACCAACCAACGAATCAAAGAGCTGCTCTACATTTGGTCTTATAGAAAGATATTTTACCCAAACGAGAGATTACAGAGATTGTAAACAAATTTAAATTTAATTTGTCTTCCATCTAAAAGAAAACATGTCCCCAAAAATGTACAGGATGTACACACACACACACACACACACACACACACACACATATATATATATATATATATATATTTAAATATATATTGATAAGTCTATATGCTCCCTATTACCCTGGGGTTGAGCACTTTGGAGGTGATTTCGCTGATGACCGGCAACTAAAGCGTAAACGCAACGCTCTCCTATAAGAGGATGGATCACTCTATGGCGGCATTTACATACATACAGATGTGTGTATTAAAACAGTTAAAATCCCCTTCGCATTCTGTGGGTGACGATGGCCGAGCGGTTAAGCTGCCCGACTGCTGCTGAATCGTTCGGAGTTCTATCCCGGCTGTAAATAGCTCACAAAATGTCTAGCCCCACTGAAGAGACTTGATAAGTCGAAACACGTGTCTGTGGATGACTATATATATATATATATATATATATATATCAGTAAACTCGTTCATTAAATTAAGAATGTACGCATAGTTAGAATTTTTGTGTGTGGCTGAGTACAAAAATAATTTGCACACATCTATATCAGTTCATGTGTCTGTGTGAGGGGTGTAGTACATACACATATCTGTGTGACTGCTAGTGTTCATTCAGTCAGTATTTAGAAATCTTATCATTAGTATATGTTTCTCGGATCCTATAACTGTTAGGTGAGTACGTTCTTAATACTTCTATATTTCTTTTCCAATTTTATATTTATTTTCCAATATATATATATATGCTGGGTTTTATGAAGAATAACATAGAATATATATGACACTTTTAGTAATGTTACAAAACTAAAAAGGCGTTCTTTTGGTGCTTATATTTCTCTCCTTGTACTTTTTACCATCGAAACGCATTTTATATGATTGTTTCTTCTCTCTCTCTCTCTCTCTATATATATATATATCTTATTATAATGGAGATTGTGTGTTTTTCTGTCTGTAACCGAAACTATATTCCTACTCAAGTCACAATTCTCTTAGTTATTGATATCACATTCTCCATGATTTTATCTTTATCTAAATCTCAATTATTAATAAAATTGTCTTACATTACTAATACTGTTAACTATGTCTACATACTGACAATATGCAATTATATTTATATATACAACAAAATAGCGGTTTACAGTGTGTACGGGAAGGTTAATTTGCATATTAATATTAAAAAATCGAATTTAATAAATATGTGCTTAGTATTATTGATTTCTAACTGTTTGGTTTTATTTTAATGAATATAAGCAAAAATCTCTTCAATGAATCTTAAATGAAATCCATTAACAAGATAAAATAACTGTCATTTTATTCTTTACTTCCTCTTATAACTAAATACTTAAATTAGAAAAAATAACAATGAAAGACTAGAGTGATGGAAGAGTAAGTTTCAGTTGTTCCATTTTTATTATACTCCCTCTGTTTTCAAATCTTTTATTATACTCCCTCTGTTTCAAATCTTTTTATCTGTATTCTTATTTAGTTTCATTAGCCTTTCTAATTTAATACAATATTTTATTACATTAAAACTTAAATACTTGCACCCGGAGGGTGCATATATTTACTAGTATATATATATATATATATATAAGATAAATCTAATGAGTCAGATGAACCTACTAAAAGTTTCGCTTAATGCTCTTCAGGGCTAAGATCTTAGCGCTGAAGAGCATTAATTAGATTTATCTTTATTATTTGCTCTACTTAGGTATTAAGCACTTTTTACTATTAGCTTTAGTCTCCTGGCGGTTTTGTATGAATATATATATCTTATATATATATATATGCATATAAATTGTTTTTTCTTTTGGCCAAAATATTGTACTCATAGATTATTTTTTTGTTGGTACAATTATCTTGGTCTATTCCTTTTTCACAAAAAAAAATTTCTTCCCGGTTGATGTCTGGTAGTATATTTTTACAATCAAACTATTTGCTGGGTTCTTTCTCACCGCGAGGATTTACCAATAAGTTTGGTATATATATATATATATATATATATATATATATTACCACCGTGTATGGTTAACACTATCTCACTTGATGAGGCAGTAGTAAGCTAATATATGCATTATTATTAGGAGATGCTCAATATCTGTGATGGAAACTAATCTGATATTGGTTCCATGCTCTTTAAACTTGCTTGTCCATATTTTTCACATCTTCAGAATCTTTCACTGCCTGAAAATTGCTCATTAAACAAACAAGTTAAAAAACATGAAACTAATATGGTAGCAGATTAGTTTCCATGACATTAAATATATACAAAAAATAATATACATATATCTTTATTACATATATATATATATAGTATTACAGTATGTATAGAAATAACCTACTCGAATTTCATCAAATGATCTTCAGGGTTAATTCCACTGAATTAATCAAGATATTGATAATTACAGTTAACTGTGGAGGTCAATATTGCAATAATGATGACTGCAATATTGACTTCCACAGTTAACTGTAATTATTCAATATCTTGATTAATTCAGTGGAATTAACCCTGAAGATCCTTATGGCGAAACACGAGTTGGTTATTTCTATACACACTGAAATACTAAATGCGCTCTACTAACGTATTGAGAACTTTATATTTGTTATTATCCGATCAATACTTGTATCAACCAAATATTGAGATAACTCAATACTTTTTACCGGTAAGTCCTTCCCCTTATATATATATATATATATATATATATATATATATATATATATATATATATCAGAAATTGGCCTTAATGTCACATCCTGCTCATGCGGAGGAATTGGTTAATATCTCTCTCTCTTTTTATATCATGTCTGGTTAAATGTTATTTTCCGATGTCCTTCATATATATATATATATACACACACACACACACACACACACACACATATATATATATATATATATATATATATATATATATAGTTCTCATAATGTTTTATGTATGTAACCAGAACCTCCCACAAATGGTACATCATAACGAGATTTTTATTGGAGCGATTTACATAAAATTTGCGAACCTAGAGTATGAGTCAATTCACAGTAGAATGTTCAGCATAATAATAATTTTGTGTGGTGTCCGCCCTGAACATCATTTCTAATTCAACAAATTCTCAATATTACATAGATTACTATAATATCTAAAGAAGTACAAGTAATTTAATGGAGTCTAATGTCACAATTATCCTAGATAGATGCCGTACTATCGTATGTATTTATATACGTATGCAACCATAACCCAGCAAAAACAACGTATCATAGCAAAACTTTATTAGAGCAATGATAATCTATAAATGTTCTAATGTAATATTTAGTCCACTTTACAAATGAATGACAACATTATGCGTGTGTCCTTGTGGGTGACCATGTGTGGGGTGTGTTTACATGAATATACAAGATTAAATTTTTAGTAAGTTATCTTCGCAAACAATTCACAAATTCAAACCCGACTAGTTACCCAATTCTTGGGGCCTTTCACCAAACTAAGCTATATTAGCTTAATCAGAACTTAGAAAACATTTACAAACCCATCGTTGAAATAATTGAATGTTTTCTATCTATGCGAGTGGTCGGTGTTCGCTCCTCAAAGTTCGGGTTTTGAATGCAGATTTTCAAAGAAATTTGGTACATTTCGCACATCATTATTTTCCTTCATCCTTCATAGCACTAATATCCATGGGTAAACTATTCCCCCACTCCAGATATGGGTAAATAATAGGGCAGACTGGACTCTTTAACTTTGATTAGGCAACCTATCTAGGGGCGGGGGAACTCAATTGAAACCTGTTAAACTCCACTTAAGAAATAGACCTGGTACCATCTCGTTTGGAGGGTTAGTATATATATATATATATATATATATATATATATATATATATATATATATATATATATATTGCCAGTCTAAATAAAATAAAAACGTGGTCTGACGAAGCTCGGTGGGCCTCAGATACCCACGAGTAGAAATGGTCCATAATCACGATACCCCTGGTATTTAAGGCCTTTCTATTCATATATATATATATATATATATATATATATATAGAGAGAGAGAGAGAGAGAGAGAGAGAGAGAGAGAGAGAGAGAGAGAGAGAGAGAGAGAGAGAGAGAGAGAGAGAGTTTCATGATGTTTCGATCTTCAGGTGATCAAGCAGAATATCAAGCATTTGCTTTTATAAAATACCAATATTCATTCTAGTTTGATTTGAAAAAGCGAAGAAACAGTTTACACTAATTTATGTGGGAAATGTTTTTCTTATATGAATGTGTTTGTTTTATACCATTTCAGTTTAAGAACGATTTCTTAACTACGCTTTATTTTCGCCAAAAGAAGAAACCTACACATACGCGCGCGCGGCCACGCGTATATATATATATATATATATATATATATATATATATATATGAAGATGTAGATACATTGAGATGGAGGAAGAGAAAGAGAAGAAAGAAAGAATCAAATAAACAAACAAAGAGAAAGAAATGAGTGCCTGTGCATATTTTATCGGGGAGTCATTTTATAAAACTTTTCTTTAACAATAGTAGCTTTCTTCAATTATCCTGCCAGAATAATCTACTTCTATAGTTTGTAACATTTACGTATTATAAAACAATACTTTTATTGTCAGTTGACCGGACATAATTTCTGTGCGAAGACGCTATTTCTTTTCACTTTATTCATAATCGTGATACTTCAACAAAATGTCAAGACTTTTCCTGTTTATTTTCTCCTCCTACTAAAAAAACAGTCATTTTTCATTTCTTTTGCTCGATCTTCAAACTATATAAATTTCAATATTCATTACTTCATCATTCATCTTATTACAGTTGCTTTCATTCTCGTAACGTTAAGATTGTGTTGTATACGACTGTTAACTAACTGTTAAGTTGTTTTTCATCAGTTTAACTTAAATACTTTATTTTATCTATTTTATGTTTTATTAACGGTTTAATTCAATTTTATTCTTTGGTTGCGTTGGAAGCAATATTTGTTTGTGCTCTGGCTAACAATAAAACAACCAGTCTCTATTCTCAGTAAGAGTGTGAAGACAATTTTTACCGCAGTAGGAATAGTGACTGTATTTTGCCTTTATATATTTTTGACTACATGGACTTGATTTGCATTTCATGGTTTGTCCATCGTTTGATTTATTATGCGCACATCTCTCTGTTTTTTTTAACACAGGCAAAAATAACTTTGAAATCTAAAAATGATTTGAAAATAACTAAGAAACAATATTCTCTTCACATCATTATTATAAATTATCAGTTATCAGGTGTTTCCTGAGTAGAAAAACGACTGAAAGATTACATTTCTCAGTTTAGGGATAAGATATTTTTGGGGTTAAGTACGGTTAAAAATTAATTTATTTGTAGAAAAAACAGAGGTTTTTAAATGTGTGAAAAAAAATAGATAAAAAATGCAAAAACTTTAATAAAATTCAGAAATACGCCATTTTAAGAATTCTTAGACAGTATCATTGATTTTTATGTATCGACTGCCTTCGAGGATGTCTTAGGCAACTCTTTCGGTTTTTTTTCTCTTTTGGCCATTCATTACGACATTGGTTGATTAATTCCAAACAGAACGGATGGTGATTTTCTTCTTCAGACATCAGTTTTTAATGTATTTCGTCTTTTGCAAATTGTATTATCTGGTTATTTTTACACGCTGTTAGAGTTATAGAAATAATAATATAAATAAAAATAATATAGCTCTATGTATTATTATTGAGTACTTTTAAGTTCCATATGTTATGGAACAAACGCATATCCCTTATTCTTTTCAAAACTATTCCAATATGAATTAACATTATTAAAAAAGATTGAATATTCCATCTCTAACATGAAATGGAAAGCATATTTTTCTCTACTAATAATTCCCAACCTAAATCCCAAGATACTTAAGTATATTAGTCTTTAAAATCACAGTGAAGAATTATACAACTTTGAAGCTGATTTAATCGGACTAGGTAAATACATATTATATACAATAGTATACAAAATCAAATTAAAAAATGATATTAACAATATCGAAAGTGCTTATAAAATATTTGTTAAAGCAGATAAATCAACACATTTATATGAATTTAAATATATTGTAAATATAATCAAATATTATATAGAAAAATAATTAAATATTATAAAAGCTTCGCCTAATTTAAATACAGATCTGAATTAGGAAGCCAAGTCATTGTTTACTTAATTGAAAATCGAAATCGAATAGAAAAGTTCAACATCAAAAATTGTTTCATTTCTTTTAAGGACCAAAAAAGGATTCCACATTAATTCAACATGTAGATGGATTAATCCAACCAAAACACAAATGAAGAAAATTAGTAAGGTTATTTTACAGGATATTTTCGCTACACTTCATATAGCCCTTAATATAAACCAATGCGTAGTACAAGTAATTGTATTTGGTGGTTCAAGGAATACAACAAAAATGATAAATGCTTCTTTATAAAATATATCAAAGAATTTTACCCTTCCATTATGAAGGGTAGGGTTAATGAGGCATCAAATCGTGCCAGTGATTATATGTTTATATCGGATGAACAAAAAAAAATCATTTAGCATTGCCAGAAAACATTACTGTACTTTAACGAAGAGTTGTGGACTAAGAAAGGTGTTAGTGGTAACTTCAACACTCTATGGGGACATATGATGGGGCTAAGATTGTGAATTGGTAGGTGTTTGTTATTATATAACCTCAACAATATTATTGACATCTGTAACCATGGGTTTTATTATGATGATGGTCTGATTATTGTTGATAATTATACCGCTAGAAAGAGTTATATAATTAGGAAAGAAATGCATTGATTATTTGTCAATTTGGGATTTAAAATAGACATCCAAAGTAACTTAAATTTACTGATTATTTGGATATTACGCTAAACATGTACAACGGTACTGTGTCACCATTTAGGAAAAATAACCAGCATTCATGTTACATTAATATAGGTTCCAACTATCCTAAACACGTATTCAAGCATATACTGAATGGTATTATGTTTAGATTATCCACTAATTTTTCTGATATTAATATCTTTAATCAGAATAAGCACGATTATGAGCAGGAACTAAAGAATAGTGATAACAAAACTAAACTTGTTTTTAAAACTATATATGAATCATCCAATGTACGTGACAGGAGGAGTAAAGAAAAATTCTCCGGTTTACGCCGCAATATATATGACCGTAGCAAATAAATTAGGTAGGGATTTCTTTAGGATTAGATAAAATAATTTTCTCACTTCTAATATACTATCCAAAATATTTAACAAAAATACGGTTAAATTAAGTTACAGTTTCATGCCCAATTTTGGCAGTTTAATTGATAAAATCAATACCAAAAATCTCAATAAAAATCGATATTTTAAGTTCCCAGGTGTAACTATATTAAAAGGGCTGAATGTCCCCTAAAAGGCAAAAGGCACTATGAAAGGATAGTTTATAAAATTGAGATTTGCACAAACGGACCTAATAATAAAAATTTTAATAAAAGAAATATACTTACGTTCCACCATGAGGAGGATTGGAGTAGATCCGACAGAATGTGCTAAAAGAATAGGGGAAAATGTGGACAAAAGAACAACTCAAACAAGTACATGTAGGAGATATATTTCGACGAGCATTGAGCACGACTTATCTTCCTCCCACCCAATCTATGAAATATTATTTTGACCAATCAAATCCTCACAAACTCTATCCTATCCTCCTGACTTCATCACCAAACTCACACTCACCCGTTCACTTTCTCTTCTATGAAAACAAATGTATGATGCACAAACGTTCAAATAAATGACTGAAGAAGTCGTGCTCAACACACGACGAAATATATCTCCTACATCTACTTGTTTGAGCTGTTCTTTTGTCCACATTTTCCCTCTATTCTTTTACCATATATATATATATATATATATATATATATATATATATATATATCCAGACATCAGTTTGTAATATATTTCTTTATTTGCAAATTGTATTATCTGGTTATTTTCCACGCCATCAGAGTTATAGAAATTGTAAATATAATAGTATGAGGCACCTAAGGTGGATCAAATCACGAACAATGGTCTGCTAGTCTTTCGAAAATTAAGACTTGCTTAGATTTAGCGCAAGGTTGCAAGTATGGGCACCTAGTGAGGATCGAAATCATAAACAAAGTATGTGAATAACTAGTTTGTTAACCATTACACCACAACAAGATAATAGTGCAAAAGATTGCAGGTCAATCGGTCATGATTGTATTCGTAAAATTAGTCCTTTCGCAGACTGAATGGAATTAGAATATCTGATGTCAAACAATGAATGATTTTTTAATAATTTCGAGCTTATCCAGAGGCGAGCAAAGAATAAGGAATCGATTTTTGCTAGTTGCTATGGTTACGCATACTCATACGTATCCATTCCAGGTTGTGTGACGATAATAATCGAAACGGAGTATTTTCCCTCGCACTCTGTTGTAGCCATTTAATAAGCTGAACTTAGTTTAGGACAAGGCCAGAAATATAATAACTTATGAGAATCGAGCTCATGACCCGGTCCTAATTGATCTGCAAGAATAGTTTGCTAACCTTTACGTCACGAGAGGTACCCCTAATTCAATTCGCTTTAGTCAAACCGAGCAAAATGTCAGACGTACGAGGCGCCCAGTGTGAATAGAGCTCATTACTCGGCGGGGATTTATCTGCAATACTAGCTTGTGAATCCTTACACTTAGAGGGGTACTATATCACTCTTGCTGTAGTTAAAAGCTTAGTTTGACTCAAGGCTAGAAGTATGGGGTACCCAGTGTGAATCTGAATCACTAACAATACTCTGCTAGCCTGACTACAGGACAATTCGTGACAGCTGGTTGCATCGATACAAATAGGATGTGTGAACAAAATTAACTCCTATACCAAAGCAAACACTTTTTGGAAAATGATCAGAAACGTCTCTGGGAAAACCCAGTAACCCCTCTCAAACACCTCACTAAAACAATAAGCTATTTCTCTGAATTTTTGAGATGAGTGTTGATAATTAGTATTATTTGTATTATTCGGACTATTGTCCTCATTTTCATTGTTTTCTATACAACATTTCGGCCGATGTGCTCTTTGGCCTTTTTCAGGTATTTTTTTCGGACTCGGGAACCTTCTCGGACTCGGGAATAAAGGGTTAGGTTCAAAGTTCCGTGATGGCTACCGATTACAACAAGAAGGTTCCCGAGTTCGAAAAGAAGGTTCTCGAGTCCGAGATGGTTCCCGAGTCCGAGAAAGTTCCCGAGTCCGACAAGAAATACCTGAAAAAGTCCGGAGGTCACATCGGCCAAAACGTTGAACAGTTAACAATGAAGATAAGGATAATAGTCTGAATAATACAAATAATACTTATGCTGAAGCATTCAATAAGAAAATAGCAAATATACTAGCTGAAACCTTCTCAACGAATTCCACCTCTAAGAACACCAACCAACAATTCTTAAACTATAAACGTAGACTGAACTTCAAATTAGAAAACACTTATACCTGCAACAAACCCTTCACATTACCAGAACTAACAGAAGCCATTAAAATATCCCACAACACAACAGCCAGTCCAGATTGAATCCATTAGAAATTCCTTCAAAAATTAAAAAAACAATGGTAGATTCCCTAAGTCAATCAACTATAATCACCATAGCCAAAAAAAGGTAAAAATAGCTCCAATCCAGAAAACTGCCATCCAATTACACTAACAAGCAGCCTTTTCAAGATAATGGAGCGTATGTTCAACAAAAGGTTAGCATGGTTCGTTGAATCCAACAACCTTATCACCAACTCCCGGTGCGGCTTCAGAAGCCAAATATCTAAAATGGATCATATGTATTCATTTTTGTTATATTATGGAATTCGTATGCAATAGATAAAATAATTTCAATTTATAATTGTAATACATGCATGGGGGATTTATTCAATCGCGTGTCGAGGCTGGTAAAATAGATGCAGTTTTAGATAATAACAAGAAGAGGCTAAAACTTCAAAATTGAGAAGCAAGTAAAACATTCTGGATGGTAATATGTTGTAAAAATTGTTTTTCTTTTTCATAAAATAAGATTATTTTAATCTATTTAAAAATGTATTATCTAAAATGCGCAATTTTGCGCCACAAATATTTCGAGATTTGTATATATTCAAAAATTATTACTAACGATTGCTCTTTTTCTGTTACGAAAGATTTGCAGCGATATTAGTTATTAACCTTTTTATTTAAAAAAAACCCCAAAAACCTGGATTTTCACTCTGGGGTCATCAGCAGCTGTTTCAAGCGCGTGCCAGACAGGTACGATATCTGACAACACATTCCAGTTTCCTTCTGGTTATACTGTGGATAATTTTAATCAAAATAAACCTATAAAGAAAATAAGAAAAAAATTAAAAAATTATTTATTTACATTACGATCCATCAAAATACGACAAAAGGAAAACATTAATTAAAATAAATATTTGTTGTGCAAGAAATAATTGAGTAAATAAATCCAAGAAAAAATTCTTTATTTATTAAATTTATTTTTATCCATTTGCAAAAATCATTTTAAAAGTTATATCCCAAAACATTCATGTTTATTTAGGTTCGGATTACTAAAACAAAAATTTATTTTAGCATGTAATTCTTGATAATGTATGATAATGATAGTGTATCAGCTACCAATTTCCCGCCTATAACTGGGAAAGGTGATCCACTTGGAATTATGCAAGAAACTAAATTTGACCTTACAAAAATATGTATAGGCATAAACCAGAATCTATTCGTGAGAATGAAACACATAAAATTCTCTGGGACTTTGAGATAAAAACCGGTCACGTTACCACAGCCAGAAGGCCAGACCGACTATTGATTAACAAAAAGAAGAGAACTTGTCAACTAGTTGATTTTGCAGTCCTAGCAGATCACAAAGTCGTAGAAATGTTATATAATTCATGGATAGCCTATGAATTATGTAAGTACTGTAGCTAGATATTTTTGAATCAGAGTTCGTTAGATTCAAAATAACGGGGGTTGAGTGGGAAATTACCTTAACCGTTATGGTTATGATTGACTTGTGCTGACACTCGTTTGACTCCTAAAAGACGCCAAGTAGAAGTTTTAGTTTTAGTCAGTTGCGACCAGTTACTTGCTGAGAGAAGACGTACTTTCGAGATGTCGCTTCTCAATCCACGCGGTTTTGGGGCTGGGGTTGTTTCAATAAAAGCTAAAAGAAAAACAACAAAATATTGTTAATTCATTAAAACAAGAGATGACCAGCTCAAAAGTAGAATCAGACCGAGAAAACAGCCCAGAGAAGATGCCAAGAACTAGTACAAATCTAACATCGTCTCCCCCCTCTCTCTCTCTCTCTCTCTCTCTCTCTCTCTCTCTCTCTCTCTCTCTCTCTCTCTCTCGCCGTTTATATACCCGATATGTCAGAAGGGTCTATAACAGAAATAGCGATCTCAGAAGAGTTGCAATAAAAAGCAACAAAAAATTAAAATGAAAAAAGCACATCTATTTTCAGTGTATTTCTAAATTAATTACACTTACAGAAAATGCTAGACCTGTGTATAAGCCTCTTCTGCTGTGTATGTTTTTACACAAACCCCTCACCATTGACAGGATATGGCACTGGGAGAATTTGAACTACAGTTGGTTTGAATTCAAGGACTTCCGTCCGAGGCTGGCTGCCGTACCAAGGCGAAAGAAAACAGTTCCTGTATTATTTACCCATTGCTGAGTACGCGAAGAGAGGGATTTATATATTTCCCGTTGCTTCAACTTTGTTTATCTCTGGAGATGTGGTCGGCAAAGTGTGTCATGAAAAAGTATTTCAATGGCCATAATATCAAAATAAAGTCAGACATTTTTTATCAGATTCCTTTAGTGGGATCGACGGTTAACGCAGTTTGTCAGCTGCTATTGCTGCTTATAATTGCTTCATAGCTGCAAAATACATAAGCAAACCTATAAAAATGCACCGACCTTGCATGGGAATATCGATTGCAGAGTAATGCGGCAAGGAATGAAGGGAATACGGCGTGAAAAGAGATCAATAGGACCGGTTTAGCTCAGTCGGTAGAGCGTCCGACTAGGAACACAAGGTTCCGAGATCGATACTGACCCTCGCTAACTCAGCGTATGAGTAGCACAGGGAACTGTGTGGTAAAGTGAGGAAGCTGATGGTAGGTGTGGCGCCCCACCTCAAACGCTAAAACAATCTCCTTGGTCTAAAATTTTGAAAATGGGATAGTCTCCGCGGACCATATGACCTTCAGGCACCCCTTTTTGATCTCGATTAAGAAAGGACATGTTTTTCATTTACACCGTCAATATCCGGTTATTTTAACAGACGATTTTAGTTTTTTAAAATTATAAAACTAACCCCTAACCCTAACCCTAACCGCTAACAAACAACCGGATATTGACGGTCTAAATGAAAAACATGTCCTTTCTTAATCGAGATCAAAAAGGGGTGCCTAAAGGTAATATGGTCTGACTTCCTCGCTGTCTGAGTGATACCGACTTTAGGCCACCCTGATGATTTTACTTCACTTTTACTTTACGGACGAATAATCACAAATCCCGTATTGCTCTTTTATTTTAAATTAATAGACATGAAAAGTTGTGTGAATAAGTGGGCTGATTAGTTGGTTGGCTTTACAGGATGTCAACATATTTACGGTTATTTAATGACAAATTCAACGTTTTTTCCGCCTGTCTGCATTCAGATATGTTGTATTTTATGAAGCTAGAATGTTCAGTTGTAAAAGACTAAAAAATGCTCATCGATGCTTAACATTGAAGATCTAAAAAAGAGACTTTACAGTAAGTAATCAAATTTTAAGTTAACATTTGAACAATTTGATCTTCGCAATATTAGATATTCAATTAATATAGTGTGCATTAAAAGTCAGAAAAAGTGATTGTTGTTATCATTTACTAAATTTAGCCGAGTTTAGCACAAGGTCATAAGTATGGAGCACTCTGATTCACAGTCAACTGACTAGTCTAGCTCGCTTACTAGTATTTCATTTGACTCAGCCTGAAAAAATGGGAATGTCAGTGGTTAAGAACTAAGACAAGCGTTCGTAATTTAAGTAATTCTAGCTGCATCATCAGAGTACATATGTTGGCCATCTCCTTCACTGAGTGCATAAAATCTTGTAATAGCAATTTTATAAAATAATTAATTAAAAATAATTCGTTTCCGCTGTTTTTTTCCTTTCTGAAATTGCGTTGCTGTTTCCAATCAATCATAGAAGAAATGCAGATACTGGCTGACTTAGAGCTTGAAGTAATACTTACTGACTTCTAAACTGTAAACTATTCACTTCTGTACAAACTAATGTATGCCATTGTGGATGTGCGCCAGACGAGGTAAAGAAATTTTAAAATGCATGGTTATTTCCTATAAATCTAACCTAAAAAAGGGGGAATCACTCTGAATGAATTTTATCTGTTAATTAATCTACCCATTATTTTCCCATTAAACTAACCCAAAACCACTAACCCTAATCCTAACACTAACCCCGTCCTCTTTTTTCCTAGTAGATCAATAAATAAATAAATAATTTATAGAATTTATTCAGAGTGGTTTCCCTTTTTAGCTTGGAGTTATAGGAAATAACCAAATACATTATTTTGAGATTTCTAGTGAAAACGCTGTGCCAATAATTGTAAACCCAGTATCAAAGTGTAAACTCTATCGAGGACGGGGGATCAGGAAAATTAATGCCCAGGACGATTGTTACGATTTTCGTGACGCTTTTTAGACTGCAGGTGAGAGCAATTTACAGTGGAGATCCCTTGTGTTCCTTAGTGTTAGGTAGAATCCCTTGTGTTTCTTAGTGTTAGGCAGAATCCTTGTTTGTTCCTTAGTGAAGAATCCTCGGTTGTTCCTTATTGTTAAACAGAATCCTTGGTTGTTCCTTAGTGAAGAATCCTTGGTTATTCCCTTGGTGAAGAATCCTTGGTTGTTCCTTATTGAGAATCCTTGGTTGTTCCTTAGTGAAGAATCCTTGGTTATTCCTTGGTGAAGAATCCTTGGTTGGTGAAGAATCCTTGTTGTTCCTTATTGTTAAACAGAATCCTTGGTTGTTCCTTAGTGAAGAATCCTTGGTTGTTCCTTATTGTTTAACAGAATCCTTGGTTATTGATCCGTTCGTCCGTGTTAACTACGAGCAACTGAAGATCGGCCATTAAAGTTAATAACCACGTATTCAAGCGTGTCGATTGGCTGATTTAATCCACGCCGCCGCGCAGAGTCTATAAGTTTAAGTGATGGGCTTAAGCACGCCTTATATAACCAAATATTCCAACAAGGATAGGTTGCTTGTGAGACTTGCCAGAAACGTATACATTTCAACACGTTGATTTATTCGAGACCAATGGCACATTAACTTCAATACCATCAAAAGAAATCTAAAGTTTGCTCCTTTCTCAGATACGCAGGAAAGCTTACAATGGCGGTATTGTTTGAAAGAGGATGCATTAGTCTATAGAGAGTCTGTTTCTATTGCATGTAATTGATGGAAGAGCTAGAATATGACATGCTCGGGAAAATGTATATCATCAGCTGAACATTAAGAAAGAGGTTAAGGCTATAAAAAAAACACATCCTTGGTCAAAAAGTCTCGAGAGAACATTTGCGGGATATTTGGGGCGTTCAACGGAGAATCAGTTTCCCCCTCACTCTTCTAACTCTTGTAGAACTTAAACATATATTCCAGGCTTAATATCTTCAGTGTGTAAATCAGATTAATAAGCAGCATGAAGAGGCGTTTGAAAAGTTTAATTTGTGCAAAATAGGGCCTATACCAAATATTATCATAATTTCATGTACAACAAGCCTAACACCTGCGAGTGTTTTTTTTAAATTCTTTTTAATAATTGTGATTATGTACAGTATATTGATAAGCATACCAAAGCATGAAACGAGTTCCTTACAAAGTTGTTATTAGAATTAATTATCCGTTCTAGCAACAGAAAACACACTCCGGGCGTCGTAAAAATTAATTTTTGAAAGACATTGCCTGAGAGGGTGGGAGTTAAAAATTCAATGTCAGAGGGTTTGTATCATAAGTAAGCAAAATCCTCATATTTATTAAAGGAGTAAAAAAAAAGAAAAAGAAAAGAATAAAACAAATTGAAATGAAAACTGATTAATCAAACAATTATATTTTGAATATTTTCCACATCAATTTGACACAAAATCGTAGGTATTTATGTTTTTGTAAACTTTTTCGTTAACTTCTTGTTACTGGTAAAAAAAAAAAACGAGAGTAAAAAACAATTCTTAAAATTGCTTACTCAAATTTTGGGTGTATATAGCATAAGAATATTGTAACGTAAGCTGTGACGTAGAGCTATGACGTAGTTTTTGTTACAGACAGAAATACAGACAATCTCCATAATTAATAGAAGATGTCATGATTTCTTTCGTTCTATTTGGTTTGGTTTGGTTTCTTTGTATAACAACAGACAGTGGGTTATTTAATGTGTTTTATCGTCGAGGTGAAATGATATACAGAAGCAATTGAGTGTTTAATATATTCATTTAGCTCTAGTATCCGGTGCCAACAGATACATACAAAAACACAGAACAATAAAGTACAAACAATTAACAACACAAACTTACAAGAAATAGAGGAGGGTCAAATGCGGTATAGCCAAACGCAGTAAGATCAGTCCGAATATTATTCAGCTTATTAATCCAGTTTAATCGTAGACTATTTAAGGTTATGAGCAAGTCCATTTGGTACAGTGCTAAAGGGGTGGTAGCTACTCTACAACCTAATGCCAAAGCCATCATTTAAAAAAGGGGTGGTACTATCTAACCTATAGCTGGGGAATGATAGGATTCATACCATTTCCAAGAGTATCACTCCGAAAATGAATTTGATATCACTAGAATTCGAACTCACTTACCTTACTGTGTGATAGGGTGCAGGTGTTATTGTCAAATCAGCTGACTGGAATTGTGTTTTAAAACTTATTTCCTTTTAAGCACGTGGCAAACAAATGCTTATGTTTTAGTGCAATATTGCCGTTTGCATCTCTAAAAAACCGAAAGGTTAAATCTATAGATACTCCGCCCAAAAGGTATGAGCGAGGAACGTTAATTAGCCAAGCACCTATATTGGGGATTGAGTGCGCGACCAATGGGGATTTAGTTCCTAGAAAGAGAAAAATCGAAGAGAAAGGATCCAACTCGAACTCAAAAGAAAAGAAAAAAAAAAGAAAACAAAAGAATTCTCTCCAAACGCTAAAAAGTCTCTTTAACACAAGACATCAACAACAAAGTTCCTAAACCCAATCATTACCACTGCTAATCACACAAAACATTACCTGTCGAATGGAATCTTAATTGTCTTTTCTCTACAAAACAAAAGCAATATTTTTGTTATATATATTATTGTTGCACAATTTTGTTTCAATATGTATTTATCGTTATCAACGGAGAGTTTTTCTTGTCTTTTGAGTTGCAAAAACCCGGCAACTTGTTCCGACCAATGGCCGACCAATCCAAAGAAAAAGCTCCGACGATATTGTACCAATTTCACGTTCTGTGGATCTTTGAAAATACAACGTCGGCACAGAACCATTGACAGAGAAACTAACCGGAAACACACTGAATAAAATATCTGGTTCGAAATTCCTTCAATGTTGAGTTTGGTTGATTTGTTTAACGGCATAACAACTCCTTATGTGTTACCTAATGCCTATTTTTAAAAATCTTTTCTAAGTGTTTGTAATCATTACTAAATTTCGATGTTCAAATACATTTCTTAAAATTGCACATAATCATTTGTTTGCACATATATGATGTCAAATATTCCTATCTAATACGAATAATTTACATGCAGTTGTATTGTTTCAAGTATTCCTATTGAAATACTAATAGTTTATACGGAATTATATGTTTAAAGTACCTATCTCTATTTAATAATAATTTCTTTGTACACAATTATATAATATATATATTTACCAACCCCTCCGCACGAGCAGGATGCGACACAAAGTCAATTTCTTAACAGGTTTGAATTCAGAGTTTTCATTCTCCTAGACCGGTTGCCTAACCAAGGTTAAAGAGCCCAGTCTGCCCTACTATTTACACATAGTTGGAGGGAGAGTAGGATTCATACCTTTCCCAAGGGTATTAGTGCAATTATATAATATATGGGTAATTCCATGTCAAATCATTCAGAAAAAAGTAAAATTGTCACTCACTCTCTTCAATCTTTCTGAAATTTTGTACAGCTATGGACTATGTTAAAGTTAGATATTCCCCAAAATTTGAGCTTCCAATTCCAAAATTGGCGAAGTTATGTCAATTTTTAGCCCTGATAATTTTTTTTCTATTATTTTTTCACATATATTGAACGTCATTTGTACCAAAAAGATGGTTTGATTTTTGCTCAGAACCAAAGCTACAAAATCTGTTAAAATTTTGCAAATCAGATATCATTAATAACTTAACATTGGTTAACTTTAAGACATTTTTGTCAAAATGCTTTTCAATTTTTCAATTTCAGAAAAATTGAAGTGCAAAATTTTAACAAATTTTTGCATAATGTTATAGCTTTAGTTCTGAGCAAAAACCATACTATCTTTTTGGTACAAATAATGTTCAATATATGTGAAATAATAATAGAACAGCATTTGTCATGCAGGGTCACATTGGGATATTGATCTTGCTATGAAAAAAATAACTTAGAATTTAATGACTTTAAGACTTTTTTGATAGCATCTTTGGATTCCTTGACCAAAATGCTTTTATAAACCAATTTTAGGAGTAGGGAGCCTCTAGAACACATTTTACAGTCAAAAATAGATTACAAAAAGTAACCATTTTTCGTCACCCCTCTAAAATTTGGAGAGCTAAAAATCGACATAACTCCGTCAATTTTTAGAATTGGAAGCTCAAATATTGGGGAATGTCTAATTTTTACATAGTCCATAGCTGTACAAAATTTCAGAAAGATTGAATGGGTGGGTAACATGGCCTGGATGATTTGACATAAAATTACCCATATTCCCATCTAATACAAATAATTTTCTCACAGTTGTATGGTTTCAAGTATTCATATCTAATACTAATAATCTATACACACTATATGGTTTAAAGTAACTATTCCTATCTTATAATAATCATTTGTTTGCAGACACTCATATGGTTTAAAGTATTCATATAAAACACCAATAATTTGCAATCAATTATATGATTTTAGCTACTTAAAAACATATAATTGCTTAATACAAACAATTTGCAAACAGTTATATGATATTATGTATAATTTGCAAACTGATCTATTTGACCCATAGATTGAACCCGGAATCCAGAGATAACTGTCACTTAGAACTATCTTAACCTAACTACCTTATCCACTAGGCCATGTGCCCAATAAGGTAGTTAGGTTAAGACAGTTCTAAGTGACAGTTATCTCTGGATTCCGGGTTCAATCCTGAGTAGAGGCAGTAACATGGAAAAATAATTAACACAACTACCCCAGCTATGGTTAGCGGAATGAGAACAGGATACCCCCGTGGACTAAATAAAGGTTCAAAGTTCCGTGATGGCTCCTGATTACGACAAGAAAGTTCTCGAGTTCGAAAAGAAGGTTCCCGAGTCCGAGAAGGTTCCCGAGTCCGACAAGAAATACCTGAAGAAGGCCGGAGGGCATATCGACCGAAACGTTGTACAAATAACAATGAAAATGGGGACAATAGTCCGAATAACGCGGATAATACTAATCATCAAGCCTCATCTCAAACATTCAGAGAAATATAATTGCTTAATACAAAAATGGGGCCGGGTTAGCTCATTCGGTAGAGCGTTCGGCTAGAAACCAAAAGGTTCCTAGTTCGATACCGGTCCCCGCCAACTCAGCGTATGAGTAGCACAGGGATCTGTGCGGTAAAGTAAGGAGCTGATGGAAGGTGTGGCGCTCCACCTCAGATGCTAAAAACAATCTCCTTGGTCTAACGCTATGGAAAAGAGGATAGACTCCCTCGCTGACTGGATGATACTGACTTTAGGCCGCCCCGACGACTTTACTTTTACTTTTACGTATACTTTGAAAACTGATCTGTTTGGCCCATAGATGGTTCCATTACAAGTTCTACCTCTCCGAGTCAGAGTTTATATTAGAGAGCTGTAGAATTTGTGCCTCATTTACGGATGCAGTTTTCATGTCATACCGATGACAACCCTTGAAAATTATCGACTACGACTGAAAACATTTGAATACAGCGGAAAAAAAGTTTGCGAATATGGAAACGTATATCAGGACTAAAGTTCGAGATGTACAAATAATGACTCTAGTATCTGTGTGGCTCGAATTTAGGAAGCTCTTCCGTAGAGAAAATTACAGGAAACTGGCAGTATTTTGGGATCGTGGTAGTATGTGTTTCATCTGTGATCGAAAGGTTGTTCTAGTAATTATGTCAGCACGCGGCTAACTAACATATGCCCTGCTGTGAAAAAGGGACAGTGATTATCGTGATAATGTTATTCGTGGCAGGGAACTGGAAGTAAAAAGATGGCTTTAAAAAATAGCTCTCTGTTT
>CM042138.1:110496375-110536375 GCA_023376005.1 Doryteuthis pealeii | reverse complement strand
AATACTGCAAGATTGCTTGCCTGATGCGCCTTTAGGCAAGCTACTTAAGAAGAAACAATAGCTTGGTTATCGTCTAGATGTCTCCAGACAGCGTCACCTCATTACATTATTACACCCTTATATCCGCTCCATTTTCGATGAAAGCACGATAGTATATGAGGACCAGCCTACTTAATAAAACGGTTCGTCTCATATTTACACATAACTAAAGTACTATATTTATCAGATTGAGGCAAAAGGTCCAGTCGCATCAAAATGCTTTTGGAGAATAAAGCAAATTCCAGTCTTATTTTTTTTTAATTTAGTGGAATAGACGTTTGCAGTCTTGATCATCTTGATCATAATAGTTTTTAAAGGGGAGAATTACAAAATCATAATTAGTATACAGTACTTTATTTTTTACAGAACTATCTATTTGCAATAAATTGATTACAATATAAGTTATATAAATACGATGTGATTTGTCATTGACCTTAATGGTTATTGAAAAGTGCCTTTAAATGAATAGTAAGATAATTCCATGACAAATAATCCAGGACATGTCAACCACCCACTTCAATTTTTCTGAAATTTTGTCCAGCTGTGGATTATGTTAAAGTTAGATAATCATCAAAATTTGAGCTGCCAATGCCAAGAATTGACGGAGTTATGTCGATTTTTAGCTCTCCAAATCTGAGGGGGGTCACGAAAAATGGCGGCTTTTTGTAACCTATTTTTGTCTGTAAAATGAGTTCTAGAGCTTCTCTACTCCTAAAATTTGATTTATAAAAGCATTTTTGTCCGAGGAATCCAAAGATGCTATCAAAAAAGTCTTAAAGTTAACCAATTTTAAGTTATTAAGGCTTCTGATTTGCGAAATTTTAACTGATGTTGTAGCTTCGGTTCTGAGCAAAAACCAAACTATCTTTTTGGTACAAATAATGTTCAATATATGTGAAATAATAATGGAAAAAAATTGTCATAGAAGAATGCCATATCGGGAAATCTATCTTGCTATGAAAAAAGTCAAAAACTGTTAAAATTATCCAACCAAGTAAGTATTTATCCAATCCATTCGTCATGGATGGGATTACCCAATGTCACAACTATAGGGACATCTAGCGAGGATAGAGCTAATGGGTTTGCAGGTCCTTGATTACTAACTATTTCATCACGAAAATTATTGAACCAAGTATCTATTATAAATGGTGTGCTCAAGTTTTCGTAAAGACGAAACCAAAAGGCAGAGGAAAATATGCATAGATCATTAGCAAATTATAAACATATATAATGAACCTGATCCATGCCCGTTGTAAAAGATTGAAGATTTATTTACAAGCCTTACCAAGTATAAATATCTTTCAACTTTTGACTTAAAAAGTTATTATCTGCAAGTCAAAATAAAACAATCCTACAAAAGACCATAAAAGAAAACCACAAAGATAACCACAAAGATACGTCTTATCTTAATATTATCATTGGGGAGCGGGGAGAGAAAGAAAAAATAAGAATGGCGAAAAATTTCTGAAAGCCATAAAGGAAAGAAATTTAACCTTGAATGCTGCTAAAACTACTCAGAAAGTATTACCAGTGATATTGTGTAGGAAGTTGTATAAATAAACCTGACCCAGAACGAACGAAGCCATTGCAACAAATGCAACCCCCCCTACAAAAAAAAAAAAAATTGGCATAAGTTACAGTAAAAAATGTTTTTAATTTAAATTAGATAATTAAAAAGGTTTCTAATATTTTACCGAATAGTGAGGCTATTTCTCAGGTATCTCTCAGATGTATTTTAACATTTAACTTTCAATGGAAGAAATAGTCTGCATTTCACTTGAAGTTAACATATTCTTTAGAAAACTGATAACTTGGTATGGAAACAACAGTCGCTGTTGCGTCTTTCTATCTAGTGAAGAAATTTCGTCCTATTTACCAACGTCAGAGAAGGGGCGTTAACCGGACATAGGGTACAGGGCTGGCCTATAGATAGGGTAGAGGGGTAGGTGGGAGTGTAGAGGGGTAGGTGAGGGGATATTTCGCTATCTTGGAAAGGTATTTTAGGGCTTTCTAAAATAAGATACGTTTTTAAATATAGAAAGTTTTAAATATTCTAAATATAAACAAAAACATTTCCTAAAATAAACGAACATTTTAATATATACATTATCAGCCATCTTTCTTATTTCATGAGAATTCTGTCTAAATTATTTCCTTCTTACTCACTCTCTTACTCTTGTTTTCCCCTTTCTCTCTCACTTTTTCTAAAATAATTTTAGTACGGTTAGGGACTGGGTACTGCTAGTATATATATATATATATATATATATATATATATATATATATATATATATATATATATATATGTAAAGAAATAACAAAAGACTTAGAGATTTAGCATTATAGTTTATTTCAGGGAGCTTAGACTATAATGCTAAATCTCTTTTGTTATTTCTTTACTCATATATTTGCTCTGTGACTTAAGAGCACACGATGAGCTCTCAAACTGCGACTTGGTTTTGTTTAAATAAAACTCTTGTGTCGTAAGGAAGATTTCTTCTTTGGACTTTTGGATATATATATATATATATATATATATATATATATATATATATGAGTGGACCTTTTCTTATCAGTAGGATCCTAGTGAGACTTCCAAGCTGCCGTACCTTCATAATCACAATTGAACTCATCCAATTATTTTCGAATCTTCTGAACTACACTCAGATTGACACCCATACACTATGCAACGTGAATGTCAAGAAAAACAGCATACCGTTTTCAAATTTCTTTACTCATAGATAGTGCCCAGCTAATTTTAATTTGCTGCAAAGTAGACAAAACAAGAAACAAACAAATTGATTATTCAAAATGGTGACAATTTGCAATATATATATATATATATATATATATATATATATATATATATATATATATATAGAATCCCGTCGCAGACGACGATGTTCGTCACTCCATGACGTTCAACAGTTGTGGACCCTCTGGTTAGTCCAATTCTGAACTTGCAGATGCGTTCATACACATTGTAAGGGAAATTTCCATCTGCAATATATATATATATATATATATATATATATATATATATATATTTATATATATATTATATATGAGAAAATGGTGAACAATTTTTTATATGAAAAACGCTTATTATCTGAATTTCATTAATTTATGCTACATACACAAAGGAGAGATGTTTTCAACTGGTCCAAATAGGGTACATAGTTACATATGCAAACATAATGAGAATTTTAGTGATAGATAAGACATTACACAATAAGTCCCGGGCCTGACATATAGATACAACACTAATAAAAATCATTATGAATTTTAAAAAGTAGTAACCTTCAAATGGCACGTGTCGAAGTTTGAGCCCAATAGAATTATTAGGTTACAAATTACAATTATCTAAGTGAAGCTACTGTTGCACATTTTCAAAACAATGGAAAAATCTGAATTTCGTGTGTTGATAAAGCATTGTTTTCTAGTGAGAGAAAATACTGTTCAAACAAAGCAATGGCTTGGAAAGTGTTATTCGAACTCTGCTCCGTCGGAAACAATGGTTAAGAGATTATATGCTGACTTTAAACACGGTCGTACAGACACAAATGATGCTGAACGCTCAAGTCGCCAAAATTCGGCAGTTGTCCCGGGAAAAAGAAACTCCACAAACTCGTTTTAGCCGATCGTAAATTGAAGTTGCATGAGATAGCAGAAAAGTTGAAGATATCAGAAGGCAGTGTATTCACCATTTTGCATGAACATTTGCCAATGAGAAAGCTGTGTTAACGTGTTTTTTCTTATCTCTGCAAACTTGTCTCTAGCTCGTGTCTTTTAAACCGGCCAACACAGAATATTACAATGTGAGGCCATCTAAGCATGAATGGGTTGCAAAGGTAATCCACTGGGAAATGTGCAAAAAATGAATGTTGACCATAAAACAAAATGGTATATGAATAAACCACAATCTGTTCTTGAGAATGAAACTTTGAGATAAAGACAGATCACCTTATCCAAGCTAGAAGATCATATCTAATATTGCTTAATAAAATAGTAGATTTTGCAGTTCTAGAAGATCACAGAGTGAAGATGAAAGAAAACGACAAGATAAACAAATACCTGGACCTTACTAGAGAATTGAAAAATCTGTGGAATGTGAGGGGGAAAGTGATTCTAATTGTTGTTGGTGCACTTGAAACAGTCTTGGAACGTTTACTCACAGTCGATCAAAAACAACAACGCTCAACGATTCAGAGTGTCGTTTGCAATTGTTTCAACGCAACAAAAAGAAGTTTTTACGTAAATAAGTGACAATGGATGATATATGGATCCACCACTTCACTCCGGAGTCAAATTGGCAGACAGCTGAGTGGACAGCAGCAGGTGAAAGCCGTCCAAAGCTACCAAAGATGCAAACATCAGCAGGCAAAGTTTTGGTCTCCGTATTTTGGGATGCGCAAGGTATTTTGTTCATCAATTACCTTGGGAAAGGAAGGATCATCAATAGCGAATATTATATAGCATTAGTGGTGCGTTTCAAGAAAGAAACGGCCACAAATGGAGTAGAAAAAAGTGCTCTTTCACTAAGATAATGCACCGTGTCGCAAGTCGATCGCAACGATGGCAAAACTACATGAATTGCACAGCGAATTCCTTCCGCACCCACTCTATTCTCCCGATCTGGTCCCCAGCGACTACCGGATGTTTGCAGACCTCGAAAGAATGCTCCAGGGAACGAGATTTGGCTCCAATGAAGAAGTGATATCGGAAACCGAGGCGTATTTTGAGGCCAAAGACAAATTGTTTAACAAAAAAGGCATCGAATTGTTAGAGAAGCGTTGGAATTAGTGTATCACCCTAGAAAGAGACTATATTGATGAATAAAGTCGAATTAGTTAGGACCCGGGACTTATTGAGTGATGTGTTAGATAGATATTGGCCATCGTGTTTATCTGGTTTACTCAGTTTACACAATTGGGAATTCATAATTTTATTTTAAGTAAAAAAAAAAGTCTACAGGCGTGTTAAGTATCTTAGATAAGCACATTACCCACCGTTGTTTCGCGTTCAGATCTAGTTAAAAGCGTAGATCTGGAATTCTGATTCTCAAGGCTGATAGCACCCCCCGAACATGCTGCAACCCACTCTTCTTATAACATTGTTTGTTCTGCACTAAGCTAAATTTAGAAACTATTAATTATCTGATCTCTAGATCAAATTACTGTCTGTAAGCGTTTGTGAGGAACAGAGAAATAAAGGAAGGAAGAGAGATTAAGTCCATGCGCCTTGTCAAGTATTACAATTTTCGCCCTATCGACAGGGTTTAGAATACGCCAATGGCATCATTTGCAAATTGTTAATAATTCCTTTCTCCACCCACTAAAAAAGGGTGATGTCCAGGGTATGATAGAAAACTACATCCGGTGGTGAGGCTCCATTTCTTAAACTCTGGGTATGCGGATTCCCCCATTCGTTGTCATTACTGCCAGGTCCACGCTAACCCGGAGTGGTATTACCCGTTAGAGTACCATCAACTAGATCTGGTGGTAAATTATTAGCATTGGATTTGAATATGAAATTAAATGGAACTATGTCCCAATTATTCGTATTAAGAATAGTCTGTGGAAGTGTTATATAGCCAACATCGGGTATATAATCGAAAAGAAACTCGGGTCACACACACACACACACAGAGAGAGAGAGAAGAGAGAGAGAGAGAGAGAGAGAGAGAGAGAGAGAGAGAGAGAGAGAGAGAGAGAGAGACAGACAGACAGACAGACACGATACAGAGACAGAGATTAGAGACTTACTTGGTTGGGAGATCTTATTTGCTTCTTGCTATCTTGTCTGGCCGTCATCTTGTCGTCTAGTTGGGTTCTTCTAACTGCTTCTTCTTTTTCTTAACTAAGGGCTTCTTCCGGGCTAACTTTAGTCATTGTAATTAATTAAAGGAACTACAAAACTTTTATTTCTTGATCAAGCTTTTATTTAGCCCATTTTATTCTCTGCGCGGATAAGAGTCAACCTCGCAGTATACTGTGTCTGATAGTGTCGACACGACACTATTAGACACAGTATACAATACTTTAAGCTTACATACATGTAAACCTCAATAATTCCACACAAGCGACAATTAAAATAACTCTTCACACATATTTAAATCTCTCACAAAACTATCATATCCTTCTTTAACTTTACACACATGTAGTTACCATAATAAACAGCTTCGTTCACCCTTCTTGCATCTAATGCCTTAATGTATCCTTTTTTCTGTTCCTTCGGCAATAAAACTCGTTGTTTTTTTATATTCATTACCACAACAAATATGATCACCATAATTTACCACTTCAAATCTACACTCTATTTAGCGGCATTCAACCACAACAAAGCTGGCTACAAGCACTTCGAAAAATAATATTAAACAAACCAATTCACCAGCGTAATGAGTTTAAACCCCACCAATGCCTCTTCATCATGGATCAGAATAACCAGCAGTAAACAATGAAGGAGCAACGGCGGTTCTGTATTAGTAATATCAACCACAAGCAGAAAATAGAGTAAGCTAGTAGCATTCATTCATAATATTTATTACTATTTTAGTAAGCTTAGTTTTAAAAAAAAACACCTTAACCCTGTGAAAAGTCATCTCTAAATCTGACTTTGGCAGAGGTACAACAACTGTGCTGAGGTACTCCATGCAGATTGGTGGGTCAAATTCCATCTGTAGAGATACATGTGATGAGTTTCTTCCTTGAGATTTCACAGGTTTCAAAAAACACAATTATCATGAGGATTCCTCACTCAGCTCGCCTTTTATCTCAGAAAGACATTGACTATAAAATAATCAATACTGTATAACTTTTTAGCCTCTGTAAATACTTTTAGTAATAAACATGTTTTATTTGTATATTGTTATTATTTCCAATTTTTAATTTCATAATGAAATGTGGTGCCGAAATTGAACTTTGTATATTGTCATAAACTGCAGGCAATCTGATTGATACAAGGGAAATGTATTGTTTCCATATCATTTTAAATATATCCAACAACCAACATAATCCTGGTGATTTCTATTGCACTCTGACAGTTATTTTGCTTCATATAGACCTTATTCAATTGCTGAACGGAAACACTCAAAACATAAAAGTGCAAAATTTTACCTGATGTTGTAGCTTCGGTTCTGAGCAAAAACCAAACTATCTTTTTGGTACAAATAATGTTCAATATATATAAGATAGTAAAAGATAAATATTTTTGTCCTTGATGCAGTACCACATTGGGATTTTACCACCTATTGATCTTGCAATGAAAAATCAGAAATCCTTAATAACGTAAAATTGCTTAATTTTAAGACTTTTTCGATAGCGTATTTGGATTTCTTGGGCAAAAATCTATTATAAGCCAATTTCCAGGAGTAGGGATGCTCTAGATCTCATTTTACAGACAAAAATAGATTACAAAAAGTCGCCATTTTTGCGTACCCCCCAAAATAAAATGTGGAGAGCTAAAATCGACATAACTCGGACAATTATTGAAATTTGAAGCTCAAATTTTTGGGATTGTCTAACTTTAACATAATCCACACCTGGACAAAACTTCAGAAAAATTGAAGCAGGTGGGTGACAATTTTACTTTTTTCTGTATAATTTAACATGAAATTGTCCATAACTTACTTTTCAGACATCGTCGTATATATCATTTTATTCTGTTATCATCTAACAGATTTCAGTTAATTTCATTATTTCAGATCTTCAGAATTTTTTTTTTTCATCAAAGTTTTGACATGTTCAATCATTAACAGCACAATCTCAATATATATATATATATATATTTTGGTCACATTCTTACATTTCTTCAAAAAATGAGAATAATACGCTGAAGACATGACAAGATAAAAAGATAACGACGAGATCAGATTGTTCATATCAGGAAAGGAAAAGTTCGACAGGTAGTCGCGGAAAAATCCCACTCACTTTATTGCCAATGTTATAACTTCCCATGTGCTTTGTCGCACTTTCGGTAACCTACTGACCTATTTGAAAAAATCAAGTCTTATTTTATGACCGTCTCTCAGATTCACACCGAGAGTTCTTGTAATAACCTTTTGTTGTCGATCACTATAATGGTGAGAGACAGTCACTACATTAGAAAAAGAAAAAGGCACATTTTGGCCAACTTAATAATTTTCTATCTACATCCAATCAAAAAAGAGATGAATAAATAATAATTAAAAAAAAAAAACAGAATCAAGTTTTGAGGTAATTCTGTCCAATCAAATACAATTGTTTTTAAATAGTTTACTTTCAACTAAAGATCCCCAATGCTATCAAATGACAAAAATGAAACAGAATTGATGAAAATAAAAATGAAAAAATATGGTTTCAAATCTAACAATAAATTATATGAGGTTGCCAAACTTTTTAGAATATCGACATTTCACTGAATATCTACAATGAATAAATGAATGTGTAACTGTACAATTTCCATATGCATCAATGGGAAAAGCTGCATACAAAACTATGCATGGATTTCGATTTTGTATCTTCGTCCCTCTCACATAATATTCTCTTGGTATATAGGCACATAAAAACTGTTTAGAGTTGTTGATAAAATCATGAGAAATGTACAATATAATAAGCATCATTCTGGAATTCAATATAAAAATGCTAAATCTAATGGAAATACAGGAAAATACATGATAAATATAGAAGTCACATGATATATATATATATCTATAAATGCGTAGCGTATAGAATCTGTCGGCTGTCTATTCTTGATTTTTTAATGTAAGTGTTTGGTGTCCTTTTAACGCCCAGGCATTTAATGACTCCTTCAATAGACCGCTCGACCTACAGGGGTCAATATCAACCAACTTTGCGATATTCTGGGTTAATCGCAGATTCACATCCGGTCTTTATTTTCTGGAAAAAACATCGACTTTCATGGTGGTTTTATAAATAAACTTTATTCCTCAGATGAAGGAGAGGGCAACATTTATTCAGGTTTCTTCCGGTTGACGATTACGGATGCTTCAAGTGAAAAAAACAACAACAAAAAACAAAAACAAAACAAAAAACAAAACAAATGAAAATTTCTTTCATTCTCAAAATTAATCTTTTCTTTCTTCCACGTTCAATTTGCAGTAACGAATATTGAGGATTCGTCACCAGGATTTGCATTTCAACAGCTTCAAAGAACCTTTGAAGCTGGTGTACAGCGTCATGTCTGAAGTAATTCTGTATTTAGCAACAGAGCCAAAGGTTGTCGTTTGAGCCTAGGTAAAAAAAAAAAGGATTTCGATTGAACCTTTTATACACCAATAATCCTCTTGTAAAAGTGGTGTAAAACAATTTTCTTTCCATTATATCATAATGTTGTATTATAGTATGTTTAGTTAATATGAGATATGATTCTAATAGTATTTTTATGTCCTGTGTATGACACTAATCAGTTCTTGAGCTTTGGGGAATGTATTATTTGTTTTAGGAATGTAAATTACTAAATCATTCCATAGTATGCTATTGTCCAAAGTATTTTCCTCTGCATGGTTTTGAATAAAGACTCTACCATTTAGTTAAATAATTTAATCTAGTTTGTTTAAGAAATATTTTATGAAGCCAGGCTTTTCAGCTATTTAATAAAAATGTTTTGCGCGTTATCTGTTATTAGTTTATTTACTGCAAAATTAAAAAAATATAGTGCACACCCTCTAATTGTGCTAATTTCATTTTGTCAATGGTAGGAAATAAGAAGTGTTTGTGTTTTACAGTTATTAACCTCCGAGCGTAACTTTTAAAAGATAAGAAAAAAAAACTTATACCATTGAATTAAGATAATTTATATTTGCATTATTAAGTTATTTATGCTAATGTAATAATTAAAGAAATATGAGGAATTTAATGAATAAAAATGAAACATATTTCTTTTTTAATTTAATTTTTTTCTCAGATGAGAAAAATTATGCCAGGATCAGATGTTGAATTCACAGAACAACCGTTGGCCTGCTCCATATTCCACAATATGTATCAAGAGTGATTAAAAACAAAAACCCAGTCCACGTTATGGTATTTGGGGTGGTTACTAGCGAGGATGACGTTATGCCTCCGTTCCACATCTCACATGGCCTCAGACTCAACAAAAATTAAATAACACAAATACTGTGTCGCGCCGTACCAAGTATGATACTGTACTCGTAACGGGACCAAATGTGATACAGATATGCCGTGGTAACCTCTCAGAGGCACGGTACTAAATATAATAATACTGGGTACCGTATGTGTTAATATCCTGGGTTCCCGGGGTTAGTATCCTGTGGTAACGGTATGAATTATTTCAGTGACTACCACATGAGCCTACGGTCAGCTGCTCTTTCAATACCCTCTGTAGAACTGGGATCGACGCAACTCGGTCGGAGTGTCTTTGTGACAGGTTTAATTTTTTTATCAGATGAGAAAAACTATGCCAGGATCAGATGTTGAATTCACAGAACAACCGTTGGCCTGCTCCATATCCCACAATATGTATCAAGAGTAATTAAAAACAAAAACCCAGTCCACTTTATGATGTTTGGTGTGGTTACTAGCAATGATGACATTCCACATCTCACATGAGTTACCAAATATGATACTGTACTCGTCACGGGACCACATCCCACATGGCCTCAGACTCAACAAAAATTAATATCGAAAAACGCAAATTTGTTCTCGATTTCCATATCAGCAGCAGCTGCTACAGGCATTGGTAAACACCCTGTGTTCTCCTTAACTAAAGTATTCACCTAAGTTGACTATCTATTTCGTCGTGAAGTGTCATATCATTTCATTGTAAAAAAGAGATTACAACAAATTGAATTTTGCGTAACAGAGGAATAGATTTTCAAAGGTGGATGTCTACTTAGAAGTTTCAAGTTTTCATTTGAATATGTATAAATTTACAGAATAACTCGAAAGTGTTGAATAATATATAATACGTTAAGCTCAATAAATAAAGATATAAATTCTTTATTATAAAATCCAAAAACCTATGGTTCGAAAAAAATAAGGGACAGTACTCATAAAACGTAGGATGTTCTTCAAGTACACCATTGATATAACAAGTCCGCCATTGACATAACGACGTAAAAAAAGAAGAAAGGAACGTGACATAGCAAAAGAACGTGACGTAGCAAAAGAGCGAGACGCAGCGAATGAACGAGACGAAGCGAACGCACGGGATACACGCTTTTTGAAAAAACAATATTTCCAGTTTGAATTCAAATTATTTTCTGTTTCTCTCTTGATGAATCCGGATTAAAAACTTTTACATCTAAAAACGGACCTAATTATCATTATGCTCTGATGATGGTTTTTAATAAATCGAAATATTGTCAATATCAGCAATAAAAAAGGATATAAAAATATATTCATTTTAACAATAAAGTGTGTTTTTTCCATCTAACCACCCCCCTTTTATTACCCCCATTTGCTACTTCCTTTACTCAAATCTCTCTCCAAGAAATGGCTACTCCCCTCCCCTATCAGGTAGTTCTCACCATTCATTTTTCTACCTACCTCCCTCAACTCTCTTCCCATCTGTTTCCCTTCTTATCTACCCCAAAGATGTCCCCTATAACCAATCAAATCTTCCCCTCTCCACAAAACTTACCCACCTACCTACTTCCCCGTTCAATAAAATATTTGGATGATCCAAATAATTCAATAGAAGCAGAAGAAGCTGAGGTCAAACCTCCAGCGAAATATACAACACATTTTTGTCTGAGTTTTTTTTTATTTCATTCCTTATTTTACCTCATTCTATCGGATACATTCCAACCCCCTTTTCCTATATATATATATATATATATATATATATATATATATATACGTTTTTAAAACGAATTCCTTAAAATTACCGACTGCAGTTTCTCGCCGTAGCGCGAATCTTCAGGATATTATATATATATATATATATATATATATATATTGAATGAAAACGCTTACACCGCTTGGCGTTTCATTTTTACATTTTCTTACATTTCGGTTGCAAAGTTGAGCCTTCTAACATCGCAAATTAAAGTTCACAAACTTTTTGCTTGTTTCACACCATTCTTTTCATATGATTCATATTTACTATGTTAAGCCCCATTGATGGTTTTATTAAATCCGAAATGTTTTAGCGTCGGCTATCTGTAAGTCAATCTTTGACTTAATCTTGTTGATTTTTCTAAACTATATACTTCCTTACACTGTCGGATTTCATATCCATTTTTCTTTTAACACACACACACACACACACACACACACACACACATATATATATATATATATATATATATATGGAAAAAATTTAGAAACCAACACGGGATGTTATGATGGATGGAAATTTATTGACGATACTCTAAAATTTCAGTTTACAATGGAAACCTTGATCAGGACTGTGAAAATGAGAAGAAAACAAGGTGGATAAAAGATGATGAATGTTTTGTATGCGTTAAATTAGAATGTGTGGAAAAAAGGTTCGTTACCGTTAGTTGAGTGGCGTTTGTAGTTGAATGTTGATAATATGATTATTGCGTGCAAAAGCGAAAATTAATGATAGGAACACGTGAAATCGAAAAGCCACACGTGATTGGCCCACGAGTAGATGTTGCAAAGGTGTGACGTATTCTTATAAATATCAAATTATAGAAACGAGAGAAATATTATATATATATATATATATATATATATATATATATATATATATATATATATATATATATATATGATATTTCAGTTTTTACTCTTCCTCGATTGCCGACAAACCGAAAGACAGATTAATCATGCCGAACTATTTTTCATATAAAACCTGAGATTTGTTTCCTATGAGAGTCTGATTTTTAGTTCTGCCTTATAGTAGTTCTATGAATCCTGTCAGCTAAGATTATCGACATCTGTTACTGCCTAACCTTGGCTAAACATTCCCAGTGCATTAAGTCAACTTTAAGTTTGGAGGTGTATTTACATAACCTCGTTTAGCTTCCGTTTATCTAAACCCGTTAGATTTCTTTGGGAGTCTGTATGAGTCACATGACTATCACCACCACCAACAACAACAAAAACAACAACAACAACAAACACCAAAGCTGACACCATCAAAAACCTTCAAATAAATCCTCGGTGAAAGAGGAGAAGAACAAGAAAGTAAGAAATTGAAAGTAGTGTGGTATACATGTCTTCCATCTTGGATGTAATACAACGCATGTCATTTATTTCTATAAAGAAAATCCCATGGGTATATATATTTACAAACCCCTCCGCACGAGCAGGATGCGACACAAGGTCAATTTCTTAAGCGGAGTTCAGCAGGTTTGAATTCAGAGTTTCCTTCTCCTAGACCGGTTGCCTAACCAAGGTTAAAGAGCCCAGTCTGCCCTACT
This sequence comes from Doryteuthis pealeii, assembly GCA_023376005.1. Lineage (NCBI taxonomy): Eukaryota > Metazoa > Mollusca > Cephalopoda > Myopsida > Loliginidae > Doryteuthis > Doryteuthis pealeii. The sequence continues at coordinate 110,522,985 of CM042138.1, read as the reverse complement.
ATTTACCCATAGCTGGAGGGAGAGTAGGATTCATACCTTTCCCAAGGATATTAGCGCTAAATGAAATGCAATTACCACATCCAGGATTTGAACTCGGGGCGACGAGTCCATTTCCCAAGACTTTAACCATTACACCACGCGCTTCCCATGGATATATGAGTGTGACATAGATATGTTTCTACATGGTCATCCACTTCAGAACTGAACATGCTCATTGCTGTTTAATTTTGAGTATTTTGAAGTAGCCAATTTTATGACAGGGAATAATTCGTTGCCTATTGGTGCCTCAGTCTACTTTTGTTTTAAGGTGATATAAGATTTATAGAGTCAGTTATTGATTATCGTAAGATCGAATAATTTAATTGCACACATATATTTCTCAGCAGGATGGAAAACTGTCCTCATAACTGGGCAGGTTACGTCTATTTTGTTTACTTTGGAGAAGGTGTACAACCAGCTGCGGGACCTTGCAAAGGAGAATCGATTCTCGACACTTTAGCCACTTTCCAGTACCTAGCCAGTTTTTTCTGCTCTTAACACTTTCATGTTAAGATTTTTACATGAACTGCATTCATTGGTTTCATCTATTCGAGAGTTTCTAGTAAAAATTCATTTTACTGTCTTTACCGAGCAGCGTTCATTCTTTCTAAATCTTCATCACACCGGATGCACGTTCTATTCAACCAGGTTCTTTTTTTTTTGTTAGATGTGCACTGTGAAACTTCCTCGTGAACCTTCTTTCAATCTAAAACTTGGACTTTTAAAGTTAAGAATTCATCACAATCTTATTCTGTCTTAGTTTGTATTTCTACTTTGTTGTCTTTCTTGTGACATCATTGCTATTTATTTCTCATTTTGAAACCATTTGCCAATAGTGTCCAACTAGCCTTCATTAGAATAACTTAGAATATAAACAAATCGGCTTTTAAAATCTAATTTTATTGTTATTATTAGGAGTTTTTCACACCTGCCGAAACCGGTGGTTCACTGGAGGCTCAGTGACAGCAAGTCTTCTCGGGTCTCCAAGTCTCTTCTGGGTATTCTAGCCGATCGTAACAGTGTTGCAGTTTGGATGGGCTCGATTCTTCCTCTGATTACCAATTGACCGAAATTCTTTTCCAGAGCTTTGGGGGCCGTTCCAAGGGCACCAATTACAATTGGTATGACATTCACCATCAAGTTCCACAGTTTCATAAGTTCTCTGGCAAGGTCGAAGTATTTGTCTATCTTTTCGTTTTCTTTCATTTCCACTCGGTATTATTATTATTATTATTATTATTATTATTATTATTATTATTATTTTCAGTTTCACATTCAGTTTCTTTTAATCCATCACTAGATCCTTATCCAAGACCTAGGAAGAGGGTAGGTAGTGATAATATGCATTCTATGTATCTATATTTTTGCTGCCTGATTTGGTTGTTATCATTCCAAACATTGATAGTGTTTTCCTAAGTAGATAATTGCGCAAAGTGTATCTTATGTATTCTATATTGGCTGGGACTGCCAGATATCTTGTTCGTGTGTTTATTTTTCCCTATCTCCACCATACCCAGAGCTCCCACTATTAATGGCACAGGGAAAGTTTTAAGGTGCCACATTTATAATTTCAGGTCAACGCTGCCTGTCTTACTTTCTCGCTTCATTGGAGCACTGGAAAGAGAGAGAGAGAGACAGACAGACAGACAGACAGACAGAGAGGCTAAGCGTGGCGGGTGAGAAGCAGAGGGTTCATGTGCCGTCCTGTGCTTGGTGAATCCAAGCCGCGCCGTATCTGTTGCCTCAGCAACGGTCAGAAGCAGAAGAAGAGGACGAGAGTATATGGGGGCTTGCTTTTATAATTGGTCCCATGTGATCCCCATTGGCATTCAACGAACTTATTCCAGCGAGTTTTCATCGGTCAAATCTCTTGACTTTGATTGATAGTTGATTGGTTTTATCTCGTCTCTGTCTCCACATATCCTACATTTGCTGTTTTGTTGTATCTTATCTATTTTTGATTTGATATGATTCGTTCTTATTGCATTGTTTTGAGTCGCAGTTATGATCATCTCTTGTTCGTTCCTTTTCTTAATCATGTCCAGTTCTTTTCATGTGCAATCACTCCAATTTTTCGCTTGAAGAATCCATATAATTGGTTTTATTCCCATTTCTGTTTTCTCGTTTTTGTTGTTTTTTCTGCTTGTCCCTATGTTGCAATTGCTGTTACTGGCTGTAGTAATTAACCCTTTCTTGCTCTTTTTTGTGTATTCTTCGGGTCCTTGTATTGTAGAATACAATGTGTGTCATAAAATATCGAGATTAAAGCTTTTTACCAAGATAGAAATTAACAATGAATGGAATGTTCATTTTTTTCCAGAATACTAGGTGTGTCTTAAAAGTGCCGAGTTTGAAGCTGTATTTACTAAGATAGAAATGAACAATGAATTGAACGTTAATTTTTTTTCAGAATACAAGGTGTGGCAAAAATTACAAAAAAACTCGATACTTTTTTGACACACCTTGAATACCCAATCCTCAATGTTGGTGAGACCTCTTACACTTTCTTTTCTTAGTACCACTCCTTGAAAGTTTTTTTCACTCCAGCGTAAGCAGTAACAGCAATAGTGACATGGAGAAACAGGATTACAGCAAAAACTAAAAAACAGAATCAGAAGAAAAACAAATAAATGGATATTTCTAGTGCCAAACTAAGAATACGTGAATACCTTGACATGGCTAAGAAAGGGAAACCATTTGAGAGATATTGGATTTCTCATAAGAGCAGCACAAAATAATGCCTGAAGTACCAATTATATCAAAGAAAATATATAGACCCAACAGAATAGTAAATGTAGGAAGGAAAACAGAAATAAAACTGTTAATTACATGATAAGCGAATTCAGTAAAGTAGCAGGAAGAAAGTAGAAGACTGGGCAGTTCTGATTGGGAAAGTTGATCTACTTGGAATTTTATAAAAAAATAGATTTTGACCATACTACCAAAAGGTATATGCACAAACCAGAATCTGTCCAAGAGAATGAGCCATATAAAATTCTCTAGGATTTTGAGATACAAACAGATCACGTAATCCCTAGTGTTAATCAACAAAAAAAAAAAAGAAGCAATTATCATCTCATGGATTTTCCCGTTCCAATGGACCACAGAGCAAAGTGACTAACAAATATTTGGACCTTGCGAGAGTACAGAAAAAAACTGACTAACTTGAGGTTGAACGTGATACGAATTGTAGTTGGTATCCTTGGAACAGTCACCAAGAATTTAGAAAAGAGACTTGAGGAATTGGAAATCTGTCCTCAAGAGTTTTGAAAAGAGAGTGCAAGAACCGGAAATGCAAAATATAAGAATTTACATTCAGGGTATAGGAATGAAATTTGGGATCGAAAAATATAAAGGAAAATAGAAACAAGACAAGGATTAAATCAACAAAATCAGGGAAGCATTAGAACAATTAGAAAAAAAGCTAAAGTTAAAATTATTTCGGAATATTGAAAAGTATTAAATAGAGATGAAAATAAAGATTTTTAAAAAGAGTACGTGTTAGCTCAGTCGGTAGAGCGTTCGGCTAGAAACCACAAGGTTTCTAATTCGATACCGGTCCTCGCCAACTCAGCGTATGAGTAGCACAGGGATCTTTGCGGTAAAGTAAGGAGCTGATGGTAGGTGTGGCGCTCCACCTCTGATGCTAAAAAACAATCTCCTTGGTCTAGCGCTATTGAAAAGGGGATAGACTACCTCGCTGCATGGCTGATACCGACTTTAGGCCGCCCCGTCGACTCGACGACATCAGAGGAAGCAAATTTCTAGAAACCAACATCTGCAACAGAAATATCGCCTAAGTCATAAACATCTGCTCCCTCCTTATAAGATACTCTGGTCCATTTTTAAAATGGACAAGGGGGGAACTCCGACAAATAGAACAAAGTATAAAGAACTTGATAACTATACACAAAGCCTTTCATCCGAGAGATGATATAGATATACTATATGTGTCAAGAAAAGAGGGGGGGAAGTGGACTTGCCAGCATTGAGGATTGCGCAGATGCAACAATTAGATGACTCGGAGAATGCACTAAAAAGAGCCAGGAAATACTATTGGAACGGTTTCTAAGGGTTTGGATTTTTTGAGTTTGGGTGAACTGGAATTCAGAGAAAGTATTGAGACCATCCGGATAAAGCATTGTTAAGATCGGCTAGAATACTCAGAAGAGTCCTGAAGACGTGAGGAGACTTGTTGTCACTCAGCCTTCAGTGAACTACTAAGGCGGGTGGGAAAAACTTGAATGGAGTGGAAATGAAAATAAATGATATCACCAACTCAGGGTTTTTTGGTCATTCAGCCTTTAGTTTTCAAAAACGAATCTACTAGGAACATTCCTACAAATAATAATATAGTCTTAATAGTGAGACTAAAGGTAACTAATATATTATATATATATATATATATATATATATATATTATATATATATATATTTACCAACCCCTCCACACGAGCAGGATGCGACAGAAGGTCAATTTCTTAAGCGGAGTTAACAGATTTGAATTCAGAGCTTTCCTTCTCCTAGACTGGTTGCCTAACCAAGGGTAAAGAGTCCAGCCTGCCCTACTATTTACCCATAGCTGGAGGGAGAATAGTTGGATTCATATCTTTCCCAAGGTTATTAGCGCTATGGGAAATACAAACAGCCTCATCTAGGATTTGAACTCGTCTCGTCGTGTCCATTTCACACGACGGTAACCATTACACCACCACGCGCCCCAACTAACTTATGTACACGATATAAGAATTTATTTGATGTCTTAGTCTTTTGTTTTATTTATTTCTGATATTAATTTCAGAATTCATTTTTTCTTTCAGGAATTATCGGCTTATCTCTCTACGTTAATCTCAGCTGGAAAAAATGAATATATCTCCATATATATCGGATAATAACCCAACAATTAATACCGTAAGTATTTATTATTCATCCATTATTATTTATTATTCATCCAAACTCAAATTCATCTGATTTCATTATGCAACAGTATTATTTACCAATTACTTATGTATAAAATACTTATTTTCCTACTTAAATTTTGTTTTTCTCACCTGTGGAGTGTGCTAGAAGATGTGGCATATTAAACGGTAACACAGAGAATTTACTTGTAAAAAGCGTTTTATTCCAGTTTGCTCTCAAATAACTGATATCAGGCCAATTAATCTATCTATACATATATAAAAGGCAGTTGTGTGTATAAGTATGTCCGGAAGAAACTTCAAAAAATAAAACAATTAACGACAAAGTATATTTATATATATATATATATATATATATATATTATATATATATATATATATATATATTAAATATCACAAAAGTTTGGTTTTTGAGCAAAAGTAATGAAGATTTGATTTATATTTGGGAAGATATTTAAAAATTCAAATTTGAAAAGTAACAGAAGAGAAAGTCATTTGCATGTTATTTTGTTTTATCATTTTTATGTATATTTTTCGCTTTGAAATATAATATTGATTGATTGAATTAATTGCAGCATTTATATCTTTCTTTTTTTTTTCAAATTGTAAATCATTGAATGGAAATGTCTTACTATAATGTTATATATTTCCGTGTGGATTTTTATGGAGCAACCAGCGAGGATCTCACTCGCGATAAGTAATAATGGATCTGCGAGACTAACTTAAAAACAAACCTCTACCCAGGCGATGCCGGGTAGCCACTTCTAGTCTTGTATAATCCAGTTTAATCATCAAAAGACATTCCGGACCAGAACATGAGCGTTATTTGAACATCTGGTGTCGAACGTTAAATTTCCCTTTTTTCATTAAAAAAAATGTGCTCTGAAGATGACTCGTGTTTATAAAATGTCTTTTGCAATAGTTTGCATTTTAATTTTAAAATTATTTCAATTGAATTACATTTTATAAACCCAATAGAGTTGAAACAGGCGCTTGTTAGCACAATATTTACTATTGTTTTTCTATATCTATACGTTATACTGTCGGTTTTTTCTTACATTTTTTAAAATATATTTTTCATAATCCAGTTTGTATTAAATCCAGAAAATGTAATGTTCCAAACAGGTAAATCCAAATAGTAAATCCATCATTGTAAAGATTTTCTTTTCTTTGTAGGAGTCATCGCATTAAAAGGGTTAAATGAGTTTGGTGTTTTTAGTAATTAGAAGAATACGATGTCAATGGCTATTTATTTCAGACAGGAAGTTGTTTATGGCTTATACCAAATAATCCAACAAAATTTTCAGATATGAGAAGAGACTACATTTGGGGACTGTTGCATGAATGTGATTTCCATTATACACGTAAATCTTGATAAAAGAACTTCAAAAGATTTATGTTCTTTTTTATTTAATTTTTGTATTCACAAGTTGCATGTAAATTTTAATTTATATATTGATTTATTCTTATCTTATATAAATGAAAATGTAAAAATTTTCTCGCTTTTGCATAAAAGCATAATTTAATCAATAAAGACAAAATCAAAGCTTAAAAGGGAATAATGGTCATTTTCTATCATTTTACAACACGAGCAATTAAGAAATAAGAGATCCTATCCTGGGATAAAATTTGTGTTACAAAGTGTTATCATACAAAAAAGACCATAAATTCAAGGTTACCAAATTTGAAATAAAAATGCTTGCAAAAAAAAAAAAATGAAACTTTTTTTTCGTTTTATTTTTTAAATTTCTATTTAATTTTTTTTTTTTTTTACTTTCTTAACAGCAAATCTCGAGAGGTCAGCTGTATTTCATAACGCATTGATTCTTTTACGCATGCGCACAGTACAGGTTAATTCTCGAAATGGATTTCAAGAAAGTGCTTACTGAATTGTGATATCCTTCTTTGAAATAATCATCAATCAGTTTGCAAACATTGAAATCATACATATCTGATCCGGGGAATTCTATGTGTTGACAGTAACGGATTAATATATTAACACACTAAGATCGCTTTTGAATATTATCGCATTGTTTTTTGTTGAAAAATGTTAAAACCAGTTGAATTGAAACGAAAAGTTTATCTAGAAATTTATTTGACATATGATCATATTTTGTATGTCTAAATGTAACACTGCAAAAACGCCACGTCGTAGCGAGATTTTGATAACCTAATCTCATTAAATGTTCTAACCTGATCTAAAGTTGTTTCCGTTTCAGAAGGCACAGATTTTTGTTTCTTGTTTTTTTTTTTTTCTGGGAGGGAGCAGCAATCAAATTGATTAAACCTCGCACTAGAGCACTGGATTTCAAGAAAGTGCTTTCTGAATTGTGATATCCTTCTTTGAAATAATCATCGATTTGAAATATGTATTTCAATATGTATTGATATTTTTTAATCTAATTAGAAATTAGATTAAAAATATCAATACATTAGTTATTTGTATTTTTATTGATTGGAAAATATTGATAACAGAATTACAAGTTTGTAGTGATCTTACCCCTCTTTTATTTTTTTTCATTAACTCAAATGTTTTTTGTTCGGACTGAAAATCTAGCGTTCTCAGCAAAGATTCCTATTGGACAAAAAATTAGAATTTTATAAATTCAAATTTAGCCGACCTGTGATTCTCTTTTTGCTCGAAATATTTATCGAATATTATTTGTGACAAGGGTAATTTTGGCTAATGATTTTTATAAAAATAGAAATTTTCTGTCTCAGGTATGTCATTCCTACCATCGTATTGTGTGATCTCTGTAGTTGAAGGAGTAAATTACAGGGTGTACGTGTAAAGACTTGAGCGTTCAAGTATCCCAAGAGAAAATAATGGCAAGAAGACATATATAAACTCAGCAACAGACAAATTTCAATAACAAAAGTACGATGTTCATCATTCCATGCTATTATGCAAAGAATGCATGTTGCTGCTACTGAAAGAGATAACTACTACCCGCTAAACGCAACTAGAACATGCATGGCGGTAATTTTAAATCCGGGAGAAATTTCTGCGGGATATATATATATATATATATATATATATATATATATATATATACCCAAATTCTCGGCATGAGCAGGATGCGACACAAGGTCAATTTTATGCGGAGTTTAACAAGTTTAAATTTTGAATTCAGAATTTGCCTTTTCCTAGACTGGTTGCCATACCAAGAGTAAAGAGCCCAGTATGTCCTACTATTTACCAATAGCTGGAAGAGGAATAGTTGGATTCATAACTTTCCCAATGGTATTAGCGCTGTGTTAAGTGTAAACAGCCTCGTCCAGAACTTGAAACACGGGTCTCAGGGCCCATTTCATACGACGATAGTTATTACACCCACGAGTCCATATATATATTATATATATATATATATATATATATATATAATATATAATATATATATACTTGGGAAAGGTATGCATCAAACTACTCTCTCACGCCAACTATGGGTAAATAGTAGTGAAGACTAGGCTCTTTACCCTTAGTAACCAAAGAGAAATTGAATTAAAACCCGTTGGGAAATTGACCTTGTGTCACATCCTGCTCGTGTGGAGGCGTTGGAATATATAATATATATATATATATATATATATATATATATTAATATATATATATATATATATATAGCAATCGCATAATCCTTACAGATCACTGCCGTCCCTCACCACTCTATAAACCCACCACCAGATCCTTTCCTTTCCTTCCCCCTCAAATGACTCATCAATCTCGCTGCAGATTCACAAAGTTTGATACAAATGTGATCGATCGGATCAGATGGTAAAATTTGATGCTTGTGAACCACCATATGTCTCTTAAGACAAACCTGTCACGGATTGTACAAGTCACATTGTTCCTGGAGTGTTTGTTTGTCTCTGATGAGATTTCCGATGGTTGACATATCCAGCTTTAGAAAAAAGAATCCGACCAAATGTTTGACATTTTCAACCCTCCGTGTTCTCACCAATGTGACATGTGTATCTTTTTTGAAGTTGACGCTTAAGATTTTCATGCTCAATTCTTTCAGTGTCAAAACTGGTACAATCATCATCCACATGAATTCTCCAATCAGTCCTCTTCAATGCCAGCCTTTCCCAGTAGTCAGGATATATTTTTATTTTTACAAGGCTGCATTTTAAGTAATTCTTATATTTTTTCAAAGCTCATGCTGTGCCCTTCTGCATGGATGCAGCTAATCGTAAAGGAGTTGCTTCGACATTCTAACATCAATCTTACGTACAACATGACCTGCCCGTTGTATTTGGGCTTATATAGTGAGAGTTTTAATGCTTGTGTATTCTGCCCTTGTAAGGATTTCTGTGTCAGGTGTTTTGGTGTTCTCCTTGAGGTTTAGTATCCATCTCAAACATTTCTGATTAAAGTGCTCAAGAATTTTCAAATGTCTACGAAGCAATGTTCATGTTTCCGTAAAGTACAATAGAACACTCAACACGGAGGACCTATAAACATTCATCTTTGTTTTATGGGTAATGTTAGTATTAGTCAATACCCGTTTTTCAATCATTTCATAATCCATAGATGCCTTCTGAATGCGTAGGTTAATTTCAGTATCCAAAGACCCATCACAGGTCAGCGTACTTCCCAGGTAAGTAAAGCCAAACCAGTACCAAGGACGGTTATAATTGACTTAATATACGGCCCACTTGTTACGGGGGGTGGGTAAACATTACCTTTGTTTTCATCAAGCTTATTTTTAATCCAAATGCAGTGTACGAGGCTACAAATAGATCCACAATATGTGGCATATCGTTCAGAGTATGAAAGCCAATGTCATCGGCGTAAAGAAACCCTAATCAGTTTGTAAGATTTCTTCGACTTGAAAAACTTCTCAAGTCGAAAACCCTTCCTTGGCTCTGAATTCCAAAGACCCCTCTCGCAATACTGGAACGCCTGATTTAATATCACAAAGAAGAATGTTTAAAATAAAGTTTATTCCAAGACTTATCCCAGGTTAAGAATGGGGTGATAATTTATTCAATTGCAAAACAACTAAATAAATGTAAGCTTGACAGGTTCCTTTTGTGTTGTCAAAGTCAATCAGTTGTTATCCATTGGGAGAACTCTATTGATTCAGTGTTATCAATATTTCCTTCGATTAAATTTTTATTCAAGCTGCCCTGATGATTTAGGACGATTTGGCCACCTATGAATCATATACTCTCTGCTACTGGTAGTACAGAAAATATATTTCAAGAGATCTTGATATGATACATTCAGTGGTTCCAGTAATAATTTCATGTTTTGTTGGATGGTACATACACATATCTGCACTACCAGCAAGGACACAGCATTTCAGCCTTAGACTACAAATTTTGAAAACTCCAAGAATGCTATCAGGTTCTGTTCCTTGAATGGTCTGAAGAGCTCATTTAGGTTGCACAAGATGAGTCTTTTCTGCTGATGAATATTATGTTTAATACGTGTGAATTTCATCCGACAACCTACCACTCATGACAACTCTAGTTTTCATACTTTTGTGCATATTGAGTATATTCACAAATATTGGTGGACACCCTACATTTTCCAGTATCTTCCAAAGTGCACCACTGTTAACTGTATGGAAAGGATTTGTCAAATTGACAAAAACATGACTCAGGGGGTCCCGTTGCTCAATATACTTCTCCTGCACTTGCCTGGCCGAAAATATGTCGATTGCCCTCCTGCCAGGCCTAAAACCATTTTGTGATTCTGGAATTACTCCAGGACATTCCAAAGCAATCGATTCAGCAAGACTCCCGAGAGAAACTTGCTAACAGCACCCAAAAGAATGAGTCTATAGTAGTTAAAACAAATTCCTTTATCTCTTTGCCATTGTACAAACACACTAAAGTAACATCAATCCAACCAATTGGTAAAAGAGATACATCTCAGCATTCAGTGATGAAATCAAACAGAGCATGTTTAACATTTTCACTATATATATATATATATATATCTTTACATATACTAGCAAGAATATGCACCCTCCGGCCTAAGTATTTAAGTTTCAACATAATGAAACATATTAAACTGGAGAGACTAACAAAATTAAAGATTATCCTTATTTTAGTTAATTTTAATTGCTTTCTATATAAAATCATTCAAATGACGGATTTTAATACGTTGTAGAATAAAACAACGATATAAGAGATCAATAAGACCAGGTAATTATTTATTATAGTTTTGTTAATACCAGTATCCAAATTAACCACATCATATATTATGTAAACCTTTATTTCTTAGTAATATGTAAGACATGTTGCAGGATTTTTAACGCACTAATAAGATGGGCTGTTTTGAAGCAAATCTAGCTTAATATATAAGATTTCTATGTAAATTTTGACTATAAATTAAATACTCATTGATAAACTTACGAAATTCTCGAGGCATTGTGACATAAGCAGTGACATAGTTTTGGTTACAGACAGACACACCGAATCTCAATTATAGTAGAATATATAAGTATGCACATACAATATATATATATATAATATACTATATATATATATATATAATATATATATATAATACAATTTACACATGTATATACAATACATATATATAATATATGTGATAAAACAAACAGGAATTTCTTTTAAGTTATTATTTTAAATTGTTTCAACTAGTTCATCATCACGTGAACATTTATGAAAAACTTTTATACTCAAATGTTTATTAACCTAACCATGAAAATAAGAAAAAAGTTTTTGAAGTTGTTATTATTATTATTCTCTACATATTTTCCTTTTGTCGTTTTTAGCCTCCTGCTTATATATTGCCATCCTTCATCAGAAAGACGATAGCGTAGTATCCATTTAAAAAAAAATCTGCATCGACTCGAGTGGCTGAGTAGGAATTTTTGAATAACAGTCTCTGTGCACTGACTACACACAAACAGTGGTGCTAGCTCTTAATTCTGGTTCTCTTTGCTGTGGCGGCTACTTTCCTCTCGGCTTCACTCCTTTGCGGGCCTTGTTTGACAAAAAGGCGCCAGGCTACTTGGTTTTCTGCCCAACCTTCAACGCATTGACGTTGATGTGGCATGTCTTTATGTCTTTCTTACAGACGTCTTTGAATCGTTGGCGTGTTCTTATCGGTCGGGAGCTTTCTACGAATTCGCCATACAGTAGGTATTTGAGGATGTGGCCGTTGTCCATCCTCCTGACATGACCAAACTAGCGAAGGTGTTCTCACAGTTCATGTATCCCGGTCCATCTCGTCTGTGTTGGGCACTTCATCCTGCCAGCGGACGCGTAGGATTGGCGTTGACACTAGAGGTGGGAAATTGTCAAGTTTCCTCTCGTGTCTTGAGTATGTGGTCCAGGCTTCACTACTACAGTGAACTGAAATGCACACTTTGTAGACTCACAGTTCCATCTTTTTAGTGAGTCTGGCATTGTTTCAGACTTTTTTGCTCAGTTTGCCATAACTGCTGCTGCTGCTCTCGTAATTCAGCTGTTTACTTCAGTATCAATGGAGACTGGGTGGAAAATGGTGGACCCGAGGTAATTGAAGCTCTCCACGGCTTCCAGGCTGCGCCCATTGATAGGGATGTTCGGGAGAGTGACTGTGCTTTGCGCCATGACTTTTGTCTTATTTAGACTTAAAGTAAGTCCGAACACCTTGCAAGCATGTGTCAAATGACACGCTGTTGCAGGCCGTGCTCAGTGTATGACGTCATGACTGCGTCGCCGGTGAACAGTATTTCACGAATGAGAACCTTCGTGACTAGCCTTGGCTCGAAGGCGAGCGATGTTGAACATCAGCTCTTGTGTGTATGTAGACTCCTTCGCTGCAGTCCCTGAAGGCGTACTGGAGAAGTATGGAGAAAATATCTCGTACAATGTAGGCGCAAGGACACAGTCCTACTTTCCTCACCTGCTGACTGGAAATGCCTCCAAATGTGGTACCATTAAAACAGACTGCGCTGTGCATATTTGTGTGGAAGGAGATAATGATGGGTGGACAGCCAATATTCTGCAGCAGTTTAAAGTGTCATTGCATCTCCTGGCACTTTTCCTGCAGCTGACATAGAGAGAAAACTATGTCCACTGTTGACTTGGACTCCGAGTAGATGCGAGAGGCAAGAGTCTGTAAGCGTACCAGTGAAACGCAAGCAAAAATTTTCAACGATGCTAAGGAGGGAGATGCCTCGGTAATTGCTGCAGTCTCTTTTATTCTTGTGTAAAGTGAGGATGGTAGCATCCTGCATGTTGAGGGATGCGTCCTTGTTCCCGGCAACTGCAAAGCAGTTAATGTAGTGGTTAAAGCAGCGCTGTTTTACCACTCTTCAAGACTTCTGATAGCATGCCGTCGCTCCCAGTTGTCTATCAGCAAGGTGGTCGATGGTTTTGCTGAGCTCTTCCACGTTTGTTGGTGTGTCCAGGTTACCCATGATTTGTTGATCAGGGATGTCATTTAGAGCATTGTCCGTTAGAACGTTTTGTGTTGCGTAAAGCTCTAGGTAGTGCTCGACCAAAGTTGAAGATGCTTCCTATGGTTAGTGATGACTCACCCCCGCCCCGTCTTAGATTTGAGTGGTGCAGTTTTTGTGATGGATAGGCCTGTAGCTTTTTTATTGCCTCGTACATGCCCCTTGCATCTCCCATGTTGGCAACTGTCTGTATGCTGCGGAACAGGTTCAGCCAATAGTGTTGGCGCAGTGTCGGGCAGTCTGCTCAGACTTGTTTCTGGCACTTCTCAAGGCGTCGAGTGTATTATGACTAGGCGCTGCCTTGTATGCTATGAGAGCTGTCTTCTTCACCTCAATCGCAGGGTTAATTTCCTCCCACTGGTCTTCAATCCAGTCCGCATTTTTTGCACCTTTTTTCCATAGATGGTGATGGCCGAGTTATACACGGCATCCCTGAAGTGAGACCATCTGGCGTCGATGGAGGCTTCATCTGGCGTCTTGTTTACGAAGGCTTCTTGGAGACTGCCTAGGAAGTTCTGTGTCTTCTCCGTGTCTCGCGATGATGCGTGGTCAACCCCTCTTCTTAGCGTGGTCAGTCTGTCTGCAGGCCACCATGGAGTGACCTGAGTCATTGTCTGTCCTGTGGTACGTGCGAGTGAGGAGGTTGCTTGCAAGATTCTCATGCCTCGTAATGACAAAGTCTAGTTGGTGCCAGAGGTGAGAACGCGGATGTCTCCATGACACCCGATGAATGTCAGCACACTTGAAAGCTGTTGGTCCCGCATAGGCACACAACTCTAGCAGTCTCTGATCTTTCTAATTCATCTTGTTCCGTCAATGGACAGCAAGACAAGTAGGCCAAGTCTTGTGGTCAGCTCTCACTCCCGCGTTAAGGTCCCCGAGCAGGTATAGGTCCTCGGTGTTCGGAATACCCGTTATCATCACATTCAGGTTCTTATAGAATTAGTCTTTTTCATCAGGAGTGGCGTAGATGTTTGGGGTGTACGCATTGATGATGCTCACTGGTCTTTCAGGGCGTTCTCATTCGTAGGGTGCAGATTCTCTCACTGCTAGTTGACGGGGATTCGATGCAAGTAGTGAGAGTATTTTCCTGGCGAAGCCGACGCCATGCTGACGGGATTCCTCTGAGGGTTTTCCTTACCAGAAAAAGGCGTAGTTTGCCTCTTTGATTTTGCCATTCTCGGCCATTCGTGTTTCCTGAAGACAAGTGACGTCGATGTTGAGTTCAGAGAGTTATTTCAACCGACAACTAAATGTATATATTTTACTCCACTCTTTAAAATATCCTTTCTTCGGTATTTTCCTTTTATCTTAATTCAAAACAACTGTCACGAATTTTTAAATAAATACGACCGAGTTTCGAAAATAAAAACAATCAATACTAAGCACTGCCAAAGTTGCTGTAAAATCCGTATTTCACAAAATGAATTTAACCCCTCCAATTGAAAAAAACAAACAAACAAACATCAGGGAATTATCCAATTTTAAGGAAATTTTCAGTATTGATTTATCAATGAATATTATTCCAAAATTTTCTGATTTTTTCAGGACACTTAACTTTGACCTCCCCCCTTATTTTTGGTGTGCAAAATATCGGTGGGGTTTTACAAAATTGATTACAGTATAAATAAAAAGGCAAAAGACCAAAAGGTGTGACTAGAAACAAAAAATTAAGGGAGCTATCCTGGTAGAAATTAAGTACCGAAAATCGGAAAATAAATTCAAAATAAAAACTAAAAAAATAATTTTTGGAGATCTTTTTTTTTTTACTCTTTCTGATAATTATTTAATTGGCTATTATCTTATAAAGTACACGTCGATATTTCTTGTTTAAAGGGGGGGGGGTAAATTTTCAATAGAGTTTTTTTTTACAGAATTATTAGAAAAACGATAATTAATTAAAATAGTTATTAAATTAATATGTTGTTAGAATTTTAAAATATGAAATTTGAAACTTGGAATTAGGTGTTTCATATTCTAAATGAATTTTATATATCAATTTACCATACCAGAAATACCTAATTAAATCAGAAAGTTTTGAAATAAAATAACTCACTTATTAAACTTGCTTTATTAGAATTAATTCGCTTTGCAAACTCACTTCTTTTCTGATCATAATTATCTACCTAATGCTCAATGGATGACACAACGGGTCACGTTTTTCTAGTATATATATATATATATATATATATATATATATATATATATATATATATATATATATATATATATATATATATATATATATAAGGAGGGGTGTTGCGCTTTCCTATTATGTTCGTTTGCCCCTCTCCTTTGAGAAAACAATTTTCGTCTGCGTGGCATAAATTTAGCCTTGAACGATATAAAAATATGTCAAAAAAATAAAAAAGAAAAAAAAAAGAAAAAGAAAAAAGAAAAAGAAAAAAAAAGAAAAAAGAAAAAAAGAAAGAATAAAGAAAGAAAAAAAAAGAAAAAAGAAAGAAAAAAGAAAAAAAAAGAAAGAAAAGGAGAACTTCTCATAAAAATGGAGTTGGCACCAACGTAGATTTCTACTTAACGCTACTAGAATTTATATCTAAAAAACAGAAAGTAGAAATGTATATGTAGAATTATCTAAAACAAAGAACAAAAGGGTCGACAAAGCTATGTGAGATAAATAAAGAAGAGGTAAAGTGTCTGATGTACTTATAGACATTTAGAGAATATTACGCTTAAAACCATATTTCTCTACCAATCACCACAAGAACAAAAGAAAGTTGGTTATTTGTTTTATTTTATTTATTTATATTTTTTTTTGCATCATATCAATCATTGTTGGCTTATTTTATGCCAAAGTCAGTTTATCAATTATTCACAGTACAAATATATATGTCACAACCATTTTAATTAAGTAAATACTTCATAGTTTCAATATCCATGTTTTAAAAGCTAATTGATGAATGTAGATCAAGATTATTTTAAACATTATCTCAACTAGCAAGAAAAACACCCTCCGGGCGATGTAAAAATAGATTTTTGAAACATATTGCCTGAGGGGTGGGAGTTAAAAATTTCAATGTCAGCGAGTTTGTACCCTAAGTAAGTAAAATCACCAAATTCATTAAAGGATTAAAAAATAAAACAATTTGAAATGTAAACTTTAAATATGTATTAAAATAAAACAAACTATATATAGATATGTAATACCAGTCATGTATTTATTAAAACTTGTTTTAAAAAACAATAAAGACTGTCTACTGTTGCATGTTCAAATTCTAAGTGTATTTATTCTATGTTATGACGATTTTTGGTAATGTGACGCAAGCAGTGACGTAGTTTTTGTTACAGACAAAAACCGGAAGCGAATTATTAATAGAGAAGGGATCTATTAGACCCATAGATGGGACCCTGACAGTTACTACAAATCTGGGTCTGATTGAATCAAGGAATAATATCAATTAAGGCGAGATTTCAAACTCCCCAAACAGACTTTACTAGAATAATATTGGAAGTTAATATATGTCATTCATAACATTGAACATTTGACCTGTAAATAGATATAGCGTATATATGTACTTACAGTGTCACCCATAAATAAGTCCACTCCTAACAATTAAAAAAAATTGAAATCGTCCTAAACCAAGGATACAAGAATTCTGTTATTTCTAATGGAGCATTATACGATCAAAACATATATTATTAAATTTTGGTACCAAACTACAAAACTGTAATCAGAAATATCAATATGAAGCAGTCCAAAAATTAGTACTAACCTTACATATATTTTTGCTATTTGATATTTTGTTACAGGCTGTCAATGCAGTAGAATTTGATAAATGATACCTATGTATATCCGTTTTTATTGCATAATGTTCCACTAGAAGTAATCAAAGCATGGTAGCTTTTTTTAAAATAATTTTTTTTGTGGTGTGTTTATTTATGGGCGATACTAGTAGTAATCAGAGGAGTTCATAAAAGATAGAAAAGGTTCATTTTGCTCCCCTCTGTGCAGAAGAATATGTAATGGTCTTCCTTGCTCTAGAGCTTCGGCATCGGAGTAGGTAGGTAAGCTAAGAATTACTCACCTGGTTCGATCGGGCCTTAGCCCCCGGAAGCACCTAGCCCTCGCCTAAAATGGGTAAGTTTATCGTCCAGCACCTAAGGTGCCCCCAAAAGACCATGCATTTTCTGCACTAGCCTCGGATGAGCTTTGGTTTTTGCGTTACTTCGCATGTCCTCCGATCAATCGACTGGTCATGTCAAGCCCTAGCAATTATATGATTGCCCCAGCCCTATTGCCCTAATAGCACGCCCCAACCCTTTTTATCATATGGGTGCTAGAAGGCTGTGGCTGAGGGTCTATATATCCTTAAAATGACGTTAAGCTCTATCTGATGGTAGAGTTCCAGTTTTGGAGGTTTGGGGAATATGGAGCACCCCTTCATCACATTGCTCCTTGGTCCACTCTGACCCGGAGTGGTAATACCTGTTAGGGTCCCATATATGGTTTAAATAGAAAAATTTGTTTATAAAAAACATTGAGTATCCATTAAAAATGACTTTATTTCAAAACTTTTTCGGCATTAAATGACCCACTGAGGTTGATATGCCGTAAAACAAAACAAAACAAACCACACCAAACCAAACCAAACTCCCCACGTAAAAAGACTTCAAGTCAATCCGGCCTTGTGGGAGGCCCGGAAAATATTTAACTTTGGTTAGCACTTGTTCTAATGGAAGGTGAGGGTGAACGAATGAAAATCACTATAGCAATAGTAGGGTTTATCAGTAGACTGATGCTTTAATAGCCGAACATGAAAGTTTTTGATTGAAAATTTGCTTGAGCATTTTTCAGTACACAATATCCGTGCTGTGCAATGAAAACTAGATGGGAAAAATATTTTTTCACTGGTGAAAACACAATTCAAGCGATGAAACGATATAATATTATTTTCTTGCAACAATATCGACCCACGTCTCTTATATGCCTTTCGGTGTTAACAGATCTCTGTGGGTGACGCCTTTGTTTATTTGGAAACAAAGATGGGGCGTTTTGTGGAAGTGATGGAATTTTCTTTTTGGTATTTGAAGAATTTAAGTCATTTATTAAGAAAGTGCCTTTTCAATTGCATATATTATGATTCAACTAAGAATGAATAGTCAAAATATTTAATAACAGAGTAATGAAAAATGTGCTTTCTATTATGATACATACCGTTTGCTCATTATGTCAAATTAATTCAGGCTTCGTAACTCTACTATTCTGAAAGTCTAGACAAAATGCCTAGTGTAATGATAAATGAACTGGGCTAGCAGATCAGAGATTTCATTTTTCAGTGTATGTCCCATTAGACCTGTTCAAAAATCAACTTTTTCCTTTTTTTATACCCTCCTGCACGGTTTCCCATGCTTTTTGACCTGGAAAAGCCGAAAATCACAACCATTTTGAGGTAAAATGTCAGGAACCTTTGCCTTATTGGACCTCAAGATATTAATCCTGCGATAGTAGAAAAGTGCCAAATTTTGCCTTCTGCCAGACAGTTTTTCACCTGTAACTTTTGTTACAATTGGGATAGAACAACAAACTGGGTATCAAATTGAAGAATTTGTAATACTCTTTCTTTAAAAATAATTCAAGTAAACATTCAAGAAAAAAAGACACATCATATTCTGAAAAATATCAAAATTCATACTTCTGACTTAGTGCCAAACTAAGCCAAACTCTTAAAAGCCAAATTCTTAAAAACTTGGTCATCTCACTTATCTCGTTCAATTAGAATATACATCTCATAGTTTTGGTTTGGTTGGTAGACGTTGATGAAAATGACTGAATCCCGGGAGGTCTCTTGTAATTGTCGTAACAGCAAAGAAACTAGTTGCAAACTTTGTGCATTTGTGACACAATGGTTAAGTGAGAATAAGGTCAGAGAAAAAAGAAAAGGGGGAAAATAAAATGTGTTAAGTCCAGGCATATGTATATGGGTATGTGTAAGTGTCAGTCAGGTAAATTTCAAGAGAGTTATAAAAGATGTACAGCCACCATGATGTTAAACCAGTTAGAGATAATAACTTTAAGTGACTAGTTTTAAGAGAGAATGGGTTTTGAAAAAGTTAATGGTCTGAGACTGATATACAAAACTAATGCTTATAGTTTGAGCAGAAATTATAGTCTCGATGTCTGAGAAGAAAAATTTAGTATCCGTTGCTGGGTGGTCGAATGCATGAGTGTGTTTAGGGGTGGAATCTGCATATATTCAACTGGCTCAAGCCCCTTCAGTAGTTTCAGACCGGCCGTTGGAGTGAGAGTGTCATCCCAGTAGCAGTAGATATAAAATAGGCAGAGATCCACATCAGTGAAACCAGCAATCGACTTATAATTAAAGAAACTTCTTGCCAGCTGACAACATAGACTTAAGTATATTCTGCTCCACCACAAACTGCACAAAGTTTCACACCTTCCTCCTCCGTTAGCGTCCTGTTATCAAATTTTGTGTTGTGTCTTTTTTATCCTTGAGAGCCTGTCTCTAGCTTGTACTCTTCGAATCGGCCAGCACAGAACTTGACAACGTGGTGTCATCGACATTGTGCAACAAAGGTGCACGAGTGTAGACAGCGGGCTTCGCACACATTTTATGATTGCCATATGGATGAAATGTCAGATTTGTTTTTGTTTTGTTTTTTCTCGTGTTCTTGTTTGTTTTCCCCTCAGTCAATGTTACGTCATTAACACAATCGGCCATAACCCGTCATATGATTTCTGTTCTATACTTCCTTAATAATTAATTTGCTAGAACGCCTGTCTGACATCATTCAGTTAACCGGTTATTCATCTAATGATAGTTTTAGGTGATGGGCATATACAGCACACTATAATGATTAAATCGTGATAGCCTCGAGAAAATAAATAAATAAAAATGATAATAGAAAGAAGAAAAAACTAATAAGCAATAGACAGACAGTGGCATATGAATATTCAAACCTTTTTTCTTTAAGGAATATCGGGTGATTTTGTTAATTTTTAATTTGTGTACTAAAGCATAGAACATTTGGTACGAAAACAGATATCCCACATTAGAATTTAGGCTAAAGATACAGTTTTCAATGCTTTTAAGGTATACTAACACACACAAGGTGGGTGGGGGGTAATCATCGATATTAAACAGTGATGAACCCGTTCGGTACTTAGATGGGCGACCGCTTAGTAACATCTGTTACTATTTTTGTTACTATGCAGGTGAGAGCACTTTACAGTGGATATTCCTTGTCCTCGGTGTTAGGTAGAATCCTTTGGTTGTTCCTTAGTGAAGAATCCTGGTGTTAAGCAGAGACCTTGGTTGTCCCTCGGTGTTAGGCAGAATCGTTTGATTGCTGATCCGTTCGTCTGTGTCGAATACGTGTAAATGAACGGCTTTCAAGATCGGTGATTAAATAGTTAGCTAACCACGTATTCGAACGTGTTGATGGGCTGGCTTTAATCCACGGGCCCACACAGAGGCTTTAAATTTAAGTGATGGGCCACAGCACACCTTATATGTAAAAATATCCAACAATACAAGGCACTGTGAGCAATCTGAAGCCTTCGTGGCAGACAAAAGAATACTTCGTAAATAATAACAGCAGCAGCCACTCTAATCAAACTTATTGTAAAATAACGAGACACGAGATGTGGTGTTGTACAGCGGATATTTGATCTCGAACTCAAATAAAGGCGGAAATGATGACTGATAGTCATGGATTATGGGTAATTACCTTTTAGCATGAGAACTCATATGAATATGATTAAGAGAGAATAGGTCTAAGATGTAGATAGATTCTAATGGTGTGTTGGGATCTGAATGAAGCAATTGGCTTCCGGCTTTCGAAGAGTAAAACTGAGTTGTTTGGGATTGAAATGAAAACGCCCTCGACCATTTGGGTGGGGCGTTACAACTTATATCTATTAATAATAAAAGTGTGTCTTCGCTCCTCAATCCACTGAGAAAAGCGATACATACTCTTCCTTTTAAGACCAGTTCAAGAAAATGTAACATTTGGGAAACAAATTATGATGGTTTTGTGACTAGTGCTTCTTCCTGTCAGATGGATCAAGTAGCAACTGTTTATTTGACACTCTAGAATATATATTACGCCTGTGTTACATACTGAGCAAAGAGTTGCGTTACTCACACACAAATTCTATGATGTTTTTATTTATTTATTTTTATTTTTGTAGAAAATTCCATAATCCGATTTGTATTGCCCTTTTACAGAAAATATCTCTTTTGGGATATTTTTTTCTACAAACTCCTTACCCTCAGCAAAAGTTTTTTTTTATAGCTGGCCGTCACATTCCCCATCCTCACACTTCTCAGTTTGCTTTCTTTATTGGAATTATTTTCATCAATGGTCAATATCCACCCAAGCTTTGGTGAGCCGATTACTATGATAACCTGCCTCGGGATTGAAACGTTTGTCGGGAACCTGGGAACCAGACGAATGGGTTTTGAAAAGGATTCAACTCTGATTGGATAAAGAATATTAGGTCTGGATTTGTTAGTTAAAACAGATTTTATCTGACTCGAAACAACACCAGGTTTTCACAAGTAGGCCTAGAATTTAGAACATCCCGGATGCTCTCTAAACCCTCAAGTTACTTTGATAAAGATTTTCTCCGTCCGACAATTCTCAGGGTAAAAAAGTGGTCCGGCCTTTTTTCTCTGTCTTTTTGAATCTTTTACTGTATAACATTGGATCTAAAAAAATGTCTTTGTCAAACTTCTTTTTGTCAACTGGGAAAGGATAAATGGAATCCATAGTTTTTGAATCTCTGTACTGAGTATCTATACTGACAATCTGTGGTATCAACAATTGTATACAGTAAAACTCATTCGATCGGGATGTTTAGCACAATACAAATTGTGACTACGGTTAGACTTTACACCACCATGTCAAGGTGTCCTAACGTAGAGCATCTAAATGTCCGAGGAAATATAAACAAGTATATTAATGTTTTCTAAAATGGGTTATATCTAAAACACTTAGCTTAAAAACTTCATAAAACGATCTTCCATTTCCATTCCAGTTTTGTGAAAAGTATTTTACGGCTTTATTATTACTTTTTGTAAGCTGATATTTGTTCTGGGGACTCGGCATCAACAGTTACTGTCATAGGAAATTGATCACGGCGACCCAGTTCAAAACCTAGATGATGGCTGTTTGCGTTTCATATGCGTTAATACTTTGAAAAGGTATGAATAACATTCTCCCGAAATGGCAATAGGCGTTTAACTACGCTTTTAATCTCTGGTATGGCAACCTGTCTAGGTTGAAGGATATCGATTAATACAGTTAAACTCCGCTTAAAAAAGTGACTTGTGGGCGCCATACGTACCTGTGCGAAGGGGTTGAGTTATGTTGTTATTAATTCACAACATTTTTACATCGAAGAAATATCCAAGTAACGAATTTATTTTAGTTCACATTTTTGCAATTATTATTATGCATGTATTCACTTGTTTGCTTATAAATTAATTACATCATTGTTAGCATATTTATTTAACTTATTAGGTTCCATAATCTCCGCATCAAAGAAAATTTAATGTTCACAATTTTGCGTGTATCTATTATTATACATATTCCGTTCAATTCTCTATGGGTAGGACATTAATCCTATATAGTCATCTATCTAATACAAATTGCATCATTAAAAATAAGAAAAGGAAACATTCTCATTAGATTTTGTTCGCTTATTTATGCGGTTCTCCCGCAAATTTCAGATTCCTCAATGTTATTAGTTATAAAGTACAACTGTTAGAAAGAGACATGTCAAAGACATGAAAGATGGATATGTATTAAAAGATTATCAAGTGGATTAATGGGAGTTAAGGATACAGTTAGCGAAGATATAATTTTTTTGTCTTTATTCTAGTCATTAAAAATTGCGCACATTGAGTATTAAGAATATTAATTGACGAATTATTTCAGGTAATAGCGTAGTTCACGTGAGCGGCGTAAGAGTTGCTTATATTTGTAGTTTGTTGCGTGTGTGTGGGGTGTGCGTGTGAGTGTGTATAAAGTGTTGTCCTAATTGGTGGACCTAAATGTGCACCAGTGGCTCCGGATTCAACATTGATCTATTCTATTGATATTTTTCTGTGCGTTTGGACAAAAGTTACATTATCAAAATCAAACTAGTTATTTTAACGGATGTTTGGTACCATTATAGTGATGTGCTTACCTTTTGAAATGTGGCCTACGATAATTATTGTCTCTTCTTTAGTATGTTGGCCTACCATAAACATATTGATAGTTATATTAATAACGTGCTAACCCAACCTACCCTACCCTATTTCAGAATTTTAGTTTTAGAATAAATAGATCTCTGATCATGTAAATATGGAGTAAATTCTTTTTATTTTCTTATACTTAAAGGTTAGACTACTATTGATTTTCTGATTTGAATATATGAGAAAAATAATTAGGGTTCAATAATTGCCTAACTATAGTATCTATTAATTACTGTACTGAGTCAGGGTCACATTTAAACCCGGGTGCAGTATACTCATACAGACATTAAAAATTAGGCACACTATAAGCGGGCACGTCGACTTATTTTATGAATCAGAATGTTAGCTATTAAAGAAACAATGTTTTGTTGTAACTATAATTGTTTATTATTCATAAATAAAAATAAATAAAATGATTTGTTTTTTCATAGTTTTTCTAGGTAGTAACTGTGAAAATATATGGAGTAAATGTTAGAAAAATCAAAAGTAAAATGGACAAGAGTTACAAGACAAACGATGTAGACACAATTTCTTATCGATCTTCAAATTACATAGGAATTGGTGACTACGGCATCCTAATTTGCCTTTTGGAATGATAGCTTAAACAACTCCATTTTCCCGTTTTCCTTTCGTTGCAGACGCCTTACAGTATTGACTAAATGAATCGCAAATGTTTTTCGTAGATTTCAGGTGCTTAACATGGGCAGCATCCTGTAAAACAGTCGTAGATTTGATTAATTGTAAAACATTCTCTTTTATTTCGCCTCATTATCTGATTCTAGCCATTTAAATTGTCGAATTAAAGAGAGTTCTGACACTGATAGTATGTCCCATAAAGCAGCTTAGTCTCTGATTTGTGCTTGATAATTTTGTCAAATAACAACTTATTGAGTCATTTACTCGTGAGAAAAAAAGAAAACGTTCTACTTCGGTGAGTAAGCCGAACAGAAACGATGCTATAGACCAAACCGTACTACATGGTTTATTAGTTGTCATGAGGGTACCTCATATTATTACTATATATATTTATCAATCCTTACCGCACGAGCAGGATGTGACACAAGGTCATTTTCTTAACGGGTTTGATTCAGAGTTTTCCTTCTAGAATGGTTACGTAGCCATGGTTAAAGAGTCCAGTCGCCTGCATTGACCCACTAGCTTAGGAGGAGAATATGAGACGTTCATATCTTTCCGAAGCGGTGATAGCGCCAGTGCATGAATGGCCTACAGCTTACGTACAGGAATTTGGAAATTCGAATAAAAAAAAAAGTTCTGCGTTGACGAGTCCTTTTCTCGAGCCTACAACCTTAGGACAGCGCTCGTTTCATATAAGTTGAACAGTGACGTCATTGCTTAATTTCTAAGAGTGGGGGGACGTGCTTTCAGCGTGACTAAATTTGTTAGCTTTTTTGAACCAGAACTAATTGTTATCTTGCTTTTTTACAGACAGAGCACCAAAAAGTATGTTGACCGAATATAATTCAAATTAATACAAAATCTTTGTCGATAAAGACCTACAGCTCATGCAAATAGAGTTTTGCATTGGAAGACGTACATGAAGATAGCAAATTAGTATAACCACAATTATTAGATAATTTTGAGCAATGACTTGTTAATCGATTAATTAAATAATTAGCATCGCATAGGAATCAGGCTATCACTATTTTCGAAAAGTATTCACTTGCCATGTGTTGCGTTTTAAAGAAGCTATAGCTTAGATCCAGGACATGATTCTTTTCAAAAATTTGGATATTATTTTGTTAAAGATCAATGGCAAACATTTCTTCACTTACAAAACATAGAAACTTAGTATCTCCAAAAATATTGAAATATATCACTGTTTAAGTGGGAGGCTTTGTACTCAAAGGAGATTGTCCCCACACCACCCACAAAAAAAGTATTTGCTTACACAGTTCTATTTTCAGGCAGTATGGAACTTTCAGGTATGACACTTTCAGGAGTATGGAAGCGAGGATTAATTTAACCATCACTGGACAACACATTTTGGTTTGTTTTTATGATGTTAATGTTGTTCAATATTGAAGGGACTTGCAGAAAGTCTTTAAACAATTATCCTTCATTAGTTGCCCAAATGCATTCATCTAAATATGAAAAAGATTATTTGTTCAAATATTATTTCTTCAAGTGTTAGATGTTGTTTTTGAGATTTCCTAAGGCAGCTAAAAGATTTACGACTTAAAGGTTTGAAGATTAGTTTGAGAACAAGTTAGCTCGGGTGTTGGTAAAGAGACGTGATCAGAGTTTCAACTTCTCTGATTGATCCCGCCATGTGGGGAGTATGAATGTAGATAAGACCCGACAATCCCGAGGAACCAAGATACATCATGAACAGCCCTTCAAAAAGTCTGTAATGAAGCGATATTTAAAGATTAACATTTTTTAGTTAAGTATTACCTTCAATCCCTCTAGTTTATAACAATACGAGCAAGTCGGTAGATGTTACGTAACGCCTGGTGCCAATAAAAAAGAACAATTCCTAAAATACACAAGAGCGATTCTTGGAAGGAGTTGCTAATAAATAGTAGGTCTCCGGTGGAAAAGTATAGTTGTTGCAAGATGACCATCTGTAAGGATACAGGGTGTACTCCTAATGACCTCCTTAGTGCATCTTCGGTGAGTTTAACAAGACTGGTAAGTATTTTCTTCATGTTTCCGGGAAATAAATTCAATTTATATGTGGAATTTGTGACTTATATGGATTTTGTAATAAAACCTTCCTATTATTCTCAAATTATCGTTCTTGGTCTCATTAATTATTAGTGGCTAGTTATCTAAATAATGTTTGCACGGATAGTTTTCCGGATGAACAAACTGGATGCTTTGGTATCAAAATCCCGTGAGCTGTTGCAGGCCGGTCCCCATCTCTCTGCGTCTTTGAACGTGAGAACAACATATTGTGGGAGGCACCGATGATTCGCAATCTAACTTACGATAAAATTCTGTGTTTTCTTTCCCTTCGCCGCCAAGACTTACCTT
>CM042138.1:110479565-110496365 GCA_023376005.1 Doryteuthis pealeii | reverse complement strand
TTTATTAAGTCTCTCATATAATATATATATATATATATATATATATATATTGGAATGTACACGAGAGGGAATAAAATTAGTTCCGTCCTGAAGAAAAAATATGAGCATTTTATAATTTTCCGATTTAAAAATATTACTCAATAAGAAATCGGACTTCTTATCGAATTTCAAACAATAAAATAGGCATTTGCTGTACCAATTTCCCCAGATTAATTATATATTAATTTTTTTATCATTTTTATTGGTGGACCCTTTCTTGAATTTAAAAAATGTTTGTACTCATTCTTCATCATTTTACATCTGACGATAGTAATTCTTACGGCGTAAAACTGTCAGTTCTTCTGAACAATTGTAATATATTAGGTTTTTTCCAACTCAATTTGATTTTCGAAATATAGAGAACTCTTATCCGTATTTTACAGAAAACACACACACACACACACACACACACACACACATACATATATATATATATATATAATATATATATATATATATATATATATATATATTATATATATATGACCTCTGTTGTCCTGAGCATAATTGTCTGATGGTGCTTCCCACTCACAAGAGAAACATATAGATGTGTGTTTGTGTGGGATTGTGGCTGTGAAATTATGGGGTTTTAACGAACGCCAAATTATCTGATAAAGAACCGTAAGTGATCTATCCAGGAAACTAAACGTTTTAGGTATTTCTGGACCTTTGTACTTTTAGACATTTTGAATTTCTGGCTCGTTATCCCATTGTCTTGTTTTATCTTGCTTATAATTGTCTACTGCGGCTCCTAGTAGTACACACACACACACACACACACACACACACACACACATATATATATATATATATATATATATATATATATATATATATATATATACTATCAATAATAATGATATTATGGATGTTATAATCTCATAACTGTAAGTTTCATGCTTACGCAATCTTCAGATGAGTCAAATGGTTGAGATTTTAAAAACCAGTAGTTTTTTAGCGTTTATATAAACGTGAAGCGTGTTCACGAGATGGAATGTTATAATACTAAAGTTTTTTTGTTTTTTTTAAACTGTGGCTTGTATATATTTATATATAAAAAATAATCATATAATCATATAAATATATAAATAATAATCATACAATATAGATATATAAATAATAATCATATATATATATATATATATATATATATATATATATATATATATATATATATATCCGATATATAAATCACTTGTATTGTTATACTATTTACATGACACACCAAATGTTTTTCATCTTCGTTATTAGATCCGCAATGTTTCAAATGTTGTACTCACCGGCCTTCTTCACGTATATTTTGTCTTAGCTACATTTCAAGTCGAAGCTTTCTTTAGTATAATAATTATGATAAAGACAATAATTCAAGAGGTGTAACATAGTGTAAAAATCTCATATTTCTCAAAAACTTGTGTATTGTGATATTCACGTTTACAGGAATATTCGTACTCTCGTTATGACAGATTTATGTTTGGGAGAAAAATTATCATGGCCTTTGTCTCAGTTCTGTAGATAAAACTCTCCTCACATGAAGAATAATGAGAAAAAATGTAATCATATTTGTGTTTCTCTTTGATTTAAAGCCAGCTCCTTCGAACACGGTTTCCAGTATTCACCGGTAAGTAATCTTAATTCAAAACCAAAACGTGATTTGAATTTGAATCGTCAGAGAAACAAAAACAAAAGGAATATGCAATTTTAACCGCAAGAGATTTCTATATTCAAATATGTTCTCACGTATCAACAGTATTGTGAATGTTAGACATGTTTGTTAGGATAATATATGTCTTACCATCGTAGCAGATTAGTCAGTAACAGGTTGATAAAATGTTACTTATATACCAGAAAACACATACACACACACACACACACACACACACACACACACACACACATATATATATATATATATTATATATATGAAAATGGAAAAGGAATTGAATCCGACAATATGAGGAAAAATGAGTAAGAAAAGAAATGTAAATGGATAAAATGAATTTTATCGATATCACATTAATCGATATCACTTACACATGTGTTTCGGTCAGTTTATGTGTGTGAAAATATTTCGCACACATAGAAGAATCGACCTTCATCAGAGTGATGTGTGCGAAATATTTTCACACACATAAACTGACCGAAACACATATGTAAGTGATATCGATTAATGTGATATCGATAAAATTCATTTTATCCATTTACATTTCTTTTCTTTACTCATTTTTCCTCATATTGTCGGATTCAATTCCTTTCCATTTTCATATATATATATATAAATATATATATATATATATATATATATATATACCAGGCAACGTACGATTGCACATGTTATGCCCTGTTCTCATCAGCCACCAACCTGAGGTGAGACCAGGGTTTCGGTGGCTCATGCAGTACTGCCACCAGAAAACTCAATTTTCTTAAATTAATATAGCTAATATGAGTTAGTATAATTTCTAAAGTTTGCAGACAGTAAGATGCTCTATATATTACCCGATATTTTAGACCCATATTTTGAACCATTCTAACATACGGAGGATGTCCAAAAAGTAAAGTAAAATATTTTCTAATCCAACATGTATATTGTTATACTAGTAAAACTATACATATAATGCCAGTACTGCGATGCTACTTTCCTGCGTAGTCGCATTCGGGAGCGATAACATAACAAGAACAACAACCACAATGTGAAACATGTCAAACACCCTTGACAGTTAAACACTTATTCATGGAATGCAGATTTTTTGCTCACAGCGGAAACCGTTATTTTAAAAGCAAACAATATGAAAGATATATTTGAAAATGTCAACATATGGATATTCTCTCTTTTTTTAATTTTTTGATAGTCCCCAATAATGCTAACACATTTTTAAAACCAATTACTAAAAATTATAAATATAAATACACAATACGTATTACTTCCTAACCGTTAGTCATGACATAACCCCAGACGAGTTGATATGCCGTTAAAATCAATAAACCAAACAAATCATAAGAACATTCCTCGAAGAACGAAGTGTTTTCAATCAGTTGCTTTGGGATCCAAACGAAATGGCACTTTCCGATATCCCAACTCCTCGTAGACAATTTCACAGAGATCAGACTTCAGAAAATTGTTACATACATTACCTGCATGGAACCCCACATCAGATAAAGTTTAACGTAATTCCCAGGACATGAAGCCTTCAGTCATTGCCTTCTAGCCCCATATGATAAAAAGGCTGGAGCTTGCCATAAGGGCGGTAGGGTTGGGGCACTCATATAGGTGCTAGGGCTTGACGTAACCAGCCAATTGATCGGACGTCTAGCCCAAATAAGGTCCAAAGTGGAGTGTCGCATGTCATGGACTTGCTCAGACACCTGGCTTCCATCCTTAATCACTTTGTGCCATCTATCATATTGTGTCCAAGCTGCTTTGAACAACAGAAGACAACATTATCCGCATTGAAGCATTAATGATGCCACGGTTGGTTTGTTTTATGGCATATCAACCTCAGTGGGTCATTTAATGCCGACAAAATTTTGAAATAAATTCATTAATGAATACTCAATATTTGTTATAAATTCATGTTTTTCTGTTTAACCCATTGATGGACCTACCACTCTGGTTCAGAGTGGACCAGGGAACAATGGTAATGAAGTGGGTTCCACATTCCTAAAAACCTCCAGAACTGGAACCTCACCACCAGATAAAGTTTAACGTCATTACTAGGACATGGGACCTTCAGACCGCCTTCTAGCCCCATATGATGAAAAGGCTGGAGCTTGCCATAAGGGCAGTAGGGTTGGGGCAATTATATAAGTGCAAGGGCTTGACGTAACCAACCAATTGATCGGACGTCTAGCCAAAATAAGTCCAAAGTGGAGTGTTGCATGGCATGGACTTGCTCAGACACCTGGCTTCCATCCTAAAGTATCAATCCTGATGTAATCTAAGTATAAAAGTAGCATAGTATTACTGGCAATTTATGCAGAATGATTTATATGCATAACAATAATAAATAATAAACATTTTTGATTAGAAATGTTTTACCTGATTTTTCGGAAATCTTTTATACAATATAAATAGATAAATATATATATATATGTGTGTGTGTGTGTGTGTATGCACGTTTGTGTGTGTGTGTGTGTGTGTTTTTATCTTCTTGTTGAGATCGGTACCTAATTAAGTGGCGCGATGTTTGCGTCTGTGACACATACATGAAAGCAACAACAACAAAATTAGAAAGTTATTTTTTATTTGCTTTGTGTGTGTGTGTGTGTGTGGTGTGTGTGTGTGTGTGTGATCTGAAAAGTTCAAAATACGCACAGGAGAAAACCCATTTTGAAATCAGACAGGTGGTAAGTGACACTTTTACTTTCTGGCTGAAGATTATATGGACCTCACGAAGCTTTAAGCAATAGACTAAATGATAACATAATTTTTGATATTTTAGATTTTATATCTGCTCTGGCACAGTACCATTGAGCACATCTTTATGCAACTTTTCTTACTTTGATTGTATCTCTTTGAGGAAAAAAGGAAGAGAAAGAAAGGGAGGGCGGATGCGTGGTAAGGTGGGGGAAAAAGGAAGAAAAGGGAAGGGGGGGGGAGAATTTCCTCACACCTTACCATGCATCCACCCTCCCCTCCTCTTCTGCCCTCCCAATTATCTTATTCAGCATAAGAACAGACTGTAGTCTCAGTTGTCTCAAATCTGACGAAGCTTCGTTACATATCGAGGCGAAATATCATTTAAACGAAGTTGTTTCGTATTTTATCTGCATTTCCTCAATTTTCATATATATATATATATATATATATATATATATATATATATATAAACCTTGCCTATTGTTTATAAGATGCATATGTCTCAAAATATTGATCTCGTTACAGACTTATGTTTAAAAGAAAAAATAAGCATAGCCTTTGTTTCAGTTCTGGAGATAAAACTCTCCTCACATGAAGAATAATGAGAAAAAATGTAATCATATTTGTGTTTCTCTTCTTGATTTTAAAGCCAGCTCCTTCGAACACGGTTTCCTGTATTCCACCGGTAAGTAATCTTAATTCAAAACCAAAACGTGATTTGAATTTGAATCGTCAGAGAAACAAAGTCAAAAGGAAGACTACATTTGTAGAAATACAGAATCAAACATAGATTGAATCAACCAATCAGAATCAAACATAGATTGAATTAACCAATCAAAATCAAACATAGATTAAATTGCCCAATGAGCAAGACATATTAAACGGGATTTCCTGAGAATAAAAATGAATGACCATTGTTGAAAAACTGACACGCATTCACGAAGAGTAATAAAATCACTTACTATCATGGGGCTGGTTTAGCTCAGTCGGTAGACCACCCGCCTCGGTAATCGTAATGTTCCAGTTTCGATATCCGTCCTCGCCAACTCAGCGCATCTAGTAAGCACGACTTGGATAATCTGATCTGTGCGGTAAAGTGGGGAGCTGACGCTAGGTTTGGTGCTCCACCTCAGCAAAATAATTTTCTTAGAGCTAGCGAAAAGAGGATAGATTTGCTTGTTGTTTGATTGATACTGATAATATGCCACTCCACCAATTTTACTATTCGAGTGGAGGGTTGCAGACAACCTAAAGGATAAATCGCTTACAAAATATTCTGCAATTTTAACTCCAGAAGATTTCTATGTTCAAAAATGCTCTCATGTACGTTAACTTTAAATCATAACGCTAGATTTCTGTCGTTGATTTTACAATATAAACTTTTATTCAAATACAAAATACACTAAACTTTATTATCAATCTAATAAGTTGTAGACAAATTATTTGAATTATCTAAATTTTTCAATTTAAATAGTATTAATTTTTTTCTTCTTTCATTTTCTAAAACAAACATTAATTGAAATACGAAATGAACCGACTTTAATTTCAATTCAAGTTATGTCTCTTAGTTAAGTGATGGAAATTGATATATCCGGGTTAAGGGATATATTCTGAAGTTTGTATTTGGTATATTATTGCAGTAGTAATTGGTACATTCGTCTCCGAGCAGTCGTGGTGTCGTCTACCAACGCAGTGTCGACTATTTATACATGACACTGTCCAATTAGATTATAGTGAGGGGGCACCAAGGTATTTACATATTCATTATATCAGATATAAATAGAATAGAATAATTCTATGTATATAATTTTTTGCAAAATTTCAAAATGATTTTCTTCGATTTTAATCAATTCTTATAAAGGCACAAGTAAATTAATTTATTCCAGCTCGTTAGAAATATCTCCCCCAACCAAAAAGAAATTATTTCATATTTTTTTAGAACATCCTCGACTGAGTTGTCAAATGTAAAATTGGTTCTGTCTACAATATACATACAATGGCGAAATTGTATCTGATTTTCCGTCTGTTATGTAGTAAAGCAGTCTCGGGAAAACAGACGTTATCTTAGTCAAGTGTAGTAACCGACCGCTTATTACTGAGGCAGTCCTGCTTTAACAGCATCATCTCATTTACATATGATACTACACCGCCATTTCCATGGCACGTAGTCTTAAGTTCTTGTAAGGGATTTCACCCCACCCCCCTTCGGAAATATAATTAAAATCTGACTTCTAATATATGTACTCTTATTTTTCATTTGAATGTTTACAGAATTGTTTGGTAACTTTCTCCTCAACTTTGAGTGTGTTATTGATAAATAAATAGACAAAGTTATTGTTTGCATCAACTATAAATCAAATTTTTAAAAAGACAAATATTTTGTGTAGGTGTTTTACGAAAGTAATGGAAATACTCAATTCGCCATTGTATTTATGAATTAAACTGGAATTCTACATCCGTCCAATTCTATAAACAAATTAATTCATTTCAAATTTGATGAATTCTGTAAGAAGAATTACTTGTCAATGGAATGTAAGCAAAATCATTCGGGATTTTTTTTAATTATAAAATTTGTGCTTTAGAAAGAATTGAAAAAAATTTATTTTATCGGAACGGAGTTATTTGATTTGGAATTTTGTGTTTGCACCTCGGTAAAATAAAAAGATGTTAAACGCAGAGGAAAACATTTTCAAAACTAAACTCACAGCAAAGTTAAGAATTTAATAAAAGTCTCTGTATTTGTTTGTAAAATACTGACTTTATTGACGAATAAGTTACAATTTTGATGATAATATTTAAATAAATTTAAGTTGAATTTGTTTTTATATCCACTCTGCTAAAACGCAATTATTTTACGAATATCCTCACATGTGGAGAGTGGATATAGCCATTAATTGAGCTCCGAGGATTGGTGTTCTCTATGTCTGATTCTGTCTTAAACAATATATATATATATATATATATATATATATATATATATATATATATATATTTTTTTTTTTGGGGGGGGGGAGAATAAGTGCTTAATTGGAGTCGTACCTAATTTTGAAAATTAATCAATTAATAATGAATTAGGCGGGAATGCCTATTTAAATGTATGGCTAAACAAATCGATTTGCATTAAGCACTTATTCTCCCAAAAATTGTCGGCAAAAAGCCATTCCAAACACACCGTGTTTACAACTTATCATATATATATATATAATATATATATATATATATATATATATATAATATATTGGCAAACTTTTAAAATATTCCAAAATATACTTTGAACTCCCAACTTGCATAGTATTCGTAGGTAACTTTGTGTCATATCAATATCTTCAATATTTAAAAGAATCACTTTTTATGATGACGATTTCAAAGCAAATTAACCCCATTTCCACAGTACCAACGGTCTTTGCTTATGGTCAGTTTGATTACTGTAAAGTTCAACTTTTGTAACTAAGTGTCAGGTTAACATTGCCTTAGTCATTACCTATTTTATAAGGAGGAACCTACAATCAAATCGTAGTTAGCAATTACATCTCACAGACAATTCTTAGTAGCTATTTTAATCCCAGTGAGCTGCCCCACTGTCGGGATACTGTAATAAACTGAGTAAATAGCGATATTCTATGAGGGGCAGGTCAGTTAGCGATCATTACAATTAAGTTCGATCCCCACTAGGTGCCTCCAAATTCTTGCTTAGTGCCAACACGATTATAGTCTTAGCAAATGGAACAAACAACCTTAGTTCAAATCCTGGACGAGGCTGTTTGCATTTCACTTCGCGGTAATGCCATTAGGAAAGGCATGAATCCATCTGTTCTCTCCTCCCCCAGTTATGAGTAAATAGTAGGGCCGACTGGGTTCTTTACCTTTGGTTAAACAACAAGTATAGGAGATGGAAAATTCTGAATTCAAACACGCTGTACCCAGCATAAAATTCACCTTGACTCACACCCAGCATTTGATGAAGAGATTGGGTAAATATATACTTAATTTTCAGGGGCACCTCGCGTGGTCTAATGATTAGCAAGCTAGTGTTAGTTTCTCTCTAGGTTCCTCCTTATTCTAGCGTTGAAACAAACTAAGCTAAGTTTAAATTATAGCTATTTAAGAATTTGATACTCACAAAGTGTTCCATACTTGTGGTCTTTTGATAAATCTATGTTAAGTTTAGTAAATAATTATATTCTATACGGGATATCTGCTGTACACTGCGTTTCAAATTATTAACGAGGTGACATTTTTTAATTTCTCAAGAAACTACCTGTCGGAATTTAACAAAACTTTTATAGAATATATATATATATATATATATATATATATATATATATATACGTTGACTCTATGAAAACTGTATTGTTCTGCGCAACAGGAAACGAACAGTGGTCATTTGTAATATTGACACAACATAGAAGTTTTTCATGCTATAATCGAGTGTCATTATAACCGTGCAATTATGAGTCGCAAATGTGACTCGACCCCTTCTGAGAAAGGTTTTATAACATCTGAACTTTCCAAAGTCAAATCCGCATTAGAAATAACCAAAATGGTAAAATATTAGTTTCTGCTCCTAGGAAGGTACGTAAGATGGCTGATAAGGGTTGTTTTCAACGTTCAAAACGAGACTTGAAACTGTGAATAACCCAGGATTAAAGTATGGAGCATTTTTACGGAGTATTGAAAAAGCAACAGTGTTCAGAAGTACTATTATCTTTTTAAAAAGTTGGGATATCAGTGAGATCAGTGACAAAACCCCAACTAACACATGTACACATACAAATACATTTGAAGTGAACAAAGGAGAACATGAACGTCGATTTTTCCAAAGTTCTGTTCACAGATGAAACTCGTGCAACACTTGATTGCCCTGATGGTTTGAGCAAAGTTTGGGTTGTAAAAAGAAGAGATCTTCATCAAAGCTTGGGGCGCCAACAAGGAGTAAGAGATAGTATGATTTGGGGGGGGGTATTTTTGGAAGTATCATGGTTGGTCCGTGGCGAGCGCCTAACGGTACTAAAATAACCGCAGATGCTAATATAGCCTTCCACAAAGAGCACCTGGAATCTTGACTAAAAAGCAAAGAATAACCTTTAGGAGAACCATCATATTTATGCAAGATAATCCTCCTTCGTATTCAGCACATAAAACTACGGAGTACCTGCAAAGGTTAGGTTTCTGTGGACCTCGGAGGATGAAATAGCCGACCAATCCCCCAGACTTAAACCCAATTGAAAACCTGTGAAGTGTTCTGACACGACGTGTTTATGAGAATGGGTGTCAATTTAGAAATACGGATGACTTGTGGCATGGAATAGTAAAGGCATTACTTTAAATCCCATAAAAGGAAATCCTGAAATTGACATGTTCGATGGGCCAGAGCCTTTTCCAAGTCATTTAAAAAAGGATTATATATATCATAGGAAGCGCGTGATGCGATGGTTAAAGTCATGGGAAATGGACTCGTCACCCCGAGTTCAAATCCTGGATGTGGTAATTGCATTTAACTTTGCGCTAATACCCTTGGGAAAGGTATGAATCCTACTCTCCCTCCAGCTATGGATAAATAGTAGGGCAGACTGGGCTCTTTAACCTTGGTTAGGCAACCAGTCTAGGAGAAGGAAAACTCTGAATTCAAACCTGTTGAACTCCGCTTAACCTTGTGTCACATCCTGCTCGTGCGGAGGGGTTGGTAAATATATATATCATATTAACCAACTCCCCTTTTCAACTCTGTTTACTTTTTCATTTCAGTTTAATTTAATCTTTCTTACTGTATAACAAATCCGTAAATGAAGCAATTAAAGTGTTATTTTTTACAGGAGTTTTTATTACATCTCACTAATAATTTGACCATTCAATTTTTACGAAATAGCTGTATATACATGTCGTCATCATTCTCTGTTAACTTCGTTAAATTCCAATGAGTAGTTTTTGGATAAGATGAAAAAGTGTCATCTCATTAATAATTTGAAATGCGGTGTAGGGTGATGATTTCCAAGCTTATGTTGTAAACCACTGTTAGTTGTGATTTCAAACTCTTCGGGGTACTGTTGAGATCCTTTGGCAGAATAAGTCTTGAATATATGAATAATCTTAAGTCATATAAAAAGTTAATCTACCTCTAAACTTTATATAAAATCCAATATCTCTAATTCATAACAAAAATGACAACTATGAGTGCTTTGTACAAAACGAGTATCCAATTTTAAATAAACAAAGAAATGTTTTTATTCTTCGAAAATATTAACGATGAAAGATCTTCTTGTTTTACTCCGCGTGATGCTCCGAAATTAACAAAATGGCGGATAAAGCAAATTTTCAGTTCCAGAATACTATTTTTCACACAGTTACCACCATTTGCCATGCATTTTCGCCAGTGATCAACAAGGGAAGTGGTCAGCAACCCCCGGCCCGCAGGCCACACCCACCCGTCAAGTGGTTTTCGTCCTGCCCGCCAAATCAACTGCTGGACTCTGACTATTCAAGTAGTATTGAATAGAAATACAGTAGTTCAATTCAGGTTAACCCATTAAAGGCCAGAGGCAAAGATTTCTTTTATTTAAACCTTACAAAAAAAAAAGACAGCTTTTTGGACAGAGAAATTTGAGTTCGAGAAAATTTATTTGCATTATATTTAATACTATGGCCCTTCACCAAGACACTGCATAACCAATTGGTTCTCTTCTCTCCAAAGGGTTGCCGACCCTTGAACAAGAGCCTGCTTACCACGCTCTAAAAACAAAAAATCTGCACCTAATTTTTCATAGCCGTTCTTCAGTGACTCGATTCGCGTAGATGAGCTTCTCAATGCGATCTTCTTTCGAGGATTGACAGCAGTGTTGAGCGATGCCTTTTGTCAACACTGCTTAAATGCATTACTCACCACCTAAATGTACTCACATTCTCTATTTGATCAACGTAAACGTTCACTAAGTGACGACAAATATCAATGGATGCAATTCTTCTGTATAAGGCAATTCATCTCTGCTTTCATGCCAGATGTCAATGTTAGACACTCGCCCTGCTGCTATATGTGTCATATACCCGTTAACATCGGGTATATAATGGGCTAGAGAGAGAGACAGACAGACAGAGTTACGGGATGAGGGGATGATAGATTTGGTTCTTACTTCTGTTCTGCTTGGAGGCGCATGGTGTAA
Source organism: Doryteuthis pealeii (assembly GCA_023376005.1). Lineage (NCBI taxonomy): Eukaryota > Metazoa > Mollusca > Cephalopoda > Myopsida > Loliginidae > Doryteuthis > Doryteuthis pealeii. Next base: position 110,484,818 of record CM042138.1, on the reverse strand, counting down.
TGGCTAGAGTCGTAGAAAATGGACTCGTCGACGCGAGTTCAGACCCTGGACGAGACTGTTCGCATTTCACATAGCACTAATACCTTTGGGAGAGGTAGGAATCCAACTACTCTTCCTCCAGCTATGGATAAATAGTAGGACGGACTGGTCTCTTTAACCTTGGCAAAGTAACCAATCTAGGAGAAGGAAGACTCTGAATTCAAACCTGTTAAACTCCGCTTAAGAAATTGACTTTTTGTCACATCCTGTGCGTGCGGAGAGGTTGGTAAATATATATGAGTTATATACCCCTAACATCGGGTATATAATGGCGAGAGAGACAGACAAACAGACAGACAGAGACAGAGAGAAACGGGATGAGGGCATGATAGATTTGGTTCTTACTTATGTTCTGCTTGTCTACCTCGTCGGCCGCCATCTTCTCAGGGCTGATTCTGTGGGTTGATTTCTTCGGGCTGGTGTCTGCTCATTTCTTATAGTTTGATTAATACACAAGACATTGTTGTTTACTTTATAGCTTTTATCAAAACAACCCCTGTCCAAAACCACGTAGTGCGAGGCGGCATCCCAAAAGAACGTCTTCTCTTTGTGAGTAACTGGTCGCAACTGACTAAAACCTGTCTCACTCTTCTACTGGTACGTTTTCCGGGGGATCAAGTGGAGATTAACACTTGTCAATCATTGGCATTAACTTTCCATTCAACTCTCCGATTTGAATTTTTAACAAACTCAATTTCAAATTTTATACTACACCTCTTCCATAATTCACAAGCTACCCATGGATTATGTAACATATGCAAAAAGGGAAAAGTATATGAGTTATTATTGGGAACGGACACACATCTATACTGCTATACCACTAACATTCGTATCGAACATTGTGAGACAAAATAATGAAATTAATGGCATTTTTCGGATGAATCTCTTATTAGCACGGCGTTCAAGCTGTTGTTCATCGTTGTCAAAAAATATATAACCAATGGTGGTAACTGTGGTAAAAAGCTGAAAATATGTTATATTCAATGATTTTATTGTGATCTCTTTATTTGTTGTAGTTTCTGTGTAAATAAATTAAAAGCATAAATTTTGGAGCAGCACGCCAATTTTAATTTGGTCGTTTTAATGTCCACTTGTTGTTTTTATATATGTATGTATATTTTTTTCTATGAAAATATGAAGGAAATCATGTTTGGCTATTTTTCTTTTGCATACTTCCTTGGAAACAGGGGTAAATATTTTTGACGATTTCCTTATTCTCTGCTTTCCCGTCTCTAGACTCCCAGAATGAATGTTCAGATCCTAATGCAATTTGTGTCAGTTAAAATGTCATTAAAACTGACTAGCAAACGACCCCATTCGTAATAATGACGATGATGACATCTGAAGAAAACAAACTGCTTAAAAATCAGTAAGGACAAAAAACACCCGTCCATGAATAAACCAATGCTTCTATTTAGGAATGAGTGAAAGATTATAATTAGCATTTCATTGTTAACTTCGTTATATCGAGAATTCAGATTAGTAAAAACTTGTTGAGTTCTGTTGCTCATCCCGATAAATTTTCCGGTAACAAAAAATAGGTCTTCATTAAATTTGACGCCACAGGAAAATTTTAACCATTTACTTATTCAGTAAATGTGTGGATTTTCTGAATTGAATGTTACATTTGGGTCCAGAAAAACTATCTGATTTTTTTCTTAACAAATTTCTAAATTGTCCAAGAAAATGTTTTGTTTTATTATTATTTTTTAAAAAATTTAATTGATTTTTTAAAATTGAAATTTTCAAACGGTGAATGTTTTAATTTTGTGAAAATTTTTCAAGAAAGATTTTCTTTCCTGTAAGAAAGATTTTCTTTCCTGTAAGAAAATAAATGTAATTTAATGTTTATTTTAAGAAAGTGAATTCTTAATTCTGAGGTTTCGTAAATTGGGTGTTCATAAAATATAACTCTAATACAGTCGACACTAGTTATTACATCATGATCGGAAATTTAAAAGTGATTTCATAACAAATTTATAACGGGTGGATTTTCTACGAACAACCCATTTAAAATCCACCCGTTATATAATGCATACTGTAGGCTTCTGTGATGACGTCAAATTTATAAAAGTAGATTTCAATTTTTTATAATTTCATTAATCTTAAATTCCCGTGGGTGATGTAATGACGCTAGTCGACTGTTATATTATTATTATTATTATTAGTAGTAGTAGTAGTAGTAGTAGTTTTATTATTATTATTATTATTATTATTATTATTATTATTATTATTATTATTTCCTGGTTAGTATGTTTATTCAATAATCAATCACTTCTAGACACACACATACATACATACTTACACACACACACACACACACAACCACACACACACATACACACACACACACACCAATTAGCTTGTGCTTTTGCCTAAAGCTATTATCTTATGAATCAGAATCCTTGAAGAAATTAGCTTTTGTCTCGCTCTAGAGGAAAAAATGTTTTGATAAACGAAACAAAATGCTTCAATACAGATTCTAATCTGTACTTAGACAATTATTAAATTCGAAAAGTTTTCTTTGAAAAAAACCTAATTTACGAGAGTACCTGTGAACGGAAATAATTATGAAACGCTAATAAGAATCATTCACTACTTTCTTAATCTGAACATTCGTGTTATCGTGAACTGCTGTTACAGAGGGTAGCCAAATGGATTCAAACATTTACTAGCTCATTATATTATTCACGGAATGAGCTGCGAGGTAGATGAACATAAATCAGAGAATTTTATATCAAATTTCATATGTTTGTGTTATCATATTGGTTGTCAACATCGTCATTATTATTTATACGCTTTTGGAGGTGCTGAGCGATTGTTATGGTCTGTTTTGAAAGATAAACTGTACAGATTATACAAACTTATCCCGCAAATACATAAGTGGTGTCCCAACATTAAACCAGAGCTTGTGTCGTTTTGGTCGGCCGCTAGCAAAATATAACCGTGGTTTATCATTTGATCATAGATTAAGTTTTTTTTACATCTGTTTTATTAAATTACAATTCAAATTCTATTATTAGTATCACCTGTATATTTTAATACTATATATATATATATATATATATATATATATATATATAATATATATATATATTGTTGTTGTTGAGGGATCCACGTATGCTTCTAGTCTACAGAAGGTTAGTATGATTGGCCGGGCCTGGCTGCTTTTATAGTAGTCGTATCATCTATTGGGTGGTGTGTGGACGGTTGCTTTTTGTGACACACACACACACACACACACACACATATATATATATGTGTGTGTGTGTGTGTGTGTCTGTGTGTATCTGATGATACTCATAGGTATACACCTGAGGGTAGAAATAGTTCTATAACCGCAAAATAACTGATTCTAAGCTTTTTCTTTACTATATATATATATATATATATATATATATATATATATATATATATATATTATATATATATAACTATGCCAGAATTTACAAAGCAAACAAATGTATTCGCAATAAAGTAAATGTTGATAAAATGTTCAAGATATACTTATTTTATGAGCAGGAAATTGTGTGAGTTTCAGTTTCAGTTTAATTCTAACAGATAAAAGGTTACCCCAGACAAAAATCGAATCCAATATTCATGTCGAATATAAGAACTATACATATATACATACATGCATAGCAATTACATAATCTTTACATATCACCTATGTCCCTCACAATCCTACAACCCCACTACCAGAACCTCTCCTCTCATGACCCTTCAAGTAACTCATCAATCCTGCTGCAGATCCCACTGAATTGATTGGATCAAATGTTGAAATTTGATGCTTGTCCACCACCATATGTCTCTTAAGACCAGAAGTCGACTTACAGACTTTGTTCCTGGAGTGTGTATCGATTGCCTCTGGTGATATTTCTGATGAATGGCATATCCAGCCATAGAAAGCAGAATCTGACTACATGTTTGGTATTTCCAACCCTCCGTGTTCTCACCAATATCACCAGCGTATACCTTTCAATATTAACGTTTGAGGCTTTCATGCTCAATTCGTTCACTCTCAAAACTCGTACAGCCATCATCCATCGCTATTTAGTCCTCTTTAATGCCAGTCTCTCCCAATTGTCAGCATCTATTTTTATCTTTACAAGGCTAGGTTTAAGGCAATCCTTATACCTCTTCCAAGACTTATGTTGAGGCTTTTTGCCAGCAGGCATCTGGCCATAAAGGAGTTGCTTCGGCATTCAAACATTCACACACACAACATTATTATGTTCATGAGAGTTTCAATATTTGTGCATCCTGACTTTGTACGGACTTTTGTGGCAGGTGTTTTGTTGTTCCACTTTGGAATGCATCTGAAACATTTCTGATGAAAGTGCCCGAGAATGTTCAGATGTCTACGCAGCATTGTCCATGTTTTCGAAGAGTACAACAGAATACTCAACACGCAGAACTTATAAACATTCAACTTGGTCTTAAGAGTAATGTTAGTATTTGTTCATATCCGTATTTCAAGCCCTCCATAGGCCATAGATACATTCTGAATGCATACGTGAATTTCAGCATCGAAAGAACCATCACAGGTCAGTGTACTTCCAAATTATGTAAGTGTTTCAACAACATACATACATACATACATACATGGGCGTCCCGTCGGAGTGTAATGGCTAGCAAGTTAGTTTCGAAGATCCATTACAACCGAATAATGGGTGCTCTCTTAGTTTTATGCCTCATACTTGTAAATTTGTGAGACATCCTACCATTGGCGAACGGTCGGATACATGCATACTTACATACATACAGTGGTGCTTGTGGCGTAATGCTTATCGCCAAAGGAAATGAACACGGGAAGCCGAATTTACATCCTGGGCGAGGCTGTTTGCATTTCACATTGCGCTAATATCATTGCGAAAAATATGAATCCAACTATTCTTTCCTGGCGATGGGTAAACAACAGGATATACTGGGACCTTCAATCTTGGTATGTCAACCGGTCTAGGAGAAGGAAAACTAAATTCATACTCTTAAAAATTAACCTTGTGTCGAATCCTGGTCTTCTATTGGTGGAGTTTATATATATATATATATATATATATATATATATATATATATATATATATAATATAACATACTATTGCTATTACTTAGGTATCGAGCATTCTTTACATTTTACCTTTTAAACAATTCTAGCGGTTATATATATATATATTCTTTTTTTTCTTCTTTTGGCCAAATGTTATAGTGTTAATC
>CM042138.1:110398968-110479555 GCA_023376005.1 Doryteuthis pealeii | reverse complement strand
TTTGCCCCATACTTCTGAACTTGTGTTGCCACATCTAACTAAGCTTAAGTAACATGACTATAATGTGATGGCTAGCAGTTCGATCTTCAGATCAATTTGTTTACTTTTTACTACTGATCGAGTATATCACTTTCCATTGTTTTTTAATCCACTACTGACCCGATGTTAATTATATACCCCTTACTCAGGTATATAATTTGCGAGAAGAGAACGAAGACAGAACGACAGACAGAGTATGAGGAGAGATGATGCGGTTCTTACTGGCTTCTTGTCTAACTTGTTCCTGCTGCTAATTTCGGGTTGGCCATTTCCACAGGGCGATTCTCTGGGTTGTTTCTTCTGGGCTGGGTGTCTGCTCATTCTTATTTTAAATTAACAACAATGAATGTTATTGTTTCTTTTATTGCAATTTAGTTAAACACCCAGCCCAACAAACCACGGGAGTGAGATCCGATTCCTGAGAGGACATTTCTTTTGTGAGTGATCGGTCGGCAACTGAACTAAACTATCTCACAACTTCTATGTGCGTTTCAGGCAAGGCCCAAAGAATTGTCACCACAAATCAATCATAACTAACGGTTGGTAATTTTTCCACTCAACCCTCATTATTTGAATTCTAACGCAACTTCGTTTTACTATAAGAATGCATTGGAAAAGTTTTTCCTATAGAATTTATCTAAATACAGTAAGTACATTAATTCAGTAGCTACCTTTTGAATTATGTAACGATGTAATCGCCAAGATAACTCCATGATTTCTATGTCAGTTTCTTGCTGGAATAATCTATCGAGTGAATTGACTTTCTATTGTGATAAGTACCACTTAGTAATTATTGTATTTTCCCATTCCACGATAGAAAATTGTTCTTTTTGCTTTTTTCAGGACGGTTAAATTGTCAATTCTTAGGTAGTTGCATCTTTTCTCGTCGGTAGGGCGCTTGACTAGGAATCGGAAGGATCCTGGTTCCGATACCGCGCCTCGCCAACTCAGCGAATGAGTAAGATAGCACGGGATCTGGCGGTAAAACTGGAGGAGCTGATGGTAGGTGTTGCGTGCCACCTCAGACCCAAAACGATATCCTTGATCTAGGCGCAAGTTGAAAAGGATAGACTTCCCGCTGTCTGGCTGATACCGAGTTTAGGTCACCCGACGACTTTATTTTACTTACTTACTGAGAGCAAAAGGGGTCAATGTTTTCTCAGAAAAATATAATTTCCAGATCTAATCCAGATTGGAAAATTTAGGGAATCACTATCTAAAAACAAAAACAAATAGTTATATTAAGGCTCCATCACCACAAAGAGTGTTACTTTAACTACCGTTTAAGAAAGTTGGAAAAACTTTGATAAAGAAATTGCTTTTAGATTAATGAAATCCACTTCTCTTTAATTTTTGATGTTTAAATAAATAGGTTCCGAGTCGATCAGAAATACTGAAGAGGGCCGGAGTTGGACAGTCGTCGAACTATATACAGATGACATTTAAAAATATGAGACAATGGTCCGTAAATCAAAGAATACTAATGAACTCCTATTTCAGAAGATTAGACTATATATATAAGCTGCAAGGTCAAGCTTAGGTGTTAATATTTTTTGTCAATGAATTCATATAGTCTTTTTCCGTGCTACATAGACAAGACTTTATACCATTATATTTCAAATAAGATTTATTGTTTAAAGATGTATCTTTGTGGAGTCTAAATATTTAGCATTGCTAAAAAGAAAATTTTTTGGGTTTTTTGCAATATGAATCTTTGTTAATTTATTATTTACTGTTTAAGTAAAAAAACCCTAAGTAAACATTAAGTAAGTGTATTAATTTCATCATTTTTGCAGATTATACCATGGAAAAGTTCGCAGACTGAGAAAATGATTGGTAAACAATAAAAATTCGTAAAATTGCATTTGCTCATCTCTTGGCGAATCATTAGTGTGATTTTAGATCAAAGCTGTTATATTCCAATTAAAATCTCCATGGTTAATGACCCGCTCATGAACTGCCAAAATATGGGATGTACATATCCCTATAATATCGTTAGCCTGGTTGTCCGTACAGACCCCAGGTGGGAGAAATGTCACGAGACCTCTTGGACCAATGAGAAGCATCGCCATGACACTGCATGAAGAGCAATTACACAGGTTAAAATTTCCTCGATCCTCTTTCTCCCTTGGCCGCAAGACCTTGGCGATGCACTATATTCGCTCCATATCTGGCTTGAAAAGGACCGACTTACTTTCTTCTTTTCTCGACTAGCAGCATTTAAAACACACACCGTGTTAGAATATTGACCAATAACAAAGGACCCTCAACCTTAGCTTTACACACCTCAATGGCTTGAAAGAGAAACTCCCTTTCTAACAACGAAACCTCGCCATGCTATCCTACACATATACGTGCAGCGAAAGTCAACCTCCCACATTGACATGGCAGCGAACATTAATCCGCACTTAACAGTGAATATGAAGTCATACCTTTCCCAGGTGGCTTAATCACCACACCATGAATTTCAAATGCCGGCTTACAGAGACTTTTACATTTTCCGCACAACCAATTTCAGTTTCAAGTTGCGGTTAACTTACACGGCCGACAACAGATATTACCCACATCTTGCTCTATCTAAAGTACGAGTCTCTCCCCTCATACACTTTTCATTCAAACTCCAAACGTACAAATGGCCGACAACCAGCGCAACAAACCTACTATCTCAAGAACCCTCTTAAGCAAGGACTCTCTCACTCTGTATATTCTCCTTCACGATATTTACATGAATATATTTCCCTTGTGTTGTTTAAATGACCTCGTGTTTTTGGTCTTCCTTTGTCATTCACCCTTCCGTCTTCTCTTGACCCATATCCCATGTATTACATGTAGAAACCGGATGTCATAAACGAGTCTAGTAAAATTTGAATCTTTTTTAATAACATCCAACATGTCTCCCTTGCGACCATACAATTTTGTCTTTAACAAGCTAAGCTTAGTAGTGACCTGTGCTGATATTAAATATCATACTTAGGAGAAGTATAAGTTAACTCTTTTCGATTTTTCTTCCGCTCTTTCTCATTCAATAATTTTGCTTGTTTTTATTTTTTATTTTTTATTTTTTTAGAAAATCGCCATATCCCATTTGTAGTTTGCCCTACAAGAAAAATATCTTTTTGGATTATTTTTCTACAAACTCCGTTCGCCCTCAGCAAAGTTTTTTTTTTTATACTCGCGATTACTATTCCCCATCCTCCCACACTTCTCAGTTTCTTTCTTCTTTGAATTATATTCCATTCAATGGTCAATATCCACCCAAAGCTTCTGGTGCAAGACGATTTACTATGAACTAACCCTGACCTCGGAGTTGAACACTTGTGGGAACTCTGGGAACCAAGAAAGAAATGGTTTGAAGAGGATTCAACTCTGATTGGATAAGAAATATTAGGTCTGGTATTTGTTAGCTTCAAACAGTTTGATCTTGACTCGAAACAAACAGTTGCACAAGTAAGGCTTAGAATTTAGACTTCCGCGGATTTTAAACCCTCAAGTCACTTTGATAAAGAATTTCCTCCGACCAAAATTACTCAGGGAAAAAGGTGGTCCGGCTCTTTTTTTCTTTTTCCTTTTGAAATCTTACTGTAATAAACATTCGAATCTAACACATAAAATGTGTTTGTCAACTCTTTTGATCACTCGAAAGTAAATGGAAATCATAGTTTTTGAATCCTGTCTGGATTTAATGACAATCTTTGAGTCACCAACAATGTAACATAAAACTTCATCCGATCCGAATGTTTAGACAATACAAAATTGGGACTACGGGTAGACTTTACAACCACAATGTCAAAGGTGTCCTAAAGTAAAGCCTAAATGTTCCAAGGAAAATAAAAAAGATATATGTCTTCTAAAATGTGTTTATTTATCTAAAAAAACATAGCTTAAAACTCATAAAAACCGATCTTCATTTTTCATTTCACTTTTTGAAAGATTTACGGCTTTATTTATTTCATTTTTGTAAGAAGTGTTTATTTTGTTTGGGCCGCTCGGTACAAACAGTTATTGTCATAGGAAATGGACACGGCGACCCCAGTTCAATCCTGGGCTGTTTGCATTTCATATAGCGCTAATAGTCTTGGAAAAGGTATGAATAACTATTCTCCCCGAACATGGGTAAATAGTACGTTAACTACGCTCTTTAATCTTTGTATGGCAACCTGTCTAGGTGAAGGAAATACCTGAATTTAAACCAGTTAAACCCCGCTTAAAAGTGACCTTGTGGCGCATTAATACTGTGCGAAGGGGTTAGGTAAATACATATGTTGTATTAATTACAACATTTTTAAATCGAAAGAAAGATCTACAATAATAGAATGTTATTTTTAGTTCCATTTTTGTGCAATTATTATTATGCATGTATTCACTATTTGCTTATAAATAATTAAATATTGTTTATCATAATTTATTTAAACTTATTAGGTTCACATAATCTCCGCCTCAAGAAAATTTCAAAGTTTCAAATTTGTGTACTTATTATTATACTGATATTCCGTTCAATTTCTCATGGTAGACATAAATATACTAAGTATCATCTATCTAATACAAATTACATCTTAAAAAAAGAAAAGGAAAACAATTCTCATATTTAACTTTTCGTTATTTTATGCGGGCCGAAAATGTCCAGATTTCAATGTTATTAGATTATAAAAGTACAACCTGTTAAAGAACGGAATGTAAAGACAGAATAGATCGGATAATTGTATTTAAAAAGTATTTGGATTAAGGGATTAAGGTATGCAGTTACGAAGATATAATTTCTTTGTCTTTATTCTTAGTCATAAAAATTGGCGCAATCTGAGTATTAAGAATATTAATGACGAAATTATTTCAGGTAATACAGTTAGTTCAGTGAGCGCCGTAAGAGTTGCTTATATTGTGTGTGTGTTGCTGTGTGTGTGGTGTGTGTGTGTGTGATGATGATTAAGTGTTGTCCTAAAATTTGGGGACCTAAATTTGCATCCAGTGGCTCCGGACCTTCAAATGACATGCAACCCCATATCATGCCTGAAAGAATTAATTATCTCATAAAAGCTCGAGAAAGGACAACAGAGTAATAGTTCTGATATTTTCTGTTAAGGAATTCCCTAATTCTTTCTCAACATTGATTTATTCTTATGATATTTCCTCTGGCTGCTTTGTCAAAAAGTATAACATACTATAAGAGAGACATGATTTCGTAGGCCACATTCAAAAGGTAGGCCACATACTATAATGTACCAAATATCCGTTAAAAATAACTAGGTTGAATTATTCTGATATAATGGTAATTCAAATAATTCAACCTAGTTATTGTTTAACGGAATATTTGGTACCATTATAGTATGGGCCTACTTTTGAATGTGGCTTACGAAATCATGTCTCTCTTATAGTATGTGGCCTACCATAAAAAGCATATTATAAAGTTATATTAATAACTGCTAACCCTAACCCTATTCAGAATTTTAGAATTAAATAGATCTCTGATTCATGTAAATTTGGATAAATTATTTTTTAATTATTCTTATTTACACAGGTTATGACTATATTGCATTTCTTGAATTGAATATATGAGAAAAATATTTAGTTTCATAAATTGCCTACTATCTTTAATCTATAAATATACTGTTCTGAGGTAGGGCACATTCAAACCGGGTAGGCGATATACTATAACAGAATATTTTAAAAAAATAGGCCACATACTATAACGGCATCGACTATTTTATGAAATCAGAATGTTCAGCTATTAAAGAAAAAATGATTTTCGTCTTAACTGTAATTAGTTTATTTACTGCTAAATAAAAAAAATAAATAAATGATTTGTTTTTCATAGTTTTTACTAGGGGTAGTAACTGTGAAAAATATATGGGAGTAAATGTTAGAAAAAAAATCAAAAGTAAAAACTGCACAAGAAGTTACAAAGACAAAGAATGCTAGAACAATTCTTAATCCTTATTACTTACAAATTACGTAGGAATGGTGATTCGGCATCCTAATTTGCCTATTTGTGGAATGATTAGCTTTAAACACTCAATTTTCCCGCTTTTCCTCGTTCAGACGCCCATTAAGTAATTGACTATGAATCGCCAAATGTTTTTTGTAATTCAGTGCTTAAACATGGGCAGCATCTTGTAAAACAGTTGTCAGATTTGTTAACTTGTAAAACATTCTCTTTTATTTCGCACTTCATAATTGTATTCTGCATTAAATTGTCGAATAAAGAGAAGTCTACACTGATAGTATGTCCCACTAAACAGATTAGTCTCTGATTTGTGCTGATAACATTTCGTCAAATAAACTTAAGAGTCATTTACTCGGAGAGAAAAAGAAGAAACGTTACTCACTTCGTGAGTAGAAACCGAACAGAAAACGATGCTATAAGACCAAACCCGATACATACATGGTTTAAATATAGCTTGTCATGAGGTCACCCATATATATATATATATTTATCAATCCTTCCAGCTGAGCAGGATGTGACACAAGGTCATTTTTCTAATGGTTTGAATTCAGAGTTTTCCTTCTAGACTGGTTACGTAGCCATGGTTAAAGAGACCAGTCTCGCCTTGCTATTACCATAGCTGGAGGGAGAAATTGGATTTATATCTTTCAGGGTATTACCGCCAGTGAAATGCCAACAGCTTCGTACAGGAATTGAATTCGCGTTGACCGAGTCCATTTCCTACGACCCTAACCCTTAGACCACGCGCCTCCTACTTCATATAAGTCTGAACATGACCGTCACTGCTTAATTCTAAGATGTAAAGGGACCTGTCTTTCAGCGTGACTAAATTTGATTAAGTTTTTTGAACCGGGTAACATAATTTGTATATTCTTATTTTTAAAATCGTTTATTCATAAAAGCAGGTTAGAAAAATAAGATAGAAAATGAATATGTTTGCTGATTTCATTTTTACAATTACTTTTCAACACCTATTTTTTTTTTTCTTTTTTTAAAAGCAAAGCGGTTTTTTAATTGATAGTTTTAGAATTTTTCTCTGTTGCAATAGTTTTGTTAAACTTCTGATATATGTATTCTTCCAAAGTTTTGTCATGTCCGTTGAAATTTCGTGGTAACATCTAGTATGTTGAAACGCTAGAAAAAGGGTGCTCTTCCAATATGTGACTTCGAAGGTTTGTGACTACTATTGATCTACTATTCATGGCAGTGATCTACTGGGGAAAAGGAAGACAGGGTTAGGGTTATGGTTAGGGTTAGTCTAATGGGAAAAATAATATGTAGTTAACTCGGTAGATCACATATTGGAATGTAAACAAATCGGTAGATCAACTATTGGACTAGAAACCATTCGGTAGATCACATATTAAGAAGAGCACCAAAAAAAGAATGTGACCGAACATAAGTCTAATACAAATCTTTGTCGAATAAAGACCTGACAGTCATGCAAATAGAGTTTTTGATTGGAAGCGTACATGAAGTAGTCTAAAATTAGTAATAACCCACAATTATTAAGAATATTTTGAGCAAATGACTTGTTAATCGATTAATTAATAATTATGCATCGCAATAGGGATCGGTAATCACTATTTCCGAAAAGTATTCACTTGCATGTTTGTTTTAAAGAATATAGCTTTGATCCAGGACATGATTCTTCAAAATTTGGATATTATTTGGTTAAGATCAATGGCAAACATTTCATCACTTACCAAACATAGAAACTTATATCTCCAAAAATATTGAAATATCACTGTTTAAGTGGTAGGCTTTGTTACTCAAAAAGATTGTCCCCACCCCACCCAAAAAAAGTATTTGCTTACACAGTTTTATTTTCAGGAGTATGGAACTTCAGGAGTATGACACTTTCAGGAGTATGGAAGCGAGATAATTTAACCATTCCACTGGACAACACATTTTGTTTGTTTGTTTTATGATGTTTAATGTTGTCAAATGAAGGACTTGCAGAAATTCTTTAACAATTATCTTCATTAGTTTCTCAAATGCATCATCTAAATATGAAAAAGATTATTGTCAAATATATTCTTCAAGTGTTAGATTGTTGTAGAATTTCCTAAGGCAGCTAAAGATTTATGACTAAAGGTTTGGAAATTATTTGAGAACATTAGCATGGATGTTGGTAAAGAGGGTGCATCAGAGTTTCAACTTCTCTGATTGAATCCGCCATGTGAGGGAGTGATGAGTAGTAAGACCCGAAATTTCCCGAGGAACCAAGGATTGACATCATTGATGATGCCTTCAAAATGTGGTAATGAGCGTATAATTTAAAGATTAACATTTTTAGTTAAGTATTACCTTCAATCCCCTAGTTTATACAAATACCGAGCAAGTCGTAGATGTTACGTAACCCTGGGCCAATAAAAAAGAACAATTCCTAAAAACACAGAGCGATTCTGGAAAGGAGGTGGCCTAATAATATGTAAGGTCTCCCGGTGGAAAAGATATAGTGTTGCAAGACTTGACATCTGTAAGGATACAGGTGTAACATCACTAATGACCTCCTTTAGTGCATTTCGGTGATGTTTAACAAGACTGGGAAGTATTTTTCTTCATTTTCCGGAAATAAATCAAATTATATGTGTGAAATTTGTGACTATATGATTTGTGTAATAAAACCTTCTATTATTCTCAAAATTATCGTTACTCTGGTCTCATTAATTATTAGTGGCTGTTATCTAAAAATGTTTGCCACGGATAGTTTCCGATGAACAACGGATGCTTGGTATCAAACTCGTGAGCTTTGCAGGCGAGATCCGCATCTTTGTTGAACGTGAGAACAAATTTGTGGGAGGACGTGATTGAATTAATTAGATAAACTTCTGGTGTTTTTTTTCCCTTCCGCCGCACAAGCTTACCGTGTGAGTAACGCAAACTCTTGCTCAGTATGTAACACAGGCGTAAATAATATTCTAGAGTGTCAAATAAACAGTTGCTATTTGATCCAGCTGACAGGAAGAAGCACTAGTCACAAACCATCATAATTTGTTTTTCCAAATGTGTACATTTTCTTGAACTGGTCTCAAAAAAGAAGAGTATGTATCGCTTTTTCTCAGTGGATTGAGGAGCGAAGACACACTTTATTATTAATAGATATAAGTTGTAACCCCCACCCAAATGATCGAGGGCGTTTTCATTTCAATCCCAAACAACTCAGTTTACTTTTCTAAAGCCGGAAGCCAACTGCTTCACCAGATCCCAAACACCATTAGAATCTATCTACATTCTTAGACCTATTCTCTCTTAATCATATTCATTATGAGTTCTCATGCTAAAAGGTAATTACCCATAATCCATGACTATCAGTCATAATTTCCGCCATTATTTGAGTTCGAGATAAATATCCGCTGTACAACACCACATCTCGTGTCTCGTTATTTTACAATAAGTTTGATTAGAGTGGCTGCTGTGTTATTATTTACGAAGTATTCCTTTGTCTGCCACGAAGGCTTCAGATTGCTCACAGTGCCTTGTATTGTTGGATATTTTTACATATAAGGTGGCTGTGGCCCATCACTTAAATTTATAGACTTCTGTGTGGGCCCTGGATTAAAGCCAGCCCATCAACACGTTCGAATACGTGTTAGTTAACTATTTAATCACCGATCTTGAAAGCCGTTCATTTACGGGTTTCGACACAGACGAACGGATCAGCAATCAAACGATTCTGCCTAACACCGAGGACAACCAAGGACTCTGCTTAACACCAGGATTCTTCACTAAGAACAACCAAAGGATTCTACTAGGCGAGGAATAACCAAGGATTCTTCACTAAGGGACAACCGAGAATCACTAACACAAGGACAAAGATCTCCACTGTAAAGTGCTCTCACCTGCATAGTAACAAAAATAGTAACAGATGTTACTAAGCGGTCGCCCATCTAAGTACCGAACGGGTTCATCACTGTTTAATATCGATGATTACCCCCCCCCATCTTGTGTTGTTATTATACCTTAAAAGCATGAAAACTGTATCTTTAGCCTAAATTCTTAATGTGGGATATCTGTTTTCGTACCAATGTTCTATGCTTTAGTACCCAAATTAAAAATTAACAAATCACCCGATATTTCCTTAAATAAAAAAGGTTTGAATATTCATATGCCACTGTCTGTTATTGCTTATTAGTTTTTTCTTCTTTCTATTATCATTTTTATTTATTTATTTCTCGAGGCTATCACGATTTAATCATTATAGTGTGCTGTATATGCCCATCACCTAAAACTTCATTAGATGAATAACGGTTAGCTGAATGATGTCAGACAGCCGTTCTAACAAATTAATTATTAAGGAAGTATAGAAACAGAAATCATATGACGGGTTATGTGTTAATGACGTAACATTGACTGAAGGAAAACAAACAAGAACACGAGAAAAAACAAAACAAAAACAAATCTGACATTTCATCCATATGGCAATCATAAAATGTGTGCGAAGCCCGCTGTCTACACTCGTGCACCTTTGTTGTACAATGTCGATGGCCCCACGTTTCAAGTTCTGTGCTGGCCGATTCGAAATGTACAAGCTAGAGACAGGCTCTCAAGGATAAAAAGCACAACACAAAAGTTTGATAACAGGGCGCTAATGGAGGAGGAAGGTGTGAAACTTTGTGCAGTTTGAGGTGGAGCAGAATATACTTAAGTCTATGTTGTCAGCTGGCAAGAAGTTCCTTAATTATAAGTCGATTGCTGTTTTACTTATGTGGATCTCTGCCTATTTATATCTATCTTCTACTGGGATGACACTCTTACTCCAACGGCCGGTCTGAGAAACTACTGAAGAGGCTTGAACCGTTGAATATATGCAGATTCAACCTAAACCACACTCTGCATTCGACCACCAGCAACGGTACTAAATTTTTCTTCTTAGGCATCGAGACTACAATTTCTGCTAAAACTATAACCATTAGTTTTTTATATCAGTCTCAGTGTCCAATCTTCAGTCATTAACTTTTCAAGACCCATTTTCTCTTAAAAACTAGCAACTTAAAGATATTATCTCTAATGGTTTAAAATCATGGTGGCTGTATCTTTTTATACTCCTTGAACTTTACCTGACTGACACTTATACATACCCCTATACATATGCCTGGACTTAACACATTTTATTTTTCCCCTCTTTTCTTCTCTTATTCTTCTGACCTTATTCTCACTTACCATTGTATCACAAATGCACAAAGTTTGCAACTAGTTTCTTGCTGTTACACAATACAAGAGACTTCCCGGGATTCGGTCATTTAGATAACGTCTACAACCAAACCAAAACTATGAGATGTATATTCTAATTGAACGACATAAGTGAGATGACCAAGTTTTTAAGAAATTTGGCTTTTAAGAGTTTGGCTTAGATTTGGCACTAAGTCAGAAGTATGGGACATACACTGAAAAATGAAATCTCTGATCTCAGCCCAGTTCACTTATCATTACACTAGGCATTTTGTCTAGACTTTCAGAATAGTAGAGTTACGAAGCTTGAATTAATTTGACATAATGAGCAAACGGTAGTATCATAATAGAAAGCACATTTTTCTTTACTCTGTATTAAATATTTTGACTATTTCATTCTTAGTTGAATCAATAATATATGCAATGAAAAGGCACTTTCTTAAAATAGACTTAAATTCCTCAAATACCAAAACTGAAAATTCCATCACTTCCACGAAAACGCCCCATCTTTGTTTCCAAATAAACAGAGGCGTCACCACAGAGATCTGTTAACACCGTAAGGCATATAAGAGACGTGGGTCGATATTTGTGCAAGAAAATAATATTATATCGTTTCATCGCTTGAATTGTGTTTTCACCAGTGAAAAAATATTTTTCCCATCTAGATTTCATTGCACCGCACGGATATTGGTACTGAAAAATGCTCAAGCAAATTTTCAATCAAAAAACTTTTCGTTCGGCTATTAAAGCATCCGTTTACTGATAAACCCTACTATTGCTATAGTGATTTTCATTCGTTCACCCTCACCTTCTACCAGAACAAGTGCTAACCAAAGTTAAATATTTTCCGGGCCTCCCACAGGCCGGATTGACATAAAGTCTTTTTACGTGGGGAGTTTGGTTTGGTGTTTGTTTTGTTTTGTTTTATGGCATATCAACCTTAGTGGTCATTTAATGCCGACAACGTTTTGAAATAAAGTCATTTCTTAATGGATACTCAATGTTTTTTAATAAACAAATTGTTCTATTTAAACCATAGATGGACCCTAACAGGTACTTACCACTCTGGGTCAGAGTGGACCAGGGAGCAATGGTGATGAAACGGGTGCTCCATATCTCCCCAAACCTCCAAAACTGGAACTTCACCATCAGTAGAGCTTAACGTCATTTTCAGGAATGTAGACCCTCAGGCCGCCGCCTTCTAGCACCCATATGATGAAAAAGGTTGAGGCGTGTCACAAGGGCAATAGGGCTGGTGCAATCATATAATTGCTAGGGCTTGACATGACCAGCGATTGATCGGGAGGATATGCGAAGTAACGTAAAAACCGAAGCTCATCCGAGGCTAGTGCAGAAATGCATGGTCTTTTGGAGGCACCTTAGTGCTGGACGATAAACTTACCCATTTTAGGAGAGGCTAGGTGCTTCCGGGGCTAAGGCCCGATGGGACCAGGTGAGTAATTCTTAGCTTACCTACCTACTCCGATGTCGAAGCTCTGGAGCAAGGAAGACCATTACATATTCTTCTGCACAGAGGGGAGCAAAATGAACCTCTTCTATCTTTTATGAACTCCTCTGATTACTACTAGTATCGCCCATAAATAAACACAACACATTTTTTTCAAAAGCTACCATGCTTTGATACTTCTAGTGGAACATTATGCAATAAAAACGGATATACATAGGTATCATTATCAAATTCTACTGCATTAACAGCCTGTAACAAAAATATTAAATAGCAAAAATATATGTAAGGTTAGTACTAATTTTTGGATATTTCTGATTACGTTGTAGATTGGTACCAAAATTTAATGATATCTGTTTGATCGATAATGCTCATTGAATAACATGCATCGTTTATCCTTGATTTAATTTTTTTTAATGTTAGGAGTGGACTTGATTTATGGGCGACACTGTAAATACATATATGCGCTATATCTGTTTACAGGTCAATGTTCATTATGAATGACATAATATTAACTCCAAGAAGCTCATGGGTAAATGTTAAAGTCAGGAATGACTGCGTCCCCGAGTTCAAATCCTGGACGTGGTAATTGCATTTCACTTAGCGCTATACCCTTGGGAAAGTATGAATCCTACTTTCCCTCCAGCTATGGGTAAATAGTGGCAGAGTGGGCTCTTTTAACCTTGTTAGTCAACCGGTCTAGGATGAAGGAAAAATCTGAATTTAAGAGTTGGTAAATTATATATATATATAACTTCCAATATTATTCTAGTAAAGTCTGTTTGGGAGTTTAAAATTTCACTTAAATCTCAGACTCAGATTTGTAGTAACTGTCAGGGTCCCATCTATGGGTCTAATAGATCACTTCTCTATTAATAATGGAGATCGCTTCCGGTTTTGTCTGTAACAAAAACTACGTCACTGCTTGCGTCACATTACCCAATCGTCATAAACATAGAATAAATACACTTAAAATTTGAACATGCAACATTAGACAGTCCTCATTGTTTTTTAAAACAAGGTTTAATAAATACATGACTGGTATTATATATCTATATATAGTTTGTTTTATTTCTAATACATATTTAAGTTTACATTTCAAATTGTTTTATTTTTAATCCTTAATGAATTTTGTGATTTTACTTACTTAGGGTACAAACTCGCTGACATTGAATTTTTAACTCCCACCCCTCAGGCAATATGTTTCAAAAATGTATTTTTACATCGCCGAGGGTGTTTATTATTTTGCTTAATTGAGATAATGTTTAAAATAATTTTGATCTACATTCATCAATTGGCTTTTAAAACATGGATATTGAAATTATGAAGTGTTACTTAATTAAAATGGTTGTGACAAATATATATTCGTACTGGTGAATAATTGAAAACTGACTTTGGCATAAAATAATCCAACAATGATTGATATGATGCAAAAAAATATATAAATAAATAAAAAAACAAATAACCAACTTTCTTTTGTTCTTCGTGGTGATTGGTAGAGAAATATGGCTTTAAGCGTAATATTCTCTAAATGTCTATAAGTACATCAGACACTTTACCTCTTCTTTATTTATCTCACATAGCTTTGTCGACCCTTTTGCTCTTTGTTTTAGATAATTCTACATATACATTTCTACTTTCTGTTTTTTAGATATAAATTCTAGTAGCGTTAAGTAGAAATCTACGTTGGTGCCAACTCCATTTTTATGAGAATTTCTCCTTTTCTTTTTTTTTCCTTTTTTCTTTTTTTCTTCTTTTCTTTTCTTTTTTCTTTTTTTTCTTTCTTTTTCTTTTTTTTTGACATATTTTATATCGTTCAAGGCTAAATTATGCACGCAGACGAAATTGTTTTCTCAAAGGAGAGGGGCAAACGAACATAATAGGAAAGCGCAACACCCCTCCTTATATATATATATATATATATATATATATACATATATATATATATACTAGAAAAACGTGACCCGTTGTGTCATCCATTGAGCATTGGGTAGATAATATGATCAGAAAAGAAGTGAGTTTGCAAAGCGAATTAATTCTAATTAAAGCAAGTTTAATAAGTGAGTTATTTTATTCAAAACTTTCTGATTTAATTAGGTATTTCTGGTATGGTAAATTGATATATAAATTCATTTAGAATATGAAACACCTAATTCCAAGTTTCAAATTTCATATTTTTAAATTCTAACACATATTATTTTATAAACTATTTTAATTAATTATCGTTTTCTAATAATTCTGTAAAAAAAAAAATCTATTGAAAATTTACCCCCCCCCTTTTAAACAAGAAAATATCGACGTGTATTTTTATAAGATAATAGCCAATTAAATAATTATCAGGAAGAGTAAAAAAAAAAGATCTCCAAAAATTATTTTTTTAGTCTTTATTTTGAATTTATTTCCGATTTTCCGGTACTTAATTTCTACCAGGATAGCTCCCTTAATTCTTTTGTTTTCTAGTCACACCTTTTGGTCTTTTGCCTTTTTATTTATACTGTAATCAATTTTGTAAAACCCCACCGATATTTTCACACCAAAAATAAGGGGGGGTAGGTCCAAAGTTAAGTGTCCTGAAAAAAATCAGAAAATTTTGAAATAATATTCATTGATAAATCAATACTGAAAATTTCCTTAAAATTGGATAATTCCCTGATGTTTGTTTGTTTTGTTTTTTTTCAATTGGAGGGGTTAAATTCATTTTGTGAAATACGGATTTTACAGCAACTTTGGCAGTGCTTAGTATTGATGTTTTTATTTTCGAAACTCGGTCGTATTTATTTAAAAATTCGTGACAGTTGTTTTGACTTAAGATAAAAGAAATACCGAAGAAAGGATATTTTAAAGGGGTAAAATATGTACATTTAGTTGTCGGTTGAAATAACTCTCTGAACTCAACATCGACGTCACTTGTCTTCAGGAAACACGAAATGGCCGAGAATGGCAAAATCAAGGAGGCAAACTACGCCTTTTTCTGGTAAGGAAAACCCTCAGAGGAATCCCGTCAGCATGGGCGTCGTGCTTCGCCAGGAAAATACTCTCACTACTTGCATCGAATCCCCGTCAAACTAGCAGTGAGAGAATCTGCACCCTAACGAATGAGAACGCCCTCAGACCAGTGAGCATCATCAATGTGACACCCCAAACCTCTACGCCACTCCTGATGAAAAAGACTAATTCTATAAGAACCTGAATGTGATGATAACGGGTATTCCGAACACCGAGGACCTCTACTGTCTGGGACCTTAACGCGGGAGTGAGAGCTGACCACAAGACTTGGCCTACTTGTCTTGCTGTCCATTTGACGGAACAAGATGAATTAGAAAGATCAGAGACTGCTAGAGTTGTGTGCCTATGCGGGACCAAACGGCTTTCAAGTGTGCTGACATTCATCGGGTGTCATGAGAGACATCCGCGTTCTCACCTCTGGCACCAACTAGACTTTGTCATTACGAGACATGAGAATCTTGCAACAACCCCTCACTCGCACGACCACAGGCAGACAATACTAGGGTGTGCCAGAGTGAGAAACGGCGGATGTCTCATGACACCCGATGAATGTCAAGCACACTTGAAAGCTGTTTGTCCCGCATAGGCCACACGAAACTCTATGCAGTCTCTGATTCTTTCTAATTCATCTTGTTCCGTCAATGGACAGCAAGAAAGTAGGCCAAGCTTGTGCGTCAGCTCTCACTCCCGCGTTAAGCTCCTCGAGCAGGTATTTAGGTCTCGGTGTTCGGAATACCCGTTATCATCCACATTCAGTTCTTAAGAATTAGTCTTTTTCATCAGGGGAGTGGCGCTAGAGGTTTGGTGTTTGTACACATTGATGATGCTCACTGGTCTTGAGGGCTTCCTCATTCGTAGGGCTGCAGATTCGCTCACGCTAGTTGACGGGGATTCGAGCAAGTAGTGAGGTTTTATCTGGCGAAGCCGACCGGCCATAGCATGACGGATTCCTCGAGAGGTTTCCTTACCAGAAAAAGCGTAGTTTGCCTCCTTGATTTTGCCATTCTCGGCCATTCGTGTTTCGAAGACAGTGACGCGATGTTGAAGTTCGAGAGAGTTATTTCAACGACAACTAAAATGATACATATTTTACCCCCCTCTTTAAAATATCCTTTCTTCGCTATTATTCCTTTTATCTTTAATGCAAAAAACTGTCACGAATTTTAAATAAAATACGACCACGTTCGAAAAAAAACAATCGAATACTAAGCACTTGCCAAAGTTGCTGTAAATCCGTATTTCACAAAATGAATTTAACCCCTCCAATTGAAAAAAAAACGAAAACAAACAACATCAGGAATTTCCAATTTTAGAAATTGTCCAGTATGATTTATTCAATGAATATTATTTCAAAATTTGTTCTATTTTTTCAGGACACTTAACTTTGACCTACCCCCCCCCTTATTTTTGGTGTCGGTGCAATATCGGTGGGTTTTAAAAAATTGATGTACAGTATAAATTTAAAAAGGCAAAGACCAAAAAGGTGTGACTAGACAAAAGAATTAAGGGAGCTATCCTGGCAGTGAAATTAAGTACTTATATCGAAAATCGAAAATAAATTCAAAAAAAGACTAAAAAAATAATTTTTGGAATCTTTATTTTTTACTCTTTCTGATAATTATTTAGATTGGCTATTATCTTTAAAAATACACAGTCGATTATTTCTTGTTTAAAAGGGGGGGGGTAAATTATCAATAGAGTTTTTTTTTTTACAGAATTATTAGAAATCGAAATTAATTAAAATAGTTATAAATTAATAATGTTGTTAGAATTTTAAAATATGAAATTTGAAACTTGGAATTAGTGTTTCATATTCTAATGAATTTTATATACAATTTACCATACCAGAAATACCTAATTAAATCAGAAAGTTTTGAAATAAAATACTCGCCTTATTTAAACTTGCATTTTTTAGATTAATTCGCTTTGCAAACTCACTTCTTTTCTGATCATAATTATCTACCCCAATGCTCAATGGATGACCAACGGGTCACGTTTTTCTAGTATATATATATATATATATATATATTAATATATATATATATAGGAGGGGTGTTGCGCTTTCCTATTATGTTCGTTTGCCCTCTTCTTTTGAGAAAACAATTTTCGTCTGCGTGGCATAAATTTAGCCTTGAACGATATAAAAATATATGTCAAAAAAAGAAAATAAAAAAAAAAAGAAAAAAAAGAAAAAAGAAAAAGAAAAGAAGAAAAAAAGAAAAA
Organism: Doryteuthis pealeii; assembly: GCA_023376005.1. Lineage (NCBI taxonomy): Eukaryota > Metazoa > Mollusca > Cephalopoda > Myopsida > Loliginidae > Doryteuthis > Doryteuthis pealeii. Next base: position 110,461,709 of record CM042138.1, on the reverse strand, counting down.
AAGGAAAAAAAAAAGAAAAGGAGAACTTCTCATAAAAATGGAGTTGGCACCAACGTAGATTTCTACTTAACGCTACTAGAATTTATATCTAAAAAACAGAAAGTAGAAATGTATATGTAGAATTATCTAAAACAAAGAGCAAAAGGGTCGACAAAGCTATGTGAGATAAATAAAGAAGAGGTAAAGTGTCTGATGTACTTATAGACATTTAGAGAATATTACGCTTAAAGCCATATTTCTCTACCAATCACCACGAGAACAAAAGAAAGTTGGTTATTTGTTTTATTTTATTTATTTATATATTTTTTGCATCATATCAATCATTGTTGGATTATTTTATGCCAAAGTCAGTTTATCAATTATTCACAGTACGAATATATATTTCACAACCATTTTAATTAAGTAAACACTTCATAATTTCAATATCCATGTTTTAAAAGCCAATTGATGAATGTAGATCAAAATTATTTTAAACATTATCTCAATTAGCAAAATAAATAAACACCCCTCGGGCGATGTAAAAATACATTTTTGAAACATATTGCCTGAGGGGTGGGAGTTAAAAATTCAATGTCAGCGAGTTTGTACCCTAAGTAAGTAAAATCATCAAATTCATTAAAGGATTAAAAAATAAAACAATTTGAAATGTAAACTTTAAATATGTATTAGAATAAAACAAACTATATATAGATATATAATACCAGTCATGTATTTATTAAAACTTGTTTTAAAAAAACAATGAGGACTGTCTAATGTTGCATGTTCAAATTTTAAGTGTATTTATTCTATGTTATGACGATTTTGGGTAATGTGACGCAAGCAGTGACGTAGTTTTTGTTACAGACAAAAACCGGAAGCGAATCTCCATTATTAATAGAGAAGTGATCTATTAGACCCATAGATGGGACCCTGACAGTTACTACAAATCTGAGTCTGAGATTTTAAGGTGAAATTTTAAACTCCCCAAACAGACTTTACTAGAATAATATTGGAAGTTAATATATATATATATTTACCAACCCCTTAATTCAGAGTTTTCCTTCTCCTAGACCGGTTGACTAACCAAGGTTAAAGAGCCCACTCTGCCCTACTATTTACCCATAGCTGGAGGGAAAGTAGGATTCATACCTTTCCCAAGGGTATTAGCGCTAAGTGAAATGCAATTACCACGTCCAGGATTTGAACTCGGGGCGACGAGTCCATTTCCCATGACTTTAACCATTACACCATGAGCTTCCTTGGAAGTTAATATATGTCATTCATAACATTGAACATTTGACCTGTAAACAGATATAGCGCATATATGTATTTACAGTGTCGCCCATAAATAAGTCCACTCCTAACAATTAAAAAAAAAATTAAAATCCAAGGATACAAGAATGCTGTTATTTCTAATGGAGCATTATACGATCAAAACAGATATCATTAAATTTTGGTACCAAACTCTACAACACTGTAATCAGAAATATCCAAAAATTAGTACTAACCTTACATATATTTTTGCTATTTAATATTTTGTTACAGGCTGTTAATGCAGTAGAATTTGATAAATGATACCTATGTATATCCGTTTTTATTGCATAATGTTCCACTAGAAGTAATCAAAGCATGGTAGCTTTTGAAAAAAAAATGTTGTGGTGTGTTTATTTATGGGCGATACTAGTAGTAATCAGAGGAGTTCATAAAAGATAGAAGAGGTTCATTTTGCTCCCCTCTGTGCAGAAGAATATGTAATGGTCTTCCTTGCTCCAGAGCTTCGACATCGGAGTAGGTAGGTAAGCTAAGAATTACTCACCTGGTCCCATCGGGCCTTAGCCCCCGGAAGCACCTAGCCCTCTCCTAAAATGGGTAAGTTTATCGTCCAGCGCCTAAGGTGCCTCCAAAAGACCATGCATTTTCTGCACTAGCCTCGGATGAGCTTCGGTTTTTACGTTACTTCGCATATCCTCCGATCAATCGGCTGGTCATGTCAAGCCCTAGCAATTATATGATTGCACCAGCCCTATTGCCCTTGTGACACGCCTCAACCTTTTTCATCATATGGGTGCTAGAAGGCGGCGGCTGAGGGTCTACATGTCCTGAAAATGACGTTAAGCTCTATCTGATGGTGAAGTTCCAGTTTTGGAGGTTTGGGGAATATGGAGCACCCGTTCATCACCATTGCTCCCTGGTCCACTCTGACCCAGAGTGGTAGTACCTGTTAGGGTCCCATCTATGGTTTAAATAGAACAATTTGTTTATTAAAAAAACATTGAGTATCCATTAAGAATGACTTTATTTCAAAACGTTGTCGGCATTAAATGACCCACTAAGGTTGATATGCCATAAAACAAAACAAAACAAACCAAACCAAACTCCCCACGTAAAAAGACTTTATGTCAATCCGGCCTTGTGGGAGGCCCGGAAAATATTTAACTTTGGTTAGCACTTGTTCTGGTAGAAGGTGAGGGTGAACGAATGAAAATCACTATAGCAATAGTAGGGTTTATCAGTAAACGGATGCTTTAATAGCCGAACATGAAAGTTTTTGATTGAAAATTTGCTTGAGCATTTTTCAGTACACAATATCCGTGCGGTGCAATGAAATCTAGATGGGAAAAATATTTTTTCACTGGTGAAAACACAATTCAAGCGATGAAACGATATAATATTATTTTCTTGCAACAATATCGACCCACGTCTCTTATATGCCTTACGGTGTTAACAGATCTCTGTGGTTGACGCCTCTGTTTATTTGGAAACAAAGATGGGGCGTTTCGTGGAAGTGATGGAATTTTCAGTTTTTGGTATTTGAGGAATTTAAGTCATTTATTAAGAAAGTGCCTTTTCAATTGCATATATTATGATTCAACTAAGAATGAATAGTCAAAATATTTAATAACAGAGTAAAGAAAAATGTGCTTTCTATTATGATACATACCGTTTGCTCATTATGTCAAATTAATTCAAGCTTCGTAACTCTACTATTCTGAAAGTCTAGACAAAATGCCTAGTGTAATGATAAGTGAACTGGGCTAGCAGATCAGAGATTTCATTTTTCAGTGTATGTCCCATACTTCTGACTTAGTGCCAAACTAAGCCAAACTCTTAAAAGCCAAATTCTTAAAAACTTGGTCATCTCACTTATGTCGTTCAATTAGAATATACATCTCATAGTTTTGGTTTGGTTTGTAGACGTTAATCTAAATGACCGAATCCCGGGAAGTCTCTTGTAATTGTCGTAACAGCAAAGAAACTAGTTGCAAACTTTGTGCATTTGTGATACAATGGTTAAGTGAGAATAAGGTCAGAGAAAAAAGAAAAGGGGGAAAATAAAATGTGTTAAGTCCAGGCATATGTATAGGGGTATGTATAAGTGTCAGTCAGGTAAAGTTCAAGAGAGTTATAAAAGATGTACAGCCACCATGATTTTAAACCAGTTAGAGATAATATCTTTAAGTTGCTAGTTTTAAGAGAAAATGGGTCTTGAAAAGTTAATGATCTGAAGATTGGAGACACTGAGACTGATATAAAAAACTAATGGTTATAGTTTTAGCAGAAATTGTAGTCTCGATGCCTAAGAAGAAAAATTTAGTACCCGTTGCTGGGTGGTCGAATGCATGAGTGTGTTTAGGGGTTGAATCTGCATATATTCAACCGGTTCAAGCCTCTTCAGTAGTTTCAGACCGGCCGTTGGAGTAAGAGTGTCATCCCAGTAGAAGATAGATAAAATAGGCAGAGATCCACATAAGTAAAACCAGCAATCGACTTATAATTAAGGAAACTTCTTGCCAGCTGACAACATAGACTTAAGTATATTCTGCTCCACCTCAAACTGCACAAAGTTTCACACCTTCCTCCTCCATTAGCGCCCTGTTATCAAACTTTGTGTTGTGTCTTTTTTATCCTTGAGAGCCTGTCTCTAGCTTGTACATTTCGAATCGGCCAGCACAGAACTTGACAACGTGGGGCCATCGACATTGTACAACAAAGGTGCACGAGTGTAGACAGCGGGCTTCGCACACATTTTATGATTGCCATATGGATGAAATGTCAGATTTGTTTTTGTTTTGTTTTTTCTCGTGTTCTTGTTTGTTTTCCCTTCAGTCAATGTTACGTCATTAACACATAACCCGTCATATGATTTCTGTTCTATACTTCCTTAATAATTAATTTGTTAGAACGCCTGTCTGACATCATTCAGCTAACCGGTTATTCATCTAATGATAGTTTTAGGTGATGGGCATATACAGCACACTATAATGATTAAATCGTGATAGCCTCGAGAAAATAAATAAATAAAAATGATAATAGAAAGAAGAAAAAACTAATAAGCAATAGACAGACAGTGGCATATGAATATTCAAACCTTTTTTATTTAAGGAATATCGGGTGATTTTGTTAATTTTTAATTTGGGTACTAAAGCATAGAACATTTGGTACGAAAACAGATATCCCACATTAGAATTTAGGCTAAAGATACAGTTTTCAATGCTTTTAAGGTATAATAACACACACAAGATGGGTGGGGGGTAATCATCGATATTAAACAGTGATGAACCCGTTCGGTACTTAGATGGGCGACCGCTTAGTAACATCTGTTACTATTTTTGTTACTATGCAGGTGAGAGCACTTTACAGTGGAGATTCTTTGTCCTTGGTGTTAGGTAGAATTCTTCGGTTGTCCCTTAGTGAAGAATCCTTGGTTATTCCTCGGCGCTAGGTAGAATCCTTTGGTTGTTCTTTAGTGAAGAATCCTGGTGTTAAGCAGAGTCCTTGGTTGTCCCTCGGTGTTAGGCAGAATCGTTTGATTGCTGATCCGTTCGTCTGTGTCGAATACCCGTAAATGAACGGCTTTCAAGATCGGTGATTAAATAGTTAACTAACCACGTATTCGAACGTGTTGATGGGCTGGCTTTAATCCACGGGCCCACACAGAGTCTATAAATTTAAGTGATGGGCCACAGCCCACCTTATATGTAAAAATATCCAACAATACAAGGCACTGTGAGCAATCTGAAGCCTTCGTGGCAGACAAAGGAATACTTCGTAAATAATAACAACAGCAGCCACTCTAATCAAACTTATTGTAAAATAACGAGACACGAGATGTGGTGTTGTACAGCGGATATTTTATCTCGAACTCAAATAAATGCGGAAATTATGACTGATAGTCATGGATTATGGGTAATTACCTTTTAGCATGAGAACTCATATGAATATGATTAAGAGAGAATAGGTCTAAGATGTAGATAGATTCTAATGGTGTGTTGGGATCTGGGTGAAGCAGTTGGCTTCCGGCTTTAGAAAAGTAAAACTGAGTTGTTTGGGATTGAAATGAAAACGCCCTCGATCATTTGGGTGGGGTGTTACAACTTATATCTATTAATAATAAAAGTGTGTCTTCGCTCCTCAATCCACTGAGAAAAAGCGATACATACTCTTCTTTTTGAGACCAGTTCAAAGAAAATGTAACATTTGGAAACAAATTATGATGGTTTTGTGACTAGTGCTTCTTCCTGTCAGCTGGATCAAATAGCAACTGTTTATTTGACACTCTAGAATATTATATTACGCCTGTGTTACATACTGAGCAAAGAGTTGCGTTACTCACACAAGGTAAGTCTTGTGCGGCGGAAGGGAAAAGAAAACACAGAAGTTTATCTAATTAATTCAATCACGTCCTCCCACAATTTGTTCTCACGTTCAAACAAAGATGCGGATCTCGCCTGCAAAGCTCACGAGTTTGATACCAAGCATCCAGTTGTTCATCGGAAAACTATCCGTGGCAAACATTTTTAGATAACAGCCACTAATAATTAATGAGACCAGAGTAACGATAATTTTGAGAATAATAGAAGGTTTTATTACACAAATCATATAGTCACAAATTTCACACATATAATTTGATTTATTTCCCGGAAAATGAAGAAAATACTTCCCAGTCTTGTTAAACATCACCGAAATGCACTAAAGGAGGTCATTAGTGATGTTACACCTGTATCCTTACAGATGTCAAGTCTTGCAACACTATATCTTTTCCACCGGGAGACCTTACATATTATTAGGCCACCTCCTTTCCAGAATCGCTCTGTGTATTTTAGGAATTGTTCTTTTTTATTGGCCCAGGGTTACGTAACATCTACGACTTGCTCGGTATTTGTATAAACTAGGGGATTGAAGGTAATACTTAACTAAAAATGTTAATCTTTAAATATACGCTCATTACCACATTTTGAAGGGCATCATCAATGATGTCAATCCTTGGTTCCTCGGGAAATTTCGGGTCTTACTACATCATACTCCCCTCACATGGCGGATTCAATCAGAGAAGTTGAAACTCTGATGCACCCTCTTTACCAACATCCATGCTAATGTTCTCAAATAATTTCCAAACCTTTAGTCATAAATCTTTAGCTGCCTTAGGAAATTCATACAAACAATCTAACACTTGAAGAATATATTTGACAATAATCTTTTTTCATATTTAGATGATGCATTTGAGAAACTAATGAAGATAATTGTTAAAGAATTTCTGCAAGTCCTTCATTTGACAACATTAAACATCATAAAACAAACAAACAAAATGTGTTGTCCAGTGGAATGGTTAAATTATCTCGCTTCCATACTCCTGAAAGTGTCATACTCCTGAAAGTTCCATACTCCTGAAAATAAAACTGTGTAAGCAAATACTTTTTTTGGGTGGGGTGGGGACAATCTTTTTGAGTAACAAAGCCTACCACTTAAACAGTGATATTTCAATATTTTTGGAGATATAAGTTTCTATGTTTGGTAAGTGATGAAATGTTTGCCATTGATCTTTAACCAAATAATATCCAAATTTTGAAGAATCATGTCCTGGATCAAAGCTATATTCTTTAAAACCAAACATGCAAGTGAATACTTTTCGGAAAATAGTGATTACCGATCCCTATTGCGATGCATAATTATTAATTAATCGATTAACAAGTCATTTGCTCAAAATATTCTTAATAATTGTGGGTTATTACTAATTTAGACTACTTCATGTACGCTTCCAATCAAAAACTCTATTTGCATGACTGTCAGGTCTTTATTCGACAAAGATTTGTATTAGACTTATGTTCGGTCACATTCTTTTTTTGGTGCTCTTCTAATATGTGATCTACCGAATGGTTTCTAGTCCAATATGTGATCTACCGATTTGTTTACATTCCAATATGTGATCTACCGATTAACTACATATTATTTTCCCATTAGACTAACCCTAACCATAACCCTAACCCTGTCTTCCTTTTCCCCAGTAGATCACATGCCATGAATAGTAGATCAATAGTAGATCACAAACCTTCGAAGATCACATATTGGAAGAGCACCCTTTTTCTAGCGTTTCAACAACTAGATGTTACCACGAAATTTCAACGGACATGACAAAACTTGAAGAATACATATACCAGAAGTTTAACAAAACTATTGCAACAGAGAAAAATTCTAAAAACTATCAATTAAAAAACCGCTTTGCTTTTAAAAAGAAAAAGAAAAAAAATAGGTTGTTGAAAAAAGTAATTGTAAAAATGAATCAGCAAACATATTCATTTTCTATCTTATTTTTCTAACCTGCTTTTATGATAAACGATTTTAAAAATAAGATATACAAATTATGTTACCCGGTTCAAAAAACTTAATCAAATTTAGTCACGCTGAAAGCACAGGTCCCCTTTACATCTTAGAAATTAAGCAGTGACGGTCATGTTCAGAACTTATATGAATCGAGGCGCGTGGTCTAAGGGTTAGGGTCGTAGGAAATGGACTCGTCAACGCGAATTCAATTCCTGTACGAAGCTGTTGGCATTTCACCTGGCGGTAATACCCTTGGGAAAGATATAAATCCAATTCTCCCTCCAGCTATGGGTAAATAGCAAGGCCGACTGGTCTCTTTAACCATGGCTACGTAACCAGTCTAGAAGGAAAACTCTGAATTCAAACCAGTTAAGAAAATGACCTTGTGTCACATCCTGCTCATGCGGAAGGATTGATAAATATATATATATATATGGGTGACCCTCATGACAAGCTATATTTAAACCATGTATGTATCGGTTTGGTCTTATAGCATCGTTTCTGTTCGGTTTACTACACGAAGTGAGTAACGTTTCTTCTTTTTCTCTCCGAGTAAATGACTCTAATAAGTTTATTTGACGAAATGTTATCAGCACAAATCAGAGACTAATCTGTTTAGTGGGACATACTATCAGTGTCAGACTTCTCTTTATTCGACAATTTAAATGGCAGAATACAATTATGAGTGCGAAATAAAAGAGAATGTTTTACAAGTTAACAAATCTGACAACTGTTTTACAGATGCTGCCCATGTTTAAGCACCTGAAATCTACAAAAACATTTGGCGATTCATTAGTCAATTACTTAATGGGCGTCTGCAACGAGGAAAAGCGGGAAAATTGAGTGTTTAAGCTAATCATTCACAAAATAGGCAAATTAGGATGCCGAATCACCATTCCTACGTAATTTGTAAGTAATAAGGATTAAGAATTGTTCTAGCATTCTTTGTCTTTGTAACTTCTTGTGCAGTTTTTACTTTTGATTTTTTTCTACATTTACTCCCATATATTTTTCACAGTTACTACCCCTAGTAAAAACTATGAAAAACAAATCATTTATTTATTTTTTTTATTTAGCAGTAAATAAACTAATTACAGTTAAGACGAAAATCATTTTTTCTTTAATAGCTGAACATTCTGATTTCATAAAATAGTCGATGCCGTTATAGTATGTGGCCTATTTTTTTAAAATTCTGTTATAGTATATCGCCTACCCGGTTTGAATGTGCCCTACCTCAGTAACAGTATATTTATAGATATAAGTAGTAGGCAATTTATTGAAACTAATTATTTTTCTCATATATTCAATTTCAAGAAATGCAATATAGTCATAACCTGTGTAAATAAGAATAATTAAAAAATAATTTATCCATAATTTACATGAATCAGAGATCTATTTAATTCTAAAATTCTGAAATAGGGTTAGGGTTAGCAGTTATTAATATAACTTTATAATATGCTTTTTATGGTAGGCCACATACTATAAGAGAGACATGATTTCGTAAGCCACATTCAAAAGGTAGGCCACATACTATAATGGTACCAAATATTCCGTTAAAAATAACTAGGTTGAATTATTTGAATTACCATTAATTCAAATAATTCAACCTAGTTATTTTTAACGGAATATTTGGTACCATTATAGTATGTGGCCTACCTTTTGAATGTGGCCTACGAAATCATGTCTCTCTTATAGTATGTATACTTTTTGACAAAGCACGCAGAGGAAAATATCATAGAATAAATCAATGTTGAGAAAAGAATTAGGGAATTCCTTAACAGAAAAATATCAGAACTATTACTTTGTTGTCCCTTCTCGAGCTTTTATGAGATAATTAATTCTTTCAGGCATGATATGGGGTTGCATGTCATTTGAAGGTCCGGAGCCACTGGATGCAAATTTAGGTCACCAAATTTTAGGACAACACTTTATACTCACACACACACACACACACACACACACACACACACACAAATATAAGCAACTCTTACGGCGCTCACTGAACTAACTGTATTACCTGAAATAATTTCGTCATTAATATTCTTAATACTCAGATTGCGCCAATTTTTATGACTAAGAATAAAGACAAAGAAAATTATATCTTTCGTAACTGCATCCTTAATCCCATTAATCCACTGATAATCTTTTAAATACAATTATCCGATCTATTCTGTCTTTACATTCCGTTCTTTAACAGGTTGTACTTTTATAATCTAATAACATTGAAATCTGGACATTTTCGGGCCGCATAAAATAACGAAAAGTTAAATATGAGAATTGTTTTCCTTTTCTTTTTTTAAGATGTAATTTGTATTAGATAGATGATACTATAGTATATTATGTCTACCCATAGAAATTGAACGGAATATCAGTATAATAATAAGTACACAAATTTGAACTTTGAATTTTCTTTGAGGCGGAGATTATGTGAACCTAATAAGTTTAAATAAATTATGATAAACAATATTTAATTATTTATAAGCAAATAGTGAATACATGCATAATAATAATTGCACAAAATGGAACTAAAAATAACATTCTATTATTGTAGATCTTTCTTTCGATTTAAAAATGTTGTGAATTAATAACAACATATGTATTTACCTAACCCCTTCGCACAGGTATTATGCGACACAAGGTCACTTTTTAAGCGGGGTTTAACTGGTTTAAATTCAGGTATTTCCTTCACCTAGACAGGTTGCCATACAAAGATTAAAGAGCGTAGTTTAACGTACTATTTACCCATGTTCGGGGAGAATAGTTATTCATACCTTTTCCAAGACTATTAGCGCTATATGAAATGCAAACAGCCCAGGATTTGAACTGGGGTCGCCGTGTCCATTTCCTATGACAATAACTGTTTGATACCGAGCGGCCCAAACAAAATAAACAGCTTACAAAAATGAAATAAATAAAGCCGTAAAATACTTTTCAAAAAGTGAATGAAAAATGAAGATCGGTTTTATGAAGTTTTAAGCTATGTTTTTTTAGATAAATAAACACATTTTAGAAGACATATATCTTTTTTATGTTTCCTTGGAACATTTAGAGCTTTACTTTAGGACACCTTTGACATTGTGGTTGTAAAGTCTACCCGTAGTCCAATTTTGTATTGTCTAAACATTCGGATCGGATGAAGTTTTATGTTACATTGTTGGTGACTCAAAGATTGTCAATTAATCCCAGACAGGATTCAAAAACTATGGATTTCCATTTACTTTCGAGTGATCAAAAGAAGTTGACAAACACATTTTATGTGTTAGATTCGAATGTTTATTACAGTAAAGATTTCAAAAAGGAAAAAGAAAAAAAGAGCCGGACCACTTTTTCCCTGAGTAATTTTGGTCGGAGGAGAAATTCTTTATCAAAGTGACTTGAGGGTTTAAAATCCGCGGGAGTCTAAATTCTAAGCCTTACTTGTGCAACTGTTTTGTTTCGAGTCAAGATCAAAACTGTTTGAAGCTAACAAATACCAGACCCTAATATTTCTTATCCAATCAGAGTTGAATCCTCTTTCAAAACCCTATTTCTTCTTGGTTCCCAGATTCCCACAAAGGTGTTCAATCCCGAGGTCAGGGTTATTCATAGTAATCGTCTGCACCAGAAGCTTTGGGTGGATATTGACCATTGAATGAAATATAATTCCAAAAAGGAAAGAAAACTGAGAAGTGTGGGAGGATGGGGAAAATGTAATGGCAGTATAAAAAAAAAACTTTGCTTGAGGGCGAAGGAGTTTGTAGAAAAATAATCTCAAAAAGATATTTTTCTTGTAAAAGGGCAATACAAATCGGATTATGCGATTTTCTAAAAAAATAAAAAAAAAAAATAAAAACAACAAAATTATTTGAATAGAAAGAGCGGAAGAAAAATGAAAAGAGTTAATTATATTCTCTAAGTATAATTTAATATAGCACAAGGTCACTACTAAGCTTAGCTTTGTTAAAGACAAAATGTATGGTCGCAAGGGAGACATGTTGGATGTTATTAAAAAAGATTCAAATTTTTACCTTAGACTCGTTTATGACATCGGCTTTACATGTATACATGGGGATATGGGTCAAGAGAAGAGGAAAGGGTGAATGACAAAGGAAGACAAACAACACGAGGTCATTTAAAACAACAAGGGAAATATATTCATGTAAGGATCGTGGAAGGAGAGTATACAGAGTGAGAGAGTCCTTGCTAAGGGTTCATGGTAGATAGTAGGTTGTGCGCTGGTTGTCGCCATTTGTAAGTTTGGAGTTGAATGAAAGTGTATGAGGGGAGAGACCTCTACTTTAGATAGAGCAAGATGTGGGTACTATCTGTTGTCGCCGGTGTAAGTTAACCCAACTTGAAAATGAAATTGGTTGTGCGGAAAAATGTAGATAGTCTCTGTAGCCGGCATTTTGATTCATGGTTGGTGATAAGCCACCTGGGAAAGGTATGACCTTCATTTCACATGTTAAGTGGGAATTAATGTTCGCTGCACATGTAATGTGGGAAGGTATGACTTTCGCTGCACGTATAATGTGATAGAGATAGCATGGCGAGGTTTCGTCTGTAGGAAGGAGTTCTCTTTCAAGCCATGAGGTTGTGTAAAGCTAAGGGTTGAGGGTCCTTGTTTATGGTCAATATTCTAACACGTGTGTGTTTTAAATGCTGCTAGTCAGAAAAAAGAGAAAGTAAGTCGGCCTTTAGCCAGATATGGAGCGAATATCAGTGCATCCGCCAAGGTCTGCGGCCAAGGGAGAAAGAGGTCGAGAGAAATATTTTACCTGTGTAATTGCATCTTCATGGGTGTCACTGGCGATGCTTTCTCATTGGTCCAAGAGGGTCTCGTGACATTTCTCCCACCTGGGTCTGTAGGACAACCAGGCTAACCGATATTTATAGGGATATGTACCATCCCATATTTTGGCAGTTCATGAGGGGTCATTAACCATGGTGAGATTTTAATTGGAATATAACAGCTTTGATCTAAAATCACACTAATGATTCGCCAAGAGATGAGCAAATGCAATTTTTACGAATTTTTATTGTTTACCATTTTTCTCACGCGAACTTTTCCCAGGTGACTACCTCTGGCAAAAATGATGAAATTAATACACTTACTTAATGTTTACTTAGGGTTTTTTTACTTAACAGTAAATAATATAATAACAGATTCAATGCAAAACATTTTCTTTTTAGATGCTTAAATATTTTAGACTCACAAAATACATCTTTAAACAATAAATTTATTTGAATTAATGGTATAGTCTTGTCTATGCTATGCACAGGAAAAGACTATTGAATTCATTGACAAAAAATAAAATTAACACCTAAGTTGCCTTGAGCTTATATAATAGTCTTAATTCTTTCTGAAATGGAGTTCATTAGTATTATTTGGATTATTCGGACCATTGTCCTCATTTTTATTGTCATCTGTATATAGTTTCGACCGATGTGCACTCCGGCCCTCTTCAGGTATTTCTTGTCGAACTCGGGAACCTTATTTATTTAACTCAAAAATTAAGAGAAATGGATTTCATTAATCTAAAGCAATATTCTTTATCAAAGTTATTTCAACTTTCTTAAACGGTAGTTAATAAACCTGCTTTGGTGAATGGAGCCTTATAAATAGACTATTTGTTTTTGTTTTTTAGATATGTGTTCCCTAAATTTTCAATTGGATTTAGATCTGGAAATTTATTTTTTCTGAAGAAAACATTGAACCCCTTTTGCTCTCAGTAAGTAAAGTAAATAAAGTCGTCGGGGTGACCTAAACTCGGTATCAGCCAGACAGCGAGGAAGTCTATCCCTTTTTCACTTGCGCTAGATCAAGGATATTGTTTTGGCGTCTGAGGTGGCACGCCAAACCTACCATCAGCTCCTCAGTTTACCGCACAGATCCCTGTGCTACTTACTCATTCGCTGAGTTGGCGAGGACCGGTATCGAACCAGGAACCTTCCGATTCCTAGTCAAGCGCCCTACCGACTGAGAAAGATGCAACTACTAAGAAATGACATTTACCGTCCTGAAAAAAACAAAAAAAAATAATTTTCTATCGGTGGAATGGGAAAATAATATTACTAAGTGGTACTATACAATAGAAAGTCAAATTCACTCGATAGTTATTCACAGCAAGAAACTGAATAGAAATTCATGGAGTTATCTTGGCGAGTTAATGTTACATAATTCAAGGTAGCTTATGAATTATGTACTTACTGTATTTAGATAAATTCTTATAGTAAAACCTTTTCCAATGCATTCTTATAGTAAAACGAATCAGAGTTCGTTAGATTCAAAATAATGAGGGTTGAGGGGAAAATTACCAACCGTTATGGTTATGATTGATTTGTGGTGACAATTCGTTTGGCCTTCCGGAAACGCACCATTAGAAGTGTGAGATAGTTTAGTTCAGTTGCGACCAATCACTCAAAGAAAGAGAATGTCCTCTCAGGAATCGGATCTCACCCCGTGGTTTTGTGGGCTGGGGTTGTTTAATAAATGCATATAAAGAAAAACAATAACATTTTGTTGATTAATTAAAATAAGAATGCACAGACACCCAGCCCAAAGAAAACAACCCAGAGAATCAGCCCTGTGAAAATGGCCAACGAATTAGCAGCAGGAACAATTAGACATAGAAAGCCAGTAAGAACCCATCATCCTCTCCTCATACTCTGTCTGTCTATCTGTTTGTCTCTCTCGCAATTATATACCTGAGTAAAGGGGTATATAACATTAACTCGGGGTCAGTAGTGGGATTAAAAACATGTGAAAGTGATTATACTCGGGATCAGTAGGTAAAAAGTAAACAAATTGATCTGAAAGACGAACCTGCTAGCCATCACATTATAGTCATTTACTAAGCTTAGTTTAGATGTGGCACACAAGTTCAGAAGTATGGGGCACGCAATGAGAATTGAACTCACTATCAATGGTCAGCTGATGTAGATTGCTAACCATTACACCACGTGAGGTGCCCATCACGTTATGGTAAGAGTCAAATATAGAGGTATTGAATGAGAAGAGAATTGAAATATGGCAAAAAGGGTAAGTAGCGGATGTTGAATAAAAAAGTCGTGTCATGCTGGAGGGTGAATAGCAAAGACAAAGTAGAGAAAAAATAAGCGAACAATTAAAGTGCAGATTAACGGATCTATGGAAAGAAAGACAGAAAGAAATGTGTTAGTGAAATAATAAGGAAGAATAGAAAAAAAGCATTGTAAAAAAAATGGAAGAAAAAAATTATAATACAAAAGAAAGTGAAAAGGAGAAAAAAAGACGAAGGTGAAAAATCGAAAGAGAGGAGAACAATCTCGCCAAAATGAAAATGATGAGTAGAAATTGTAAAGAGAGAGAGAGAGAGAGAGAGAGAGAGAGAGAGAGAGAGAGAGAGAGAGAGAGAGAGAGAGAGAGTGACACCTTAACTTACAAATACTCCAAGTTACGAGTTTTCCGGGTTACGAACTGTAACTGGGTCGAATTTTTGCTTTATTTTAAGAACTAAAATTTTAGATACGTGCGAGCTTCAGATACGCTAATAAGTTAATAAGTTCACTACAAAACATTTACATTTCCAAATTTATTACGCCAAAGAAAAATATTATTTTAAAAAAAACATTAAAACATATTATAGCACATAATTCATTACATTCTATCTTATTTTGTTTTTATACAATGCAGTGCTATTTTTTCTTATTAAAAAAAGTAACAAAAAATTAGGGTCCTTGTCGGGGTGGGGGCTTGAAGGGATTAATGGCATTTCAGTTTATTTCAATGGGGAACATTGAATTACGAGCGGAACGAATTGAACTCATCAGTCAAGGTACCACTATATATATAGACACTTACAGATTTATAAGAAATGCCACGACATTTAACACTACATTTAACTGACACAAGCTCGATAATGCGACACTTAAAATCACATTCATGCCCACCTCTAATTACCGGAAAATTCTAACTAAAAACACACGCATACTACACAAAGAAAAACAACAAACAAAAACTTCAAATACTCGAAGCCCTGTACATTAGTACATTAAACAAAAAACAAAAACAAAACAAAACAAAAAAAACAACACCTTAAACAAGATCAACTTCGAATAAAGTAATCATGTTCTCAAATGCCAATAATTTCCCGCCAATTCTCCTCTCCCATTCCCCATAAAATTTCTTATAAATCTGTGAGTCCCACCTCCTACCTTCTCCAACCTCTACGCTGTTTTTTTAAAAGAACCATGGAAACATCTCAGTACTCTACACCTGACGATGGCACTAAGTAGTGACGAAAGTACTAGTGTAAGAACCTTTAATGTATTCATTCCCCAATTCCACCCAGATATAAAAAAGAAGGCCAAACAATTAAAAAAGATCGAAAAGAAAATCGTCAGACATGAAATGTCTGTCGCGTTCAACGAAGCATGTATACAGGAAAAAATGCTACTAAAATATACTTGGGATTAGCTCAGTCGGTAGAGCGTTCGGCTAGATACCAAAAGGTTCCTAGTTCGATACCGGCCCTCGCCAACCCAACGTATGAGTAGCACAGGGATCTGTGCAGTAAAGTAAGGAGCTGGTGGTAGGTGTGGTTTTCCACCTCAGACGCAAAATAACAATCTCCTTGGGCTAGCGCTAGTGAAAAGTGGATAGAGTCCCTCGCTGATTGGTTGATACCGACTTTAGGCCACCCTGACGACTTTACTATATATATATATATATAAAGAGAGAGAGAGAGAGAGAGAGAGGGAGGGAGGAGAGAGAGTAATCCATATATATGAGAGAGAGAGGGAGAGAGAGAGAGAGAGAGAGAGAGAGAGAGAGAAAGAAAAGAAAAGGAAATAAATAGATAGAGGTTGGAAAAACAGAAATGAAGAATTCAACAAAATGATGGGAAGGAAAAATAAGTTGAAGATGTGAAATTAAAAGTTATGGTTTGGTTTGTTTGGTTTGTTTTGTTGTACGGCATATCAACCTCGGTGTGTCATTTAATGCCGACAGAGTTGTGAAATAAATTCATTCTCAATGCATAATACAATTTTGTTTATAAACTCATGTTTTTCTATTCAGCCCATAGATGGGACCTTAACAGGTACTATCACTCCGGGTCAGAGTGGACCAGGGAGCAATGGTGATGAAGGGGTGCTTCACATTTCCCAAACCTCCAAAACTGGAACCTCACAATCAGATAGAGTTTAACGTCATTCCCATGACATGTAGACTCTCAGTCACCGCCTTCTAGCTCCCATATGATAAAAAGGATTGGGGGGTTGCCATAAGGGCAATAGGGTTGGGGCAATCATTTAGGTGCTAGGGCTTGATGTGGTCAGTCGATTGATTGGAGGGGGCCTCTCCGACCGCCCGTCTAGCCCAAGAAAAGCCTAAAGTGGAATATTGCAAGTCATGGACTGCTCAGCCACCTGGGTTCTATCCTTAAGCATCACGGGTCACCACCCACGGTCAACAGATGGCCTTATTTGGGGAATCTAACCCCTCTGCAGAGGTGCAGTCGGTGCATTCTAACGCCACACCGAAAGGGCGGTAAAAGTTATGGTTAGACCGACAAAAAAGATTAAGAGTAAAATAGAGTAAGAGAAATTGAAAGAAAACGATAAAAAAAAGTGAGAAACAAAGAGTTAAATAGAGACAGAGAGATAGATAGAAAGAGAAAAAATAAAGAGTAAAGTAACGAAAGAGAGAGAGAGAGAGAGAGAGAGAGAGAGAGAGAGAGAGAGAGAGAGAGAGAGAGAGAGAGAGAGAAATATAAATAAAAAGTATCGATGGACTAGAATGAAAATGAGTGAAAAAGTGTGAAAACCGAAAGAGGAAAATAGAAAGAGGAACCTCTAGTGAGAGAAAGACAGATAGAAAGAGAAATTAGGGGAGGAATAGCGAGCACTTATTTATATTGCCTCTGGTCGGGAAAGTTGCAGCCACTTCTGCCTTATTTTTTCGTCATCACAGATTTTCTGTCTAACCCTCCTCCTCCTTTTGACTCAGTCATCATTTCCCACACCCAACCTCCTACACATTCACTTCTGTCTGTCTGTCTCTTCTCTCTCTCTCTCTCTCTCACTCACTCTCTCTCACTCTCTCTCTCTCTCTCTCTCTCTCTACTGCTTAACACCGTTAGTCTACTCTCCTTCTCCCCCTCTCTCTTCCCTTATGCATACATCGTGCAGCTCTCCCTGTCGCTCTTAACAAATGCCTATGCAATATTCATTCAGCTTCAGTTAGGAAAGCTTTCATTACCATGGCGAACGAAACGGAAAGAACTGAGCCACAAGTAAGTCAAAACATTACTTCATTAGTATTGCTTCATAACTTGCACGTTTATTATAACTCTTAATATTGTTGTTATAACTCTTAATATTGTTGTTTGTTTGTTATCGTTTTCATTGTTCTCAACTTAATACCCTAATTATTTTTCTGATTGTCACCGAAGTCAAGTCCTTTGAATGTAAATATAATTATAATTAACACTAACTGTGTTATCTAGTGTATATTCCATGCCTTCATGGGTTCATTAGTACGATGATAAAGGATTTTGTTTTCTTTTGGGGGTGGGGTAACTAATGCCATAAATATCGCAATTCTTCAGATTCTCGACAAACGGACAGATGCACCAGACGTGGCGGATATAAACAATAAACAAATAATTTATTCGTCTGTTATTTTTTCTTTCATTTCTCACAAATTCTATTTGGTTTTCGGTAAATTTAGTTTTTCTGTTGGTTCTTGTTGATTTGATGGGCGGGTTTGATTGGAAGTCATTTAGCAGTAAAGTTTCCATTTTGATGAATTACTTTTTAGTTAACTGTAGATAAAAAAAAAATGCGTCAGCCTCTTCATCATTTTTATATTTCTATTTAGAGACATGGATTTCTCTCTCTCTCTCCTTTATATATATATATATATATATATATATATATATATATATGTGTGTGTGTGTGTGTGTGTGTGTGTGTGAGAGAGAGAGTGTACGCGTGTGTGTGTTATATTATTCACCCCCAATTTCATTATTCATAAATCAGTCTATCCGCATTTAACATTGTTCAGAGTGTAAACATATCCGTTTGTTAATGTGTAAGTCTAAGAATATATATACCTATACATACCTCTCTCTCTCACTCTCTCTCTGCACTCTCTCTCTTTCTCTCTCTCTCTTCTCTCTCTTTCTCTCTCTCTCTCTCTTTCTCATATATATATATATATATATATATATATATATATATATATATATATTATTCTCTATATTCCAAATTATATATATATATATATATATGTGTGTGTGTGTGTGTGTGTGTGTGTGTGCGTGCGTGCGTGCGCGGTAAAGTGGGATGCTGACGGTATGTGTGGCGTCCCAACTCAGCAAAAACAATCTCTAGCCTAGCACTAGTGTAAAGGGGATACACTCTCGCGGTGTCCGGTTGAGACCGACAATAGGCCACTCCACTGACTCTTCTTATATATATATATATATATATATATATATATATATATATATATATATATATATATATATAAACTTTGAAAATAATACCAATGCATGTGTTAACACTTTGAGCATGCGCTTTGATTCCATGTGTCTGTTGTTCTGTTTGCATGTGGGTTCATTTATCTATTTTACATCTCTTTGGATTTCTTAAACCTTCAGTTGTCATATAATATCATTTACAGGAGAGAAAAGCAGTCCACTATCAAATTTTGCCGCTGCTGGTTGTCGGTTTTTTTTTTGTTGTTTTTGTTGTTTTGTTTTTCTAAAGAACAGAAGTTTCTTGTCGTCATTGTCATCACACGTCTTCGGTGTCACCCGTTTTCCTCTTCGATTATTTCTTAACTGAATAAGGTAAAAAAGAACAATTCCCTCGTAAATTTCTACCATAAAATAGACTGAAACCTCATTTTATGTCCGTGTTTTTGCAATAAATGTTTTATTTTTCTTGCACCCGTTATTTTACAATAATAAATATATTTTCTTTATTTGTTAAAGAATAAAGAAAATATATTTAGTATAGCAAGAAAAATAAAACATTTGTTGCAAAATCACGGACATAAAATGAGGCTTCAGTTTATTTTATGGTAGGAATTTAAGAGGAAATTGTTCTTTTTTACCCTGAATAAATACCTTCTCATAATATGCCATGTTTATTTCTTGTACTTTTTACACAGTGTTTCTGGATGGGATTTTTTAAAATTTGTTGAATGTGCAAAATGCCCATGATGCATGTATGTTACTGCAAGTAAATGCACATGCGTTTTTTTTTTACTAAACTCAGTTTATTTTTAGCAAAATGTTGAATCAGAAGGACAAAATTGTTTTGAAAGATAGAAATCCCACACCGGACACTTTGAGGGTTTTATATTCTCACATGTCGGCTCCGATATTTTTCTTGATCAAAAGTAACAAGTGAAGTTTGAACCAGTGGTGGGCGATGAAATACCAGCACTTTTTTCTTTTGAAATCTGGATACAGAATACACTACAGAAACCAGTTTATCACTCTCTCTCTCTCTCTCTCTCTCTATATATATATATATATATATATATATATATATATATATATGTATGTGTGTGTGTGTGTGTGTGTGTGTGTGTGTCTGTGTGCATGTGTCTGTGTGCATGCGTGTGTGTAAACTTCAATCTCTGTCATTACCTATATCGGTCTGTTCATACTATCAGTTTATTTACATTTAACTTTGTCCATGTCTGTAACAGTTCCTTTGTTCCTGTTCAACTCTCTCTCTCTCTCTCTCTCTCTCTCTCTCTCTCTCTCTCTCTCTCTCTCTCTCTCTGTTCTTCTTGCTAACTAAAACTGGTTCCAGTCTTCTGACCTGGATTGGGTGATCCGTTAGTATCTCAAAATACCAGATAATGTTATGCATCACATTTTCCATGACAGGTATTGCCTGAGCATTTATCATTTTCATTGGGTTAACGTTTCAGTCTGTTTACAAGAACAGAAGTGTGAGGGCCCCCAATACAAATCGAACAAACAAACAACTACAAAACGATTCAAATGAATAATTATTAAGTTGAGCTAAGTCTGACACAAAGCAATACGTGTAAAGACACTCAGTGAGTATGCCTTCTGCAATATCAATTGTCTGTAAAAATAACCACTGCTCCATGGAAAGGCTGGAGTCTGTTACTTATTACTATATGACTGTCTTTTTCATAATAGTGCTCAATATCCAACATGGAATTATTTGTATATTATTTTTTCAAAATGGAATCATATCAATCACAACTGTCTATTTCACGTTTTAACGATCATCAGGCAATAATGAGAGCTTTTCTTTTTCGAATTCAATGCATCTATTACCTCTTTTTCTGTATTCCCTTCAAGTCCATAGTATCATAAAAAATAGCCTCTTATGTTATTCTTGGAAAATAAATCCCTCATATTACTGATTAAGATATAATATAAACACGCTTGCATTTGAAAAGAAAACCCTCAGCAGATACATTAATAAATAATTCCCATATATAAAATGAATAAGTTCTCATGCTGCATTTAAAAATACTGACATCTCTTACATTCGAAAACAAAAGGGAATTAAATTCCTGTACAAATGTCGATACAATGATTTCGGCTGATAATTGTGAAATTTGAAATTGACTGTTGGAATTTAGTTTGCATTTCATTATATATATATATATATATATATATATATATATATATAGTGGCAATAGAATATATGATTGTGAGAAATTAAATTGGAGGGGGATTTAGGATGGAGAATAGGAAAAATATACAAATAGAAAAATAAATTTAAAAAGTATAAAAAAGTTTTTATGCTAATTTGTTTGGACTACGGTAAAACTAGTTTTTATAATAAAAGTACGGTTGCTCCAAGTCTTTTTAGTCAGATCCTTGTCCTGTCGAGCTACTAAGCGAAACTATTAATAGGTATATCTGACTCATTAGGATTAACTATATATATATATATATATATATATATATATATATATATATATATATATATATATATATATATATATAGAGAGAGAGAGAGAGAGAGAGAGAGAGAGATAACCTCCTTTCAAATTGGTTTAGCTCAGTCTGTAGAGCACCCATCTAGGTACCACAAGGTTCCAGGTTCGATATTTTTCGATACCGGCCCTCGAAGGGCAGCTTGGATATGTGCGTTAAAGGGGGGAGATGCTGTTAAGTGTGGTGGTCCACAGACGCAAAAAACAATCTCCCTGATCTACTGCTACTGAAAAGGGGATAGACTCATTCGCTGTCCAATTGATACCGACAATAGGCCACTCAGTCTACTTACTACATAGAATAAAACCTTTAAGCCATAATAGATTACTTTTCATTGGACAACATTTCTACATTACAAACTATGACTTTAACAGGGACGCTAAATTTACTATAATAACAAAGAATGAATAAGCAAAACATCTAACAATATTACATCAATACAGAAATCAATGAAAATAGATGGTTGTCACTTTAAGACAAACTAGCCTAAAAATAATCCTAAACAATAAACAAACCACCCAAATAGCACTGAATTTTAATCCCCAACAAACACTGATACCAACATCTAAATAAGAAAATATGGACCATATTACCTTTAGGCACCCCTTTTTGATCTCGATTAAGAAAGGACATGTTTTTCATTTACACCGTCTATATGCGGTTGTTTGTTAGGGGTTAGGGTTAGGGATTAGTATTATAATTAAAAAAATATATCTAAAAATCGTCTGTTAAAACAACAGGATATTAACGGTGTAAATGAAAAAGAGGTACCTAAAAGTCATATGGTCCGAAAATATTCTCATAAACTTTTATATTGGTTGGTTTTTGTACGGATCCGCAATATACATCAGTTGGAAGCTATTTTAAATTTAAACCTGTTTTTTTTTTTTTTTTTTTTTACAGTGGACTATGTACTCATTGGATAGATGCAGTGAAAAATGATCAAAATTCATTAAACTAGAACGTTAATTTAAAATGCCTGTTACTTTAATCAAACTTCTAAACACTAATGATGGTCAAAGACTGAAATCTGTCGAGATACAAAATAATAGCAAAAATAATGTATTAGAGACATCAAGTCGTCGTCTGACTCTAAAGTTATCACAAGTAAAAATATGAGTAAAAGAAATGCATCAATTTCACAAATATAAAACGTGGATTATTGGAGATAGTTCAGTGTGTGTGTGTGTGTGTGTGTGTGTGTGTGTGTATGTGCGTGACTAATACTAAATAATCCACTAATGTAATTATCCCCAGTTTACACATAAAAAAAGTAAGAAAATAAAGACGCCTACTATTAGAGTCATGTGTCGTCTTTCAACTCTTACTACTACTACTTTACTACTCCAATTGCTGCTACTATTCCTATGTACGTATTATACATGATCTCATGGAGTTTTCCCACCAGTGGTATCCGGTGGTTTCCGCTGGAAATCAAGTGACACCATCTCTCTTCATTTCTTCAGTACTTTTTCAAGCAATTTTTTTAAAATGATAACCCGACGAACCGTAATCCCGATAGGTCAAAGATGATATTGAAGTTTCTTAGGAAACTTTTAAAAAACTTTTTATTCTCTCAGTAACAGCGTTTTAAGTGAATTGATCTTACAGGCAGACACAGACACAGACACACACACACACACACACACACACACACATATATATATATATATATGTGTGTGTGTGTATACACAGTGAAGGAAAAAAGTATTCCTTAACTTAAAAATATGAGTATTTTCAAACTTTTCCAAAAGGTGATGAAAAACGTATTCGTTCAAAATGTTAATTCATGTATAATACATTTTTGCACAGTCATTATTAAGCTTTATTTTTAACAAACATCTCCAATAGTTTCTTACAATGCCTTGCAACTATGTTTGAGTATTTGATACCGTTTTTCCATAAAAATCTTTAAATAATCTATATTCTTAAGTGTCCTTTGATTGATCTTTGTTTTCAACGTTCCCCATAAATTCTCAATTGGATTCTAATCTGGAGACAGACTCAGCCATGGTAAAACATCGGCATTGTTGTCTACTAATCAACTTCAAGTGTCTTTTGCTGAATGATTTAGATCGTTGTAATATCCATCATTTTTTAAAGTGTAAGCTTCAATACATTTTGAATGAAAATATGTTCCTTTCTGTGAAGAAAGGAATAGAATGTCATTCGAAATGTCTTGATACAAATCTACATTCATATTGTTTTGTGTTATTAAGATATTGCTTGTGTTGTATACACTTGTTGGATAGATACATAAGATAGGAGACTCGCCATGTTTCTTCTTCTTCTTTGGCCGGTCGTCACCATGTCGTCTTCTATCTTCTTACTAGGGGCTAGTTTTTAGTCATGCAATTAATTAACTCACAAGACTTTTTTCTTTGATCAAGATTTATTTAATCCATTCTTATTCGCCGCGCAGGAGAATCAAACTCAGCAGAGTAGGTCTACTCTGCTTCGATTCTCAGGTTGAAACTGATTCTCTAACAAACTAAATCACCTGACGGGTCAGTTGGGGTTATGACCATCCTGATAGATTTCCATTCCTTGATCTGAAAACCAACGACCCTTTGAATTTAGCGCTACAGAGGCCGTCAACATTTTATGCTACCACATAATTTGTAACACCTGTACCATTTGTTGAAAAGCTTCCCCAAATAATTATACTAACAACTCCAAACTTCACTGTTGGCAAAGTATTCTTAGGATCATACGCTGTACCATCTTTGCGCCAAACATGTGTTGTATCATTGAGTCTAAATAATTCAAACTTCGTATCGTCTGACCAAAGGACATTATCCAGAATAAATCATATTTGTTTTATTGCTCTTGGACGAGCTTCAACGAGCAATTCAGTGTCTTTTTCAGCATCAATGGGTTTATTTCTTGGAAAAACGAGACTTGAGTACATGTCTATGTAATTTCTGAAGCTTTTTTAGAACAAGTATAATTACTAATAAAGGAACATGTATCCTACAT
Source organism: Doryteuthis pealeii (assembly GCA_023376005.1). NCBI lineage: Eukaryota > Metazoa > Mollusca > Cephalopoda > Myopsida > Loliginidae > Doryteuthis > Doryteuthis pealeii. The sequence goes on along the minus strand of CM042138.1, from coordinate 110,437,185 downwards.
CAAAATGAAGCTGGTCCTCTGTTAATCACATTCCTTCTTCTCCTCATAGTCACTATTTCTCTCCATAGCAATGTTCCACCTTCGAATGAGAGCATGTATCCCTGTCCCGTAAAATTCAGTTGACTGTTCTTTGAGCCACTTCTTCACTACAAATTTCACTTCCTCGCCACTGGAATAATGTTTGCCCTCTTTCATGGGACCGAAGAGAGGCAAATCCTCCAATCCAGACCATAGGACCAGGCTTATTAATTAACAAATATCAATTTAAAAAAAAGAACGAGATTATTTTTTTCCTTGTTAATTGATACTTGGTTTAGTCTTTTGGTTGGGATTAGCTGATACGTTTGTACCTCAAAGTCCCCCAAAATTTAATGCATCACATTTTCTAGGATAGATTCTGGTTTCTGCATATATCATTTTGTAGTTTGTTCAAATTTTAATCTCTTTCACTATTCCCAGTAGATCAACTTTCTCACTTAGTCGTTTCTAGTCTTGTATTCCTGTTTATATCACATCTCGGCTGTAAAGCCTTGTACATCTGTGTCAATATCTTTTCCTTTGGTCATTTTTCAGAGTCTCTCCCTTATCCATTTTAAGCATCTTACAAAAAGGACTGCTCAGGTATTCATTCCGTTGTTACGATTTCTGCCCTAGAGTTTGGTTTCGGGAAGTTTTCTTGTTCTTCTGAAGTACTCTTATTTCTGTTTGATGGTGTCTACTTCCAGTATTCCAGTTACTAGAAGTTTTATTTTCCTCCAAGTATTCTGACGCTTTCCTGAGTCTGTAGTTCTATTCCTTCCGTTGTTTATCTTCTCATCTTTTTCATTATCAGCATTTATCACACTTTTCAATCCCAAATTCCATTCTTGGCTGTATAATCTTATAGTTTGTATAAGGGCACTATTATTGTTATTATTATTTCAGTCCTTACTCTTTTTTCACACCAATGTTAGCTGGTGGCCTTTCACGGGAATCTGATAGGCTCGATTCTTCATCTGATATCCAATTCCTCTATTCCCTTTTGTAAACCTTTAGAGACCGTTTCAAGAGCACCTACTACAATTAGCACCACCACAACCCTCATGTTTACCAGAATTGTTTAGTTCGCTGGCATGAATTAAATATTTGTCTATCTTTTCACTTTTTAAAAATGTTTACTCTCTGGTCCACTGGAATGGCAAAATCCACAAGATCATTTTTCTTGTTAAACAACACAGGGTCTTGCTTGAACATTCAAATCATTATGATTTTCTCTTGGGATAAACAACTGCAAATCATTTCATGGCCATTGTACACTTCTTATCTTATTATAATGAAGATTGTGTGTTTTTTTCTGTCTGTAACCGAAACTATATTACTACCCAAGTCACAATTCCCTTAGTTATTAATGTCACATTCTTTATAGTTTTAGTTTTATTCAAACCTGAATTTTTAATAAAATTGTTCTACATTATTAATACTGTTGACTATATCTACATCCTAATAACATGCAATTGTATTTATATATACAGCAAAAAATTGGTTTACAGTGTGAACTGGAAGGCTTATTTGCATATCGATATTAAAAATGTGATTTTAATAAATATGTGCTTAGTATTATTGATTTCTAATTGTTTCGTTTTATCTTAATGAATACAAGCAAAAATCTCTTCAATAAATCTTAAAAGAAATCCATTCACAAGAAGAAATAACATCAATTTTATTCTTTACTTCCTATTTTAACTATGTAGTTAAATTAGGAGAATTTAGCAATGAAAGACGGGAGTGATGGAAGTGAGTTTCAGTTGTTCTATTTGTCGATTATACTCCCTCTCTTTCAAATCGTTTTATCTGCATTCTTATTTAGTTTTCTTAGCCTTTCTAATTTAATATGATATTTTATTACATTAAAACTTAAATACGTGAACCCGGAGGGCTCGTGTATTTGCTAGTTTCAGTAATTAAAGAACACATTGCAGATGTAACACCATATTATTTGCCCGGTCACACAACTTTTCACTTCCGAGACTCACAAGGGTTTAAGGTGCTCTTTTATCGATCCAGTTTGGGGTTATTGTTTAACATGGTGTGTTGATATTGCACAATACCCCCAATAATCGTTCCGCGGGAAAAACTCAATAAAGAATATTGATTTTTCCGGACTGGAATTTCCGCATTGTATGACTCACCGATTTACTGTGAATAGATTTTAACGTCAGTAGTTTAAGATGGCTTTCGGTATTTGTTCATAATCAAGTGACTGCAAGTCTTGGTCTTCTATTTATGTTTAATGCGTGTTGATCATCTATTCTTATTATCAGGATTAATATTTCGAAGGATGTCTGGGGATTGATATATGCCATTGCCATAGCGACAGGGAAAAAGGCGCGAAGACAGTGTCCCCCTTTTGCTCGGCGGTCAGAAAAAGATGTGCATCCCCACTCCCAATTCACAGGGCTACTCGACAAACATGTCTGTCAATGTTAAACTCTGTCATCCCCTTTGATAAATAATCGGCCATTATGTTTTGATTGTGAGAAAAGGAAGAAAGAAAGAAAAAAAAGAAGAGAGAGAGAGAGAGAGAGAGAGAGAGAGAGAGAGAGAGAGAGAGAGAGGGGGGGGGATTATTATGTTTTGATTGTGAGAAAAGAAAGAAAGAAAGAATAGGAAAAGACAGAGATAGAGAGGGGGCGATTATTATGTTTTGATTGTGAGAAAAGAAAGAAGGAAAAAGTATACCTACACGTCAGAGAAAGAAAGAAGAGAGAGAGAGAGAGAGAGAGAGAGAGAGAGAGAGAGAGAGAGAGAGAGAGAGAGAGAGAGAGAGAGAGAGTATTATTATAGGAATAGAAATTAATGAAGGAAGAAAGAAAGAAAGTAAGAAACGAAGAACTGAAGAGAGACAAATATGAAGATAGGAGGGTTGGAGTAAAATCCGACAGTATGAGGTGAGGTAAAAGGAAAAGTGAACAAAAAACAATGACTCAAACAAGTCCAAGTTGGAAAGAAATATTTCGTCTTTCTGACGCGAAGAACATCCTCAGTCTGAAATTAAGAAAGTTTATTCTGAAACATGTTTTGGACGTTTATTTTTAAAGCAAAATCATGAGATACTTTATAAGATATACCGAAAGGAAATATCGTATTCAATTTCAATAAAACTTTTGCTACTAATTCAGCAACAGATGAAAATAAACTGAACATTAAATCCGGACTTGTCTAATTACCCTAATTTATTCATTTATTTGTCAATTTGCAAGGAAGCGAGTAATTAGTAGAAATAAATAAATAATTATCACCAGCAAAATAATTTGCACAAAAGTTAGTATACAAACATTAAAGGGTTCATAATAAAAAAAAACTAATGAAGTTTTTTTATATGAATTCATGGGTTATTTCCTATAAGCCTAACATGAAAAAGGGGAACCACTCTTGACTGATAAATTATTTATTTATTTTCCCATTAAACTAACCCTAAACCCTAACCCTAAACTAATCCTAAATCCTAAACCTAATCCGCACCCAGTCTTCTTTTTCCCCAGTAGATCAATAAATAAATAAAGAATTTATCAGTCAAGAGTGGTTCTCCTTTGTTTATGTTAGAATTATAGGAAATAACCAATTTATGTAAATTTATGTAAATAAGATTGTTTGATCGCGTTCACTTCCAATATTCCCAAGTTCGGTAATTTATGAGGAAGTGCGTCCCGGTCTCCTGCCTCAGAAATTGCTACCCGGTGATTATCAAAATAACGTCCCCAGCTATGTCGTCTCAGTGGTGTTACTTGAAAGAAAACAACCAACTTAGGGCGTTAAATGTATTTTAGAGGGGGCGGCTTCTCTTATTTGTCGTAATTCTTATTTATTTATCGTAATTTATTTATAAATTTATTTATAGGAATTTGTCGTAATTCTTGTTTATTTATAGAAATTTGTCGTAATTCTTATTTAGATATGAAGATGGATATCTATCTATCTATCTATCTATCTACCTTAATTTGTTCATTTTTTACTTTGTTTTTATATATCTATCCACCCATCTCCATTTGTGCATATAAAAAAAGAGACCCCTCCTCTAAAATACATTTAATGCCCTAAGTTGGTTGTTTTCTTTCAAGTAACACCACCGAGACGACATAGCTGGGGACGTTATTTTAATAGTCACCGAGTAGCAATTTCTGAGGCAGGAGACCGGGATGCACTTCCTCATAAATTACCCCGAGTTCTTGTAATTTTCTTATTCTCCAAGTTTTCTTATTCTTATTCTTTTCTGATCTTGTAGTTCTATTATTTCCGTTATCTCCCTTTACCATTTTCCTTACGAGCATGGCACACTTAGTAATTCCAAATTCCATTCCTATATCCTGTGGAAAAAAAGGTAGGTGGACTAGTGACTTACCGGGGAGTGGCTGGTTGGGTCTAGGAAGTGTCTGACGGCATGTGGGTACTGAGTATACGAGGCCAGGAAGGGACAAAATTTATAATCTCCTAACGAAGTTGGAGGAGGGGTGAGGTTTGTTAATCAACACCTATAAATAGGTTGCCCCCTCCCCTTTCAGCTGTATTCTAATCTCCTTTAGAAACGACTGTTACCTGTTTCTGTAAATTTACACCGTAGTTATCTGACCCAAGGCAGGAGTGGATCGCTAAAGAAGTATATTTTTTAGCAACTCCGTACACGTCTGCCAGCTCTACCATCGTCAACAGAGTCGATATTTTCTCGACATTCCTGGCTGTATATTCTTATAGTCTGGACAAGGTTTCTAGTTCATATTTTCAATTTTTGGTAAATATCTTGATATTATCCACGAGGTGTTTTTTCCCTGTGATTTTTAAAAGTTGAAACCCCTATCCATTTTCTAAGTATATAATGGGCCGGGTTAGCTCAGTCGGTAGAGCGTTCGGCTAAAACCACAAGGTTCCTAGTTCGATACCGGTCCTCGCCAACTCAGCGTATGAGTAGCACAGGGATATGTGCGGTAAAGTAAGGAGCTGATGGTAAGTGTGGCGCTCCACCTCAGATGCTAAAACAATCTCCTTGGTCTAGCGCTATTGAAAACAGATATACTCCCTCGCTGACTGGCTGATACCGACTTTAGGCCGCCCCATCGACTTACTTATAATTGAGTAGTATCATTGCTATAACAAATATTAGTAATGAGAGTCTATCTCTTGGGAATATTGATTTGGTTTGCCCTCCTGTTGTTAATTCAACGTTCCAGTTTTTCCTAGCTTTCCTGATGAAGTTTATCATTATCATTATTGAGTTTCTCACACCAGCGTAAGCTGATGGCCTTTCACTGGAGACCATGTGTCAACAAGTCTCCTCAGATCTCCAGGATTCTTCTGAGTATTCTAGCCAATCTCAAAAAGGATTTTGTCTGAATGGTCTCAATTATTCCTCTGATTTCCAGTTCCTCTAGTCTGTTTGGGGCCGTTCTAACAACAATCGGTATCATGGTCACCCGCATCATTATTATTATTATTATTATTATTATTATTATTATTAAAGTTTTTCACATCAGCGTTAACCGGTGGTCTTTTACTGCAGTCTGAGATATAACGAGTCTCCCCTGGCCTCCAGGACTCTTCTGAGTATTCTAAGCCAATCTTACCAATGTCGTTGTTTGGATGATCTCAGTTCTTTCTCTCATTTTCAATTCAGTCAGTCTTTTCTACAAACCTTCACCCGCAGTTTTTTTCAGCTCTCTGGCCAGGTCCAAGTATTCATCTTTTCATTTTCCTTCATCTTCACTCTGTGATCCGCCGGGACGGCAAAATCCACAAGATGACAACATTTCTTCTTCTTGTTAATTAACACTAGGTCCAGATTAGGTGATTCGTCTGTATCTTAAAGTCCCAAAGGATTTCATGAGTCTTATTTCCAAGGACAGATTCCGGTTTGTGCATATACCATTTAGTAGCATGGTGAAAATTGAATTTCTTGCACAATTCATTGATAGTCGTGCCTAGTCTTGTAATCTCTTTGTGCTAGTTTGATACACTGGCTTATATTCTGTTGCGTCTTATCAATTTTTGTTTTGATATAGTTTGTTCTTATGACATTGTCTTGTGCTGCAATCATGAAAGTCTCTTTCTTGAGGTTTCCCCTTCGTAGCCATGTCTTATCATGTGCAATCTCTGTAGTTTGTCGCTTGAAGTATCCATATAGATGTTTTTCTTCCCAATTCCGTTTTCTAGTTTTTGTTGTATTTCTACTTGTCAATGTGTTGCAGTTGCTTTTTCTGGTTGTTGCAATTAGTCTTTCTTTACTTTTGTTAGTGTATTGTTCGATTGTTCGAATTGTTGCTTCTACACAATCTTCTATGTTGGCGAACCCCCGCCTCTTTCTTTTCTTAGTACATATAGTATGTCTACGTCATCTCTCGGGTGTAGTGCCTTGTGCAATGTCATAAGTTTCCTTGCCCTTTCGTCCATTTGTCGGAGTTCCTCTCCTGTCTATTTAAAAAATGGTTCAGTGTATCTTACAAGAGTGACTGTCCAGGTATTCATTCATTCAAAAAAAAAAAAGGTCTTTTAGCGGTTATTGTTGGTGGTTGTACCAGAGTTTGATCACCTCTGATAGGGTCAGCAGGGCGAGGGAAGTCTGATGTTGGAAGACCCGAAGATTCCCAATGAACCCGGATTACATCACTGACGACAACCACCAGCGCCCCAAATGTAGTAGCGTATATTTAAAGTATGTCCAGGTATTCATTTCCTTGATGAAATCTCTGCTACAGAGCTTGGTATCTAGATTTTTTTTTTTGTTCTTCTGGTGTATTCTTTCCTTACCTTTTCTTTCATTTCTGTTTGTTTAATGACGTCCGCTTCCAATATTGTCAATTATTTGTAGTTCTCCTTTTCTCCGAGTGTCCTAATTTCTTCTTAATTCGGTAGTTCTATTCCGTTTATTGTTTGATTTATTCTTTTTTTCATCACGAGGATGGTACGCTTGTCAATTCCGAAGTCCATTCCTATATCCTGGCTGTAAATTCTTGTGGTCTGTATAAGCGTTTCCACTTCTTTTTCATTTTTGGCAAAAATCTTTATGTCCTCCATGTACATAAAGTGATTCATTTTCTCCTGTGATTTTGTAAATTTGTATCCACCTATACATTTCTTAAATTGACGTTTTTCTTACGTTTTTTCCACTCATATTGTATCTGAGAAAAACAAATTTTACGAATTATGTGATACTATTTGTATTTCTTTTATTTAAATAAACCTAAAAAAATATTATGTAAATAAAAAAACTGTCTGCATTTCTCTTCTTATCAAATAAAAACTATTTTAGTATAAAAATGTGTCTTTAGTTTTTGTCTTTAGTTTTTGTTTTTTAATTTATCGTAAGTGTTGAAAAATATTCATAAACTTGATTTTCACTATTCGTAAAATTTGTTTTTGTCAGATACAATATAAGTGCAAAAAATCGTCAGTTTGATTATAATTATGTCTGAAGCAAAACTTACCGGTGACAAGTTAGAATGCGAACCTTTCAATAGCTTGAGAAGCTAGGGTGCTTATTGGAGACTTGATCCGACATTTTAGCAGTCCTGATTTCTTATGCAAGGCAATCTAACCTTCTTTTCGGTCATGTTTTGATTTAATAACTCTACATTTTTTATTTCATCTTGTGTGAACGTTGATGTTGTGTCGCTATTAGAATTACCAGAACATGGTTGTATACAACTGTTGACTGTCTTAAAATTTCCAGCTCTTGGTTTTGAGTTTTTAGTTTCTCCTTGAACAGTTACCCTACGAGTGCTAGAGAGACCTAAATTTAATAATATTTGACAAATTTTCTTTAACATTATTCAACAAGCTCTATGTAAAAGACTTTCTCCCAGCTGGTACTGTCATGTTACCCATTTAAATAATTAATTCCTAGAGTTACCTTCCTTAGCGGCCTATTCAAACGGCAGGACAAACCCCCTTATGATCCGTTTTCGTTCCCTTTTTCACCGATTTCCATAAATTCTTCCTTTCCACGTTAGACCTCATTCAGGAAAGACGTAGATTCCAATCTCTGCCCACAATCTCTATTCGAACCTAAAGCGTTTACACCTTCTTATGGTGAATAAAATTGTATGAACCTACACTGTCTACAGAGTGCCGACGCCTTCAGAAGGATAGGTCAGTATAAAGTGGAGGCGTGATAGGCACATTAAATACAAATAAGTCTGTCACAAGTGACTCCAGGGTTAAAAGCAATGTTAGGCGGAGTAAAGCTGGTTTGAATTCAGGGTTTTACTTCTCCTAGACTGGTTGTCTGACCAAGGCTAATGATACTAGTCTGCCGTACTATTTACACATAGCTAATCTGGAAATGGATGGATTAATGTCTTTCCTAAGGGCATTAAGCATGTATACGTTTCAGACAGTTTATGGAATAGGAAAAGGTTTGGGGTGTTTTAAGGTTAAATGTTGCTGGATATTCTGGTTGCGTGTTCTTAGGATTTTTTTTACTTTGTATCCCATCTCATTTGGTGGTCGCGCTGAAAAGAAGGAATTTAATGAACAAAAAGAAAGAGACAAAGGCAGGGGGTAGTTTTATGACTTTATTGATCGGGTCATAGTCGTCCGTGGCAAGGGGATATCCCCCTGGCCAAGGAAGCCTCTACACTCAGTTAAGGCCTCAACTCAAATGACCGAGATATTCTTTTGGTCGTCGGGAGTCAGTCCTTTTTGTCGGACATGCGCGGATGGTTCTTCCGGTGAAGGCCCATGGGAGTTAGTTGTTTTTTTAAAATTTTTATTTTAGTTTTATTTAATTCACACAAGTTCTTTAAAAATAGGTTACAGGAAATATCAAATATTATTTTAAAATTTTATCAAGGAGTGGCAGTAATAGATTTTGTGCCTTCATTCCCCTCATCATAAAATTACTTCGCATTCTTAAATGCTGATGCAAAAAGCAAATGTTTACGCATGTTGATTCCATGGTATTTATATTCACCGTCTTTAACTTAGACACTGCACAAATCCCCCCCTCTCTCTCTCTCTCTCTCTCTCTCTCTCTCTCTCTCTCTCTCTCTGGTTATATTAACCCTTCTTTAGGTGAATCCCTTTATTTTGTAAAACCCATCTGAAGAGACTGGCCTCTTAAGGATTTTTAAGATTTTAAAAAAAATCTTTAAAAGCCTTTTGAGTTTCTGGCCGAAATAAATTATTACGGAATGGCGGTTTGTTAAGTCTTTCTTTTTTGAAAGTTGAATATTGCTCTGTATTTAATCTAATTTATTGATTATTATACATTGAGCTCTCTTTAAGGATTTATAAAAATCCTTGTATGAATATATGTTTGCACCTACAAGAGCATACAGTATGGTTATACAGTGAGATTTTGAAGTTTCGAAATAGAATCATCCCTTACTACCAGTCATTTGGATACCTTATATCTATCTATCTATCTATCTATCTATCTATCTATCTATCTATATCTCTCTCTCTCTCTCTCTCTCTCTCTCTATATATATATATATATATATATATATTATATATTATATCAGTGTGCATGCGTATGTACACGCGCGTGTGTATGTGTGTGTGTGTGTGTGTGTGTGCCTGTGTCTGTTTCGGTAAGTACATCTCCTCAACATACTTTTGGCATCATAAATTGAACATTCTTTCCGATTAAATATCAGCGGCAGCTTTTCAGCAATAATAAAATCTAGCGGCCAAGGTAAAACGAAAACAAGAAAAACGTGTTGATAATTAATCAAAATTATCTACTTATGCACTTAACTAAAATATTGAATTGCATTTTATCTTCTTCGTGTCACTTTTCATTCTTGCTTTTAAAAAATGCATATTATGTACAGATGATCATTATCAAAAATATAGGACGGCACATAAAATCGATTTGAAACTTTTCAGTTTAAAAACAAAAACAAAAACCAGCTGGGCTCATATTCTAAAAAATAGCTTACATAATGTCCTTTGCGCCCCAAAATAAGGGGGGGGTCAAGGTTAAGTTATCTGAAAAAAATCAGAAGTTATGAAATAAAATAACTAATGTTTTATAAAATTCATTCATTGATAAATCAACACAGTAAATTTCATTAAAATCAGATAATTCCAGTAGTTTTTGGTAATTTTATTTCAAACGGTGTGTGTGTCCGGGGGGGGGGATATATTTTGTAAAGTACGGATTTTTTGACAGATTAGGTATAACTAATTTTCATCGTTTATTTAGTGCAGGTTACTTCCTTGTTTACACTGAGTGATGTTGAGAAGGCGGCTTCAGATACCCTCGTAAATCCCTGAAAATGAATTTCGAATAAATATCCAACTTAAATATTTTCTAGACTTGGAGAGTATTACTTAATTTTTTAAAAGATGGTTACTGGGCCTTTTTTTTTTCAAACGAGCGACCATAAAGATAAAATAAATTTCCTCTCAGAGCCAACACTTGGCCGTGACAAACAAAAATTAAAGGAGGGAGTTATCTGCCTCTCTTAACTAGAGAGTAAGTAAGCGCTGTGAGACACACAACCTTTCACAGCAAAGGGACAGTGAGAAATAGAGAGTAATAGACAGATCTCACCTAAAAACCGATCAAAAATGGATCTCCTAGATATTTTACAATTACTCTAACTCTAAAAGCTGAACATTTGGTTGAAATCGAACAAAAAAGTCATATACAGAAGAACAGAATGCGGGTTAGCTCAGTCGGTAGAGCGTTCAGCTAGAAGCCACAAGGTTCCTAGTTCGATACTGGTCCTCCCCAACTCAACGTATGAGTAGCACAGGGATCTGTGCGGTAAAGTTAGAAGCTGATGGTAAGTGTGGCGCTCCACCTCAGATGCTAAAAAACAATCTCCTTGGTCTAGCGCTAGTGAAAAAGGGATAGACTCCCTCGCTGACTGGCTGATACCGACTTTAGGCCGCCCCGACGACTTTACTTACTTATATTAGAATAGATTGTTGAGTAATCTTAATATGTTGTGACCTAATTTGTACTTGATGACATATACTTCCGTTGAACCCTGATTGTAAGCACAAACAAAAGAACAATCAATCACACAGTCTTGTGTCGGTATTGGAAGTTATTTACTGTTGTTATTTTCATTATTATTATATCACTCCGTGCGAATTGTTCCCATGAGCATTAGTTGGTCGTCTTTCACTGTTGTTTAAGTGACAGCAAGTCACCTTAGATCTGCAGGGCTCTTCTGAGTATTCTAGCCATTCTTAACAATGTTGTTGTTTGGATGGTTTCGATTCTTCCGCCCATGTCCAATTCCTCCAATCTTTCTTGGGGACCGTGCCAACAGCACTAACTACAACTAACTACTGACACATTCATGTTCTACGCGTTTTTTTTGTTTTTTTTAGTTCTTTGGCAAGGTCTAGGTATTTGTCTATCTTTTCACTTTCTTGTATTTTTCATTCTGAAAAGGCAAATTCACAGGATGACACGTTCTTTTTTCTGTTAATTAACACTAGGCTTGTATTCTAACCGGGATCTGGTTATCCGCTTGTATCTCAAATTCCATTGGATTTTATGTGTCACATTCTCTAAGATTGCATTCTGGCTTGTGCATATTTGGTAGTATGATCAAATATCAGTTATTTCCTATAACTCCAACATAAACAAAGGGGAACCGCTCTTTACTGATAAATTATTTATTTATTTTCCCATTAAACTAACCTAAACCCTAACCCTAAACCCTAACCCTAAACTCTAACCCCGTCTTTTTCCCCTAGTAGATCAATAAATAAATAAATAATTTATCAGTCAAGAGTGGTTCCCCTTTGTTTATGTTGCAGTTATAGTAATAATATAGTAATAATCCAAATAGCTTTCTTAATTCCCAGTGGATCAACTTTCCCACCCAGTCGTATCTAGTTTTGTAGTGTTTTTGTGCTAATTCGTTATATTCACTTATATTATTAACAGTTTCATCTCTGTGTCCTCATAATTTACTCTTGCTATTCTGTTGCGTTTCATCTGTTTTCGCTTTGATATAATTGGTGCTTATGACATTATTTGGTTCTCCAATTATAAGAGATTCAGTTTCTCTCTTTGGGTTTCTTTACCAAGCTATTTTCAGGGCTTCTAATGCGCAATATCCCCAGTTTGTCTCTAGATGTATTAATATAGTTGTTTGTCTTCCAATTTCTGCTTTCTAGTTTTTGTTGTTTTCTGTTTGTCCATATGTTGAAATTGTTGTTACTAGCTGCTGTAATTAGCCTTTTTTTGCCTTTTTAGTGTATTCCTCGAGTCCTCGAATTGATGAATCTATGCAATCCTCAATACAGTCATTTTGTGTCATTTTCTAGTATAATTTCTTGATTCTGAATGTACCATATTGTCAATCTGGTCACATTCCCAGTGGATCACCTTTCCCACTCAGTCGTGTATGTTTGTGGGGATTAATAAAAGTAAATAAAATAAAATAAAATAAATTATAAAATTATAAAATAAATTAAATTATTTTATACTTAGGACAGGAAGAACCTTCCTGGCATGCGCAGAAAAAAAAACCAAGTTCTTGGCGTCTGGACTCTGGCGTCCTTGGTAACGGTTTGTTAATAAAGTCTCTCTCTGTACTTCCGACTAGTTGTGTTTTTATCTCTCTCCATTTTTACTGACGCAAGACTTATTCCCATATGTTTTTGTACTACTTCTGTGACAGTTTGTTGCATTCACTAATGTGGGTTATTGAAAATTCGCGGTTATATTTAAATTTTAATCAGATTATTATTTATTTATTTAGAAAATAAACGGAATAACTGCATTAACACAACGGGCGGTTGATATATTCGAAGATCTTTACACGTTTTATCATGAAAGTTTACAAAATAGATGAGAATATATTATTATGAAAACGTTGAGAATATTTTTGAATTTCTATTATAATTTTCAAAGGAACAAGACCAAGTCAATAAATAAGTAGGCAGGTTTATTTTCAAGGGAATATTTACGGGAAATCATGTGAACTACATTCTTTCCTTTTGTAGACATCTTAAATACACTGACTAATAAGTTCGTAGTATTGGAAATAAATATCTCTGTAAGTTCCAGTATAATTTTGAGACATTGAAGTAAAAGTAAATCGTTGTCAGGGTGGCCTAAAGTCGTTATCACCCAAACAGCGAGGGAGTCTATCCCCTTTTCTCTAGCGCTAGACCAAGGAGATTGTTTAGCGTCTGAGATAGAGCGCCACACCTACCATCAGCTCCTTATTTTACCACACAGATCCCTGTGCCACTCATACGCTGAGTTGGTGAGGGCCGGTATCGAACCCGGAACTTTGTTGTTTCTAGGTGGACTCTCTGCCGACTGAGCACTAATGAACCTTTGAATCATGTGCCTCCGCTACCTTGTGCCTATGTGCTCCCCGCCCTGGACTTTTGACAAGAAATTAACTCAGAATTCACAATTGTAATCTGTTTTTTAACAATCACATTTTATAGGGTAATTTATGAGGAAGTGCGTCCCGGTCTCCTGCCTCAAAAATTGCTACCCGGTGACTATTAAAATAACGACCCAGCTCAGTCTATTCAAAACTATCCATCTTCATATCTATCTATCTATCTCAATTTGTTCATATTTATCTATATTACTTTAAATACTAAGATTATCTTTTATTCATGTTTGTTTAATGTCTTGTTTTTAGTTTAAATAAACAAGAATTACGACAAAAAAAAGAAGCGACCCCCCCCCCATATACATTTACTTGTCGAAAATATCTATCTATTTATCTCCATTTGTTCGTATCTATCTATATTATTTTGTTTGTTTATCTATCTATCTATCTATCTCAGTCTATTCAAAACTATATATCCATCTTCATATCTAAACAAGAATTACGACAAATTACGATAAATAAACAAGAATTACGACGAGCTGGGGTTGTTATTTTGATAGTCACCGGGTATCAATTTTTGAGGCAGGAGTCCGGGACGCACTTCCTCATAAATTACCTTTTATAGATGTTAGCAATTTAGAAATGGGGATTCCCTAGCCGGAATTTAAATCGCTTTGGTAATTCGAGGTAACACACACACACACACACACACACACACACACACACACAACACACACACACACACACACACACACACACACACACACACAGACAGACAGACAGACAGACATAGACAGACAGACAGACAAACACACACATATACACACACATATATATATATATTTATATATATTATATTGTAATATCTTATATATTATATTATGATACATTATATATATTATATATATATATATATATATATATTATATATATATATATATATATATATATATATATATACCTGAACCCTTTGAACCGAAGCTGTCAATTAGCTAAAGGATGGTAGGGGGGATTGGACTAAGTGAGGTCAATAAGTCATTTTTTTTATTTATCTTTTAAATATTTTTATTTTTGTTTTGCTCAGAATCAAAGTGATTACTGTCAACCCATTTATACTGTTGACAAGCGGCAAAAAGTAAAATTACTTATATTTTTAAAAATGTTTTTCTTTATATCCGATCTACTTCGACAAAATTTCACATTTTGAAAAGACCTGGTAAACTCTTTGAACATCTTATGTATTAAAGTAAAGAATCTAAAGTTTTCTATAGTATTACCACACACAACCGATACGGAAAAAACATTAGTGCTCTTTTTCTGTGTTGCTCTGTGAAATATTTTACTTTTGTAAATTGTGTACTGTACACTGACTGTTCATTAAACAATAACAACAATAACAGCAACAACAGTCTTAATGTATTGTTGCTATGCTATTCTAAATAGGCATTAAAAGGAATGTGAAAAAAAAAAATGAAGTGGGAGTTTAGCGGTTAGGGTTGATGGCCGGAGCAACTGGGTAAAATAAAGAGTGCAATATGTAGGTCAAAAAGTAGGAAGAGAGAAAGAGAAAAAAGGAGGAATAAACAATGTTGGAATTGAGAGGGGTTTATTAGAAGGAAATGAATAAAATTAGATTCAAGAATACATTAGCTAAGAAAATGATTTCCCCCTCCCTCTTTCTCTCTCTCACTCTTTCTCCAATCTCTCTCCTCTCTCTCTCTTCTCACACACACACACATTTATATATAATTGTGTGTGTGTGTGTATGTGTGTATGTGTGTGTAAATGCAGAAACACACACTTTTCTGTCTTTCATTTTAGCTTTATTTTTCATCTTGCCTTTTTTTTTTCTTTTCTTTCTGTTTAGCTCAGTCGGTAGAGCGTCCGGCTAGAAACCACAAGGTCCCTAGTTCGATACCGGTCCTCGCCAACTCAGCGTATAAGTAGCACAGAGATCTGTGCGGTAAAGTAAGGAGCTGATGGTAGGTGTGGCGTTCCACCTCAGATGCTAAAAACAATCTCCTTGGTCTAGCGCTATTGAAAAGGGGATAGACTCCCTCGCTGACTGGCTGATACCGACTTTAGGCCGCCCCGTCGTCTTTACTTTACTTTTATATCTCTTTATCTTTCTTTCTTTCTTTCTTTCTTTCTTTCTTTCATACTTTTATTTATTCATCTCACTCTTTCTTTCTTTCTTTCTTTCTTTTTATTCACTTTGCCCGATATTTCCATTATCTATTAATTTCTTTTTATACCATCCTTTTTTTAGGGGGTGGGTGGTGGTGGGTGGATCTTACACGTCTACTAGTGATGCATGCAATCGACATATTCTAAGCTCCACCAACAGGGTGTATGTACTATTACCGCAAAAAGCACTATAAATAACCCATTCAGTCGGGGAATGCTAAAAAGATTAAAACTAGAGAAAGTATGTCCAAATTATACATATAACTTTACATATTCATTTAAATTACAAGGGGAATGAATTCTGTCTGAATTATTTTTATTTTGAAAGTTTTACATTAAAGAATGTTAATTTAATATAAAAGTTTTTGTTATGCTTTTTGTTCTCTCTTTTTATTTATGCTTGCTTTATAAATAGAGAGTTTACAGTTTTTCCCATTGTACTATTGTTATTTTTAGGTGAACATTATATATATATATATATATATATATATATATATATATATATATTATATTATATATATATATATAATATTAATATTATATTAATTAATATTTGTTATTTATTTTCATAAACAGAAACATTTATATCTTTCCCCAAAGAAGTACTTCGCAAATTTTGATTGTTTTTTTTTCTTTTCTTTCTTTCAGTTTGAATTTGATTTCCTTTATATATATATATATATATATATATATATATATATATATATATGTGTGTGTGTGTGTGTGTGTGTGTGTGTGTGTGTGTGTGTGTGTAAGATTTTCAGCACTTTGATCATTAAAGACTTAATTTTATAATGAATAGCTTATTCTATTAAAAATAAACTTGAAAGAAATGTTCATTATCAATAAGTTTGTTGTGGTATTTCAACTTTTGGTCATTTGGATAAAAAAAATGTACAGTTCCTAATTTATATCTTTCTAGAAAGATAAAATATAGAAGATCACATTAAAAAATAAAAGTAAAAAATAAAAATTTCAACAGACGAAAAAAGTTATTTGAATATTTAAAAGTTTTTGAATATTTAAAAGTTATTGAATATTTAAAAGTTATTTTCTTAAAACTCAAAAATAATTATTGTTGCATTTTCTATTTTTTCGTAGTTTTAAAAATAATATTTATCTTTGAATTGATGCAAAAAAATTTTGATTTCTGATTCAATTTACATTCACTTAAAGATTTATTACTGAATTCTAAACGTCTGGAAGGTAGCATATCTTACACAATATTTTTCTCATAAATAAAGATTTATTTAATCTATCTAATTTTTTGTTAAAAATGCGTAATTTTGCGCAACACATTTTCCGAGATTTTTATATAGTTTTAAAGTTGGCGGAGTGGCCTCTTGTTTGTATCAGCAGGACAGCGAGGGAGTCTATCCCCTTTTCGCTAGCGCTAGACCAGGGAGATTGTATATGCTGAGTTGCAGCGCCACACCTCCGCCAGCTCCCCACTTTATTTCAGCTTCTCACTTTACTATTTTTATATATCTAAAAGTTATTACAAACGATTGTTCTTTTTCTTTAACGGAAGACATGTGTTGTCTCAGGGAATAATGGGTTTTTCCCTTTTTTACTTCAAAACACTGGGATTTTTATATTTTTTCTTCCGTTTCTTTGGCTACGCAGTGTAATTGTTTTGTACGAAATTCGTAAATTCGAATTCGTAAAGTTTTTATTTTTGTCTTCAGATAAAAAACATATATATATATATATATATATATATATATATATATATATATATATGTGTGTGTGTGTGTGTGTGTGTGTGTGTGTTCGAGCATGAGCACATTATCGTCCCCGCATGAATACATCCTCCGTACGTTGTTTTTTTTATAAAAATGTAATTTCCTTCTAAACAAAAGATACTAGGATTTTACTATTTCTAATGGAACATCATGCAATAAAATCAGATATTGTTAGGTATGATGTATTACCGAACTCTACAGAATCGTATTATGTCAACCAAGAAAAAAAATCAAGTTTAATTGGAAATATATACTTAATATATAGAATTTTGAGCAGGGGTGTACTTATTTTTTGAATGCTACATATTCGTATGTTTAATAACAGAATTTCAATGCTGTAGAGTTTGGTTATTAATAATACCTAACACTTTAATGCTACAGTCTAAATAATCACTTCCCGATAACTTTGGTTGAGAAGAAAATGACCTTTAATAAAAAATTCCAATTCCAAAAGAATCTGGATAAAAGCATAGAATAAATTGTAAAACAAGTTACTTCACTTTCAATTGTGTTTCTGTTGTGACTAAAGGACTCATTTGAAGTTGATATATATATATATATATATATATATATATATATATATATATATATATATATATATATATATATATATATATATCGGATGTATATATTTATATATACATATACATACATATATCTATATATCTATCTATCTCTTTCTCTCTCTCTCTCTCTCTCATATATATATATATATATATATATATATATATATATATATATATATATATATATTATATATATATATATATATATATATATATATATATATATATATATATATATATATATATATATATATATATATATATATATACATATATCACATATATATATATATATATACATATATATTGCATATATATAGCATATATATATCACATATATATATCGCATATATATATGCATATATATATATACATATATATCTATATATATCAGATATATATACACACATATATCACACACACACACACACACACACACACACATATATATATATATATATATATATATATATATATATATACATAAACTTGAAAACATATTTCTATGTTATACAATGCGTTGTATAAAGAACGTTTTAAACTACAAAATTCAGTAAAATTATCAGAGTCTTTCGCTGCTGAAATCTGAGTTAGAAAAAAGAAAGGGTACAAACACCATTTTCAATGTTTGTACGTACAGAGAAAGCTTTGAACGAATTTGTTTTCATAAAGTCATCGGATTTTAGCTTTAAATGTCAACAGATTATCCTGAAAATTCGTCCTAAAGATGCAGGGGAGACAACTATCAAACGATATACACATTTTGTTCGAATACGATTGAACTCATATCAATTGAAATTAATAAATAATTTAAATTATTTATCTTTGAACTTTTGAATGAAATTTAAAAATAAAATATTTCCATACAACTCTCTGAAGCAAAGGAAATATTTCTCTTGTGACTTCAATTATCTTTGTTATCGATTGTTTTTGTCGTAGAGACATATTTATTTAGCATAATCTTGAACACAACTGCAATGTTCAGGATTTCAGTGACTCTAATCATTTAAAAAAATTAACATACCATTTACATGTTTATTCTAGTGTGTAAATATCTACCAGTCTTAGCTTTGATATTGTGGTATTCAATGCATGATTTGTATGATGTACGATAATATCACATCTTTCTTTGTTTCAAACTTTCAAGTGAGCATCGAACGTATCCCTGGTTTGCAAGACGAGCTCGTTATCCATTTCTTCACTTCCTCACTGGGTTAGAAAATAAATGGAAATTATTCATTTCTGCACATTCCTTTATTATTATTCATTTGAATCTGATGAGCTTTGTTTGGCAAAATCAGAATTGGAAAAGAAAATTCGCTTAGGATAATTTTCCAAACATCAAAAAAGAAGAAAAGAAAAAAAAAAGAAAAATACCGGATTTCTTACTTTGTTATTTATTATTATTATTATTATTATTATTATTATTATTATTATTCGAGAAGGGACAGTGATATCTAAGAACCGGTAATGAATCGGTCATTTTTCAGTCACGTGATTTACCAATTTACTTTGTCGTGCTTATAAAGTAATCTTTGTCTAAAAGAAGGAAAGAAAGAATGAGGAAGAAAGAATGTCATGAGGTACATAATTGAAAAGAAGTAAAAAATAAATAAAAAAAAAGAAAAAAAGTGAAATGCAAAGGAGGAAGAGAAAGGGCATGGACAAAGAAAAAAATAGTGAAAATAGATCACTAATTAGGACTGAGCCTATTCTAGTAATGACCAACCCAAGCAGAGTTTAACAGGCTTGAATTCAGAGTTTCCCTTTTCCTAGACTGGTTGCCTAACCAAGGTTAAAGAGCCCAGTCTGCTCTACTATTTAACTATAGCTGGAGGGAGAGTGGTTAGATTCATACTTTCCGCAAGGATATTCGCACTACGTGAACTGTAGCTTCGTCCATTATTTGAACTCGGATCGACCAGTCCATTTCCTACGACTCTAACCATTACACCACGCACCTCAAAGAAAGAAAGAAAGAAAGAAAGAAAGAAGAAAGAAAGCCATAATTAGCACTGTTTTCTTTACTCATATTACTGTGACTGTACATAAGTACAGTTGACGGATCTGGTCATTCATTGTTGTAAGTCACTAAGAACGAGTAAAGAAACCAGCGGGTGATTTCTGAATTAACTATTGCGTTAAAGTGTTTAGGTGCATCTCTTAAAAATCCTGCGTATCGAAATTTTAACACTTAATATGTGAATGGCACGTAGTGTAATGGTTATCGTCATAGGAAATGAATAGGTCGAGATGAGTTCAAATTCTGTACAAGGTTGTTTGCATTACCCATAGTGCTAATACCTTTATACTGTGGTATCTCCACATGTCATGATGATAATAAACTCGTAAAATACACCTATAAGATGATTGAGGGGAAGTCAGCAGCGTTGTTATATCCTTGGGAAAAATTTCTGGTCTTTCAACAACGGATTTCCTTCCCCAGGGGACCAATCGGGGCTGCCAAAGTTCGCACTTGTATCTTTTCCTTGTGTTTTGGGACTGTCCACATATTTTGTCGTCATGCATATGTTCTTGCTATTTCTTGATCCTCGTGTATCACACAAAAACACTCGATTTCTTCATAACATTTTCACCATGAACCATTTTCATGTAATTAACGTTTCACTAGACCTTTTAATAATCTCAAGTAAAACTTGATACTCATCTGCTGCTCCAGATATCATTTTGCTCACATCTCGCCAACAGTATAGTATAAACACGCACAACTTCCACTACAGTTCGGCAATGAATGACTCATTTGGTTTGTGTTTCAAGAAAACAGAAGCTGGAACAGAACCAGGCGTCCTTCGGTTCATTCTATTTCTCCTACTGCAAATATCACATTTTCCTTTTCACATTATGTTGAAGACTTTTATTTTTAATATCCCACCCATTTCCCTCTTTTCAATTTTGCCCCAATCATTTTACTTCCCTCATTTAACTTTGCTTCATTTCCTTCTCATTTTGCTTATCCATATTTTCTCGCTCTGATTTTACTCCAGCTCATTTTGCTTCCCTTCATTTTTTTTTCGCTTTAATTTTGCTTTTCTTCATTTTTGAATCCCACTCATTTTTTTTTACTTCATTTTTTTCTCCTTTCCATTTTGATTTCCGCCATTTTTTATTCTTCTTGTTTTATCTCCCATTCCTCCAACGCATTAAAACTTTGACCAACAGCAAAATTGCTCAGTTATAGATTAAAAGGAGTGTACTTATTTTTGTACTGTTGCATATTTATATTTTTATGGAGTTTGGTGATAAATAATACCTACGATAGATCCAGCAGGTATCGAACTCAGGAAAACATGAGTTTGCAATACAATGAATAAAAGTGGCACAGTAGTTCGATATTGTTCACACAACCGTCTATCTCATGTTTCCTCCCCTTTACTTTTTTTTTTTATACCGCCAACCTTCAATTTGGATCGCTGCCATCGCATTGCCCGTGTGCGTGGGCGTCACGTGACAGATGAAATAAAAGTGTCTGCATACGAGGTTGTATACGTACACACATACACACAGACACACATACACACATGCGCGCAATCACATACTCAGATACGGGTAAAATATATACAAACGCACACTCGAATACGAATACTTAAACCTAGACAAAAATACACTGACACGCACACACACATGAATACGAACATACGCACAAAAAAACATATACAAACAAGTACACAAATGCACACACAATCATGTATACATATACATATAGAAGCATAAATACGTACACACCAGTGAAAGTGACGTGCACAGCGTATATTCATTTCAATTTAGCAAGAATAAAAGCAATTGTATTAATTTATCTATTCTATATTTTACTCGACGAAGAGGAAGAGTTTATTTAATTCCTTAGAGACTGTGAACACCCCTTCCCGCGTTCCACATATCTAACTCCGGTTTCGATCGGGGGTCCAGTGAGCTTCGGCCGCTGGACCTTAGTTAACATTGTTGATCCCAGGGGGCCATCCCCCTAGGCAACACCTGCCCTCTTGATTTAAAGGGGCAGGGCTGGGTTTATTGTCCAGGGTCTGAGGCACCCTCTCGAGGGTGAATGCCGACGGGATCAACGCATTTTTTATGCCTACCACCCATGAGCTTCGGCTTGTGGGTGGGCCCACATAAAAATGTCCTTGTGTCACGCCCTCATAAGTGGGATGAGAGGCAAATACCTCTAGCTCCACCCACAATAATAATTTCTGGGTGTTGTCAACAAAACTTCATTAAGCTCCAGTTAAATCCCAGCTATGAGCAAACGAGGATTTTCTGATAGTTTGACAACAAAAATATTCAAAGTGCTGCGAAAAACCGTCTTGATTATTTTTTCTCAATTAAACATGACAAAAATATATATTCTATTTATTTCTTATGCGGATATATACGAGGGTGAGTCAAAAAGTAATGCCATTTTGTTTAGGACAGGTATCATGTATCATACATAAAAATGAAGCTGGTCCTCTGTGGATCACATCCTTACTTCTCCTCAGAGTCACGTTTCTCTCAATAGCATTGCTCCGCCTTCGAATGCCCCGTAAAATTCGGTTAACTCTGCTTTGAGCCACTTCTTCACTACAGATTTCACTTCTTCGTCACTGGAATAATGTTCGCCTCTCAGAACCTCTTTCATGAGGCCGAAGAGGTGATAGTCTGAAGGCGCTACATCTGGTGATTATGGAGGATGCGGTTAAGTTGTCCACCCGAATGAGGCAATTTCCTCCCTTGTCCAGATGCTTGTGTGTGGTCGAGCATTGTCACGCAGAAGGAGGACATTGTCGATTGGCAAGTTGGGTCTTACTCGTCGGATCCTTGCTCTGAGCCTCATTAGTGTTTCAATGTAGGCCTTAGTTTTATAAAACACTTCACATGAAATAAAGAAAATGGCATTACTTTTTGAGTCAACCGCGTACATTTCTATATCGAAATAATAAAGCTTTACACTTGAATCGTACGAATAAAATATATTTTGTTCGGATTTCATAAAATTAAATAAGGGGAGTTGGTCGACCGAGTAAAAAATATTTCCCAAATATATTTTAGGAAAAAAAACTATTTTAAACATAAATTCATCTACAGGTGAATAAGTATCAAAATTCTCGTGAAATAAGTAATGATATCAATTTCGTTTAAAATTAGAACCTAGACGTATAATCTAATTGATTAAAACATTTAAGAGATCATATAACTAAGGAAGAGTGGTTACTAAAGTGAGAACACACTTCTTTTTTATTTTTTATTTTGATATGACACTAAACTGCATTCGATAGTGATGATCTAATTCTGGAGCTCTTGAGAGTGTGGCGCTCCACACTTTGTTGCCAATTCTCCCATGTCAACTCTGACCCATAGTAGAAGTACTTTTTAATGCACTGTCTATTGGTAAAATAGTACAGTTTGAAGGCTATTAATTAGATGAGAATGCAAATTATTATTACTTGAAATCATGTCATCACATGAAAAGAACCATATAACTGTCAATTATTAGTACTAATACAAAATTAAAAAACACCCTCCGGGCGATGTAAAAATAGATTTTTGAAACATATTGCCAGAGGGGTTGGAGTTAAAATTTCAATGTCAGCGAGTTTGTACCCTAAGTAAGTAAAATGATCAAATCCATTAAAGGATTAAAAAATAAAACAATTTGAAATATAAACTTTAAATATGTATTAAAATAAAACAAACAATATATAGATTTATAATACCAGTCATGTACTATTAAAACTTGTTTAAAAAAACAATGAGGACTGTCTAATGTTGCATGTTCAAATTTTGTATCCTATGTTATGGCGATTTTGGGTAATGTGACGTAAACAGTGACGTAATTTTTTGTTACAGATAAAAACCGGAAGCGAATCTCCATTATTAATAGATTAGATAGGAATAGTCGAAACCATATTATTGTATGCGAATTATTTGTGGTATTTGATAGGAATACATGAAACCATATAATTGTGTTAAGATTATTAGGAATATTATAGAAATACTTGAAACCATATAACTCTGTGAAAACAAATGATTATACTCATTAAATAGAAATAGTTACCTGAAACCATATAATTTCTTGGAAAAAGACTGATTTTGGCATTTAATAACCCTACAAAGGTTGACATACCGTAAAACCAACGAAGCAACCAATGGCTATTTACTAAGCTGTCAGCAGTGTGAGAAAGAAAGTAAAAGAAAGAATGGCTGAGAGAATATTTCCAATCGGCGTTATCAGTTATCTTGGTTAAAAGAGTTTAGAATATTGATTTTTAGGATTAGCAAGCCCTCCCCTCTCCGTCGAGAAATTTGACACAACTCAATCTACATTACTTGTCATCTGAATTTGCCCTTTTGCCTTCATAAGTTTAGGTTAGTAAATATAAAAAAATGAATGCATGAAACGATACAAAATGCCATTTAACTTTTTTACACGGGTACTTTTATATAACACGCTTTCTTGAAACGCAAATCAAATGAGTCAATCATTGCCGAACAGTAGTGGAAGTTGTGCGTGTTTATACTATACTGTTGGCGAGATGTGAGCAAAAGGAATCTGGAGCAGCAGATGAGTATCAAGTTTTACTTGAAGATTAACACAAACACACACACACACACACACACACACACACATATATATATATATATATATATATATATATATATATATATATATATAATATATATATATATATATATTGGTACGTAATAAAAAAATACGTAATAATAAAAATAATAAGACGTATAATACATTCAACATCTCTCATAGGAATAGACTGTAAGGATGACATAAGGCATAATTAAATCAGAATATGATAATTTTATTACTGAATTTTTATCAAATTATATCGCCTAAGGCTGGGGGAGTGGAAACGTCTTTCCTTTCCTCTTTTTCTTTCCCGCTCAGACTAAATTCAATTCCTCGTTAACTTGGATAAAAATGGAGGAGGAGAATGAACGAGGGATTTAATGAAAATGTTCAGATATATGAAAACTATCTAAAGTTAGGGTTCTTTACGAATGGTTGCTATTTTAAGTTAATTCAATTTGATTTCACTTAACAATATATATATATATATATATATTATATATTATATATATATATATATATATATATGTGTGTGTGTGTGTGTGTCTGTGTGTGTGTGTGTGTGTGTGTGTGTGTATTAAATCAGCAAGATATAACAATTTTCCAGATTCGCTTAACTGCTTAATTTGACACATACTGATATATGCTTGAGGAAATGTACAATTTCCTAAGAAATCTTATGATGCAAATTCTTGAAGCTCTGAGGAAAAAAACTTATAGCTTTTTATTTTATGGTTGTGGCTTGACTAAAAGAGTAAGTGGTCATTTTTATTAGTGGATTTCTGATGGACTTTAAAATCTAGTCTGTTGTTATTGTTTATTAATACAACTAGCAAAAAACACCATCTGGGCGGTGTAAAATAATTTTTGAAAGATATTGCCTGAGAAGGGATTATTTAAGTTAAATAAACGTTTCAAATTTGAGAAAAATCAATTACTTACTTAAAAATCATAATATTCATCCACTCCACTGAGATACTTGTTTTGTTTTACGACAGTATGGACCTCTAACTGTTTTTTTTTTTTTTTACTTCTGATTTGATTATTCAGACTCTTATCTTTATAAAAAAATCGTACGAATAAAATATATTTTGTTCGGATTTAACAAAAAGAACTAAAGGAAGTGGGTCGACCGAGTAAAAAATATTTTCCCAAATATATTTTAGGAAAAAAACTATTTTAAACATAAATTCATCTACAGGTAAATAAGTATCACAATTCTCTTGAAAATTTGACTTTTAAATGATTTTTCATAGATTAAAAAACCCTGTGACGTAAGAAATGACGTAGTTTCGGTTGCAGACCAAAAGAGACCGAACCTCCATTATTAATAGATATCTATGAAAGGTAGGGAATTAATTGATGGTAAGTTCAATTTGTTGGGTTTGTTAGTGATAGTAGGTCAGTCAGATTTTTGTTAAATGATTAGACTATCATCAATGTATCTGAAATATTAAACATCATTAAAGATGACATATTTAAACGGATTTAATTCAAGAAATTCTAAAAAAAAAGGCTTGCTAGGATTCCACTTAATAGGGATCCCATTGATGACCAAACTTTTTTCTAATGATCATAATCCTTATATTTAAAAAAAAAGGTCTGGTGCAAAGTTCAGATCATTTTTTAATGGGTAAGTATTAGGATTATTTTATAAACAAAATTTGTTCTTCTCATAGGATTTCCTTTAAGTTGAGTCCTAGCATGACTTTTCTTAGAATTTTAAAAATCAAATCCGTTTAAATATGGCATCCCTAAAGTTTTCGAATAATTAACGAATATATGAGAGTGTGTGTCTGCGTGTGTCTGTATGTGTGTGTTTATTTATTAGTGTGTGTGTGTGTGTGTATGTGTATGTGCGTGTGTTAAAAAATCACGTAATGTTAGAAACGACGCAATTTAACAAGGACGCATGGATACGCTTGTTAAATTGATCCATGTTTTGTAATCTCTCTCTCTCTCTCTCTCTCTCTCTCTCTCTCTCTCTCTCTCTCTTCTCTCTCTCTCTCTATTATATATATATATTATATATCAACCCCTCCGCACGAACAGGATGTGACACAAGGTCAATTACTTAAGCTGAGTTTAACAGGTTTGAATTCAGTGCTTTTCATATCCTGGTCTGGTTACCTAACAACGGTTAAAGACCCCAGTGTGTGCTACTATTTACATATAACTGGAGGGAAAATAATTGGATTCATACCTTTCCCCAGGCTATTAGCGCTTTGTGAAATGCAAACAGCCCCGTCACGGATTTGAACTCGGGTTGATGAGTCCATTTCCTACGACTCAAACCATTACACCAGGCGCCCCCTTCTCTCTCTCTCTCTCTCTCTCTCTCTCTCTCTCTCTCTCTCTCTCTCTCTATATATATATATATATATATATATATATATATATATATATATCCTTTATGAATTCATGAATTTTAGACATAAATATATCGTTTGTAGTTGGAATTAACTATAAATATTTACCTCAAATTACCTCAGTATATCTAAATATACGGATTTTCTACTTTAAACTATGTCTCTATCTACCTATATATATATATATATATATATATATATATATATATATATATGCTTATCATATATGTAGTGCTTCAATTAAGTTATTGCTTGTTCATTAATCTATACAGAAATTATATTTATATAAACATTGTATATATTCACATATTTTTCTAATCTAAACACTCGCACACATATTCGCTCCCACACAGAACAAATACATGAATATACAAGATTATTTAGGCGGATCTAGGTAAGTAGATAAGTACTAAATCGATATAATTATTTTGTTAGGAATATATCGAGTTCGACTGGGTTGTCTTTCTAGCAAGAAAAAAATAACCACTGTAAATGTAATCTATATTCTTCAAATTTCATCGGTGTATCCAAATATCATCACTTTTCTTCTTTGAAATGTAATACAGACACACAGACGCACAGGCGCGCACACACCCACTCGCACACACACTCACAGACACAGACACAGACACACAGACACACACACACACACACACACACACACACTCACACGTGCGTGCGTGGGGTGTAATAACTAGAGTCGTTGGAAATGGACTCGTCGACCCGAGTTCAAATCCTAAACGAGGTTGTCTACATTTCACATTGCGCTAATACCCTGTGAAAGCTATGCGGGCACCTTCTCTCCCTCCAGCTATGGGTAAATAGCGAGGCAGACTAGGCTCTTTAATCTTGGTTAGGGAACCAATCTAGAAGGAAAACTCTGAATTCAAACCACCTAAAAAACATTGACCTTGTGTCACATCCTGCTCGTGCGGAGGGGTTGGTAAATCTGCACACACACACACACACACACACACACACACACAGACAGACAGACAATGGCAAGCTCTTAAAATCAGTGGACCATTTCAAGTTCCTACGCAGTAATATCTGATCCACAGAATGCGATGTTAATGCACACATGGGAAAGGCATGGACTGCTCTAGACAGAATATCAGTCATATGGAAATCCGATCTCACTGATAAGTTAAAGCGATAATTCTTCCAAGCCGTACTTGTATCAGTGCTACTCTACGGCTGTACGACTTGGACCATAACAAAGCACCTGGTGAATAAGGTAGATCGGAGTGGCGCAAGAAAGTTGCGTGTTATTTTAAACAAATCGTGGAAACAGCATCCACCAAGAAAGACAAACAAGACACGCTGGACACTGCTGAAGAAGCAGGGACAAAAGTTATATTCTCAAGTGGAAACCTGCACTTGTGCACGCCGGTGTGGCCCGTCCAACAATTAGATGTTTGCAGGGTAGCTTGTTCTTAATATTACATGGTTGGCAAAATCAGGGTAGCGTAAACATAAAGTCACCGGCGCTTGGAAACTGTCAGTTTCAAGACTATGTGATTATCAAACCAAGTAATTGACGCCCGTGTGTATTTTTCTTTATATAATGTCGTGTGATAAATCATGGTATCGTGGTTAAGTTTGTGGTGCCTTATGGGAACGGTAGTTTAGTTTGTGTGGTTTTCTGGGAAGGGCATTATATATATAATCATAGATGAAATATTAAATTTTCTGTAACTATAGTTACGGAAAATTAACACCATAATATTTCATCTATGATTTTACATCTGCTTTGGTATTTTAACATTGACCACTTTTATATGCTAAAACCTTTCACATTCATTCTCCATTATATTGTATTATATATATATATATATATATATATATATATATATATATATATATAAACGAATACACCCAAAGGTGTCCTTGACAACATCGTCAGTGATGTAATACCAAGATCATAAGGCGTTTCGGTCTTGAAGCATCAGACACCTTCACACACACACACAAAACACACACACACACACACACAGATAAATATACATTTCAGTGTATTCTCCGGTCTCTCTCTCTCTCTCTCTCTCTCTCTCTCTCTCTCTCTCTCTCTCTCTCTCTCCACAGCATGTTATTGAGAATACTCCAAGTCCACGAGATATGCCTTTCGAGTTGGAACTGACAACAAATCTGTATTTCTCAAATTGCATCAGTGTATTTAAACATACAGAATTTTCTTCTTTGAAATAATATATCATATATCCGATTCTGATTTACGAAATCATTCATTTTACAGATACGTTTTCTTATCATCTCTCTCTCTCTCTCTCTCTCTCTCTCTCTCTCTCTCGCTCTCGCTCTCGCTCTCTCTCTCTCTCTCTCCCTCAGTTTTTTTTTAGTTTTCTATATATTATCAAAATTCTCATTATATATATATATAAAGGAATGTTGTGGTATGTACATGTAATTGTATTGTAATCTAGTTACACCTTAATATGTTTATAATTAAGAAACGTACAAAATTTAGTTTTTGATTTTTACTAATTAAGTGATATAATTCAATAATTAAACAAAAATTCAACTAATTTCGAGCATTCTTCACTGTAAGAAAAAAATAAAGTAAGTACAAAATTGAGTCAAAAAGGAAATAAATTAGACTAATTCATTTCATCAAGAAGCTAGATCAGGGGTCGGCAAACTTGTACTACATAGGGGTCAGGGGCCATGTCTGTGAGAGAGTGGCGGGTCACATCTATCACCGTAGTCCTTGTAGCATACGGTAATGATTTATCACATTGGGTGGGGTCAAACAGCATGGTTGTAACATTGTATAAGTCTTATAAACCAGATGTATTCATGGGCTTATTACCAGATTTTGCTTTACTCATTACCAGATTTTAATAATAAAGATTCTATCATCTTACAATACCTTTGAGAGGAATAACAATTCTTACCAAGGAAATAGTACGTGGCATGGTCTTTATGACTTCTGTGTACGTTTATAAATAATAATAAAAAAAACAGTATCTAAGCCACGGTCTGTTTCCTTTGCCGATCGGATTAATATGATATTTTCTTAGGGACTGCGGGTCAGATGATTATGGATTGCGGGCCGGACTGACCTGCAGACCGTAGGGTGTTGACCCCTGAGCTAGGTACTCTTTCACCCAGTCCGTTTGTGTCTATCTCTCATTATCTCAGACTATCTCTCTCTTTCTCTCAGTCAGTTCAGGCCTGTCTCTTTCTTTCTCTCAGTCAGTTTCGGTCTACCATTTTCTGACTCTTTTCTTTGTTCTCTCTCTCTCTCTCTCTCTCTCTCTCTCTCTCTTTCTTTCTTTCTCTTTCTCAATATATATGTATTTCTTCGAATCTATCTCAGTTCGTCTCTCTCTCTCTCTCTCTCTCTCTCTCTCTCTCTCTCTCAGTCTGCTCGTGTGTTTATCTCTCTGTCTTTCAATCTGTTTGTATCTATATTAGGTACCAATATTTTTGACGTCATAGACGTATTTTACAAAATCGAATCAATCTTCCTGATTAAAAAAATGCCAAACATCAGGGAATTAACCGATTTTAATGAAATTTTCAATGTTGATTTATCAATTAATTTTATAATGCATCATTTATTTTATTTAAAACCTTTCTGATTTTTTCAGGTCACTAAACTTTGAACCATCTCTCCTTATTTTTGGGGTGTAAAATATCAATGGGGTTATATATAATCGAAACTAACCTTTAGAAAAAAAATTGTTTCAAACCACTCACGAGTTTAGGATGACATTTTTTTTCAATGATATTTCAAATGTAAGTATTCACCCGACCTATTCATCATGGGTATGATGTGACACAAGGCCAGAAGTATGGGGCATCCAGCGAGGACCAAACTCGCTATTCAACAGTAGTGGGTCTGAAAGTAGCATGCTAACCATTACGCCACAATGTGATTCCTTCCTTGTTTACCCAAAACTGTTTATCCGCATATGATGTGGCGCAAGTTCGCAAGCATCCAGCAAGGATTGAACTCGCTATTCAGTAGTAATTAATCAACGAGACAACCTTTCTAATGATTACACAGCGATGAGACGTCATTTTCTTTACCCACCCCGTTCGTCACGGGTAGGATGTGACACAGTCACAAGTATGGAGCATCCAGCGAGGATCGAACTTGTTATTCAGTATTAATGGAACGGCGAGACTAGCTTGCTATCCATTACACCAGGATAACACCTTCTTTTCTTAACCCTTTTCATCACAGGTAGGATATGACAAATCGTCGAAAGTAAAGGGCATCTAGCGAGGATCAAACTTGCTATTCAGTAGCAACGTGAGACTAACTTGTATATCATTATGCAACAATGGAACACCTTTCAAATTAAAAATGTGAACAACAAAAAGAGACTTTTCCTAAAAATAAACGAATATTATAATACATGAATTCTTAGCTTTGTCTCTCGATAAATATTTAATAAACGAATAATTTTCATTCAAATGAATATGCGAAATTCTCATTCTACAAATAAAGACACATGTGGTTGGTTGGTTGGTTGGTTGGTTGGTAGATTTATAACTTGTCAACCCTTCGTTTAATTTATGCCGAAATCGTGTTTATTTTATTCATTATTATTGGGTAATCAAATTTTGTTTAACTCAATTTTTCAACACATCTTTTAAAACTCATTTTATGATCTGTTTAACTCATATATGGGACTCTAACAGGTATTAACACTCCGGGTCAATAATGTCAATGAAGGGGTATTAAACACTTACCAGAGTTACAGAATTGGAACTTTACCACTTGTATGCGTGTATTTAGTTGTATTTATTTAAATACACGCGTACAATCGGCTGCAATTAATCAATATCTTAATTAATTCAGTGGATTTAACTATGAATATCCTTATGGTGAAACTCGAGTAAGTTATTCCTGTGTATGCCATCATTATAATAAATTTGCTCTACTAACGTATTGAGCACTTTATATTTGTTATATTACTGTCTTATGATTGTGAAACTTGTATCAACTAACCATTGTGGCCAATTTCACCGGCAAGTCACCATTGACATATATAAAATCATATATATATATATATATATATAGATAGATAGATAGATAGATAGATAGATAGATAGATAGATACTTCCGTCATATATTTGTAGAAAAGATTATGAAATTAATTACTTTAGATTCTTGGAACTCATGTTTGTCTATTTAACCCATAGATGGGACCCTAACAGGTAATACAATTCAGTCAGTTGACCTGGGAGTATTGGTGATGAAAATGTACTCTACATTTTCCAGAGCTTCAGAATTGGAATTTCACCATCAGATAGAATTTAACATCATGCCTAGGATATTGAGGCCGTCGGCCACTGGGTTCTAGCACATATATGGTAAAAACGGCAGGGGCAATAGGGTAGGTACAATCATATGGGTGCCAGGGCTTGACGTGATCAGCCGATTGATCGGCCGAGGCTCTCCGATCCTCCATCTAGCCTAAGTAAGGGCCACAGTGAAGTGTTGCGTGTCATGGACTGCTCAGCCACCAGGGTTCCGTACTTAAAAATCATGGGTCGCTACCCACAGCCAACAGGAAGCCCCATTGGAGGTGTCTTATCCAACTGCATAGATGTGGTCGTTTTATTTTAAAGTCCCAACGGACAGGGTTAAAGTTGATATTTACCCAACCTGTTTGTCACGGGTAGAAGGTATCTCAAGTATGGCGAATCATGCAATAATCAAACTCAGTATTAGGTTGTAAAGGATCTTCGAATGGGCATTTGACTACCTACAAAGGCAAATATGACACAAGGTGAGACCCAATTTTGGTCTAAAAATTGCTTAAAATTCCGTCGGCATTCACCTTTTCGGGCCGCCTCGGGCACCGGGCAATATAACCGGCCCTATCCCTTTTAGACGAGGGCTAGGTGCTACCTGAGGTTGCTACATTTTGCTCTTCAGTTGGGCAGCTGCTGTCAAAGTAGGTATTTTCCGAGATCCCACTATGTCAGATGAACACAAAGTCTAATTTACGTAGAAGCCACGCACAAATCGAGGCTCAAGTTTAAAAGAATTCGTGTATCTCCCTCGGCATTCTTCTTTTAAGGCGCCTCAGGTACTGGGCAATAAACACAGCCCTGACCCTTTTAGAAAAAGGGGGCACGTGTTGCCTGGGAGGATGGCCCTCTGGGATTCACGCTAGCATTATATATCATACCAGTCCAATGGCCGAAGACACTGAGCCCGAAGGCTTGGTGAGCATATGTGGCTCTCGATAGACAATGATATTGCATAGGTTAAACCATAGCGTGTCTTTTTGTACTGACGTATGAAGAACCAGGAAGAGTTCCACAAATTGATTGGTTGTGGTTTAATTATGGAATTACATCACTTAATCAGTAAAAATCAAAAACTAAATTTTGTACGTTTCAATTATAAACAGATTAAGGTGTAACTAGATTACAATGCCGATTGATATCTCTATTCTTACAAGGACGACACGTACGCACCAAAACATTTCTTTTTATATGAAGATCATATGTATCCAATCTTATGTAAAGATTCTGGAAATATTCTCCTTGCAGTCGCTTCCTAGACTGTGGAGTGTACATTAGAATAACCAAGCCTAGATTACAGTGTATTTGATATTTTTTTATCATCGCGACCCAATTTTTAAAGATTTACTTTTTATACCATATTTATTTTTCGACCCACAGAAGGTTGGGACACATACTTTGAAAACCTCCGGCCAAGAAGATCGGAAATTTATTGACATGGAATAAAATGAACATTTAACTGACAAAATGATCCAACCAATTAAGTATTTACCCAGTTCACCACACGTAGAATGTGACACAAGGCCGCAAGTTTGAGGCATCATCGAGGATCGAACTCACTATTCAGTAATAATTAAACTGTAAGAATAGCGTGCTAACCAATACACCAGGGTGGGACGCCGTTTTTTACCCGACCCATTCGCTATGGGTAGGATGTGATACAAGGTCGCAATTATGGGGCATCCCGTGTGATCCAACTCACTACCCAGTTGTAATTGATCTGAATGACTAGCTTGATAACCATTAAACTACTAATATTATCGAACCAATTCGATCACCACGGTGTGCCTATATTTTCTTTGTTAAAGACGAAACCAGAAGACATGAAATAATAATACTATAATTAACACTATAAAATTTAGTTTTTGAATTTTACTCATTAAATGAAATAATTTAATTATTAAAAATAAATCAATTTGTGAAAATCGTCACAGTTCTTCATAACTAAGCATAAATGTCTTCAGACCCACGCTGTTTAAATATCACCCGGATTCCAATCAAATTATTTCTTTATAATTCAGTATTAATTGTAAAAAAACTTCATTTTTTGGAGAAGTAAACAAAAGCCATGAAAATGTTTCAAACCAAGTGTTACCTTTATTAAAAATTACTATTTTAAATGTAAACCCAAAATAAATTAGAAAACGAATTTTCCATTTTTCATTCTTACTTCTTTTTGTTGATACATCTTTTAAATAATGTTTTAAATGTTGGTATTTACCCAACCCGTTCGCTACGGGTAGGATGTAACTCAAGGTCACAAGTATGATCGTTCGTTATTCAATAGTAATGAATCTGCGAGACTAGCATGCTAACCATTACGACACGATGCAATGTCTTCCTTATTTACCCAAAGCTTTTGCCACGCGTAGGATGTGACACAAGGCCGCGAGTATGAGGCAACTATCGAGGTTCTAACTCGCTATTCAGTCGTAATGGATCAGTCAGACTAGTGTGCTAGCCATTTCACCACGATGAGATGCAAAACAAAAAAATTATTCCTAAAATTATAATACGCAAATTCTTAGCTTCTTTCTATCGTTAAAACTTGAATATAAGAATAATTTTTATTTGAATTAATACCCTAAAAACACCTACAAATAAGGATAAGCAATCTTTTTTTTTAATTTCATAAGAATCTTGTCTAAATTATTTTCCTCTCATCCACTCTCTTACTCCTCTCTTGCCTCTTTCTCTCTCACTTCCTGATGTTCCAAACAATCATTTTATTACGGTCATGGACTGGGTCCAGCTGCTAGTATATATATATATATATATATATATATAGTCAGAGGGAAAAAGAGGAAGAGAGAAATTACATAGATAAGAAAATATACGCACTCACATATACATACGCACGCACACACACACAACATGTATATAGTTACGTATTAAACCCCATCACCCTTGACACTCTGGATAGCAGATATATTAAACATATGCACAAACGCGAGCGCGCACACACATGTGTGTGTGTGTGTGTGTGTGTGTGTGTGTGTGTGTCTTGTCAACACTTCCTCGTTGTTTTCCAATTATTTTTTTCTTCTCCGTTTATTCTCTTTTTTTTGTTGTCATTCATTTTTCTTCTTTTATTTTTGGTTTCTTTCTTCTCAGTTATTTCTTCTTTCTCCCAACACCCGACACATGCACACTGTATTCATTCTGCTCTATTCTTCCCTATTTATCATTTGCACCAGATGGAAGCAATTCCAACAGAAATGAATTAAACCTATAAATAAAAACAACCCTCAAATAATTTTCAAGTGATTTGACAACCGCCCAAAGTGCTGTGAATATCAAGTTTTCCCCCAAGTTCTGCTCAGGCTTTTATCTTTATTCTTTGCAATTTTGACTGATATTTTGTTCACACAAATAAACTACCTAAGTTTTTGTTGTTGTTGACATCCTTCCCTCTATGGGAGACGATGGAGTAGTGTCCAAGTTTTTTTAAAACTACATAGCCTGAGAGTGTTCATATGGAGGATGAGCATCAAATTCCCCCTCTCCACACTGCCGCTGTGATTCAAAGGAAAGATAAGGAGCCAATGCAGTTTGGCAACGGTAGTGTCACAGGAGTTACTGGGTAGCACCACACGAACTTAGATTCCTAGTTTGTTTTCGGGGTTTACTCTTCGAACTTTTCATTGAAATGCAGCGGAGTTTTGTGTCGGACTTTTCCTTGACTTAGATAGGTTGCTGACTAAGCCCTTCTAATCCATTTGTGGATTTATGTGAGTAGTAAGTACCCGAGTCCTATGACATCAACAATAACACCTAAAAAATGCTATAGAAAATTATAGATATTCGAAATTCCCGTTATATACCTTTCTACATGGGGGTGCGTGGCATAATGGTTAGAGTCGTAGGAAATGGACTCGTCGACCAGAGTACAAATAGACAAGGCTGTTTGTATTACCCATAGCGCTAATATTCTTAGGAAAGGTATAACTCTATATATTCTCCCTCCAGCTATGGGGGAAATAGTAGGGCAGACTGGGCACTTTAACCTTGGGTAGGTGACCAGTTTAGGAAAATGAAAACTGAATTTGAAAAAAAAGGTCAGTCGTTGATTGGGCTTATGGCATTCCTTGTGCACTAATTCTTTCCTATCGACTGTGTAAAAAGTCTGGAGGGTCAGATACAAGCTTTCACCACTATAAACAAAACACTGTGTAGGTTGTTCATTGGATGAACCCTCATACGTCGAAATCGACGATGATGAGGGGATAATAGATTTGTTCTTATTTGTAATTGTTCCTGCCATCTTCTTGGGAGTTTTTGTTCTACTTCTTGTTTGGGCTGTTCACCTCTTGTTTTAATGAATTAACAAGACTTTGTTGTTTTTCTTTTAGCTTTTATTAAAACAACGCCAGCCCAAACCGCGTGATTTGGGAAGCGACATCTCGAAAGAATGTCTTTTTTCGATGAGCAACTGGTCACAATTAAACTAAAACCTTAAAACTATCTCAGGCATTTATTGGCGTCAAGTGAAGGTCGTTACCTGTCAGTCATGCCAACGGTAATTTTCCACTTAACTCCCTCCGATTTTGAATTTTCTGACGAACTCGATTCAACATTTATACTAGCAACAGTACTTACATAATTCATTGGCTATCCATAAATCGTGAAACACCCTGTACAAAAAGAACCTCAGATACTAAAAACAAAAGATTCAGTGGAATTTAAAAGTAGTTTGGTTAAATCAGTGAAAATCGCCAGTGATGGCGAAGAGATTGCGAAGAAAGTTTCCAACAATTTTTATATTGGATTAAATCAAACTTAAATATTTTAAAACGAAAAAAAAAAAAAAGTTAAAAAGAAACTTGGGTTATTTTCTATAACTCCAACCTAGAAAAAGGGGAACCACTCTGAATCAATTTTCTAAATTATTTATTTATTTATTGATCTACTAGGAAAAAAGAAGACGGGGTTAGGGTTAGGCTTAGGGTTATGGTTAGAGTTCAGGGTTAGGATTAGGATTAGGGTTAGAGTTTAGCGTTAATTAAATGGGAAAATAATGGGTAGATTAATTAGCATATAAAATTCATTCAGAGTGGTTCCCCTTTTTTAGGTTGGAGTTCTAGGAAATAACCGAAACTTGTTTGTGTATTTTATGAAATATGCTTAACAATAAACTACTTCTTATATATATATATATATATATATATATATATATATAGAAAAGAGAGAGAGAGAGAGAGACAGAGGAGAGAGAGACAGAGACAGAGAGAGACAGATAGACAGACAGAGATAGAGATAGACAGAGAGAGAGAGAGAGAGAGAGAGAGAGAGAGAGAGAGGGGAGAGAAGCAGGGAGAGAAACTCTGACAGATATACGCGCTCATTTGCCCAATGAGTATTCCATCAAATCCCCATAATCATATTGATATGCAAACGTCAACTATCTGTAATTAAATCAAGATAAACACATAAACGTATTCAAATATAACTCTAAATCTATCTTCCAAAAATACCCTCGAGTTTAATTGCCACTCACTGAATCAGATCAACTCACAAATATGCCCCCCCCCCGAAAAATCATACACCTCTTTTTGATACGACTTTCCCTCTACTCGCATATACATTGTGTGAATCACTTTTTTTTTTAATTGTCTGGCCATACCATTTACACGCACACATTCAACCAATACCAATCGATATGAACGTATGATTTGTATATTGAAAGATAAATAATTATTGATAATGTTATCTCAGCTTGAGATATTTTGAACTGCAACCCTGAGCTACACGCATGTCACTTAATCAAAGACCATTTTGTCATTTGACTTTCCTTACCTCTTTTTCACCCCTCCTCCGGCAATTCACGAATTTCGTTCCCTTATTCATTTTATCTTTCTTTCTTTCCTAGTTTGTGGATCATATCAGTCTTTCTCTTTTTCTTTTTCTTTCTTTTCTAGTTTATGGCAGATGTACTTTCTTTATTTCCTAGTGTATGACGCATACATTACCTTCTTTCCGTAATTCTTCTCTCACTCGATTCTTTTCTAGTTTATAGTGCATGTAGTTTACTTCCTTTCTTTTCTTTCTTTCTTTCTTTCTTTCTTTCTTTCTTTCTTTCTTTGTTGCTGTACTTTCTTTCTTTTCTTTTTTCTTTCTTTGTTGCTTACTTTCTTTCTTTCTTTCTTTCTTTCTTTCTTTCTTTCTTTCTTTCTTTCTTTCTTC
>CM042138.1:110356468-110393968 GCA_023376005.1 Doryteuthis pealeii | reverse complement strand
GAGGGATATGAAGAGGGGTGGGTGAAGGAGGAAGAAGAAAGAGAGAGGAAGAGAGAAGAGAGTAAGTGACCTCTCATTCAGTGCCAATGCTTCGTAATCGCATCATGCTGTCTCTGACCGACCGATTGCTATGTTGTTAAAAAAAAGAGAATAGTATGTGAAGAAGAAGAAGAAGAAGAAGAAGAAGAAGAAGAAGAAGAAAGAAGAAGAAAAGAAAGAAAAAAAGAAAGAAAGAAAGAACAAGAAACTCTTCCGCTCCGGCGTTTTGGGGGCCCTTGTCATTTTGGCCGGAGAGAAGTTACATACCATTTCGACTTTTCAGTATGATGCGATACTTTCGTTTGATTTTCGCAAGTCCGAGGAAATCTCAAACTAATTCTGACACAGATGAAGACACAGAAAACCATATCCAGCTGCAGGTAGAGTACACTTGATAATAAGATGGATGGACCCAAAATAAGTCATGTTATTGTTTGTTTAATCTTAGTATAGTAGTAGTAGTCTTAAGCAATAGTAGTATGAATAATCATGACAATATCAGCGGCGTGAGAAAAAAATCTTCAGTTTTTCTTTCTTTTCTTAATTAATGGTTTTAATTCCTTTTTAATTATCCCTATTTACATTTGATTTTTATGTTTTAACGGGTATATATATATATATATATATATATATATATAATATATATATATGTACTGGGTGTATGTCGGAATTTTTGTTCAATACACGTAAGATGCCGGTGGTGGGTATATGCACGCCGAGGTAACTCCTCTCGTGTTTCTATGGGAATTCTCGTATATGAATGAATGAAATTCGTGAGTATCGACCGTTGTGACGACTGATGGTACAACTGTCTGTAAAGATGAGAAACTAATTACCTCCATGAAAGGTTGAAAGATTGCTTGAATGAATTACTAATTACTATCAACCATTGGCCTAGTGAGTTAAACACATAGGTGAAGAGTATTAGATTCTTAATCTACCTACATTTGTCTAAATCGAAATGAGACGGGACGGGCACACATACTTGTCTCTCCACAAACATACTCTCCCTTCCTCGCCCTCTTTCGTTTTGTTTCTGTTTCAATGTATATGTAAGTTTGGGTAATTGTTAAGGTATTCTAACGCTTTCTC
Organism: Doryteuthis pealeii; assembly: GCA_023376005.1. Classification (NCBI taxonomy): domain Eukaryota; kingdom Metazoa; phylum Mollusca; class Cephalopoda; order Myopsida; family Loliginidae; genus Doryteuthis; species Doryteuthis pealeii. The sequence goes on along the minus strand of CM042138.1, from coordinate 110,392,837 downwards.
GTTCCATGTGTACGTAAAATATGCAGTGGCAAGAATATTACGAGTTTGTATTTTAGTTAGGAATGTGTGAGATTTTTTGGCGAAAACAGTTTTTATTCGATATCACATGTAAAATACGTACTATCAGGTGGATGCAAGCGCTGTATTTCATAAAAGTAAATCTCGTTATATATATATATATATATATATATATATATATATATATAATATATATATATATATATATAATTTTGAAAAGTATCATACTTTATTTATGATCAGCAATTTAAACGAATGCTGATCATAAGTAAAGTATGATACTTTTCAAAAATATATATAAATTTAGCTGTACCAAAAACTTGTTTATATATATATATATATATATATATATATATATATATATATATATATATATATATACTATCTATATATAGAGAGAGAAGAGAGAAAGGGAGAGATATCATAACTCTCTCTCTCTCTCTCTCTCTCTCTCTATTATATATATATATATATATATACATATATATAAAGTAAAAAAAAAATAAAGTCGTCGGGGCGGCCTAAAGTCAGTATCAGCAAGTCAGCGAGGGAGTCTATCCCCTTTTCAATAGCGCTAGACCTAGGAGATTGTTTTTTGGCATCTGAGGTGGAGCGCCACACCTACCACCAGCTCCTTACTTTACAGCACATGTGCTACTCATACGCTGAGTTGGCGAGGACCGGTATCGAACTAGGAACCTTGTGGTTTTTAGCCGAACGCTCTTCCGACTGATATATATATATATATATCAGAACATTATTGACCCTCTGACAAAGCGGTCTAGAACAACTCACAGGAAGAGAAATGTAAATGTTTAACAAAATTAAATTTCATATTGTTAATTATCTTTGGTGAACCACATGATGAATGCGCATTTTCCAGGAAAAAATATTTATTTTAGTAAATTAGTTTAGTATATATTTACTTACTGATAACAAGTCACAACATGCAGAGGTTAGGATGTCACGCATATGTTTGTATATATATATATATATATATATATATATATATATATATGTGTGTGTGTGTGTGTGTGTGTTTGTGTGTATGTGCGTGTATATGTGTGTATGTATGTGTGGTTGTTTGTATGTGTATGTGTGTGTTGGAATACTATAATTGTAAAAAGGCGTTGACGTGCAAATGAAAGTATAAAAGAGAAGATAAAATTACTATATCTCTTTTCATACAAACAATCGAGACTAAAAGTTTTACACTTGATAATCGATCTTCAGACGTTGGTAATATAACATTCCTGTTTACTGGAATATAGATTGAGTTTTCGAATATATATGTATATATATATATATATATATATATATATATATATATGTGTGTGTGTGTGTCTGTGTGTGTGTGTGTGTGTGTGTAGGGTGGGGGTAAGTATATACTAGTAACTTCGCTCCTTTTAATTAAGATGCATCGTTCATTATTTGATCTTATTCACAACCTAAGACAGACATCGGTAGACACGTGCTTTATAATGAAAGATTTAGTGTAGGTATTTATAACTCTGTAGTTATGCGGAACTGGGATACATGAGTCGAAAAAGTGCATTTCATGATTTACTTATATAAAGAGCATCAAGAAAAAAATGTGCATATTACACCACACACACACACACACACACACACACACACACACACACATATATATATATATATATATATATGGTTGGATTATTTGTTTAACTACATCTTCATCACTTATGGGTTATTTAATTATGAAATTCGTTACAAAAATGTACTGAAAGTAACTATTCTATTTAATAATAATAATAATAATAATAATAATAATAATAATAATAATAATAATAATAATAATAATTTGTTTGCACACAGTAATATGTTTCGAAGTATCCTAATCATTTCCAAACAGATTTATTCAACCTCCTAGATAGGACTTTAACAGTAACTATCATTCCGTGTCGTAGTGGCCTGGGAGTAATGGCAACAACGGAGTAACATCACTCGTCCTAGAGGTCAGAGCCTCGTTACCAAATGCTGTTTAGTGTCATGTCAAGGACACCCTTTTTGGTAGACTCTTACTGCTCTAAAAACGTGTATTATAATATATATATATATATATATATATATATATATATATATATATATATATATATATATATATATATATATGTATGCGAATTTATGAGCGTTTTACATCCCCACGCAAAACAGTCTACATCATATTAAATCATTAATGCGCATGACCAACGTTCAGTGAATATTATATGTACTAACATATGACCACGAGAGAAAGAGAAGTTTAAAATGAACAGAAATTTAAGATGAAATGAAAGTAATATCTAATTTGCGTAAGGATTTTTAGATTTTAGGTTTTAATAAATAACTGTCTTGTGTCATTCCATTGCAATTCTATTGCTTTATTTTCATATGCATATAAAATATTTAGAAAATTATTTTTGAAGTTTTGATTTTTTTGTATGTATATACAAAAATCAAAAATTCAATTTACCTACGACTCATCACAATTTAAGAAATATATATATATATATATATATATATATATATATATATATATATATATATATATATATATCTTTGAAAGGAAGGAAAAACTCAACACCATTATTTCATAATAAATTTATTTCGACCAAAATTGAGGCCTTGATTTAACAAAGCTCCCCAAAATCCAGTCTCATCAGATGGGTAATCATTAATAATTTGAATTGCATAACAGAAAAATTTACTCCTCAAAAAAAAAATTTTTCTTTACAAAATGTATACATTAAAAGACTGTCACCATGGCGACAGGAAGTCAAATGAGAAAAAAGATTCCTTTCAAAGATAAATATTGCTCTGTACATAGTCTATAAAGATTATTATACATTGAGCTCTCTGTAGTGTTTTAAAGATTCACTGTATTTATACATACTGGATCATACAATAATAATACAGTGTGTCTTAGATGTCACATATAGAATCATCCCTTACTACCAAGTTTTGGATACCTCACATCTCTCTCTCTCTCTCTCTCTCTCTCTCTCTCTCTCTCTCTCTCTCTCTATCTATCTATCTATCTATCTATCTCTTTGTTCTCTCTCTCTCTCTCTCTCTCTCTCTCTCTCTCTCTCTATATATATATAATATATATATATATATATATATATATACCGAATATATTGTCCTTTGATAACCATACACTGTTGTAATATATATATATATATATATATATATATATATATATATATGTGTGTTGTGTGTGTGTGTGTGTGTGTGTGCGTGTGTGAAAGCGAAAGAGGAAGTGATGGGTGCTTTGCATCGCTAACAAAGATTTTTGTGGATTTTTCATGTTTCGGTCCTCTCGTTGACAGCGAGGCCTGTGTGGTGGTAGCCACCATTTTCATGTGGGCTTGCGCAGGTTTACTTGATTGGTTCGTTGGGTTTTACGACATGTCAACCCATTGGGTCATTTTAAGCCGAAGACGTTCATTCTTGATGGGTACTGAATTTGTTTTAAACCTATTTTTTTTTCTATTTAACCCATAGATGGGACTTTAACAGGTGCTACCACTTCGAGTCAGAGTGGACCTGGGAGCAATGTTGATGAAGGCATACTCTACATTCATCAAAGCTCCAGAATTGGAAATTCACCATCAAATAGAGTTTAACGTCATACCCAGGACATGAAACCCTCAGACATCGCCTTCTAGCACATATATATGATAAAATGTGTTGGGGGTTGCCATAAGAGCAATAGAGTTGGGACAATCATATAGGGCTTGACGTGACCAGTCGATTGATTGGAGGGGTCCTCTCCGACCGACGGTCTAGCGTAAGTAAGAAACAAGATCGAGTGTTGCATGTCATGGACTGCTCAGCCACCAGGGTTCCATCTTAAGCGTCACAGGTCACCACCTACGACAAACAGGTGACCATTGAGGTGGGGTTTACCCTTCTGTAGAGGTTTAGTCGGTATATTCTAAAGCTCCAGCCGACAGGGCTGGTGCAGGTTTGGAAGCCGGGGAAGCATCCCTGGTCAGATGAGAATAAAAGGTGGATTGCAGCGTGTGCGTAATTGAACCCTACGCTTCATCATCATCATCATCATCATCATCATCATCATGTCGCGCCGGTGGCACGGATATCCATGACAACCTCTCGCCAGACGTCCCTATCACTCATTGTCCCTGGCAGTTCCTCCGCGCAGCATCCAGCATCTTCACAGAGCTGGTCTATGTAGGTCCTTGCGGGGCGACCCGCACTAGCATGTCCATGTTCTGGTTTCCACAGGAGAACGTCACTTATGACTTCATTTTTACTTCTCCAGGTCTATTGATAAAAACCATCATAAATTTATTTTCTACTTCCTTTATTATGATTTGATCTTAACACCTTTATCGTAAAACCATCTGATAATCTGATAAATATAGAAAGTGATCGTAATAAATAGGTATATCCTTATAAGGAAACAGTTTTCACTAATTTACATTCGTATGCTCGATAACTAGAAGAAGGGGCACCCAGCTGGTGTTGTTGCATCCGATTCATGATAAATACACTATCTGCATTTAGACTAGCACAGTGACTAAGAGGAGTTGGAAGATTGTATTGCGGCAAATATCAAAGTGGATAACACCGAACAGATTTGTAGACATTTCTGCATTGGAAATAATGATTGGTTTGGTTTTTGGTTTGGTGTGTTTTACGGCATATCAACCTTAGTGGGTCATTTAATGCCGATAAAGTTTTAACATAAATCAATTCTTAATGGATAATACAATTTTATTTATAAAGTCATGTTTTCTATTTAACCCATAGATGGGTGGAAATAATGAGTATATTAAGACAAACAGATAGACAGATATAGACACTTAAGTCGTCGTCGGGGCGGCCTAATGTCGGTATCAGCCAGACAGCGAGGGAGTCTATCCACTTTTCACTAGCGCTAGACCAAAGAGATAGTTTCTGCGTCTGAGGTGGAGTGCCACGCCTACCGTCAGCTCCTTACTTTACCGCACAGATCCCTGTACTACTGGACTAGCGAGGGCGGATATCGAACTGGGAACCTTGTGGTTTCTAGCCGAACGCTCTACCGACTGAGCTAACCCGGCCCAAAATTCACATTAGTGAAGCATTAAACAGCTTACTTGCTGCATGAAATTTGAATTCTCTGAGGTTAATAGAATTGGGCAGATTACACTGTATGTTCGTTTCGGACTGCAACCTGATCCCTGCCAACACCCCCTACATCATTTTGTACGCCTTATTGATGTGTATCTTGTAAATCAAATATCAACTCTGTCGCTGCTAAGCTGTGAAAGTGATGTGTGAAACATACAATCATACAAATCATATACACAATATTTCATGAATTAAATATTTTTTTGAAAAAACAAATGATGTTGATAAAGATGTTAAAAGATAGGAGGGTATAAACAAACGTTTGTGTGAACGTTCATGTTCGGAGCCGGAATTTATTTAAATTTAAAAATGCATATACTGTGTTAAAAATAAAATAGATTTTATTTTAAAAAATCAGAAGCATTTATAATCCACAGGAAAACTCAAAAGATTTTGTTGTAAAAATATATAAAAAATGTATAAAAATATAAAAAATGTTCATGATTCCAGCTATAAGAAAGTAAGTTTAAAAGTCCACGACATAATTGAAAAAGATGGAAAGTTTTCAGAGGATTAATGATGTTGATAAAAATCCGTGGTGTTGTAGATCATATTTAGCCTCCGGATGTAAAAATCCAAATATTTTGTTTTTGCAAAGTACAAATATGTAAGTAAATGGAAATGAATCCGACAGTATGAATTAAACATTTTTTTGAAAAAACAAATGATGTTGATAATCGCTGACAGAATCTGTTTCAACCTTTAGTGGTCTTCTTCAAGAGCGAAATATATATGATGGAAGGACGGAATAAATAAACCGTTAAAAGATAGGAGGGTACCAACAATATTTTATATAAATATATTCAAACAGAATTTATGACAACTAATATTTTCAGTTACAAAATGTATCACTGGAACTTCTCTTTTGATATGGTGTGAATTTCCACCGGCGCATTCCTTTTAATTAACTTCATGTCCTCAAATCTTACCTTTGAGATTAGTTTTCAGTTTTGTAAATAAGAAAAAGTCGCACTGAGCTAGGCAAAGTGTTACACTTAATAACAGTTAAATCATTCTCAATTTGTTATAGAAGTTGCTTAGCTGTGTATAGATTTACCAACCCCTCCACACGAGTAGGATGCGACACAAGGTCAATTTCTTAAGCGGGGTATAATAGGTTTGAATTAAGAGCTTTTCATTTTTACTAGACTGGCTGCCTAGCCACGGTTAAAGTAGCCCAGTCTACCCTGCTATTTACCCATAAATGAAGGGAGAATTGGATTCATACCTTTCTCAGGGGTATTAGCGCCATGGGAAATGCAAACAGCTTTGTCCAGGAATTGAACTGATCGACAAGTCCATTTTCTGTGACTCTAATTATAAGACCATGCACCTCCATCATGCTTAGCTATGTACATTTTAATTTCCATTTTAAGTTTTGAAAATAAAAAAAGTTTGAATATTGATAGTTGATCTCACCTTGTCCTCATGCTATTTATTAACGAATATAACTCATGCAGTAGCAGTAAGTAAAGTCGGCTTTGTGGACTATTGTCGGTATCCGCCAGACGGCAAGGGAGTCTATCCCCTTTTCACAGACCAGAGAGCTAGGTTTTGCATTTGAAGTGAAGCGCTGCACCTACCATCAGCTCTCCCGCACAAATCCAAGCTGTATCACTCATGCGTTGAATTTGCGAGAGCCGGTACCAAACTCCGAACCTTGTGCTTCCTTAGGTGGACGCTTTATCGACTGAGGTAATTCAATTTCAATACAGTCAATTTGCATTACAATTCCTTCCCCTTCAATATACCCTCCATTTGCATCTATATAGTAATTCGTCGGGGTGGCCTAAAGTTGGTATCAGCCAATCAGCGAGGGAGTCTATCCCCTTTTCACTAGCGCTAGACCAAGGAGATTGTTTTGGCATCTGAGGTGGAGCGCCACACCTACCATCAGCTCCTTACTTTACCGCACAGATCCCTGTGCTACTCATACGCTGAGTTGGCGAGGACCGGAATCGAACTGGGAACCATGTGGTTTCTAGCCGAACGCTCTACCGACTGAGCTAACCCGGCCCTATGTACTGTTATTTTATTAATGAATGCAATGCAGTTGGTCTTCTCTTGGGTTTTTTTTTCTTCCCATTTGGAACTTGAAACTAGTTATCTTCCTTCTGGCTTGATTTTTAGTGTAAATGAAAATTCTCTTAGTGCGAGATCAGATGAGTGGGTAGGGGTTGTCACTACCATAATGTGTTTCTCGGGCAATGATAGCTTCTCTGAAAGTGTTGAGTCACTAGTTTCTATTGAAATATGAAACCATTTTTTTTCACAGCTGATCCATTCTCGCAAAACATCCTGATTCTGTTTCTCATAATGTTGCTTCTCTGTTTTTCTGGACACCAATTTTGTATTATAACGTTCAAAGCAAACAACCAACCTGACCTTGAACTTGGACTTGCTTTCTTGAGTATATTATCTTTTACTCTTGTTTTCTAAAGCAGTGAATTACAAAACTTTTTTGTTTTGTTTTTTCGTACTTCGAACTTAAATACTAATTAGATTTAAAATATCATTTAAAATTGATTATCAAATGAATATATACGTACACATATTCTCATTACTCATTATAATATTCATTATGCCACTTGATAGAAGAATCTATATATTAATAACATTGTTCCTAAATCTTCCGTCCGTTATCACACTGCAAGAATCTTTTCCTTAACAGTCCAAATTGTTCAAGATGCAATGCAAAAATGTAATCCCAGATTATCTGGTGTCGCTTAATCGCAGATTTCTTATTTGTCCCATTTTATTTCACCCAATTTTATAAATGAAACATTCCAAAGAGTCTTGCGTTGCTTAAATACCCAACGTAAAATTTAAAATGAATTGAAAAAAAGAAAAAAAGAAAAGAAATTAGATGTTTGTTTTATTTGTAATATTGAAATTGTGAATTACGGAAGATATTTAGGTAATTTTGATCTCATATCCCCCCAGCCAGTTGTCTTAATTTATGCTATGTTTTAGCGAACCAGCGTCTGGAGAATTTCCGGCCCAACTTAGATATTTTCCGAGTCGTGTTATTGTCACTTTTATGTCGGCAAATTAATGTAGACATTTCAAACGTCCCCCTAGACTTTTATCGGCAAATCAATGTAAAAATTTAACCCACCCTCCACCCCATTTAAGAAAGAGTGGGAGAGAGTTAAATCAGGATTTTTATAGTTTTTACATATTGAAGTATTATGTAATAGCTCTTAAACTTATCAAACGTAATAATCGAATTATCATACTGTGGTATATCCACAGGTCCTGCTAGTAAGAAATTAAAACAGTGTCCTTTATAATAGCATGAAGAAACGGATATTAATAAGAACTAGTACAAAATTAAAAAAACACCCTCCGGGCGATGTAAAAATAGATTTTTGAAAGATGTTGCCTGAGGGGATGGGAGTTGAAAATTCAATGTCATAGAGTGTGTAACATAAGTATGTAAAATCGTCAAATTTATTAAAGAAAGAAAGACAATTTGAAATGGAAACAGTTCCGATAACTTTAAATATTATATTAGAATAAAACAATCTATATATAAATATATAACGCCGGGCATCTATTTATTTGGATTATGTGTTGGGTAATGTGACGTAAGCAGTGGCGTAGTTTTTGTTACAGAAAAAAACCCGGAAGAGTTAATAGATACAAAAAGATTAGAGATTTAATGACTCGATTGTTTTTGTGGTCGTTTTAATTAATTGTCGTATTGTGGCGAGAGCTAGTTTGTACGTGATGCAAAGAGTAATACCCCTCATTTTCAAGTTTAAATATTCTTTTTAAATAATACTTACAGTTTTTATCGTTCAGCCCGCACCAGACAGGAAATCATTGCCCTAGACAGCAACTTTATCACCAAGTGTAAAATATAGTAAGTCCAAAGTTCAAGGAATGCTCCCACCTTGTACGTGATGCAAGGAGTACTACCCCTCATTGTCAAGTTTAAATATTCTTTTAAAATAATATTTACAGTTTTTATCGTTTTGATCCCCCATAGAATTATAGGAAATTAATGTTTACTTACAATCATTTACGTGGTATTTACATTTTCATTTTGTGCTCCACGTTTTCTTCTTGTCGATTGAATGGGCGGATAATTTTCTTTTTAATTTTGATTATTAATTTATGCATTACGATTTCAAGTTCTTTATATTTTTATTTAATTTATTTATTTTTCAAAGTTAATATATTCCGTATTTATCTGGTTCCTTGGTATGTTTTAAATTCGAGTAATTACCCCTCCCCCCGGATAATATTAAATTTAGACTTGTAAGTTTTGGATTACATACGTAAAAGAAATTATATATATTAATATATATAATAAATATATATTTCCACTTTAAAAAAATTATTACAAAATAAAAATAACATAATTACATATTTCATAAAAATGCAATGAGAAATATTTTCGTATTTATTTTTTTTTTAAATGCAATGGAAATTTTGTATTTATAGTTCCGATTGAATATAACACCGTATAACACCGTATTGCCCCCCTCCCCCACATACACACCAGACAGGAAATCACTGCCCTAGACAGCACCTTTGTCGTCAAGTATAAGATATCGTAAGTCCAAAGTTCAAGGAATGCTTCCCTCTTCACGTCTGATCAATGAAGTTGATTTTCTGTTTTGCTTTTCGTTTTCTGAGAATCTATTTAGATTTCAAATTAGCAGATAAAACCAGATTTTCAAAGCTTCAACAACTTAGAGTTTCATTTTGAAAACCTCATAAAAAGAGTGTTACGATTTTTGTGGCCATCCTTATGGTTCAAGCAAGAGCACTGTCCAGCAGAGATCCCTTGTCTTAAGCAGAGCGCGATCCTTAGTGAAGAAAACTTTGGTTGCTCCTTGGCGTTCCTTAATGTTAGATATGACCCTTTGATTGTTTCTTGGTGGCCCTTAATGTTGGGTATGATCCTTTGATTGTTCCTTGGTGGCCCTTAATGTTGGGTATGATCCTTTGATTGTTCCTTGGTGGCCCTTAATGTTGGGTATGATCCTTTGATTGTTCCTTGGTGGCCCTTAATGTTGGGTATGATCCTTTGGTTGTTCCCTGGTGTTCCAGGTCAGTTCGTCAATGTTGGATAAAGTGCAAATGAACGGCTGTCAATATCAGCGATTAAATAGTTAACTAAACACGTATTCGGGCTGTTGAATGGCTGGGGTTTAAACCACGTTACCTCGCTTAGTCTATAAGTTGAAGTGGTGGATTGCAGCACGCCTTATATACCCAAAATAATCCAACAAAGAGTACGATATCTTTTACTTCAAATTAAAATCAAATGCGAACTTTTTCCACCACTGGAACAAGCAACATGACGGATATACACTTTTTCCATTCAATGGTAAAACATTGACTGGTATGGGATCCACCTGCAGCGATATATTCTTTAGAGACAGTCACATCACGTCGGCCCTGCATTCAGGACCGACCACCCGATACGCCGAGGATCGCAAACTGGCCAAATATGTGTCAGACATTTTTGTTGGGGTAAGGTCGCACTTGAAAATTTTGGGGTTATCGGTCCACATGCTAATACATCCCTTCAGAAGATTGGTTGAAGGGCTTATCAACGAAAGAACGACCCACAGGAAATGAAGTGGTCGATGCAACGCATCCCAGCTGGCTATTGTACTGAAAAATAAAATTTATATACGAGGATCCGGCTTAGCTTAGTCGGTAGAGCGTTCGGCTAGGAATCACAAAGTTCCTGGTTCGATACCGGCCCTCGACAACTTAGCGTATGAGTAGCACAGGGATCTGTGCGGTAAAGTGGGGAGCTGATGATAGGTGTGGCGCTCCACCTCAGGCGCTAAAATAATCTCCTTGGTCTAGCGCTAGTAAAAAGGGGATAGACTCCCTCACTGTCTGGCTGATACCGACATTGGGCCGCCCCGACGACGACTTTTCATGTGCGATTTTGGCCGTCTCAAATTGACCATCTGTGTTTTGTTCATTCTACTCAACGATAACACGGGTCACGACTTTCTGCAACTGAGGTATAAACATCTTTTAGACTAAATTGAATGAGCTGATTTCTAGTCTGGACTTAGAGTTATTCTAACATGTCAAATGTGGCAATATGTACAGCATATGTCACTGATAAACGGTTCTCTTTCTATTCCTTTAGATTGAACTCGGTTCCATGTGGAACTTCGTATTGAAGAAAAAAACGATTTAGGATCGTTGTAGATTCTAACACCTACAAATAAAAAGTGATAGAAATTAAAATCATAGTTTTTCATAGAATCTGAGATCAGAAATTGATGTCTGCATATTTGGAAATGTATTTATCTCCTGATTTGATTGATTTAGACCTATCGCTGCCCCCCCCTCTCTCTCTCTCTCTCTCTCTCTTTTGTCTCTCTCTCTTTCTTTGTTTCTCTCGCTTTCTCTCTTTCTCTCTCTCTCTCTCTATTCTCTCTTTCTCTCTCTTTTTCTCTCTTTCTGTCTCTCTCTCCCTCTCTCTTTTTCTCACCCTTTCTCTCTCCCCCCTCTCTCTCTCTCCCTCCTTCTCTCTCTCTCTCTCACACACACACACTTACACACTACATAAAAATAAATCTCTGAATTCTCTGATTTGATTGATTTAGACCTATCGCTGCCCCCTCTCTCTCTCTCTCTCTCTCTTTGTCTCCTCCTCTCTTCCTCTCTCTTCTTTCTTTTTCTCTTTTTTTTCACTCCCTTTTTCTCTCTTTCTCTCGCTTTCTCTCTTTCTCTCGCTTTCTCGCTTTCTCTCTTTCTGTCTCTCTCTCCCTCTCTCTTTCTCATTCTTTCTCTCCCCTCCCGCTCCCTCTCCCTCTCCCTCTCCCTCTCTCACACACACTTACACACATATGAATTCTCTGATAAAATAAATCGAGAATTCTCAAAAGCTATAGCAATGTTAGTACTACTGTATTGTTGCACCACTAAGACTCTAAAGAAACGCTTGGAGAAAAAGATAGATGAGAACTACACAATGACCAGTGTCCAAAACTTCTTACCTATCATCTCGCAAAACTTCTAAGTAAGGAATGCAAGACGTGTTGGGCACTTCTGTAAAAGTAAGGACAAACTCATAAGCGACTTTCTCCTATGGAATCCTAAACATGGACATACCAGTGTTGTCCGACCTTCAAAAAGTTGCATTTATCATGCTGGATGCTGTATTGATGAATTATCAATAGCCATCATCGGTCGGGACAGGTGGGGAGAGAAATTCAAAGAAATTCGTGCTTTCGTTACTATATATATATATATATATTGAAATATGTGTATTTGGGCAGCATTCTTTCATTTATACATGTAGAATTAAACAAAAGACACATCTCCTGTTTAACAATTTTATTTTTGATCTTTTCGAGTTTTCTGGACAACTTTTTGATATTTAGGTGGAATTCGTGGATAAGTCCACCAAAGTGCAGGTCCCAAGTACTTTCGGCACTTCGAAGTGCCATCATCAGGGGTGATGTGTTCCATTTTTTAAAAAATTATATTAATATGGAGGCTGAAAGGAGAAGAACTGATGAGAAAGGTGTTATAGGCATTTTAAAATGTGTGTACTGCATTTAAAATGCCTATAACACCTTTCTCATCAATTCTTCTCCTTCCAGCCTCCACATTAATATAATTTAAAAAAAACTGGAACACATCACTCCTGATAATGGCACTTCGAAGTGCCGAAAGTACTCGGGACCTGAACTTTGGTAGACTTATCCACGAATTCCACCCAAATATTAAAAGGTTGGCCAGAAAACTCGAAAAGATAAAAAATAAAATTGTTCAACAGTAGGTGTGTCTTTTGTTTAATTTTACATATATATATATATATATATATATATATATATATATATATATATATATCCCTCCTAATATTAAACATAGGTAGTTTTCCCAACACAGGCTTTAAAAGTCTCTAGAAAAATACAAGGCAGTTCGACTTTTGTTTTGCTCTACTAATAAAGTAATCCCATTTCAGCTTCAGTAAGTTACTTTTTTCAAGTGTCATATAATGGTCAAAGAAAAAAATTATTCTGTCTTAAACTATATTGTTTTTTTAGTCCAATTTTCATTTTTCACTTCTACAATGTAACTTAAATAATTTTTTTCTCCTTTAAACACTGACCATGTGATAAGTCTACTCCTCCCTCCGTCCCTCTCCCCTCCTCCTCCTCCCTACTAATATTAAACATAGGTAGTTCTCCCAACACAGACTTTAAAAGTCTCTAGAATAATACATGACAGTTCGACTTTTGTTTTGCTCTACTACTAAAGTAATCCATATATATATATATTATATATATATATATATATATATATATATATATATATATATACACACATATATATCCTCATACTATATATATATATATATATATCCTCATACTTATATATATATATACACACACACATATATACATATATGTATATATATGTGTGTGTGTGTGTGTGTGTGTGTGTGTTAGTGTTTCCAGGATTATACATAACAACTTATAAGAAATAGCGTTCTTGCCTGATTCACCAAAAATTGTGTAACACAATGTACAATATAATAAAAGCTTTATATTGGTTTTACGAAATGTTTACCAGGGTTGCATAGGGAAGTGCAATGCCGGAAATTACGTCAATGCCTCCTAGCTTTCATGCTGTGTGCTTTGTGGGATTAATATTAATGGCTCAAGATTCAGGTCTCCTTCCCTTATGGGGTCTCTTTCATGAAAGAAATATTCCTTGGTCTTTAACAATACATATATACGTGGTTTTAACAATACACACACACACACACACACACACACACACACACATATATATATATATATATATATATATATATATATATATTTACCAACTCCTCCGCACGAGTAGGATGGGACACAAGGTCAATTTCTTAAGCGGGGTTTAACAGGTTTGAATTCAGAGTTTTCCTTCTCCTAGACCGGTTGCCTAACCAAGGTTAAAGAGCCCAGTCTGCCCTACTATTTACCCATAGCTGGAGGGAGACTAGAATTCATACCTTTCCCAAGGGTATTAGCGCTAAGTGAAATGCAATTACCACGTCCAGGATTTGAACTCGGGACGACGAGTCCATTTCCTGTGACTTTAACCATTACACCACGCGCTTCCTACACAGACACACACACACACACACACACACACACACACATATATATATATATATATATATATATATATATATATATATATATATATATATAAGTCGAAACACGTGTCTGTGGATGACCCTATATATATATATATATATATATATATATATATATATATGTGTGTGTGTGTGTGTGTGTGTGTGTGTGTGGTTCCTAGTCGGACACTCTGCCGACTGAGTTAAGGTTCCTAGTTCGATACCAGTCCCCGCCAACTCACCGTATGAGTAGCACAGGGATCTGTGCGGTAAAGTAAGAAGCTAATGGTAGGTGTGGTGCTCCACATCAGACGCAAGAACAATCTCCTTGGTCTAGCGCTAGTAAATAGGGATAGGCTCCCTCGCTTTCTGGCTGATACTAACTTTAGGCCACCCCGATGACATTTTTACTTATATATAATATATATATATATATATATATATATATTTATATATATATATAATAATAAAAGGACGTCCGTAAAATGGATTATGTTTTTTAAAAAAAGATTTTTTTATTATTTTTATCTTACATTTGCGACACGTGTTTCAGATCTTCTGGTATCTCCTGGTATCTTCTTCAGGCTTTGAAAGCTTTCAAAGCCTGAAGAAGTTACCATAAGATCTGAAACACGTGTCGCAAATGTAAGATAAAAATGTAAGTTAAAAATGTAAGATAAAAATAATAAAATAATTTTTTTCTAAAAACATAATCCATTTTGCGGACCTTTTTTTAATAAAATATTGAATTTTCTCCCGTTGGAACCAGAACAACCTTTTATATATATATATATATATATATATATATATATATATATATATATATATAAAGTGTTGTACATTATATATATATATTATATATATATATATATATATATATAATCAGGAGATAGAGAACAAGAAAAATGCGAGAAGAGTTTTAAAAAAAAGAAAAAGAGTTGGAAAGTATTAAGTGAAGCAAAATATTGAGATGAATGTGTCATAGACAGAGAGAGGGATTGGAGATAACAGTGTTCTTAATCATCTGGTTGTGCATTAATGTTTACATAGTGACGGAAAGCCGGGAATTTTTGATGTAAACTTATGAAATTAGATGTAAATGTTTACCATTTCAGTCAGTTTCTTCTAGGAGTTCCACATTGATACTAATCAGTTGTTGTTGCTGTTATATACCCCTTTACTCGGGCATATAATGGAGACACACACACACACACACACACAGAGAAGAGAGAGAAGAGAGAGGAGAGAGAGAGAGAGAGAGAGAGAGAGAGAGAGATGAACGGGAAAGCATTACAGGATACTACACAGCACGGGTCAAACTTAATGTCACAAGGGATCTTCACTGTAAAATGCTCTCACTTGCAGCCTTAAAATGGCCACAAGAATCTTAACAGTTAGTGTCTTGTTTGTCAAGATTCCAGGAACAGATGTAACCATGACTAATGCACCTTTCCCTGATTCTGAAATATTTTCATTCTGATCAGCTCTATTTGTTGCAGAGCTGCAAGTTGATGTTATTAGTATTAAAGATTGATGAGAGAATGTTTGTTATATACCCCTTAAGATCGGGTATATAAACTGTCATGACTGTCATTAGAAAACAGTGGAAAACATAGAAATGCAAGGTGTAATAACATTTTGGCTTGTTAATAGTTGTAACTTACGTCTAGGATATTCCTCGTATTTTTGTTCAAATATTCTTATATTCTTATATTCTTATATCTAATTCTTATATCTGATTCTTATATCTGATTCTACATTTTAATTATTTGATTCTTTATGTGTATTAACCTAACCAACATACCAGCATTAAATGCGTACCAGCATTAAAATTACTGAAGCTTGAACTTAATGGCTGCCCAAGACATCTTTTAAGCGAATTCATATATTAAGGGCATTTATTGGATGTGGACATTAATCTAGATGTGATATATCTAGACAATATCCATTCTAAGCTGGTCGGATTAGAACAGTAAATTTGACTCGTGTAGAAACTATTCATACGCCAGAGAGAGAGAGAGAGAGAGAGAGAGAGAGAGAGAGAGAGAGAGAGAGAGAGAGAGAGAGGGGAATGATGATGATGATGATGATGAGGTGTTCTTACTTGCTAACTCTTTTGTTTGCTAACTCGTCGGCCGCCATATTTTCTCTGGGCAGATCCTGTGGATTGTTTTCTTCTATCTTGTTCGGGCTGTTCATCTCTTGTTTTAATGAATTGACAAGATTTTCTTGCTTTTCGTTTTATCTTTTATTGAACAACCCTAGCTCACAAAACCACGCCCTGGGAAGCGATTCTTAGGAGGACATCCTCTCTCGTCGAGTAACTGGTCGCAACTAAACTTAAACTTAAAATTGTCACACGCTTCTAATCGCGCGCTTCCGGAAGGAGATAGTTCGAGGTCATTACCCGTCAATAACGGTCGAGGTAATTTTCCATTTAACCCCCGTTATTTTGAATCTAACGAACTCTGATTAAAATGTATCTAACTACTGTATTTACATAATTCATAAGCTACCTATGAATTATGCAACAGTTGCGGCAATTATAACAATTGATTTTAACACGGATTTTATTTTTTAAATCCTTAACACTAACATTTAAATTAAGGGTCGCCGAACATTTTAGTTTATTGACACATTCATGGGATCTTTGATTCGCATCGACTCCTGAAAATGTATTCATGCATTTACCTAACCCCTCCAACAGATTAATCAGCCAATTTGTAATTCTAAATGTCAACGTTCGGCATCTAAAGTTCCTCTTCCTCTTTCGACCCCCACAAGACTTTTAGAGATTTACTGACCCCCTCAATAGTCCCATCGGCCCCTCTCCTACCCCCAAATGTCAATATCAACCACTTTGGGGATCCATTATCTAAACTTTCTAATTCCGAGTTTAAAAAAGTCGAGTTGTATTTAGAAAAGTGAATCCAAGTTAAAGAAAAGGAAGGAAGAGAGCAGAGAGGGAAAATGATAGTTAATAAAAGTAAAAATTGCAAGACAAGACGGAGAATGTAGAAAGAAAAATCAAAAGTTGGGAAAAGGCAAAAGATGGGACGTACATTCGCCATAGAGAAGAGAGAATAACACGAATAGTTTAAAAAAAAGAAGAACAAAAATTAAGCGGAGGAGACGGGGGGGGGGGCATAGAAGAAACATGTCTGAAAGCGAAACATCCAACAGTATAGAACTTATAGATATTAGTATCTCCATTTGCATCGACCAATAGTCTGTGTTGCTATGCAGACTTGGTCTGTATTGGATTGTTACCATGGTGATTTGCTGTCGGTTACCATCCAAAATGACGAACGAGGGGAAACCTGATCGAAATTGCCTACCTTCAAATACTTTTTGGCTTGGCGAGACATTTATGTCAGATTGAACAATGGTGGGAGAGGTCGCGCGGTCAGGTCGTTTGGTATGTAGTTTCAGTGAAGTGAATTAAAAGAAAACTCGAAAAAAAAGGCCAAATTCACACGCGTATACATACATCCATATCACGTACAAGTTATAACGTAATTGAAATAATTTCTTCCTTTTTTCTGTGCGCAGAGAATAGTTTAAATGTGACAAGAGGAAAAAAGTGTAGAAGGTAAGAATAAAAGAGGGGTTCAAGAAAGAGAACAAGTAATTATAAAATGTGGAAAAGAGTAAAAAGAGAAAAGATTGAACTAAAAAGAAAGGAATCAGGAAATAAAAAAGAGAAATAATAATAAAATATAGAAAAGAAAAGAAAAAAATTTGAAAAAACATTTAAAAATTAAAATAGAGATAGAAATCAAGGAATAAAAATAATAAGAATAAATAAATAAAAACTATTAGGAGAGATAAAATAATAGAAGAAATAAAGAAAAAATATTAGAGACAATGAGAGATAAAATAATAGAAGAAATAAAGAAAAATATTAGAGACAAAGAGAGATAAAATAATAGAAGAAATAAAGAAAAATATTAGAGACAGGGAGAGATAAAATAATAGGAGAAATAAAGAAAAAATAGAGACAGGAGAGATAAAATAATAGGAGAAATAAGAAATATTAGAGACAAGGAGAGATAAATAATAGAAGAAATAAAGAAAAAAATAGAGACAAGGAGAGATAAATAATAGGAGAAATAAAGAAAAATATTAGAGACAAGAGAGATAAAATAATAGAAGAAATAAAGAAAAAAATATTAGAGACAAGGAGATAAAATAATAGAAGAAATAAAGAAAAAAATATTAGAGACAAGGAGAGATAAAATAATAGAAGAAAGAGAAAACGATGTACGATAAAAAGCGAAAGAATAATGGAAAAAAGATAAGAAAGGAAGAAAGAAAAATTGATGAATAAAAAAGGAGAAAGAAAGGGAGAAAAAAATGAAGGAAGAAAGCGAAAGGCTAAAAGAATGAACAAAGATCCTTGCAGTGATAAAAGAAAGAACAATGAAAAAAAAAGAAAAAGAGAAAATGGGAAAGAAAAAAATGAGATAAGATGAAAGGAGAAGAGAGGAAATAATAATAAAAGTGTGGAATGAATGAGAAAGAAATGGAAAATACGGAAAGAGAGGAAGACAATAAAAGAGAAAGGGAATAAATGAGTAAGAAATAAAAAGGAAGTAGAGGAAAACAAATGAGAAGAAAAGAGAGGATGAACGAAAGAAAAAGAAAAATGGATAGTAAGTGAAGAGATGGGAAGGGATAATGATAGAGTGTAGATAGAAAAGAAGAAAGAAAGAAAGAAAGAAAGAAAGAAAGAAAGATAGAAAGATAGAAAGTGGGAAAAAGTGCAATATGAACGAGAGAAACCGAAAGCGAAAGAAATAGAAGAGATGAGATGAGAATGAATAATTATAGAGGGGAGAAAAAATAAAAAGAAAGAAAGAAAGAAAGCGGAGTAAATGGTAATATGAGAGAGAAAGAACAAAAGAGAAAGAAAGAAAGAAAGAGGAGAGATGAGATGAGAACGAATGAGAAAAAATAAAAAGACAGAAAAAAAGAAAGTGGAGCAAATGGTAATATGAGAGAGAAAGAACAAAAGAGATAGAAAGAAAGAGGAGAGATGAGATGAGAACGAATAAGACTAGAGGGGAGAGAAAATAAGAAAGAAAGAAAAGAAAGAAAGAAGAAAGAATGAAAGAAAGAAAGAAAGCGGGGCAAATGGTAATATGAGAGAGAAAGAACAAAGAGAAAGAAAGAAAGAGGAGAGATGAGATGAGAACGAATAAGACTAGAGGGGAGAGAAAAATAAGAAAGAAAGAAAGAAAGAAAGAAAGAAAGAAAGAATGAAAGAAAGAAAGAAAGCGGAGCAAATGGTAATATGAGAGAGAAAGAACAAAAGAGAAAGAAAGAAAGAGGAGAGATGAGATGAGAACGAATAATACTAAAGGGGAGAGAAAAATAAGAAAGACATAAGCAAGAAAGAAAGACAGGGGAACAAATAATTATTGTAGGGGTGAGGTCTAAAAAAGATGAGCAAGGAAAAAAAAGGAATAAAATAATTTTTCTGTTATTTTACTGTTGTAAAGAATTCAGAGTATTCAGAGAGAGAGAGAGAGAGAGAGAGAGAGAGAGAGAGAGAGAGAGAGAGAGAGAGAGAGAGAGAGAGAGAGTATAAAATAAATTTCAAATTAGTCATATTACACCAAAACTTTCCAACATCATCTGTTTGCATTTCACACCTGTACAAGATGTCTGATTGCCTTAGTAACACGTGGGAATTAGGTCAGATACGAAGAAGGTAATAAATTGTTCCAGAACTGAAGAAAACTTCGAGAAGAAATTGGTTGGAATGTTCCATACACTTACATTATAACATGCTCCCCATCCTTTTGTGTATCGAGCACTTAGGAGGAGATTTCGCTGACGATCGCCAACAAAGTTTAAACAGGCAACGCTCTCCTATGAAAGAGATGGAGCACTTTCTGGCTGCCTTTACATATATACAGATGTGTGTATTTGTCAGTTAAAATCCCCTTCCAAGTTTATAGATGATGATGGCCGAGGGGTTAATGAGCCTGACTGATGGTGAATCGATCAGGTTTCCATCCCGGCTGGAGGTAACCTGTAAATGTCTAGCCACACTGAAGAGACGTAATACGTCGAAACACAGAGACTGTGGCAATCTCTCTCTCTCTCTCTCTCTATATATATATATATATATATATATATATATATGTGTGTGTGTGTGTGTGTGTGTGTGTGTGTGTGTGTGTTATAATGCAAGTGTATAACTTATATCCAAATGTAGGCATGGAAACAAATTCTTATTAAACCACCTGAAAACTAACGACTTCAAAGAATAAAATAAATCTGACAAGTTTAAATATAGTAAAAGAATGAAAATAAACACATGAATAGATAAAATAAAATGATAAACATACAAATACAAAAATAAATAAACAAATAATTTAAAATGAAAATGTAAATAAGATGAATAAATAAATAAGAAAAAATAAATTAATATATGTGAAGATAATAATAATAATAATAATAATAATAATAATAATAATAATAATAATAATAATATCAGAGGAAGGGTTGAAACCATTCAGAACACTGCACTGCTGTAATCTGCCAGAATACTCAGAAGAGTCCTGGAGACCTGAGGAGACTTGCTGTCATTCAGACTCCAGTGAAAGACCATCAGCTAACACTGATGTGAAAACTCAAAAGGAGTAAATAATAATAATAATGAAAACATCCAGACAACAGCATTGTTGAAATCAGCTGGAATACTCAGGAGAGTCCTGGAGACCTGAGGAGACTTATAGTCACTCAAACTCCAATGAAAGACCATCACCTAACGCTGGTTTGAAAAACTAATAATAAATAGATTAAATATGGTAGAAGAAATAAATTAACCAATTGCAACATGAATTCTATATAAATGGGTAAATAACAACGCAGAGGGCCGGTTTAGCTCAGTCGGTAGAGCGTCTGCCTGGAAACCACAAGGTTCTTGGTTCGATACCGTCCCTCGCCAACTCAGCGTATGAGTAGCACGGGATCTGTGCGGTAAAGTGAGCAGCTACTGGTAGGTGTGGCGCTCCACCTCAGACGCTAAAAACAATCTCCTTGGTCTGGCGCTAGTGAAAAGGGGATAGACTCTCTCACTGTCTGGCTGATATAGACTTTAGGCCACCCCGACGACTTTACTTTTTATATAAACTAGAACACCTTTCTCTGAATGCCACACAAAATAAACTATTCTTCCCCATCATGTCTACAAATTTAACTAACCTTTTTCATGATGCACCGCATAACAGTATATAAAGAAACAAAAACGTTGTGTGTAGATCACTTCTTTGATAATCGCATAGGTGAGAAACTAACTGTTACCAAGCGTTGTATATTTTATGTTTACGCTACCCAAACTCAGATATATATGCTCTATCACTGATATTGAACACTCTCTATTCATAAATATGGCAAAAATATAATTGATATCATATACCTAGCCCTGTCGGCTGGAGCATTAGAATATGCCGATTGCACCTCTGCAGAGGGGTAAGACCCCCCCCAAATGTTGGTCGTGGGTGGTGACCCGTGATGCTTAAGGACGGATTCATTATGGATGAGCAGTCCATGACATTCAACAACCCACTTTGGCCCTTACTTAGGCTAGACGAGCGTTCGGAGAGACCCCCTCTGATCAATCGGCTGGTCTCTTCAGGGCCTAGCACCTATACGATTGTCCCGTCCCTATTGGTCTTATGGCAAGCCTCAACGCTTTTTATCATATGTTTGCTAGAATGTGGTGGCTACGCTTGATATAATATGGGTATGACGTTAAACAACTGAGTTAAAAAAAATTTCTTCCAAACTATTGCTACGAATCATTCAAAACTTTACTGGCATTAAATGACCCACCGTGGTTAATATGCCGTAAAAAATCCAACAAACAAACAATATTAATAGACCGCTCCTAGGAAATTTGCAAAAATAGAAAGATTTCTAAAAAAGAATTAGATGGAAATCCCATTTCTCCCTAAATAACGACAATAACATTAGTATTAAACAAAAAACTTTGGTTTTAGAATGAGAAAATGTCTATCACAAATAGAGGAAATAGAAAATTTTGGGAAGGATCCAACTAACGTCGTAAAAACAAACATGAAATTTCACGACAACTTAGCCGTAATATCATGAATTGCATAGTCAGCAAGTAGTAAACTGCATCAATGAGTCTTTGATTAACAGATGTTTAATCCGCGATGGCGGCCATCAGACATCTTGAACGCATTTGAAGTGAAAGCAGAACAGACATCAGACATAAAGTTTTTAACGCTTCATTCAAAAATTTTTTTTTTTTCATTTTTAAAAACCGTTTTAAAAAAAAGTCCGTCATAAATGTTCAATTTTGCAGCTCTGTAATTTTGTTTTCGTCTTACTTTGAGATTATATTCCACGCCGCTTTTATTTTGTCATTTTAGTTTGTTTTATTAATGATTAGAAATCAGTTTGATTGTTAATGATTTTTTTAAAAAATATCTAGATAACTTTAACTTAATATTATCGTTGCATTATTGACAAGAGTAAATTGTTCGTCCATTTTAAATTCGTTCATTTTTAATAACATTGTTCAACAATTGAAATGCATTGGAAATAAATATCAACTTTTCAAATATATAACAATTATTGTAAAAATGAAATCGGCAAATCGAATTCGATTATCGACTGAGGCTTTTTGTAATCAGTTTATACTGATGCCCTTCATAAAGGCATGAATCTATTTCTTTATGCCTTCTCAAAGTTCTGGGTAAAATAGGACTGACCGGGTCAGTCTTAGTAGGGTAACCTGTCTTGGAGAATGAAAACATTGAATTCAAACTCCCTGTGAACACGCCATGGACCAGTATGGCAGGTTGAACTCATTACTTCTCATGTCAGACAATATTGTTATTTACTAAGCTTGGCTTAGATGTGGCAGAAAGCCAGAAGTATGGGCGCCCAATGAGATTCGAACTCATTAATAATGGTCAGCGGACCTAACTTGCTAACCATTACACCACGTGAGGTGCCCATATGTAAGACAATATAGAAAGTCCCAATCTCGCAATAGACAAGAAAAAGGATAAATGGGATAGGATTCATAAAGCATTTAAGTGAAAAGTGTTTTTTGCTTTTTTTAAAAATCCAATCCAGATAATGTACTTTATCCGAGAAAAAAAAAAGAGATTCGGAAAATAAATTTTTACTTTTAAACAAGAAACTTCTCCGATTTGCAAAATCGAGACTTTTCAAAATTAGATTTAATGAAACTAACAAAATTACTTAATTATAATTCCCTTCCTTTATATAACGCCCAGAACCTTGTGCCTTCCGTGATGTGCACTAAGAAGAACAATTTCTGGACATATAAGATGTACTCTGTTAAGTAACAGATAACAAAATTTCTAATTTTTTTAGATGAGGCTTGATTATTTGTATTATTTGGTTTATTTGAACTATTGCCATCATCTTTATTGTTATCTGTACAACAACGTTTCTGCCGATGTGCCATCTGGCCTTCTTCAGGTATTTCTTGTCGGACTCAAAGATCTGTGATGGCTTCCATTAGCGACAAGAAGTTTCCTGAGTTGGAAAATAAAGTCCCCGAGTTCAAGAAGGCTCCCGAGTCCGACAAGAAATACCCGAAGAAGGCCGGAGAGCACATCGGCCGAAACGTTTAAGTACTGATAAAAATAAAGATAATGACAATAGTTCGAATAATACAGATAGCAATATATTACATTTCAGAAATTAAAAAATACACATAAAGTATAAAATTACAATATTGTATAAGCAAAGGGACGTAGAAATGGGGATTCCTCGGTCGAAATGTAGGCCACTTGAGTATATTTACTTTCTACATGAATACCGGCCACTTGGGTTGGAATCGGGAGTAAATATACTTTTTTATATTATTACAGGGCCTGGTTAGCTCAGTCGGTAGAGCGTTCGGCTAGAAACCACAAGATTCCTAGTTCGATACCCGCCCTCGCCAACTCAGCGTATGAGTAGCACAGGGATCTGTGCGGTAAAGTAGGGAGCTGATGGTAGGTGTGGCGCTCCACCTCAGACGCTAAAATAATCTCCTTGGTCTAGCGCTAGTGAAAAGGGGATAGACTCCCTCGCTGCATGGTTGATACCGACATTAGGCCGCCCCGACGACTTTACTTTTTACTTTATATTATTACAAAACATATTAAAACCAAAAACGTTAAAAATAACAATTTTCAATCACCTGTCAAAAGCATATTTAAATTCCAGTGCACAGATATTGTTAATCGAAAGATTTTTTTATGTTTAATTTGATTTGAACTGAGATAAAAATAAATAGATAAATGAATTAATTGCACCGTGTTAATTGCATGAATTCAACTCGAACGGCTGAGCAGCAAATATTTTGTTCCTGTAAATGTGATAACATAATACCAAGTTATTTTAATACTTGAATTATAGATCTATATCTGCATACTAATCAACTCTTCGATACTCTGAATGTTTGCATGGGGACTAGGGTAGGTTGATTTTTCAATTTAAAAAAAATATCAAATTATCCAAGGATGTGAAGGTTGTGTGTGTTAGTATACTAAATACTGCTACCAAAAACTAGATTTCTTACTTGCGCCATTGTTTGAGGAAATGGCATCAAAATCGTCTACTAAAATGCACCAAAAATCCTCGCTTTCGCAAAATTATGTCTAAGAATTGGTTAGAAAATACAGCAATTTCAATATCTAAAACAGGAAAGGTTGTCTTTTTAAACGAAACAAATAAAATATTATAACTAGAATTCAAATTGAAAATATGTACCCCCATCACAACCGACACCTCCGATATGTTGCTTTTTACCTAATAATTAAGCTGTAACTGGGATAACACTTTAAAAGATTGAAATATATTTCCTCAAACGAAGGCAAAATTTTGAAGAAAAAAAAATTGTGTTGTAATTGTTTATGTTAATTTTGCAACATTAGCCACATGGGAGATGTTACAATTTCAAAATCAATATACCCTAATGGGGACGTATAAAAGAGTTTAACTTCGAAAAGACTTTTGTGTTAAGACAAAATTCGCAGAAGCAGCTGCCCGACTTTCTATTGTTCAATTCTAGAAAACTTCACAAATCCATTCGTAGAGCACGAATTCATCAAATATCTCTGTTAACAACATATAAAGCATGGGTCAAAATTGAAAACCGTAGTAGCAAAAAAAGAAGGAATAGTATTTGTATTTATTTTCAAGATATACGAAAGACTGCTGAAAAGTTCTCGGTCCAGCTAAGAAGAGGACGATGTATTCTATTCCACATTCGAGGAGTATTTAAAATGTATCGAAAATAAAGTTCTATTTACCAAGACAGTAATGAGCAATGAATGAAACATCTTCTTCAAATCAATTGTCATTCAAAATTCATATTCTAGCGAATTTTCCATTGGTTGTAAAAAAATGTTTTCTTTATATAATCTGAAGCTGCTCCGAGGTATTTATTTTAATGTTCCACATCACAAATTTTGAGATACGTCTGGAGGGTTCTGCAACTGTACAATACTGTCTCACAAAGAACTGCTATTAAAATGTATCGAAATTAGCTTTCAGACTGTCACATACTCGTCAAGACATCGATATATCATGTCCAGACACCATCACTTTATTATATAAACTAGCAAATATATGCACCCTCCGGGTGCAAGTATTTAAGTTTTAATGTAATGAAATATCGTATTAAATTAGAAACGCTAATGAAACTAAATAAGAATGCAGATAAAAAGATTTGAAACACAGGGGGATATAATCGAAAAATAGAACAACTGAAATTTACTCTTCCGTCACTCTCGTCTTTCATTGTTATTTTTTCTAATTTAAGTATTTAGTTAAAAGAGAAAGTAAAGAATAAAATGACAGTTATCTTTTCTTGTTAATGGATTTCTTTTGAGATTCATTGAAGAGATTTTTGCTTATATTCATTAAAATAAAGCCAAACAGTTAGAAATCAATAATACTAAACACATATTTATTAAAATTACATTTTTAATATCAATATTCAAATTAGCCTTCCCATTCACACTGTAAACCGCTATTTTGCTGTATATATAAATACAATTGCATATTATTAGTATGTAGATATGGTTAACAGTATAAATAATGTAAAACAATTTTATTAATAATTGAGGTTAAAATAAGGATAAATTCATGGTGAATGTGGCGTCAATTACTAAAGGAATTGTGACTTGAGTAGTGATTTAGTTTCGGTTACAGACAGAAAAACACACAATCTCCATTATAATAAGATTTCTCAGGTTCATTTCGATATTGAATTTTAAAAAGATCAAATCTTCAGACCCAATACTTTTTAATCACATCCGAAATTACACAACCTTGGCATATGGTTTCTCAGCTTTAACCCTTCAAAAATAATTCAATGAAAATTAAAACAAACAAACAAAAACCTATAAAACAGAAACAAACGTCATTCACACACTTACAGGGTCGAAAACTTTTCAGCATCATTTTTTTTTAAAGTTTTGTATACAGTATTAAATCAAAGATGAAGGAACTGATGCAGTCAAAAACTTTAAGAAAATTCATTAACATACCGAAGATTCTTCTGAAAAGAGAACTTCTTATTGGGATTCTTTGCATTATTAAGAGATTTCGATCGACACATTGTCTATCACTTGTCAAGTGCAAAAATTCCGAAGAAATGTTTTCTCAGCAAAAGAAGGAAATTCCTTTTTATTCATTCTAGATTTCCAGTAAAGTAAAACTGGTTTGGTAACCGTCTAATGATACAATGGACAAATGGATGGAGATGTTTAAATTGCAGAAAAATGGGGCATATTGATCAATTGATTTTAATGGCATGTCAACCCGTCTAGGGATAATTTGTGCCCAGAGCTTAGGGAATCAGGTACATTGTTTCTTAATAGTTTTTGCATACAGTTAAATATCAAATATATCTAATACGATAAGTTGCAGTTTAATGTCACACCCAGGATACCCCGTTTTGACAGAGAATTCAATCAGCGTATTCTAAGCTCCGCTTACATGGCTATTTACTAGGTAGAGGAATAACTATCAACATAATACTAGCAAGTGTTTACTAGTTGCCCTCTTATATATATATATATATATATATATATATATATATATATATATATAAGTAATTGGTAATTTACTTGAAGCATTGTCAAGTATGTAATAATATATTAATGATTTGAAGGCAATTACAATGCGTATAAGAAATAAAAACAAAAACATGTTATTTTTGTCTCATCGATTTCGAAGTAGAAACTTCATCTTCAGAGGTGCATATCAGAAATGTACGTTCACGTACATTTCTGATATGCACCTCTGAAGATGAAGTTTCTACTTCGAAATCGATGAGACAAAAATAACATGTTTTTGTTTTTATTTCTTATACGCATTGTAATTGCCTTCAAATCATTATTATATATATAGTCAGTACCAAGGGATATATCGATTGGGAACTAATGAGTTAATCAACTGAAATAGCACGTAAAACAAAGAGTAATAACGCACATACACGCGAACAGGGTAGCATGTATACTCATTGTTCACGTTCATATACACGCGTAGATGCATATGTACGTGTTTATATAGCAATAATTGGAAGCACATAGATGTAATTAATGACAGTAATCATGCAGAAGAGCTCTAAATTGTTTGGAATTGCGCTGTTGCAAATATAATTAGCTGGTGTATGAATTACCCTTTCCTAGAAACGGTCGTTTTTTTTTGCAAAAGCCTAAAGGAAAGACTTCTTAATTCACAAAATACTATTTTTTGCACGTCTGTCTGTCTGTCACTATTTAGTTGAAGAACAATTTGAACCATGGCCACCAAATTTTCTGTATTTACTACTGTGACCCGGGGCTTATTTATAATATCATTATATTATTTTTTTGAAAATTCCAAAATTTGGGGTTTAATTTACGATGTAAGCATAATACTCGAATGGACTGACTTTGTATTCAGCTGGTTAGGTAAAGCTGGAGGTTGCATCTTTATTTAACAGTATAAAGTAAATATCTACAGCCTTTCTGAAGTTATGCAAATTAAATAAACCTCAATAATTCAAGATGTTCTGAACCAATATTTATAACATTTTCTGTTATTTTTAATGGTTAGTTTTTGAAATATTTGAAATTTACGAAAATAAACTGTCTGAAGTTCGTATGAAGATTAAACTAAATTGAGTTATAGTGAATCAACCACTTTTGCCCAGCGCTTAGATTTCTGAAAATGGTGGAATTTAGAGAGTCAAGAAGGTCAGAAGATGTAGAATACTTTGGGAATTAAGATAAATAAGAAATCTCTTCTCACTAGGTATCATCAAAATACGACACGTGATCAGTTTATACCATATTGAAGGAAGAACCGTAAATATTTTTGAACTTTTAAATAAATCTTGCAAAAAAGAAATAACGAACATAAAGATTTTTTACAAAGAAGAACAGTTAATTCAAATATCAAATGATCCAATTTGTGAAAAATTACTCATCGTTATCTTGAAAAATACGTAAAACAGTCCGTTTTTTACAACAGGGTCAATCTCTTTATTGATATTTTTAGCAGAATTCTGTATTCATGGTTCTTTTACTAAAAAGCTCTCGCATCGCAAGTTATAAAAATCTTCTGATATAATCATTCAGACTCTTATCTTTATAGAAAAAAAGTAAAGGTCGTTTTTTGTCTGTTCATTTTTTCATATTTTATAAAATAAAATTGGTGGGGTGTAGACCTCGGAAAAAAGATATTTCCCCTAATATATTTTAGGAAAAAACTATTGCAGGCATATTTAAATCAAAAGGTAAGTAATTATGGAAATCTTCATGAAAATCAGACTATTGATTGATTTTACATAGATTTTTTTAAGTCTCTAGTCATAACTTGTTTTTGCCTACGTTAAATTTCAATTGATTTAACGGTGCAAAAATTTAAACATTGTTTTTCGTTCATAATTTTCATTATTTCCGTAAGCTGAATTTTTAAAAAATCATCAGGAGGTTTTTTAATGTTTCTTCTTTCGAATGGACAAGAGGATTTCAAGATAATATCAACGGTTTTGAAAGTTTCATTGTGTTAAATATAGGGGGGGGGGTAAATTTCACAGGGAAAATTGGTGGTACCTACTTCTCACTAAAGCATTTTTTTTTAAGTTTCAAAATCAGGTCAAGATATACATGAAAATTGACTTTTCGAAAGTAATTTTCACGGACAAATCTTAAGTGACATTTAACGAACCTGATGGATGAGCATAAAGATTGGATCTTGGCATCCATGTAGATAAAAAAAAGGGCAATTAAGAGGAGGTAGTGTAATTATATGGGCTGGAATGATCGAGCAAACCATCATTGAATCATTAAAAGTTGATGAAGGAGTTAAACTAAACAATGCTAACTATTGCGATTTTATGAACAAGACTTTCTTTGCACCTCCCAGAGTTTCAAAGTGAAGTGTGTATTTTTGCACGACAATGCTTCTTCTCGTGTATCGATTACCAGTGAATTCTTTGAGCATACTATATTTCGGGGAGCGAAGAAAATGGAATTGCCACCATCAAGCCTTGATTTGAATCCGATTGAAAATAAATACGTTTTACTTCGATAAAAAGAAATAAAATCATCAAAATGGCTCAACACATACAATAAAACTATTACTAAAACATATGATAAGTTTTTGAATCCTATACATTTTGATATAGTGACTCTTCTCAATAACAGCCAGTAATCTATTATTCATTGATTTTGTTATTTTTTCCTTCAGCAGGTTCAACTTCTGACCTGTCCATAGATCTGCTTTATTGCTTGTTATCTTCATATAAATACATCTTCACAAGCAATAAAGCAGATCTATGGAAAGCAATTAAAACTACCAGGTCAGAAGTTGAACCTGCTGAAGGAAAAAAATAACAGAATCAATGGCTGGCTGTAATTGAGAAGATGGTTTGGTTTGTTTTGTTTTACGGCATATCAACCTCAGTGGGTCATTTGATGCCGATAAAGTTTTGAAATAAATCAATTCTTAATGGATAATACAATTTTTTTATGAATACATTTTTCTATTTAACCCATAGATGGGACCCTAACAGGTACTACCACTCCGGGTCAGAGTGGACCAGGGAGCAATGGTGATGAAGGGGTGCTCCACAATCCCCAAACCTCCAAAACTGGAACCTCACCATCAGATAGAGTTTAACGTCTTTCCCAGGACATGTAGACCCGCAGCCACCGCCTTCTAGCACCCATATGATAAAAAGGGGCTGGGGCTTGCCATAAAGGCAATAGGGTTGGGAAAATCATATAGGTGCTAGGGCTTGACGTGACCAGCCGATTGATCGGAGGGGGCCTCTCAGACCGCCCGTCTAGCCAAAGATAGGGCCAAAGTGGAGTATTGCAAGTCATCAACTGCTCATCCACCTGGGTTCTATCCTTAAGCATCACGGGTCGCCACCCACGGCCAACAGGTGGCCCCATTGGGGGAGTCTTACCCCTCTGCAGAGGTGCAGTCGGTGCATTCTAACGCCCCACCGACAGGGCGGTTATTGAGAAGAGTCACTATATCAAAATGTATAGGATTCAAAAACTTATCATATGTTTTAGTAATATTTCTATTGTAGGTGTTGAGCAATTTTGATGATTTTATTTCTTTTTATTGAAGTAAAACGTATTTATTTGATTTTTCCTACGGCAGTTCTTTTTTTAGAATACATCAAATTACTTCAATAAAACATATTGATACATACATAAGTTCTTAATTCATGCTATGTTCTGATATCTAAATTGATTGTTTAAAATTTGACCATTTTTTTTTCAAACCCAATTTGAATTATTGGAGCCTATGTGATTTGCTTAATAACTTTAGACAGGGTGTAACTAAGATTTTTCTAGTTATAAACAAAAGTTAAACAACTTAAAAATAAAATTGAAAATGAATCACTGAATTGTATTATTCGTTTACAATCTTGTTTTGTTTTCTTTACTTTCTTTTAAATAAGTAAATTTGTTGATCGTTTTCTATAGTTATTCTCACCTACAATAGGGCTATTATAAAACATAACCTTTTAGTGAATCGGCAACGTTAGCCTAATTGCAAATAAAATCTATTTTTCTTGGAAAAATATTTTTACATTAAAAAGTGAGATACGTACTTCACAAAACCAAATGTTAAATTTTACTTTTTTGTTGTTATTGTAAGGTTATATATCAACCATATATCATCAACTATACAAAGGAAAAGAGAATATTTACTGCCGTATTTGATGTCACAATAAACATGACTGTCTCTAAAAAATAGTGGAAAACATAGAAGTGCAAGGTGTAATAATATTTTGGCTTGTTAATATTTGTAACTTACGTCTAGAATATCCCTCGTATTTTTGTTCAAATATTCTTATATTCTTATATCTAATTCTTATATCTGATTCTTATATCTGATTCTACATTTTAATTATTTGATTCTTTATGTGTATTAACCTAACCAACATACCAGCATTAAATGCGTACCAGCATTAAAATTACTGAAGCTTGAACTTAATGGTTGCCCAAGACAGCTTTTAAGCGAATTCATATATTAAGGGCATTTATTGGATGTGGACATTAATCTAGATGTGATATATCTAGACAATATCCATTCTAAGCTGGTCGGATTAGAACAGTAAATTTGACTCGTGTAGAAACTATTCATACGCCAGAGAGAGAGAGAGAGAGAGAGAGAGAGAGAGAGAGAGAGAGAGAGAGAGAGAGAGAGAGAGAGAGAGAGAGAGAGAGAGAGACAAAGTCTGGCTGGAAGTTTAATGCAGACCCACAATTCTGTTTTCAGCGCTAATTTTTGTCTTTGTGAATCTGTGCATTTTTATGAGAAGCACATGACTATAATGACAGCCCACTCAATTCAATTTCACGTGAGGTATTCAAACAATAAAAGAAAAGGAAAAAATAGATGGAAATTGAATGTATTCCTGCAATCATATGTCTGTTCTCTGACCTTTGTTCATTGCAAATAGAAAAATAAATTCTTTAAATGTCAAAACACCAAAAATGCAGAACAAAATACTGGGAATACTGGACATTTGAGCTTCCAAAGCAACGACAGAATGATGAATTGATTGGATTCTACAATCACTTTGCAATTTTCTAACTGCAGTTGTTCGTTTTTAACTCACATCGGCTATCACATCCACGACTCGAAATCTATCTTGTTACTAACCATGGAAAAAGTTATGGAATTAGCAGACTTAGATGATTTGCGCCTTGTTTTTTATTATTTAATTAGCGGCAAATAAATTAATAACAGACAAAACGCAAAAGGTTTTTTTGATTAATAGCGGAACCTTTATACATTAAACAAACTAGATCAAATTAATTATTTAAATTAATAAAAACATTTCTTCTCCAATCCATGCAGTAGAAATCATGGAATTCATTGAAAAATGACTTCATCATAACTAAACAAATTTTCTTGTTGCAATATTTTTATTATATCAGGCGTGCTGGAATCCACCACTTAAACTTATAGACTCAGCGTGGTTACGTAGATTAAACTATAGCCAATCAACAGCTCCAATGCGTAGTTAGTTAATTATTTAATCGCCTATATGGACAGCCGTTCATTTGCACGTTATTCGACATTGACGAACGGACCTGCAACCAAAGGATCATACCTAACACTAAGGGACACCAACGAATAACCAAAAGGATCATACCCAACACTAAGGGACACCAAGGAACAACCAAAGGATCATACCCAACATTGAGGGACACCAAGGAACAAGCATCGCACTCTGCTTAACACAAAGGATCTCCGCTGGACAGTGCTCTTTCTTGATGCCTAAGGATGGCCAGAAAAATTGTAACACTGATGGAATAAGAAGATTATTCAGGATTGTGAATTAAGTGTTGAAGTAAAGATTGTCATCACACCTGATGATTTAATTGACATGCAACTATCCCCCATATCTTGAAGGATTTGAGAAATGTATTTGTTTTCTTCAGACAATCATTTTTATATGTTTTTTTTAATCAGAATTTCTGGGGCAAAATATTTTCCACTCATGTGTCAATTCATTCTTGTAATCACATATTCTTACATAAGAGAATCGGTGGGACCAGTTTAAGATTTCATAGAGTCTGTGGCTACAGGTATTGTTAGTGGGTGTGGATCACAATACCTAATGTCACTTCGCCAAAAAATTGATTTCACTGAACATTACGCCGAAAAAATCTTTTCACTGATGGGTTGTTTACGTAAGAATGTGCCAGCAAATGTTTATTATAGAAAAAGAATTCGATAAAAGATGAAAATAATAGAACATTGAAAATATAAATATCCAAGATCTCAATCAAACATTTAGAAATGAATCAAATGTCGGCATTAAATAACCCATAAGGAGTTGATAGGCCGTCAAACAAATGAACCAAATCAAACCAAACTACGACTCCGCATCAGAGTAGGTATGGTTTTAATGACAATAAAAGGTTGACTTCATACTTACTAGAAATGTAGTCTCACCACCAGATCCAATTTAGTTTTAAACCCATAGCCATCAGTTTGTGATTACTTCACTACACTGTATACCCTTTGGTACTCCTCGACTTTGCCATATTCATGCTTCTCCAAAATTTTATTTATGTGGCCGACATTTTATCAGAGGAAGATCAAGAAGCCATTCCGTGACAACGTATTTAGTTTTGGAATATGGCGCTACCAAAATTCTTAAAAAGAAGAAAAAAATGATATGATAAATATACACATAGGCTCTGAAAGTATTTGAATATTTATATTGAAATTCGGGCAATTAAATTAGTTCTCTTAGTACAGTAGACAACTTTTTTTTTAAAGACGATGAACTTCAAAGTTTGAATATCAAATTTGAGAAATAATGCAAATAACTGAGCCCCTTTACTGAATCAGATTAATCATTGATTTTATATAGAAAAAATATTTGATGCTACATATTTATTCAATAGTATTACAAGAAAATAGATGAATGACAGTAGCGCAACCAACAAAGCCTTCACGAGATGATTATTCAGGTCTCATGGTCTCGGGTGCCAAAGCATAATTACTATTAACATAGAGCGCGCCCCAGCAGTATCTTAAAATATAAAGAAATCATACCAAGATTATACCAAATAAAGACCTGGCAGCCATGCAACAAAAGACGTTGAACGTGGCACGTGGCAGCCTAAATTACTAACTAACCTAACATTTTTAGCAAATGAATTGATAGTGATAGCCAATAATCAATTAGTAAGCAAATATATCTAATCTTATTATAATGGAGATTGTGGGCTTGTTTGTCTGTAATTGAAACTATATTAGTATACAAGTCACAATTCCCTTTGTTATTTACATCACATTCTCCATGATTTTATGTTTATTTGAACCTCAATTATTAATAAAATTGTTTTACATCATTAAGACTGTTGACCATATCTACATGCTAATAACATGCAATTGTATTTATATATACAACAAAATAGCGGATTACAGTGTGAATGGGAAGACTAATTTGCATATTGATCTTAAAAATTTGATTTTAATAAATATATGCTTAGTATTATTGATTTCTAATTATTTGGTTTTATCTTGATGAATATGAACAAAAATCTCGGGGATAAATAGTAAAAAAATCCATTAACAAGAAGAAATAACTGTAATATTATTCTTTACTTCCTATTTTAACTAAATAGTTAAATTAGGAAAATTTAGCAATGAAAGACGGGAGTAATGGAAAATGATGGAAGAGTTAGTTTCAAAGTTGTTCTATTTTTCAATCATACCCCTCTGTTCCAAATCTTTTTATCTGCATTCTTATTCAGTTTCATTAGCCTTTCTAATTTAATATGATATTTTATTATATTAAAACTTAAATACTTGCACCCGGAGGGTGCATATATTTGCTAGTACTTGTAATTAATCACTAGTATTAGATATAAGAAATAACAATTATTATTTATTGATAATAAAGCAGGAAGAATTTATCTGAATAAATCAATCAAAATGTGATTTCAACTTTTATTTAAGATATTCATCAACAAAACATAAAATATTTTCGAAAACAAAATGAATAATTACACTCAGAAAACAATAATTTTAACAATACTCCAAAGTTTTATTTCACAATTTCCTTCTCATATCGGCTTAACTTTCACGGAAATTATTTGACTTTATTTCACGTAAAGAACTGGTCTTCCAATTTCCCGGGATAATTGGATGTGACACAATCCCGTTTTATTGTAAAAGATGTACTTGCATGTACACAACATTTTGTTTTATTTTTCAAATATCAACTTTAAAAGAAAGTTATATTGTTTCGACTACGGTTGTCACGCTGAAAGCACTGGTTCCCGCTATTTCATCGAAGTTAAGCATCAATGAGACTATTCATTACTTAATTGGGTGACCAGCAGGTACTTTAAGCAACATTAGTCTTTTGTTTATAAAAATGGCTTGATTCGGCATTAAATGTCCAGAAAAGGGTTGATATGCCGTAAAACAAAACAACTAAACCAACCATATATTGTTCCGGCATATGGAAGCGCGTGGTGTAATGGATCATGGGAAATGGACTCGTCGCCACGAGTTCAAATCCTGGACGTGGTAATTGCATTTCACTTAGCGCTAATACCCTTGGGAAAGGTATGAATCCTACTCTCCCTCCATCTATGGATAAATAGTAGGGCAGATTGGGCTATTTAACCTTGGTTAGGCAACCGGCCGAGGAGATGGAAAACTCTGAATTCAATCCTGTTGAACTCCGCTTAAGAAATTGACCTTGTGTCACATCCTGCTCGTGCGGAGGGGTTGGTATATATATATATATATATATATATATATATATATATATATATATATATTGTTTAGGCATTGAATCTATATTGTAAATAAGGCCATGAAAAATTATGAAACTACGTACATGATAAAATTTTAAGATATTCTAAATTGGAAATTAACTAGGATATTTGTAAAGTAACTCCTGTAAGCCTTCATTGGGCAATGCTAAACGTCATAAAACAGAAGATAAGACATAGAACAGTAGCATCGGATTTTAAATCATCAAAATCTATTTCTCTCCAAAAATCTTCGTACTTTTG
>CM042138.1:110308968-110351468 GCA_023376005.1 Doryteuthis pealeii | reverse complement strand
TCATATAAATATATAAAATAATAATCATACAATATAGATATATAAATAATAATCATATATATATATATATATATATATATATATAATATATATATTATATATATATATCCGATATATAAATCACTTGTATTGTTTATACTATTTACATGACACACCAAAGTTTTCATCTTCGTTATTAGATCCGCAATGTTTCAAATGTTGTACTCACCGGCCTTCTTCACGTATATTTTGTCTTAGCTACATTTCAAGTCGAAGCTTTCTTTAGTATAATAATTATGATAAAGACAATAATTCAAGAGGTGTAACATAGTGTAAAAATCTCATATTTCTCAAAAACTTGTGTATTGTGATATTCACGTTTACAGGAATATTCGTACTCTCGTTATGACAGATTTATGTTTGGGAGAAAAATTATCATGGCCTTTGTCTCAGTTCTGTAGATAAAACTCTCCTCACATGAAGAATAATGAGAAAAAATGTAATCATATTTGTGTTTCTCTTCTTGATTTTAAAGCCAGCTCCTTCGAACACGGTTTCCAGTATTCCACCGGTAAGTAATCTTAATTCAAAACCAAAACGTGATTTGAATTTGAATCGTCAGAGAAACAAAAACAAAAGGAATATGCAATTTTAACCGCAAGAGATTTCTATATTCAAATATGTTCTCACGTATCAACAGTATTGTGAATGTTAGACATGTTTTGTTAGGATAATATATGTCTTACCATCGGTAGCAGATTAGTCAGTAACAGGTTGATAAAATGTTACTTATATACCAGAAAACACATACACACACACACACACACACACACACACACACACACACACACATATATATATATATATATTATATATATGAAAATGGAAAAGGAATTGAATCCGACAATATGAGGAAAAATGAGTAAAGAAAAGAAATGTAAATGGATAAAATGAATTTTATCGATATCACATTAATCGATATCACTTACACATGTGTTTCGGTCAGTTTATGTGTGTGAAAATATTTCGCACACATAGAAGAATCGACCTTCATCAGAGTGATGTGTGCGAAATATTTTCACACACATAAACTGACCGAAACACATATGTAAGTGATATCGATTAATGTGATATCGATAAAATTCATTTTATCCATTTACATTTCTTTTCTTTACTCATTTTTCCTCATATTGTCGGATTCAATTCCTTTTCCATTTCATATATATATATATATATATATATATATATATATATATATATATATACCAGGCAACGTACGATTGCACATGTTATGCCCTGTTCTCATCAGCCACCAACCTGAGGTGAGACCAGGGTTTCGGTGGCTCATGCAGTACTGCCACCAGAAAACTCAATTTTCTTAAATTAATATAGCTAATATGAGTTAGTATAATTTCTAAAGTTTGCAGACAGTAAGATGCTCTATATATTACCCGATATTTTAGACCCATATTTTGAACCATTCTAACATACGGAGGATGTCCAAAAAGTAAAGTAAAATATTTTCTAATCCAACATGTATATTGTTATACTAGTAAAACTATACATATAATGCCAGTACTGCGATGCTACTTTCCTGCGTAGTCGCATTCGGGAGCGATAACATAACAAGAACAACAACCACAATGTGAAACATGTCAAACACCCTTGACAGTTAAACACTTATTCATGGAATGCAGATTTTTTGCTCACAGCGGAAACCGTTATTTTAAAGCAAACAATATGAAAGATATATTTGAAAATGTCAACATATGGATATTCTCTCCTTTTTTAATTTTTTGATAGTCCCCAATAATGCTAACACATTTTTAAAACCAATTACTAAAAATTATAAATATAAATACACAATACGTATTACTTCCTAACCGTTAGTCATGACATAACCCCAGACGAGTTGATATGCCGTTAAAATCAATAAACCAAACCAAATCATAAGAACATTCCTCGAAGAACGAAGTGTTTTCAATCAGTTGCTTTGGGATCCAAACGAAATGGCACTTTCCGATATCCCAACTCCTCGTAGACAATTTCACAGAGATCAGACTTCAGAAAATTGTTACATACATTACCTGCATGGAACCCCACCATCAGATAAAGTTTAACGTAATTCCCAGGACATGAAGACCTTCAGTCATTGCCTTCTAGCCCCCATATGATAAAAAGGCTGGAGCTTGCCATAAGGGCGGTAGGGTTGGGGCACTCATATAGGTGCTAGGGCTTGACGTAACCAGCCAATTGATCGGACGTCTAGCCCAAATAAGGTCCAAAGTGGAGTGTCGCATGTCATGGACTTGCTCAGACACCTGGCTTCCATCCTTAATCACTTTGTGCCATCTATCATATTGTGTCCAAGCTGCTTTGAACAACAGAAGACAACATTATCCGCATTGAAGCATTAATGATGCCACGGTTTGGTTTGTTTTATGGCATATCAACCTCAGTGGGTCATTTAATGCCGACAAAATTTTGAAATAAATTCATTAATGAATACTCAATATTTGTTATAAATTCATGTTTTTCTGTTTAACCCATTGATGGGACCTACCACTCTGGTTCAGAGTGGACCAGGGAACAATGGTAATGAAGTGGGGTTCCACATTCCTAAAAACCTCCAGAACTGGAACCTCACCACCAGATAAAGTTTAACGTCATTACTAGGACATGGGGACCTTCAGACCGCCTTCTAGCCCCCATATGATGAAAAGGCTGGAGCTTGCCATAAGGGCAGTAGGGTTGGGGCAATTATATAAGTGCAAGGGCTTGACGTAACCAACCAATTGATCGGACGTCTAGCCAAAATAAGGTCCAAAGTGGAGTGTTGCATGGCATGGACTTGCTCAGACACCTGGCTTCCATCCTAAAGTATCAATCCTGATGTAATCTAAGTATAAAAGTAGCATAGTATTACTGGCAATTTATGCAGAATGATTTATATGCATAACAATAATAAATAATAAACATTTTTGATTAGAAATGTTTTACCTGATTTTTCGGAAATCTTTTATACAATATAAATAGATAAATATATATATATATGTGTGTGTGTGTGTGTGTGTATGCACGTTTGTGTGTGTGTGTGTGTGTGTTTTTATCTTCTTGTTGAGATCGGTACCTAATTAAGTGGCGCGATGTTTGCGTCTGTGACACATACATGAAAGCAACAACAACAAAATTAGAAAGTTATTTTTTATTTGCTTTGTGTGTGTGTGTGTGTGTGTGTGTGTGTGTGTGTGTGTGTGATCTGAAAAGTTCAAAATACGCACAGGAGAAAACCCATTTTGAAATCAGACAGGTGGTAAGTGACACTTTTACTTTCTGGCTGAAGATTATATGGACCTCACGAAGCTTTAAGCAATAGACTAAATGATAACATAATTTTTGATATTTTAGATTTTATATCTGCTCTGGCACAGTACCATTGAGCACATCTTTATGCAACTTTTCTTACTTTGATTGTATCTCTTTGAGGAAAAAAGGAAGAGAAAGAAAGGGAGGGCGGATGCGTGGTAAGTGGGAGGAAAAAGGAAGAAAAGGAAGGGGGGGGAGAATTTCCTCACACCTTACCATGCATCCACCCTCCCCTCCTCTTCTGCCCTCCCAATTATCTTATTCAGCATAAGAACAGGACTGTAGTCTCAGTTGTCTCAAATCTGACGAAGCTTCGTTACATATCGAGGCGAAATATCATTTAAACGAAGTTGTTTCGTATTTTATCTGCATTTCCTCAATTTTATATATATACTATATATATATATATATATATATATATATATATAAACCTTGCCTATTGTTTATAAGATGCATATGTCTCAAAATATTGATCTCGTTACAGACTTATGTTAAAAGAAAAAATAAGCATAGCCTTTGTTTCAGTTCTGGAGAAAAACTCTCCTCACATGAAGAATAATGAGAAAAAATGTAATCATATTTGTGTTTTCTCTTCGATTTTAAAGCCAGCTCCTTCGAACACGTTTCCTGTATTCCACCGGTAAAGTAATCTTAATTCAAAACCAAAACGTGATTTGAATTTGAATCGTCAGAGAAACAAAGTCAAAAGGAAGACTACATTTGTAGAAATACAGAATCAAACATAGATTGAATCAACCAATCAGAATCAAACATAGATTGAATTAACCAATCAAAAATCAAACATAGATTAAATTGCCCAATGAGCAAGACATATTAAACGGGATTTCCTGAGAATAAAAATGAATGACCATTGTTGAAAAAACTGACACGCATTCACGAAAGTAATAAATCACTTACTATCATGGGGCTGGTTTAGCTCAGTCGGTAGACCACCGCCTCGTAATCGTAATGTTCCAGTTTCGATATCCGTCCTCGCCAACTCAGCGCTAGTAAGCACGACTTGGATAATCTGATCTGTGCGGTAAAGTGGGGAGCTGACGCTAGGTTTGGTGCTCCACCTCAGCAAAATAATTTTCTTAGAGCTAGCGAAAAAGAGGATAGATTTGCTTGTTGTTTGATTGATACTGATAATATGCCACTCCACCAATTTTACTATTCGAGTGGAGGGTTGCAGACAACCTAAAGGATAATCGCTTACAAAAATATTCTGCAATTTTAACTCCAGAAGATTTCTATGTTCAAAAATGCTCTCATGTACGTTAACTTAAATCATAACGCTAGATTTCTGTCGTTGATTTACAATATAAACTTTTATTCAAATACAAAATACACTAAACTTTATTATCAATCTAATAAGTTGTAGACAAATTATTTGAATTATCTAAATTTTTCAATTTAAATAGTATTAATTTTTTTCTTCTTCATTTTCTAAAACAAACATTAATTGAAATACGAAATGAACCGACTTTAATTTCAATTCAAGTTATGTCTCTTAGTTAAGTGATGGAAATTGATATATCCGGGTTAAGGATATATTCTGAAGTTTGTATTTGGTATATTTATTGCAGTAGTAATTGGTACATTCGTCTCCGAGCAGTCGTGGTGTCGTCTACCAACGCAGTGTCGACTATTTATACATGACACTGTCCAATTAGATTATAGTGAGGGGGCACCAAGGTATTTACATATTCATTATATCAGATATAAATAGAATAGAATAATTCTATGTATATAATTTTTTGCAAAATTTCAAAATGATTTTCTTCGATTTTAATCAATTCTTATAAAGGCACAAGTAAATTAATTTATTCCAGCTCGTTAGAAAATATCTCCCAACCAAAAAGAAATTTTTCATATTTTTTTAGAACATCCTCGACTGAGTTGTCAAATGTAAAATTGGTTCTGTCTACAATATACATACAATGGCGAATTTGTATCTGATTTTCCGTCTGTTATGTAGTAAAGCAGTCTCGGGAAACAGACGTTATCTTAGTCAAGTGTAGTAACCGACCGCTTATTACTGAGGCAGTCCTGCTTTAACAGCATCATCTCATTTACATATGATACTACACCGCCATTTCCATGGCACGTAGTCTTAAGTTCTTGTAAGGGATTTCACCCCACCCCCCTTCGGAAATATAATTAAAATCTGACTTCTAATATATGTACTCTTATTTTTCATTTGAATGTTTACAGAATTGTTTGGTAACTTTCTCCTCAACTTTGAGTGTGTTATTGATAAATAAATAGACAAAGTATGTTTGCATCAACTATAAATCAAATTTTTAAAAGACAATATTTTGTGTAGGTGTTTTACGAAAGTAATGGAAATACTCAATTCGCCATTGTATTTATGAATTAAACTGGAATTCTACATCGTCAATTCTATAAACAAATTAATTCATTTCACAAATTTGATGAATTCTTGTAAAAGAATTACTTGTCAATGGAATGTAAGCAAAATCATTCGGGATTTTTTTTAATTATAAATTTTGTGCTTTAGAAAGAATTGAAAAAAATTTATTTTATCGGAACGGAGTTATTTGATTTGGAATTTTTGTGTTTGCACCTCGGTAAAATAAAAAGATGTTAAACCGCAGAGGAAACATTTTTTCAAAAACAAAACTCACAGCAAAGTTAAGAATTTAATAAAAGTCTCTGTATTTGTTTGTAAAATACTGACTTTAATTGACGATAAGTTCAATTTTGATGATAATATTTAAATAAATTTAAGTTGAATTTGTTTTTATATCCACTCTGCTAAACCGCAATTATTTTACGAATACTCTCAACATGTGGAGAGTGGATATAGCCATTAATTGAGCTCCGAGGATTGGTGTTCTCTATGTCTGATTCTGTCTTTAAACAATATATATATTATATATATATATATATAATATATATATATAATATATTTTTTTTTTTGGGGGGGGGAGAATAAGTGTTTTAATTGGAGTCGTACCTAATTTTGAAAATTAAATCAATTAATATGAATTTAGGCGGGAATGCCTATTTAAATGTATGGCTAAACAAATCGATTTGCATTATGCACTTATTCTCCCAAAAATTGTCGCAAAAAGCCATTCCCAAACACACCGTGTTAACAACTTATCATATATATATATATATAATATATATATATATATATATATATATATATATTGGGCAAACTTTTAAAATATTCCAAAATATACTTTGAACTCGCAACTTGCATGTATTTCGTAGGTAACTTTGTGTCATATCAATATCTTCAATTTTTAAATAAGAATCACTTTTTATGATGACGATTTCAAAGCAAATTAACCCCATTTCCACAGTACCAAAGTCTTTGCTTATGGTCAGTTTGATTACTGTAAAGTTCAACTTTTGTAACTAAGTGTCAGGTTAACATTGCCTTAGTCATTACTATTTTATAAGGAGGAACCTACAATCAAATCGTAGTTAGCAATTACATCTCACAGACATTATTCTTAGTAGCCTATTTTAATCCAGTGAGCTGCCACACTGTCGGGATACTGTATAAACTGAGTAAATAGCGATATTCATATGAGGGGCAGGTCAGTAGCGATCATGTACAATTAGTTCGATCCCACTAGGTTGCCATCCAATTCTGCTAGTGCCAACACATTATGTCTTAGCAAATGGAACACACCTTAGTTCAAATTCTGACGAGGCGTTTGCATTCATTCGGGTTAATGCATTAGGAAATGGCATGAATCCATCTGTTCTCTCCTCCCAGTTATGGTAAATAGTAGGGCCGACTGGGTTTTACCTTTGTTAACACAAGTAATAGGAGATGGAAAATTCTGAATTCAAAAGCACGCTGTAAACCCAGCATAAATTCAAACGCTTGCTCACACCGCATTTGAATGAAGAGATTGGGTAAATATATACTTATTTTCAGGGGCACCTCGCGTGGTCTAATGATTAGGCCCAGCTATGTTTAGTTTCTCTCTAGGTTCCTCCTTATTTCTAGCGTTGAACAAACTAAGCTAAGTTTTAAATATAGCTATTTAAGAATTTGATACTCACAAAGTGTTCCATATTTGGTGGTCTTTTGATAAAATCTATGTAAGTTTAGTAAATAATTATATTCTATACGGGATATCTCTGTACACTGCGTTTCAAATTTAATTACGAGGTGACATTTTTTAATTTCTCAAGAAACTACCTGTCGGAATTTAATCAAAACTTCTTATGATATATATATATACTATAATATATTATATATTATATAGTACGTTGACTCTATGAACTGTATTGTTCTGCGCAACAGGACACGAAACAGTGGTCATTTGAATATTGACCAACATAGAATTTTTCATGCTATAGATCGAGTGTCATATAACCGTGGGCCAATTATGAGTCGCAATGTGACTCGACCCCGTTCTGAGAAAGGGTTTTATAACATCTGAACTTTCCAAAGTCAATATCGGCATTAGAAATAACAAAATGGTAAAATATTAGTTTTCTGCTCCTAAGGAAGGTACGTAAGAATGCTGATCAAGGGTGTTTCAACGTTCAATAAGAGACTTGAAACTGTGAATAACCCAGGATTAAAGTATGGAGCATCTTTTAACGGAGTATTGAAAAAGCACAGTGTTCAGAAGTAACATTAATCTTTTTAAAAAAGTTGGATATCAGTGAGATCAGTGACAAAACCCCACTACACATGTCACACATACAATACATTTGAAGTGAACAAAGGAGAACATGAACGTCTTGATTTTTCCAAAAGTTCTGTTCACAGATGAA
Source organism: Doryteuthis pealeii (assembly GCA_023376005.1). NCBI lineage: Eukaryota > Metazoa > Mollusca > Cephalopoda > Myopsida > Loliginidae > Doryteuthis > Doryteuthis pealeii. Next base: position 110,343,347 of record CM042138.1, on the reverse strand, counting down.
ACTCTGTGCAAACACTTGAGGCCCTGATGTTTGAGCAAAGTGTTGGTTGTAAAAAGAAGAGATTTCATCCAAGCTTGGGGCGCCAACAAGGAGTAAGAGATAGTATGATTTGGGGGGGGGGGGTATTTTTGGAAGTTATCATGGTTGGTCCGGGCGAGCGCCTAACGGCTACTAAATAACGCGCAATGCTAATATAGCCTTCCATCAAAGAGCACCTGGATTCTTGACTAAAACAAAGAATAACCTTTAGGAGAACATCATATTTATGCAAGATAATCCCTCCTTCGTATTCAGAGCATAATAAAACTCGGAAGTACTGCAAGGTTAGGTTTCTGTGGACTCGGAGGATGAAATCGCCGACCAATCCCCAGACTTAAACCCAATTGAAAATGTGAAGTGTTCTGACACGACGTGTTTATGAGAATGGGTGTCAATTTAGAAATACGGATGACTTGTGGGATGGATAGTAAAGGCATTACTTTAAAATCCCATAAAAGGAAATCCTGAAATTGACATGTTTCGATGGGCCAGAGCTTTTCCAAGTCATTTAAAAAAGGATATTTATCATAGGAAGCGCGTGAATGCGATGGGTTAAAGTATGGGAATGGACTCGTCACCCGAGTTCAAATCCTGGATTGTGGTAATTCTGCATTTAACTTTGGCGCTAATACCTTGGAAAAGGTATGAATCCCTACTTCCCCTCAGCTATGGATAAATAGTAGGGCAGACTGGGCTCTTTAACCTTCGGTTAGGCACCAGTCTAGGAGAAGGAAAACTCTGATTCAAACCTGTTGAAACTCCGCTTACCTTGTGTCACAAGCTCCTGCTCGTGCGGAGGGTTGGTAAATTATTATATCATATTACCAACTCCTTTTCAACTCTTGTTTACTTTTTCATTTCAGTTAATTTAGAGTTTTCTACTGTATAACAAATTCCGTAATGAAGCATTAAAGTGTTATTTTTTACAGAGTTTTTTATTAATCTCACTAATAATTTGAAACCATTCAATTTTTACGAAATAGCTGTATATACATGTCGTCATCATTCTCTTGTTAATTCGTTAAATTCCAATGAGTAGTTTTGGATAAGATGAAAAAGGTGTCATCTATTAATCATTTAAATGTGCCGGTGTAGGGTTGATGATTTCACGCTTATGTTTGTAGAACCATGTTAGTTGTGTTTCAAACTCTTCGGGGTACTGTTGAGATTCCTTTGGCAGAAAAGTCTTGAATATATGAATAAATCTTAAGTCATATAAAAAGTTAATCTAAACTCTAAAACTTTATATAAATCCATATCTCTAATTCATAACAAAAAATGACAACTATGAGTGCCTTTGGTACAAAACGAGTCATCCAATTTTAAATAAACAAAGAAATGTTTTTATTCTTCGAAAATATTACGATGAAGATTTTTGTTTAACTCCGCGTGATGCTCGAAATTACAAAATGGCGGATAAAGCAATTTTCAGTTCCAGAATACTATTTCACACAGTTACAGCATTTTGCCATGCAATTTTTCGGCAGTGATACAAGGGAGTGGTCAGCACCCCGGCCCGCGCCACCACCGTCAAGTGGTTTTCGTCCTTGCCGCAAATCAACTGCTGGACTCTTTTTGACTATTAAGTAGTTATTGAATAGAATACAGTAGTTCAATTCAGGTTAATCCATTAAAGGCCGAGGCAAAGATTTCTTTTATTTAAACTTACAAAAAGACAGCTTTTTTGGACAGAGAAAATTGAGTTTCGAGAAAATTTTATTTGCATTATATTTAACTATGGCCGCTTCACCAAGACACTGCATAACCAATTGGTTCCTCTTGCTCTCCAGGGTTCCGACCCTTTGAACAAGAGCCTGCTTACCACGCTCTAAAAAACAAAATCTCACCTAATTTTTCATAGCCGTCTTCAGTGACTCGATTCGCGTAGATGAACTTCTCAATGCGATTTTCTTTCGAGGATTGACAGCAGTGTTGAACGATGCCTTTTGTCAACACTGCTTAAAATGCATTATCACACTAATGTACTCACATTCTCTATTGTCAACGTAAACGTTCACTTTTAAGTGACGACAAATATCAATGGATTGCAATTCTTCTGTATAAGGCAATTCTCTTCTGCTTTCAGCAGATGTCATGTAGACCTCGCCCTGCTGCTAATGTGTCATATACGTTCATCGGTATATATGGGCTAGAGAGAGAGACAGACAGACAGAGTTACGGATGAGGGGATGATAGATTTGGTTCTTCTTCTGTTCTGCTTGGAGGCGCATGGTGTAATGGCTAAGTCGTAGAAAATATGGACTCGTCGAGCGAGTTCAGACTTCCTGGCCGAGACTGTTCGCATTTCACATAGCACTAATACTTTCGGGAGAGGTAGGAATCCAACTACTCTTCTCCAGCTTGAATAAATAGTGGAGGACTGGTCTCTTTAACCTTGGCAAAGTAACAACTAGGAGAAGGATAGAACTCTGAATTCAAAACTGTTAAACTTCCGCTTAAGAATCGACTTTTTGTACAATCCTGTGCTGCGGAGAGGTTGGTAAATATATATGATTATAATACCCTAACACGGGTATATAATGGGCGAGAGAGACAGAAAACAGACAGAACAGAAGACAGAGAGGAAACGGGAATGAAGGGCATGATAGATTTGTTTCTTACATTATGTTCTGCTTGTCCTACCTCGTCGCGCCCATCTTCTCAGGGCTGATTCTCGTGGGTTGATTTCTTCGGGCTGGTGGTCTGCTCATTTCTTATAGTTGATAATACCAAGGGACATTGTTGTTTTTAAATAAGCTTTTATCAAACCAACCCTGTCAACAACCACGTAGTGCGAGGCGGGGCATCCCAAAGAAGTCTTTACTCTTTGTGAGTAACTGGTCGCAACTGACTAAACCTGTCTCATCTTTGTCTACTGGTACGCTTTTCCGGGGGGATCCAAGTGGAGATTAAACTTGTCAATCATTGGCCATTAACTTTCCATTCAACTCTCCGATTTGAATTTTAACAAACTCAATTTCAAATTTATACTACACTCTTCTAATTCAAAGCTACCCATGGATTATGTACACATATGCAAAAAGGGAAAAGTAATTGAGTTATTTTGGGAACGGACACACATCTATACTGCTATACCACTAACATTCGTATCGAACATTGTGAGACAAAATAATGAATTAATGGCATTTTTCGGATGAATCTCTTATTAGCAAACGGCGTTCAAGCTGTTGTTCATCGTTTGTCAAAAAATATATAACAATGGTGGTAACTGTGGTAAAAAAGTTGAAAATATGTTATATTCAATTATTTATTGTGATCTCTTTATTTGTTGTAGTTTCTGTGTCAATAATTAAAAAGCATAATTTTTGGAGGGCAGCACGCCAATTTTAATTTGGTCGTTAATGTCCACTGTTGTTGTTTATATATGTAGTTATTTTTTTTTCTATGAAAATTATGAAGGAAATCATGTTTGGCTATTTTTCTTTTGCATACTTCCTTGGAAACAAGGGGTAAATTTTTTGACGATTTTCCTTATTCTCTGCTTTCCCCGTCTCTAGACTCCCAGAATGAATGTTCAGATCCTAATGCAATTTGTGTCAGTTAATGTCATTAAAACTGACTAGCAAACGACCCATTCGTAATAATGACGATGATGACATCTGAAGAAACAAACTGCTTAAAAATCAGTAAGGACAAAAACACCCGTCATGAAAAAAACCAATGCTTCTATTTAGGAATGAGTGAAAGATTATAAATTAGCATTTATTGTTAACTTCGTTATAATCGAGAATTCAGATTAGTAAAAACTTGTTGAGTTCTGTTGCTCATCCGATAAATTTTCCGGTAACAAAAAATAGGTCTTCATTAAATTTGACGCCACAGGAAAATTTTAACCATTTACTTATTCAGTAAAATGTGTGGATTTTCTGAATTGAATGTTACATTTTGGGTCCAGAAAAACTACTGATTTTTTTCTTAACAAATTTCTAAATTGTCCAAGAAATGTTTTGTTTTATTATATTTTTAAAAATTTAATTGATTTTTTAAAATTGAATTTTCAAACGGTGAATGTTTTAATTTTGTGAAATTTTTAAGAAAGATTTTTCTTTTCTGTAAGAAAGATTTTCTTTCCTGTAAGAAAATAAATGTAATTTAATGTTATTTTAAGAAAGTGGAATTCTTAATTCTGAGGTTTCGTAAATTGGGTGTTCATAAATATAAACTCTAATACAGTCGACCTAGTTTATTACATCATGATCGGAAATTTAAAAAGTGATTTCATACAAATTTATAACGGGTGGATTTTCTAACGAACAACCCATTTAAAATCCACCCGTTATATAATGCATACTGTAGGCTTCTGTGATGACGTCAAATTTATAAAAGTAGATTTCAATTTTTTATAATTTCATTAATCTTAAATTCCGTGGGTGATGTAAATGACGCTAGTCGACTGTTATATTTTATTATTATTTATTAGTAGTAGTAGTAGTAGTAGTTTTTTTTATTATTATTATTATTATTATTATTATTATTATTATTATTATTATTTCCTGGTTAGTATGTTTATTCAATAATCAATCACTTCTAGACACACACATACATACATACTTACACACACACACACACACACAACCACACACACACATACACACACACACCACACACCAATTAGCTGTGCTTTTGCCTAAGCTATTATCTTATGAATCAGAATCCTTGAAGAAATTAGCTTTTGTTCGCTCTAGAGGAAAAAATGTTTTGATAAACGAACAAATGCTTCAATACAGATTCTAATCTGTACTTAGACAATTATTAAATTCGAAAAGTTTTCTTTGAAAAAAACTAATTTACGAGAGTACCTGTGAACGGAAATAATTATGAAACGCTAATAAGAATCATTCACTACTTTCTTAATCTGAACATTCGTGTTATCGTGAACTGCTGTTACAGAGGGTAGCCAAATGGATTCAAACATTTACTAGCTCATTATATTATTCACGGAATGAGCTGCGAGGTAGATGAACATAAATCAGAGAATTTTTATATCAAATTTCATATGTTTGTGTTATATATTGGTTGTCAACATCGTCATTATTATTTATACGCTTTTGGAGGTGCTGAGCGATTGTTATGGTCGTTTTTGAAAGATAAACTGTACAGATTATACAAACTTATCCCGCAAATACATAAGTGGTGTCCCAACATTAAACCAGAGCTTGTGTCGTTTTGGTCGGCGCTAGCAAATATAACCGTGGTTTATCATTTGATCATAGATTAAGTTTTTTTTACATCTGTTTTATTAAATTACAATTCAAATTCTATTATTAGTATCACCTGTAATATTTTAATACTATATATATATATATATATATATATATTATATATATTAATATATATATATATTGTTGTTGTTGAGGGATCCACGTATGCTTCTAGTCTACAGAAGGTTAGTATGATTGGCGGGCCTGGCTGCTTTTATAGTAGTCGTATCATCTATTGGGTGGGTGTGTGGACGGTTGCTTTTTGTGACACACACATCACAACACACACACACATATATATATATTGTGTGGTGTGTGTGTGTGTCTGTGTGTATCTGATGATACTCATAGGTATACACCTGAGGGTAGAAATAGTTCTATAACCGCAAAATAACTGATTCTAAGCTTTTTTCTTTTATATATATATATTATATATATATAATATTATATATAATATATATATATATATATTATATATATGGCCAGAATTTACAAAGCAAACAAATGTATTCGCAATAAAGTAAATGTTGATAAAATGTTCAAGATATACTTATTTTATGAGCAGGAAATTGTGTGAGTTTCAGTTTCAGTTAATTCTAAAGATAAAAGGTTACCCAGACAAAAATCGAATCCAATATTCATGTCGAATATAAGAACTATACATATATACATACATGCATAGCAATTACATAATCTTTTACATATCACCTATGTCCCTCACAATCCTACAACCCACTACCAGAACCTCTCCTCTCATGACCCTTCAAGTAACTCATCAATCCTGCTGCAGATCCACTGAATTGATTGGATCAAATGTTGAAATTTGATGCTTGTCCACCATATGTCTCTTAAGACCAGAAGTCGACTTACAGACTTTGTTCCTGGAGTGTGTATCGATTTGCCTCTGGTGATATTTCTGATGAATGGCATATCAGCCATAGAAAGCAGAATCTGACTAATGTTTGGTATTTCCAACCTCCGTGTTCTCACCAATATCACCAGCGTATACCTTTCAATATTAACGTTTGAGGCTTTCATGCTCAATTCGTTCACTCTCAAACTCGTACAGCCATCATCCATCGCTATTTAGTCCTCTTTAATGCCAGTCTTCCCAATTGTCAGCATCTATTTTTTTATCTTTACAAGGCTAGGTTTAAGGCAATCTTTATACTCTTTCCAAGACTTTGTTGAGGCTTTTTGCCAGCAGGCATCTGGCCATAAAGGAGTTGCTTCGGCATTCAAACATTCACACACACAACATTATTATGTTCATGAGAGTTTTCAATATTTGTGCATCTGAACTTTGTACGGACTTTTGTGGCAGGTGTTTTGTTGTTCCACTTTGGAATGCATCTGAAACATTTCTGATGAAAGTGCCGAGAATGTTCAGATGTCTACGCAGCATTGTCCATGTTTTCGAAGAGTACAACAGAATACTCAACACGCAGAACTTATAAACATTCAACTTGGTCTTAAGAGTAATGTTAGTATTTGTTCATATCCGTATTTCAAGCCCTCCATAGGCCATAGATACATTCTGAATGCATACGTGAATTTCAGCATCGAAAGAACCATCACAGGTCAGTGTACTTCCAAATTATGTAAGTGTTTCAACAACATACATACATACATACATACATGGGCGTCCGTCGGAGTGTAATGGCTAGCAGGTTAGTTTCGAAGATCCATTACAACCGAATAATGGGTGCTCTTCTTAGTTTTATGCCTCATACTTTTAAATTTGTGAGACATCCTACCATTGGCGAACGGTCGGATACATGCATACTTACATACATACAGTGGTGCTTGTGGCGTAATGCTTATCGCCAAAGGAAATGAACACGGGAAGCCGAATTTACATCCTGGGCGAGGCTGTTTGCATTTCACATTGCGCTAATATCATTGCGAAAAATATGAATCCAACTATTCTTTCCTGGCGATGGGTAAACAACAGGATATACTGGGACCTTCAATCTTGGTATGTCAACCGGTCTAGGAGAAGGAAAACTAAATTCATACTCTTAAAAATTAACCTTGTGTCGAATCCTGGTCTTCTATTGGTGGAGTTTATATATATATATATATATATATATATATATATATATATATATATATATATAACATACTATTTGCTATTACTTAGGTATCGAGCATTCTTTACATTTTACCTTTAAACAATTCTAGCGGTTATATATATATATATTCTTTTTTTTCTTCTTTTGGCCAAATGTTATAGTGTTAATCGATTATTTTCGATTGGTGCGACTCTCTTGATCTTTTCTTTTTTTCATCCCCCCCCCCCCAGGTGAAGTTTTGTAATATATTTTTACTATCAAATTAATTTCCATTTTTTTTATTACTGCAAGGCTTTACTAATAGGATTAGTGCATATATATATATATATATATATATATATATATATATATATATATATATAAAGATAAAGATAAAGATAAATCTAATGAGTCAGACGAACCTACTAAAAGTTAAGCGAAACTTTCAGTAGGTTCGTTTGACTCATTAGATTTATCTTTATTATTTGCTCTACTTAGGTTTTGAACACTTTTTACTTATTAGCTTTAGTCTCCTGGCGGGTTTGTATGTATATATATATCTTATATATATATATGCATATAAATTGTTTTTTTCTTTCGGCCAAAGTATTGTACTAATAGATTATTTTTTGTTGGTACGATTATCTTGATCTTTTCTTTTTTACAAAAAATGTTTCTTCCCGGTTGATGTTTGGTAGTATATTTTTACAATCAAACTATTTGCTGGTTTTTTTCTCACCGCGAGGATTTACCAACAAGTTTGGTATATTAAATTATATATATATATATATATATATATATATATATATATATATATGTTGTGTGTGTGTGTGTGTGTGTGTCTGTGTCTGTGTTTGTGTGTGTGTAGGCTTCCTATTGAATTTGACACATCTACACACCATATGTAGAAAAAAAACCTACAATCTTGGTCATCTTACCAAGAGACCTGGCATCACTTAAGTGTTCTTTTATGTTCATTTTGGGGTAAATTTCTAACGGATAATGCAGTAGGGTAAAAGTTTGTTTTTATGGATGAAACTCTGGTGCGAATAAATGTTTAATTTCTTTTTTACTTTAATATATATTCTCTATAATGGAACGTTTTAATTCAATTCCTGGCGATAACCGTTGTTGTTATTAACAAATAAATTAACAGCGATTTTGCACTCCTAAGGTCACACATCTATAGCAATTTTTCTCAACAGGTTTCGTACCGCCTCCTTTAGGAACAGTTTAAGGTATAAGGAGGCAATGACTAAAATCATTTCACAAGTAGGCGTTAAGAGGTTTGAAGGGGGAATGTGAGCTAGTTTATCTATCATCACCAGGTAAGTATAGATAAACGAAGATATACTGTCAAATTTGATTAGGTAAGCGGTTTGTGCACGTTGATATCGGGTGCTCTATCTGGCCGTGAAAGATGGGCTGCGTATAGATCCGGACTCAAATTTAAAACAATCTTGTATGATGTTTATAATGATATCTATTTCTTACAGCTGCTAAACAGATACAGAATTTAAGAAAAGTTTGGCAACCATGATTACCTCTCAAACAAGTAAACTAAAACTGACCCATGTACAGATAATGACGCTACAACAGCTACATCCAACTACTCTTTCTCTAGCTATGGGTAAATAGTAGAGCAGAGTGTGCTCTTTAAACTTGGCTAGGTAACCAGTCTAGGAGAAGGAATACTTGACGCTACAACAGTTTCCCAAGTAGTTATGAGGCAGTGACTCAAGTTAGGGTATAAGGTTATTTCCTATAAGTCTAACATAAACAAAGAGGAACCGCCTGTAAGATTCAAAGTTGATAATTGAATAACATACAATTCCGACACGTTGTGAGACAAAACATTTAATATATATAACAGCACATGGAAACGATAAGATACATAATGTACAGGAGAATAGAACATGTAAATACATATACAATATTTAGGTATAAATACGATACTCAAATGTACAGGAGAATATAACATGTAAATACATATACAATATTTAGGTATAAACAAGATACCCAAATGTACTTAACATATAAATATTACAGACATGGAACTAACGGATAGTCCATGCTGTACAAAGGACTTACAGTAATGTAAGGGGGAGGCAAAAGCCCCACCGAGAAGGGGGTAGATAGACTCTAGCCCATAGAAGTTCGTTGAAAGATCTAGCTAAAAAAAGAAGCAGCGTTTGAATGAACGCGCTTAACTACCAGAGGTCCCCATAGTGGAAACAAACAGCAACGCAGCGAGGAGATAACTCTTCCAGCAAAAGGAAGATAATTTCCTACACACCCTTGACGGATAAATTATTTATATATTTTCCTATTAAACTAACCCTAACCCTAACCCCGTCTTCTTTTTTCCTAGTAGATCAATGAATAAATAAATAATTTATCAGTCAAGAGTGGTTCCCCTTTGTTTATGTTAGAATTATAGGAAATAACCGGGTATACATATTGATAGTGGGTAGAAGGCATCCAAGTGTTTTTGGGTGAGCATTTACAGAAAAAACAAGAAGGCTGGGAAGCACATCTCTAAAGTCTTCTCAGTCCCTCAAAATATGTTCGTCTTACCTCGATATAGCATGTTTACTTTCTGAACTTCTTATCTTTCTCCAGCAATGCTTGGTGGTTTGCCTCGTAACTTAAAAAAACAAACATTTTGCATGCTAATATGTTTTAAAAGTAAACTGTATTTTGTTGTAAATCTGTCTTCACTTAAGAGCATGTTTGTTTCATGTTTTCTTTGCACCACAGTGTACTGAAGTGTTCTCGGCCTAACCAAGAAAATTAACATTTCTTAATTACCTTTTTTTTAAAGCTAAAAACTTATGTTGGACTATGGAATATACATAATATCATGGTTCAAGGTAATTCCCCTCTTGGTATGGTCGAGAACGTTTTAACACTTTCTTGTATGCCTCTCTTATATGTTTTTTTATTATTTTTTGATATTTTTAAAAGTCTCCCAGAGGGAGATATTTGTATTTCCTTTTTATATGCCAATTAGTGCTTTTTCTTAGTGTGTAAAACATTTGATATTTCCTTTCCTTATCCTGAATAGTTCTATTCTACGAATTATTCAAATTGATTTTGTTTATCTTCATTGGTTTTAAGGTAAATTATTGGCAGGGAATATCATTCATCTTTCCTCAGATGTACTATGAAATGACTTTAAACTTCAATTCAAGAACAAAAACTTGAAGTTTAAATAAGAAAATAAATTCAAATAAAACAAGTTGAAAATGTTTCTCTGAATTTTTGAGATGAGACTTGATAATTTGTATTATCTGGATTATTCGAACTATTGTCCTCATCTTCAGTGTTATCTGTTCAACGTTTCGGCCGATGTACCCTCCAGTCTTCTTCGGGTATTTCTTGTCGGACTTGGGAGCCTTCTTGTCGTAATCGGGAGCCATCACAGAACTCGGAATCCAACTATTTATTAAATCCAAGGGAGTATCCTGTTCTCATTCCGCTAACCATAGCTGAGTACAAGTGTTAAGCTGTGTCAGTTATTATTTTATGTTACTCTCGCTCTTGACCAGGATTGAACCTGCGGCCTAGAGATAACTGTCAGTTAGAACTATATCAAACCAACGTCTATATCGACAACGCTATGTGTTCGATTGGTTTGATTACGACAAGAAGGTTCCCAAGTTCGAAAAGAATGTTCCCAATTTCGAACGTTTTCAACATTGAGATAAGCAAACACTTCACACATATGCCTCATAATTTTAGATGGCCTATTTTTTGAAGACAGAGATTGGCACTTAATATTGTACGAGGGGAATTGTGAGATGTAAGATGGGTAACCATTTTCGTTTTCCCTTTTAATATTATTGTTACATTGGCTCTGCAATGTTTGTATTAGGCACTGTTTTGAGAACCTGTGTTAAAGATACATGGTTCAAAGTTAACTGACCTGGAAAAATGTAAAAGTTTTCAAATAAGATAACTGATGCATTATATCCTTTATTCATTCGTATATCAACATTGAAAATTTCATTAAATTCCGTTAATTCCCTTATTTTTGGTATTTTTTCTTTTGGCGGGTTGACATACAATGGTGGAATTTAGGTCCGTTAAGTTCAATTTAACAAAATATTGATTATCAGTCTATTTCATAAAGCTCAGTGGCTTTGTGGCACTGTTTGCGCCGTCCGACAAATATTGTTTTCTCATTATCTACTTTCACTTTCATTTCTCTCATCTTTCTCACATCTCAATTATAATTTAACCCAGTATTCTTTCTTTCCTTCTTTATTTCTTTCATTCTTTCTTTTCTCTTTCTTTCTCTCTCCCTGTTTCTCTCTATGTATCCTTCTATCTGTGGAGGTGCGTGGTGTAATAGCTAGTCGCAGGAAACTGACTTGTCGACCCGAATTCAAATCATAGACAATGCTTTTTGAATTTCACATAGCGCTAATACCCTTGGGAATGTATGCATCCAACTACTCTTTCTCTAGCTATGGGTAAATAGTAGAGTAGAGTGTGCTCTTTAACCTTGGCTAGGTAACCAGTCTAGGAGAAGGAATACTCTGAATTCAAACCTGTTAAACTCCGCTTAAGAAAGGGAGGGATTGGTAAATATATATATCCTTCTATCCGCCTATCTACATATCTTCCCTGTTCTTCGTTCCCTCTTCTTTCTATATTGTTTGTCCCATAACACTTTCCAGATCTTCTTCTTACATTGAAGACTAAAAAAAAAATAGTCTGAACTTAGTTATCTGTCCGATAAGGGCGATAAGATGAACGGTGGCAGACAAAAACGGTGTGTAATGGTTAACAAGCTACTTTCAAAGATTCATTACTACTGAAGAGTGAATTCGATCCTCAGATAAGTCGCTAGTTTGTTTGTTTGATTTTAAGCGTCAGCGGCAATTGCATGCTGTTCAAAGACCCCATCGTTCCCAACGCCTTTGCTGTGGAAAGAACATACGCCGTGCTTCGAAGAGAGTCCCAGTGGAAGAGGCTGATAGCAACCCTCAACCCTCAAAATTGGCGGCCAAACTGAGCCTCGTAACACCTCGTGTTATGAAAAGCAGTCTTAATGTGTTGCCTTGTTAATCCAATGGAAGGTATCTCAATTAGAATATGTTTCAATGAATAACTGCGCTTGCAGAGAGAAAAAGGTATGTCTCTTTTTCTGTGGGATTAAGTTAATAAATTCCCAACATTTGGGTAATGTGATCCCACCCGTGGCGAACAGATTGGGTAAATACCTACTTTACTTGTTTTCTTCTATAACAAAATATAAAATTCATCCCCTGTAGAGGGGGATGACCCATGCAAAAAAGGTATGACACTTAACTTCATCCAATGGTAAAGCACCAATTCTAGAGCTTTGCCGAATGTGGAATACCTTTTCTTTGCTATTACTATCAAGTACACTAACCGAAAGTAGTAGTAACTGTTACAGTGCTACCTATAGGTAAAATATATCTGGTTGGAGATTGGGATGCTTAAAACCCACAAAATTATTAGAATTAAGAACAGTTTCTTAAAGGTATAATTAGTTACTAAGGATTGTTGTTATTAGTTAATTGAAAACAATATTTTTTGAAATACTTGAAACCATATAAATATGTACAAATTATTAATATTAGATAGGAACACTTGAAACCATAAAACTGACGCTGATGGTATTTCACTGAAGTCTGAGGAATAACAAGTCTCCTCAGGTCTCCATGAATATTCTAAGTATTCTAGCCGATTGCAGCAATGCATTAGTCTGGATGGTCTCAATTCTACCTCTGATTTCCAGGTCCTCCAATCTTTTTTCTAAGTTTTTTGAGGACCGTTCCAAGTGCACCAACTACAATTCGTATCACTTTGACCCTCTTATTCAACAGCATTTTCAGTTCTCTGGCAAGGTCCAGGTCTTTGTCCATCTTTTCGTTTTCTTTCAACCTCACCCTGTGATCTGCTGGAACCGCAATGTCCACCAGTTGGCATGTTCACTTTTGTTAATCAACACTAGAGCTGGTCTCCTGGCTGGGATAGGGTGATCCGTCTTTATCTCGAAGTCCCAGAGAATTTATTTATTATTATTATTATTATTATTATTTTATTATTGCATAAGAACAGTTAGTTGCAGCCTTATGATTGTGTATAAATTATTAGTATTAAGAATTGTAACTTGAAGTTATAATTGTTTCCAAATTATTATTATCACGAGTTATTTAAAAGTGTATAAATGCTTGGAGAAAAGTCTGACTTTTTTGCGCTGACTTCGACATTGACTTCAACAGGGATTGGTTTGGCATAAAATTCAGATTTAGCACCTTCACACTATCATCTCTTCGGCCCCGTGAAAGAGGGTTTGTGAGGCAAATATTATTCCAATGATGATGAAATGAAATCTGTAGTGAAAAAGTGGCTCAAAGAAGAGTCAACAGAATTTTACGGGGCAGGGACACATGCTCTCATTCGAAAGCGAAACATTGCTATTGAGAGAAACGGTGACTATGTGGAGAAGTAGGGATGTTATTCACAGAGGACCAGCTACATTTTGATGTATGATACATGTTCCTGTGTTGTTAATTATATCTGTCCTAAACAAAATGCCATTACTTTTTGACTCACCCGTATATATATATATATATGTGTGTGTGTGTGTGTGTGTGTGTGTGTGTTAGTGTGTGTGTGTGTACTATGGTGATTCCAAATGTAAGGTTTCCCAAATATTTAGAAATTACAGAAACGTTTATCATTGATGATGCTTACGTCATTTTAAAGTTTGAACATCTGTCAAGCCAAGAATGAGCGTTGAAGTGTGACGTACGCAGAGACAGGCATAGGCGCATGCCTAATAAATACAAGTGTTGCCAATAGCTGCACGAAGAAATTCTCTGCACGTTGAAGACGTTACTTTTGGAATTACTCATGCTTATATATATATATATATATATATATATATATATATATATTATATATATATATGAAGTTAAACTTAATGAGTCAGATATACCAACTAATAGTTTTGCTTAGTAGCTCATCAGGGGAAGAATATGATTCTTTACCCGATGAGCTACTAAGCGAAACTACTGGTAGGTATATCTGACTCATTAGGTTTAACTTTATTATTTGCCCTGCTTAGGTATCGAACATTTTTTTACATTTTAGCTTAAGACAATCCTAGCGGTATATATATATATATATATTATATTTATATATATTATATATATATATATATATATATATATACTTTTTGTGGCTACGTGTTATAGTGTTAATCGGTTATTTTCGATTGGTGCGGTCTTTTTGGTCTTTTCTTTTTTTCATTCTTTACCCAGATGAAGTTTGGTAATATATTTTTACTAACAAACTATTTGCCGGGTTTTTTCTTACCGCAAGAGTTTACTAATAAGATTATTATATATATATATATATATATATATATATATATATATATGAGATAAGTTGAACACAAGCATCACTGATTTATTTCCAGTTCTGTGTGGTCTAAAATAAAGACGTAGATTAGCTTTGCCCAGTCGATGGAGGTAAACAGACAATTTTCATTTATAAGCTATGGGAGAGGAGTTGAAATGAATCCAAACTACTCAACTTTATTCTTACAAGACTCGATTTTATCACATATGACCGTGGCAAAAGGGTTGGGTAAAAACATCCACTCATTTGGGCCACTAAATTATTTTCACTGAACACTAGGATTTTCTATTTAGACAATTTTGTAGTTTTATTTCACTGAAAACGCTTTCATATCTTATCTTATTGGAAGAGGTTTGAAGAGCTATTTGCCCCATTTATCCACTTAATATGTATCTTATTAACTACTCAAACTATCGCTATTATCTTGAATTTGTTACAAACCAAACAGTAAATTGAAATAATAATCCTGAATTATTTTATTTTAGCTAATTGCTTAATGAAAACGAAAAGAAATTTCAAGTTGTTCGCACGTTCTAACCCCCAGCTAACCCAAGCCTTATCCTAAACTAACCTAATTTTGGGTTTGGTTTGGTTTTGTTTTGTTTTACGGCATCTCAACCTCGGTGGGTCATTTAATGCCGATAAAGTTTTGAAATAAATCAATTCTTAATGGATAATACAA
Source organism: Doryteuthis pealeii (assembly GCA_023376005.1). Lineage (NCBI taxonomy): Eukaryota > Metazoa > Mollusca > Cephalopoda > Myopsida > Loliginidae > Doryteuthis > Doryteuthis pealeii. The sequence continues at coordinate 110,327,946 of CM042138.1, read as the reverse complement.
TTTTTTTATAAATGCATTTTTCTATTTAACCCATACATGGGACCCTAGCAGGTACTACCACTCCGGGTCAGAGTGGACCAGGGAGCAATGGTGATGAAGGGGTGCTCCACATTCCCCAAACCTCCAAAATTGGAACCTCACCATCAGATAGAGTTTAACGTCATTCACAGGACATGTAGACCCGCAGCCACCGCCTTCTAGCACCCATATGATAAAAAGGGTTTGGGGCTTGCCATAAGGGCAATAGGGTTGGGAAAATCATATAGGTGCTAGGGCTTGACGTGACCAGTCGATTGATCGGAGGGGGGTCTCTCCGAGCGCCCGTCTAGCCCAAGATAGGACCAAAGTGGAGTATTGCAAGTCATGAACTGCTCATCCTCCAGGGTTCTATCCTTAAGCATCAGGTGGCCCCATTGGGGGAGTCTTAGCCCTCTGCGGAGGTGCAGTCGGTACATTCTAACGTCCCAGTCGACAGGGCGGACTAACTTCTATATGTTTATCGGTGTTACGTTTATTCATCTCCCAACTGCTTGTTGGTATTTACGACACGTACATCTTGTAATATGTTTCTTGTTGACTTGCATGCACTTACGAAGCGTCTGAAAATGCATTCTTAAGGATCAGAGAGCATCGAGTCTCTTCAAGCAATCCGCAGATATGCTTGTATTTCTATGCTATACTTGCAACAAAAAAAGAAATTTGATAGTATATATTAATTAGTCTAATGTGAGAGCACGAATGAGTAGCACAGATATGCTGCGCGCGGGTGTGTGTGTGTGTGTGTGTGTGTGTGTGTGTGTGTGTGTGAGTTAACACCGGTGGATACACAGACACAGGTGAAAAAGTACTTTCTTATTGACTGAAGCCAGTTCTACAGATCAGCCTTTCAAACATTCTCCCATTGTGATGTTCATGTTTACATATAGTCAGCAAGTAAATACTTTTTCTCGTATATCCACACTTGTAACAGCGACCTATTAGTAAATTGGAGCTTCTATATAGAAAGGAGTGTATGATTATATTTAGAATTTCAAAGTTATCTCCCTTATGTCGAGAATTGAGATAGTGAAACAATGACATTAAATGTGAATGTTGTTCTCACACAATTATCATTTAGTTGCAAGTTTAACTGGAAACTGCTTTATTTTAAATGTATTACTCTAATAAATATGTGGATAAAAGTATACAAACACGGGATGTTAAACTGGATGGAAGTTTATTATTGATCGTCGTGTCGATGTTCGAATATTTCGGTTTAAAAAGAAACCTTCTTCAGGACAATATGAAACAAGTAAAGGAAAAAAATATGTTTGTTGTTAAAAAGATGATGGACGTTTTGAATGAGTTGAGTTTAGAAAATATGTAGAAAATGTTCATAGCTGTTCGTTGATTAGCGTTTACAATTGAATGTTAATGACGTGATTGGTACATGCGAATACGAAAGTCAAGATGTGAATGGAACACGTGAGGTCGAAAAACAAGACGTGATTGGTCCACAAGGAGATGTTGAAAAGGTTTGATGCATTCCTAATATCTAAGCCCTATCTGTAGGACTTAGAATATGCCTACTGAATCCCCTGTAGAAGGGTAACCCCACTTGAAGAAGTGTCCTTGATGCGACACTGAATTGCATCCAGTGGTGTGGCTGCAGTTACGAAACTCTGGAGAGCGTGAATTACTCTCATTGCCATTACTCCCAGGTCCACTGAGTGGTTGCACCTGTCAGAGTCCCATCGATATGTTAAATAGATATTTACAGAAATTATTAGTATTGAATCGGAATGTTTGAAATCATATAATTGTGTCCAAAAATGATTATCAAATAGGAACATTTATTTGAAACTATATAATCTATACATATATAAAGGGCAGTTGTGTGTATATGTATGTCCGGAGTAAACTTCGAAAATAAAACAATTAACGACAAAGTAAATATATATATACACATTAAAGATCGCCAGAGCTTGGTTTTTGAGCAAAAAATAATAGAGATTTGATTTATATTCATGAAGATAATTAAAAATTAAAATTAAAATGATAACAGCATGGATTTTTTTTCATTTAATCTTTTATAGATAGTAGATAGTAGACATTAACATTTCTTTTTAGAGTAGTTGAATCAATGCAAGGTCTATTTTTACATAGGGATTTAAATGGGGCATCCCACGAGGATTCAACTCACGATTCAGAAATAATGGATCTGCGGGACTAACTTTAAAAAATCCCCCTCTACCGGGTAGCCGCTGCCAGTTGTGTATAAATCATTGTTCGTATTATTTGGATTATTTGAACTATTACCCCTATCTTTATTGTTTTTTTGGCCGATGTGCTCTCCGGCCTTCTTCATGTGTATCTTCGCGAAATCGGGAACCTTCTGTTCGAATTCGGGAACCTTCTCGCCGAAATCAGGGGCCTTCATGTCTTAATCGGGAGCCTTCGCGGAATTTCAAATCGAACCTTTTATTCAATCCACGGGAGTTGACTGTTCTCATTCCGTTTACGGCGACCGGGTACAAGTGTTAAGCTATGTTATGTATGCTATGTTATCATCACTCTTGGTCAGGATTGAACCTGTAACCGAGAGGTGATAGAACTGAATTAACACAACCATTATATCCGTTGCGCCATGTGTCCAGGATGTGACACAAGGTCGCAAGTACGGAGAATCCAACGAGAATCAAATTCGTTATTCACTAGTAATGGATCAGCGAGACCAGCTTACTCACCATTACACATCAATAAGATGCTCTTTTCAAACGCGTTCGACATGTGTAGGATGTGGAACAAAGTTGCAAGCATGGGGCATACAACAAAAAAATTACACCACAACGAGACATCATTATTTACCCAATTCGTTCGCCAGGAGTAGGATGTGACACAAGGTCGCAGGTATGGGGCATACAGCGTGGATCGAACTCGTTATGCAGTAGTAATGGATCTGCTAGTCTAGCTTGATGATGCATTCCTTATTTATCTGAATCGTTCATCACGTGTAAGACATGACCAAAGTTCGCAAATGTGGGGCATCCAGTGAGAACCGAACTCGCTATTCATTAGTAATGAAACTGTGAAACTAGCTTTCTAACCCTTACTACACTTTCTTAGCAATGTTTTTAATAAATAGTGAGAAAAATAAGTTAATTTAACATTATATATATATATATATATATATATATATATATATATATATATAAGAGAGTTTCATAATTTGCTTGAAGCATTGTGTATGTATTGGTTAGGAGGTTGATTTAGAAGGCTATCACAATGCAGTTTGGAATAAATAAAAAATAATAATACGGTAACAATGGTGTTGTATGTTGACCTGTATTTTTTATTATTAAAATAAAAAATACAGGTCAACACACAACACCATTGTTACCGTATTATTATTTTTTATTTATTCCAAACTGCATTGTAATAGCCTTCTAAATCAACCTCCTAACCAATATATATATATATATATATTATATATATATATATATATATAGTCATCCACATGCAGGCCTGTTTCAACGTATCACGTCTCTTTAGTGCGGCTAGATATGCAGGTTGTTTCAAGCCAGGATCGAAACACGACCGATTTGTCGTCGGTCAGAATTATTACCTCCACTCTACCTACATGACCTACTTGGAGAAAGAGAATTTACTGGTGTAAACATATAAGGCCGCTAGGTGTACTCAGTCCGTTTTTAGGAGAGCTATGCAATATTGGAGTATATATATATATATATATATATATATATATATATATATATATATATATATATATATATATATATATGAGCCGTGAAATGGTAAAACAGGACTGCATTTGAATGACAATATATATATATATATATATATATATATATATATATAGAGAGAGAGAGAGAGAGAGAGACATTTTATCTGAAAATCTAGATTGTATACTATGCTCTCAAGTGTGGCAGCTGATGTGTTCGGTATGCATTCTTACCTAACACACACACTTAGAGAGAGAGAGAGAGAGAGAGAGAGAGAGAGAGAGAGAGAGAGAGGAGGGGGTTTTTACTTACTGTTTACTTATAAATATACCATCCATATTTATATATATAATACTAATATGTATATAATATTATGTATAATACTAATATATATATATTTGTGTGTGTGTGTGTAAGAGAGAGAGAGAGAGAGAGAGAGAGAGAGAGAAAGAGAGAGAGAGAGAATGAGAGAGAGAGAGAGAGAGAGAGAGAGAGAGAGAGAGAGAGGGGGAAGATAGAAAAGAGAGATCAGAATATCTGCCACACATAACATTGACGTGGCTTTTTTTAGCCAAAAGGAAATCCTACTACTCCTTAGTACTTGAGTGCTGCAACGAAAAATGTGTAACTGCAAAGAAAAAGCAACTTTATACGTCAGCAAATATAAAACTAGTTTTCCCAGAAGACTTATGAGTTACGAACACAGTTGATGGGTTGGTTTGCAGTTGAAGTTGTACACGTTTCTTTAAACCCAGTTACAAAAAAATTGGCAAGAAAGCCTGTAATTAACTGTAATAATAAGTGGAAGTTATAAATTTATTTAATCATGTTGCGCCACAGAACTATCACAGAAGATACAAGCATGCTCGGTACACAAGAGGTAAGAAAATATCAACAAGTCGTTGTTGTTGTTGTTGTTGTTGGAAAATCGCGGATTTTTTGTGCCAAACAAATCAAGAGAGATAGATAGATAAATAGATCAAGGCTACGGTTGATGGGAACAGCCTGTGTTTATTTTTTATTTAGTATAATAAAACTATTCCTATTTCAACTTGTTGTGAAGTGGAAATAGTTGTTTCATCATACCTAATAAAAAACACACGCAGTCTTTTATCATCCACCTTAGCCTTTTTTATATCTATCTATCTATCTATCTATCTATCTTGATCTGTTTGGTTATCTATTACAGTCTATCTGTAAATGTATGTGTATGTTTTGTTTATACGTATTATCATATGTATGTTACTGTATTGAGTTGTGCTTTCCCTGGTAGAATTGATAGTGTTGTAGTTGTTAGACTAAACTTTGTAATCAGCTAATACACAAACTTGTGATTTCCGGTACAGTAGTTCTTAAATGAGGCACAACAGAAATTTCTTCTTTTTTTTATATATTTGACTTTTTAAAACTATGAGAAAAAAGTGGATGTTTGTAATTAACATTTCATAGTTATCGCTATTACATAGAAACGTGATAAATGATGTTCAATGCGAATACAGAACACACGAAATTATCATTTAATTGCAAATTGAAGTGAAAAATGTTTTACTATCTAAATTAGAGAATTGCGAGTGTGATTATATATATATATATATATATATATATATAATATATATATATATATATATATATGTGTGTGTGTGTGTGTGTGTGTGTGGTGTGTGTGTGTGTGTGTGTATTTGGGCAGCATTCTTTCATTTATACATGTGGAATTAAACAAAAGGCAGGTCTCTTGTTTAACGATTTTATTGGTGATCTTTTCAAGCTTTCTGACCAACTTTTTTATATTTGGATGAGATTCGTGGATTAGTCCACTGAAGTTCATATCCCGAGTACTTTCGGCACTTCGAAGTGCCATCATCAGGGGTGATGTGTTCCAGTTTTTTTTTTCAAAGTATATTAAGTACTCGGGATATGAAGTTCGGTGGATCACAAAAAAAATCCTTAAACAGGATACCTGCCTTTTGTTTAATTCCATATATATATATATATATAATATATATATATATATATATATATATATATATATATAAGGGTCCAAAAAATAAATACTTTATAAAAAAAAAGATGGTCTGCAAAATTGATTATGTTTTTTTTTTTTTTTTTTTTTTTTTTAATTGTTATTTTACATTGGTGTCACGTGTTTCAGATCTTCTGATATCTTCTTCAGGCGTTGATTAACTACATTCAACGCCTGAAGAAGATATCAGAAGATCTGAAACACGTGTCGCCAATATAAAAATGATAATCGAATTAAAAAAAACACAATCCATTTTGCGGACCTTCTTTTTACAATATATATACATATATATAATATATATATATATATATATATATATATATATATATATAGCTACCGGCAAACAATGCCAAGGGAGGTAATTTTTTTTTTTTTTTTAATTTTTTAATTTTAAAACAATTACCAAAAATCAGGGAATTGTCCGATTTTAATGAAATTTTCACCAAAATATTTTCCCACGACTTAATTTTATAAGGATTAGTTTATTTTATGGAAGAAACTTGAAAAAATACTTTTTTTATAAATTCAGAATGTGGGGGGGGTTTGACCTTTGACCATTTGAAGAAAAAAAAATCCCGGTCCCTAATTTTTACATTTCTTGAAAGATCATATCATGAAGAATATATAGAAAAATAAAAAAATAAAAAATATAAATTCAATAACCTAAAAAAGTGATTTTAAAATTTAAAATTCATTTTCTTAAAACTCAAAAAATAATTAATGTAGCAGGTTTTTTTTTTTTCGTAGTATCATAAAATATAGTTGTCTTTAAATTGATGTAAAAAAAAAAATTCTATCTTAAGTTAAACTGGGTTTTGGACTACCTTAAAAATTTCAAGGTCAATTTAATATGTTGAACCGCAGAACGGCCTAATTAGCAATTTTAACCAAAGATAGCCCAGAATTTTATCTTTGAAAAAATCTAAGTTAAAAAATGCGGAAACCCTGGAAAGATATTTTAAAAGAATTAAAACGATTTTTTAAAAATCGTCAATTTAAAATATGGAAGCCCAAAAGATCAAAATTATCTCCCCTTGTGACCACGGTCTTTACAGTGTGATTTGTGAACGAATTCAACTCATTTCCCAAGTTATTATGATTCATTCATTAAAGGATCACTTTATTTCCAAAAGTACATTGTTCTTTTATTTATTTATTTATTTTTTTTTTTTACATTCCTTTCAAAAATAGTAAACTTGAAATTAATACTAATCTAATTAAAAGAAAAAAAAAATTATTGAACACTGAAATTAAACTGAATGTTCTTAAAAATATTTTTTACACGAGTATTTTTATTGTAGATATTGTTATACTAACACTAAGTAGTAAACATTTTTGTAGAAAAAAAAAGCAACCACAAACAAATAACAGTTTTGTTAGACACGTGAAATTTTGGCAGTTTTCATGTTATTTTAATTCGCATTAACAGGAATTATTGGCAAATGAATTCTCTTTTTGTTTATGAAATTATTCGCTATTTTTTAAAAAATTAAAATAAGTTTATAGTAAAATTTACACACGATGATGGAATGTAAATTGTTTACAAGTCGCGTGTTTAAGTGTTTATGTTCCCTTCGCGTGGCTGAATATTTTTAAGAGGTTTCTCCTTGCAAATGAAGACATTTATTGTTGGTTAAAATTTATATTTTTATGAAAAATTAAAATTAAAAGAACTTGTGAAAATTGTCAAGTGCTAAAAAAAATTCGGCGGACCTGACATCTAAAATTTTTGTTTTTAATTTTTTTTTCCTTTTCTTCGATGGATTATTATCGATTACACACCAATCTATCAGATTGTAAAAAAAAATATTCTAAAACGTTCTTTATTTAGGGTGTCCCAGAAAAAACAGAACACACAAATGTTGTAATAAAACTGTTAATTTTAACTAGGGGAGTTTAGGGTTAGCGGTTTAGGGTTAGTTTATTGGGAAAATAAATAAATAATTTGGGTTCTGTTTTTTTCTGAGTCACCCTGTACAGGTGACCCAGACAAAAACAGTACCCAAACCCTAAACTCCCCTAGTTAAAATTAGCAGTTTTATTACAAAATTTGTGGGTTCTGTTTTTTCTGGGACACCCTAATTTACTAAACAAAAGTTCATAATTTCCTTTTATGACCGTAATTTTGTTTTTTCGTCGACGATGATTAAATTCTGACGTTTTTATTTTAGAGTACCAAAGCCAAAAAAAAAAAAAAAAAAAAAAAAAGAAATAACAACAAAAAGTAATATTCAACTGTTTACTCGTAAATTCCTGCCATGAAATTAGACTTGGGCATTTTATGGTAGGAATTTACGAGTGAAAAAGTTAAAGTGTAAAAACGAACCCCCACTTTAAAATTAAACATTCTCACAAAATAAAAATTTTTATAATATACATATTGAAGTGAATATTAAAATAAATAAAGGAAATATGTTTAGTATTGTAAAATAACGGGTGCAAGAAAAATAAAACATTTTTTGCAAAAACACGGACATAAAATGGGGGTTCAGTTTATTTAATGTTAGGAATTTACGAGCAAATTTTATTACCAAAATGTTTATCTAAACAGATTTTTTTTACATGTTTCGTCATTAAATTCTATTTCAAGAAATGAAAAATTAATTTTCCTCTACCAAAAAAAAACCAACAAAAACAAAAACAAAACAAATACGAAGAAACTAAGTTTCTTCGCGTTTGTTTGTTTTTTTAATAAGTTACTTATTTATTGTACACTGTGGGGGTAAAATACCCGCACTTTTAATTTAAAGTAAAGATTTATTTAAAATATAAGATCTTACTACTTGATAAACAGAACATTTTATTAAATTCGGATTATTAGATTTTTTTTTTTTTTTTTAAATTCTTGTGCTTCCTGTTATTGACGCTTTTGAAAATAAATAGCTTCGTAACATCTGTTGTAAATTATTCGCTGAAGAAATAATTGAAAAGGTAGCACTAAAATTATCAACAAAATGAATTTTGTTGTTAATTAATGATTAAAAAGTAAAGGTAAAAGAGAAAAAAAAGTAAATAAAAACCCAAAAAGATTTTACGTGTTTGTTTTTTTTCAAGGCTTAAAAAATTCATAGCGCTTCTTTCTTAAAATAAAAAATAAATCTTTATTAAACTTTGTTTTTTTAAAATTATTTTTTATCATAATTGAGGCAATACTTTTAAAATTAACTATTCAACAATCTTTTAATTTGAAAACTCAGATTTGACATCCAGATATTTCAAACATACGAAATAGTATCACTATAAATGAATAAAGGCCTCCATATTTTATATATTCAACCATGATCTCAACTGAAAATTTTCAAGCACTTAAAATAGGAAGTTATCTCCCTTACACCCCAGTTTCTGCCGGTAACTATATATATATATACCAGTCATTCACAGACACGTGATTCGAAGTTTACTTCTTCTCAGTGCGGCTCGACTTCTTAACAGCTACCTGTAGCCGGGTGCGAAACCCGACAGAATTTTCGTTTCTCAGGTTCCTTACCCTCTCGGCTATCGGGAACTATCAGCCAACAATTAATTGATACAAACAAACTTACAGGATGTATGTTTTTACAATCACTAGAGAACTCAAGTCTGTAAACAACAGGCGAGTAATTGCTTTTACGCTAAACGGTGAAAGGTGAACTAATGTCTCCCCTACAGTGCTCTACCATGAAAGTTGGGAGCATATATACTAAAATGCACAGACATCCTTTCCCTCGAAGTAAGAAGATTTTCTTTGTATTTTTGTGTTGTAAGCCGAGGACGGGTGTTTTGGGGGTTTGGGGGGGAGCAGTGTTGTTAAATGATGGTTAAAATGGTCGGGGGAGGTAGTTTTCACAACACGAAGGGATAATGAAAGTTGGGAGCATATACACTAAAATACACAAATATATATATATATATATATATATATATATATATATATATATATATATATATATAATATATATATATATATTTGTGTGTGTACGCATTTTAGTAACTCTCCCTCTTTCTCTTACTGCCCCCCTCTCTCTCTCTCTTCCCTCTCTCTTTCTCTCTCTCTTTCCCTCTCTCTTCTCTCTCTTATGATGGTAAATTGTATCGGGTGGTGAGGCTCCAGTTCCGGAGCTGCCATCAGTATATAGTCACCCCTTTCTTGCAATTACTCTCAGATCCATTCTGATCCAAAGAGGTGGCACCTGTTTGATTTTTATCCATGGCACAAATACATTTGTTTAAGACTTTATTGATTAACACATTGGACTTTTGATATATTATCTAATTATTTACTGTTTGCCTATTTAAAATGATTGAGATACATTTTTCTACCGTGTATAATGAGAAACAAATAAAATAATTCGACATGAGTTCAAATGTGAAATAACCTACAAATCAACCAACCATATATATATATATATATATATATATATATATATTATATATATATATATATATGGGAGTAAATATGGAAATAAATCCGACTATATTAAGAAAATTTGAAAAAACAAGTGTTCCAAAAATAAGATGAATTTATTTATCGACGCTTAAACGTTTCGGTTTATTTAAACCTTCATCAGGATGTAGTGAAAACCTTCATTAGGGTGAAAAAATTGATGGATGTTTTATAGATGACAGAAGATAAAAACATCTTTATAAAATTTTTAATTTTTAAACTTTTTTTGTTGTTGTGTAACTGTATTTGTTCAGCGTTATATTTTTGAAAGATGAATCGCGATCTGCACACGTGAAGATGTCATAAAATCAGTCCATTAATACTTTTTCTTGTCTTTTGTTGAATAAATTTCTTCGAGTTACGTCACGCATCATGACATCTTCGCGTGTGCGGATCGCGACTCGTCTTTCAAAAATATAACGCTGAACAAATACAGTTACACAAATAAAAAAAAATTTATAAAGATTTGTTTATCTCCTGTCATCTATAAAACATCCATCAATTTCTTATTATATATATATTAAGAAATTTCTTTATATATATATATATATATATATATATATATATATATATATATATATTGATATTGATATTGATATTGATATTGATATCACATCAACATAAAGTATTTCACTTAACATTGCAGAGATAGAATATGCGTACATGTGTTTCATTCTCAAGAACAGATTCTGGTTTATGCATCTATAATTTTTGTACGGTCAAAATGTTGTTTTTTTTCACAATTCCCAGTGGATCACCCTTCCAGCCCAATCGTGTCTAGCCTTGTATTCTCGTTGTGCTAGTTTGTTGCATTCGCTTAATACATGGTTTATTGTCTCACCTCTGTCATTGCACACAATATATTTGATGTTCTGTTGTGTCTTATCAATTTTTACTTTGATATAATATGTTTTATGGGGCAATTCCATGTCAAATCATCCAGAAAAAGTAAAATTGTCACCCATCCACTTCAATTTTTCTGAAATTTTGTACAGGTGGAGGGCAGTATTAAAGTTAGACATTCCCCAAAATTTGAGCTTCCAATTTAAAAAATTGACGGAGTTATGTCGATTTTTAGCTCTCAAAATTTGGTGGGGTTCGCAAAAAATGGCGACTTTTTGTAATTTATTTTTGTCTGTAAAATGGGATCCTACACCTAAAATTTGGTTTATAAGAGTATTTTTACCCGAGGAATCGAAAAATGCTATCAAAAAAGTCTTAAAGTTAACCAACTTTAAGTTATTGATGATTTATGATTTTTTCACAGCAAGATCAATATCCCGATGTGGCACTGCATCTATGAAAATTTTTTTTCTATTATAATTTCACATATATTAAACATTATTTGTACCAAAAAGATAGTTTGGAGTTTGCCCAGAACCGAAGCTACAACACCAGTTATAATTTTGCGAATCGGAAATCATTAATAATTTAAAACCGGTTAACTTTCAGTCTTTTTTATAGCATTTTTGGATTATTTGGGAAAAATACTTTTATATACCAATTTTTAAGAGTAGGGAAGCTCTAGAATTCATTTTACAGAAAAAATTAGATTACGACCGACCACCCAAATTTGGAAAGTTAAAAATCAACATAATTCCGACAATTTTTGGAATTGGAAGCTCAAATTTTGGGGATTGTCTAACATTACAATAGTCCACACATGGACAAAATTTCAGAAAAATTGAAGCGAGAAATTTTAACAAATTTTGACAAAATTTTTTAGCTTCGCTTTTGAGCAAACCCCGAACTATCTTTTTGGTACAAATAATGCTCAATAGATATGAAATAATAATAGAAAAAATCTTTGTCAAAGATTCAGTGCCACATCGGGATATTGATCTTGCTATGAAAAAATCTGAAATCATCAATAACTTAAGATTGGTTGACGTTGATACCTTTTTGATAGCATTTTTTGATTCCTGGGGTAAAAATGGTCATATAAACCAAATTTTAGGAGTACGGAACTCATTTTACAGACAAAAATAGATGACAAAATGTCGCCATTTTTCGTGACCCCTCCTCAAATTTGAAGAGATAAAAATCGACATAACTCTGCCAATTTTTGGAATTGGAAGCTCAAATTTTGGGGATTGTCTAACTTTAACATAATCCACACCTGTACAAAATTTCAGAAAAATTGAAGGAGGGGGATGTGACATGGCCTTGATGATTTAACATGGAATTACCCTATGGCATTGTTTTGTGCAGCAACTATGAATTAGACGGTTTCTCTCTTGAGGTTTCCTCTTCTTAACTATGTCCAAGTCTTTTCATGTGTAACAACACCAATTTGTCGTTTGAGGTACCCATATAATGGTTTTTCTTCCCACTTTTCTTTTCTTGTTTTTGTTGTTTTTCTGCTTGTCCAGCAGCTTTTATTGCCTGCCGTAATTAATCTTTCCTTGGTTTTTTTTTATGTATTCGTCGAGTCCTTAGATTATGGCATCTACGGAGTCCTCTATGTTGGTGAGACCTATCTCTAACATCCCTCGGGTGTAATGCCTTGTGCATAGTCATTAATATTCTTTTCTTTTGGAGTCAAGAAAATGAGGAAGGAGAGAACACGCTGGCATTGAGGATTGTGTTGGTACGACAATTCGAAGACTCGAAGAATACACTAAAAAGAGCTATTACAGCTGTCAGTAACAACAATTGCAACACATGGACAAAGAGATGAAATGAAATGTGAAGAAAAAAAAATGGATGCTTCAAGCGACAAACTACAGAGATTACAGACGAGTAGGGTAATGTAAATAGGATCAATTGTATGAAAGTGAAAATAGATAAGACGTAACAGAATAACAAATTCAGAATGTGTTGAGACAGAGACGAAAAGATTAATCATATAATAAACGAATGCAGTAAACTAGCACAAAGAGAGTACTAGACTAGGCACGACTGGGTGGGGAAAATGATCTACTGCGAATTGTGCAAGAAATTAAAGTTTGAACATACTTCCAAATGATATATGCACGAACCAGATTCCGCTCTAGAGAATGCATAACATTTTCTGGGATTTTGAAATACAAACGAGTGGCCTAATCTTCAGTATGAGACCAGATCTAGTGTTAATTAACAAGAGAGACAAAAAGAACTTGTCATCTTGTGGATTTTGCCCTTCCGATGGACTACAGATTGAAAATGAAAACAAACGAAAAGATAAATACATGGACACTGACAGAGAACTAAAGAAAGACAAAAAAACAAAACAAAAACCCTGAGGTATATGAGGGTGAAGGTGATACCAATTGTAGCTGGTGGCATTGGAAAGGGACCCAATTGTTTGGGAAAAAAACTCAAGGAATCGAAAATTAGAAAAAGAATTGAGACCATCCAAACAAAATTGTTAAGATCAGTGTTACATACACTTAGAAGAGTCCTCGATACCTGAGGAGACCTCTTGCCACTTAGATTCTACTGATCGACATCAAACTATCGCTGGTATTAAAATCTCGCAAGGTGTGAAATAATAATAATAATAATAATAATAATAATAATAATAATAATAATGGACATTCGGTCTCTATTTGTCTGTAACCGAAACTACGTCACTGCTTACATCCCATTACCCCAAATCGTCATAACAGAATAAATACTCTCAAAATTTGAGCATGCAGTCATAGACAATCCTCGTTGTTTTTTTTTAACACATGTTTTGATAAATACATGACCGGTATTATATATTTATACGTTTGTTTTATTTTAATACATATTTAAAGTATCAGAACTAAGTTTCAATTTCAAATTGTTTTTTTATTTTTATTTTTGTATTTTTTTTTTATTACTTCCTTAATAAATTTGAGGATTTTACTTACATATGGTTCAAAATCTGTGGCATTGAATTTTCAATTCCAGCCGACTCAGGCAACAACTTTCAAAATTAGTTTTTACACCACCCGGAGTGCGTTTTTTTTAATTTTTTTTTTTTTTTTACTAGTAATGATAATAAACAGTTATATTTTACCACCGACCATATTTCGAAAGGCTGTGGCTTATTGCATGCAAGGTGTTGGAATTTTCTCATCAATGCCCACTGACTTTATAGCTACTCCTTCGCTTCGCTTTGCACATTTTCTGTTCTAACAATTGAAATATCAGTGGCACTCAGTGGAAATAATTGATGATTAACCATTGAATTATGTAATGTTTTACCTAAAATTTGTCTATATTCCTATAATCTCTCTCTCTCTCTCTCTCTCTCTCTCTCTCTCTCTCTCTCTCTCTCTCCTTTTACACGCACGCACACACGTACACTCACACGCGTGCACGCATGCGCGTGAGTGCACTCATATTTTTAAAGCGAAATTTGCTAAAGATGGATGAAAAATACGAATGCAAAGAGAAAGCCTAACAATGTAAAATATTTCCCAGATTTTATAGGCTTCGTGATTTTGTTGTAATTCAAACAACTCAATATGAAATAACAGAAATAAGTTAGTAAAAAAATAATAATTCAGTAAGTTAACGTCTTTGTCAGATGATAGATTTCTTTAAATAGACATATCAACTCTATCACTGATGCATTTTCCTTTTTTAAGAAATTCCCAGTGTTACATTTTCCAGTTCGTCGCTTAAATAACTTTTAATCTGTCTAAATTCTACGAAAATTGATGATGTTATCATCTGGTGTGTACTGATTCATAATTCATGCCGTGAATGTTGAACAGAAAACATATGAACACAACATGGAATTTCAAATGTATTAAAACATTACACAAACAAGAAATTACGCTTGAAATACTTGTGGATTGCAAACGAAGGTATTATCTGCGGGAAATGTTAATTATATAAATATAACAATACAATTCCACTTAACTGAGTCCTTGTCAAGTTGGTAAGTTATCGTAGAATATCTTATCTTCAATTTTGCTGCTAGAGTTTGCGGGCCTTTGATTTGTTGGTTTCAAGAGAGGCACGCTGACCAAGGAAGACAACCCACCTACTTTATATATATATATATATATATATATATATATATATATATATATATATATATATATATATATATATATATATAATATATATTATAGGTGTCAAAATATATGTTTTATAGGTGTAAAAATAACATTTTTTGAATAAAATCAGAAAATGTCTTGCCTTTTCTTCTTTTTTTTTCTTTCTGTTTTTTAATTTTTTTTTTTTAACTTTCTCTTATTTTTTCTGTAATCAGTAAGTACACAAAATTACGAATTGGAGAATATGACAGTAAAATGTTCTGAAAACTTTTACATTTGAACTTACTGTGTTTTCCTCCAAATTCGTCCTAATTATTTTTACTTGGCATTTTTGATTGCATTTTCTCATCTTTTCCGCTTGACCCCTCCCCGCAAGAAACCTTACCCTCATTTAAAAAAAAAGTAACGTTTCTGTCTCAATTGCTGTTGAGTTATTCTCTTTTAATAACAGCATGGTATTCCATCGACACCACAATTCCCCACCCCCATCATTTTTCTATTGCTCTTTTTGTTCAATATTTATTATTATTTTTTTCCTGAAGGAAGCCGCCCGACGCTTCAACTACAGCAGATATGCCACCAAGAAGACAGTTGCCCAAGGCTTGTTGGACGTGGCCTTGCTCATGTCTAACGCCTCCCAATTGAAGGCCATTATGGATGTGGGCACCAGTCATTCCTACTACCATGCTGTGTTTGGGATCGTTATTTTCTCCATTATTCTACAAATTGTTATCGCCATTATGCTACTCGTTCTTGGCACCTCAAAAGATGAAACGGAGGAACAGAAGAAAAAGATGAATTATCTTAATAACGTCATCATTGTCCTCATTCTGCTTATTACTGTCTGTAATGTCTTCCTAACTGCGTTTGGCGTACAGTTCGAGGGTGCAAAGAAAATCGTCTGATTCAAAATCTCCTACTGTTCTTTTTCGGAGAAAAGAGAATTTTTTTTTCTCTCTCATAAACTCGGGGAAAAATATCAATTGAAAAATCCTTCAGCTGAACATTTTTCTCCATTATTTTCTTAATTTCTTTCTGTCAAAAAAAAAAAAAAATCAAAAACAAAATGCAATAAAATCAAACAAAATCCTCATGTTTTTTTTTTCTTTTTCGAATTTAGTTTAATTCAACTTATAGATTAAAAAAAAAAACCCTGAGTTTTTCATAGTGAATTAAATTGTGAAGTTAAATGATTGTCTTAGTCTTATTGAAAAATGTTTTTATGATAATATCCATTGAATAATAGATGTTAACTTGTTACAATCGTATATAAGCATACACTATATACATATATCTATCTATCTATCTATCTATCTATCTATCTATATATATATATATATATATATATATATATATATATATATATATAGAGAGAGAGAGAGAGAAGAGAGAGAGAGAGAGAGAGAGAGAGAGAGAGAGAGAAATAGATAGATAGATAGATAGATGGATAGATTGCTTCTAAAAACTGTTATCATTATTTTAAATATAAAAGGAAAATATATACACTTCACACAATTAATGTTCCTGGATACTTTTACAATAATGCAAGTGAAAAGCGTGGTATGGGTAACCCAAAGCTGAATTTTTTAGACCTTATTTTCGGATGCAGGTATCATAGGGAAACAAAAAAAGGTTTTGTAAACTAGTTAGAATTTATATCGTTTACCAAATCTTGTCTCGTTCCCCAATGATTCCTGCATCAGAAAAAACAAGATTTAAAAAGTTCGGCTTTGGGTACTTTTCCCGCATTTTTAACCGAGATTAGAAGTTTTATTACAATATTTATTTTAGAATCGTTTTAATCTTTTAATCTTCTCTCCTTTTTCCTATTTCTTTTATTCCAGGGAACCTCATGTGTTGTAATGGTTAGCAAGCTAGTTTAGTAGACCATTTTATTGAGTTTGATCCTCACTGGGTGCCATTGGCTAATAACTATTCCTTCTTTTCCAAATTTCTAATATGTACCATGAAAATATTTTTTAAATTCTCGGTTTAGCACACCTAAGATTTCCGATTTTTTAATGTTATAGTTTATAATGATAGTCAAATTGAAACTTTGTTCAGCTCATAACCCTTGACCTTTGTTCAATTAAACGTCTTTTGTTAGATATTTATATTTCTAAGTTCAGAATTTATTTCACACAACACCAATTCATTGTTTTCCTTTTTTATTTTCCTAAAAAAACTGTCAAAATACAACCAATTCTCATTGATTGTTTTCTTTATATATTTCTGATAAATTCATTGAACGTTTGAAACGTTTTTTTGTGTTTTTTTTTGTTTCTTCTTTGTGAATTGTTCTTGTAATTAAATGAAACTCGAAAAGAAATGCATGCGGTTTCATTCAAACTGCTTTTGGTATAGTGCCAAACTAATCACCGTAAATGACAACGTGGAACGAGAATCAATAAAAAAAAAACTTGGTGCACAAGTACCAGTCGCACAGACAGTACCGACCTAAGAATAGCAAAACCATTTATTAGTGTTTATTAGTGCTAAACAATGGAATTTCCAAATTTCAGAGGGACATATCAAACAGCCACGAGACAAATGTACGAGTTGTGTCAAAAAAGTATCGAGACTTTTGTATTTTGTGACACACCTTATATTCTGAAAAAAAAAACAAAACAACGTTCCATTCATTCTTCATTTCTATCTTGGTAAATAGAACTTTAAACTTGGTACTTTTTTGAGACACTTTGTATTCTGAAAAAAAATTAATGAATGGAACGTTATTTTTTTAGAATACAAGGTATGTCAAAAAGTACAAAATATCTCAATACTTTTTTGACACACCTTGTATTCTGAAAAAAATAATGAATGGAACGTTATTTTTTAGAATACAAGGTATGTCAAAAAGTACAAAATATCTCAATACTTTTTTGACACACCTTGTATTCTGAAAAAAATTAATGAATGGAACGTTATTTTTTTTAGAATACAGGTATGTCAAAAAGTACAAAATATCTCAATACTTTTTTGACACACGTTGTATTCCGAAAAAAAATTAATGAATGGAACGTTATTTTTTAGAATACAAGGTGTGTCAAAAAGTACAAAATATCTCAATACTTTTTTGACACAGCTTGTATTCTGAAAAAAATTAATGAATGGAACGTTATTTTTTTTAGAATACAAGGTATGTCAAAAAGTACAAAATATCTCAATACTTTTTTGACACACCTTGTATTCTGAAAAAAATAATGAATGGAACGTTATTTTTTTTAGAATACAAGGTGTGTCAAAAAGTACAAAATATCTCAATACTTTTTTGACACACCTTGTATTCTGAAAGAAATTAATGATTGGAACGTTATTTGTATAGAATACAAGGTATGTCAAAAAGTAAAAAATATCTCAATACTTTTTTGACACACCTTGTATTCTGAAAAAAAATTAATGAATGGAATGTTATTTTTTTAGAATACAAGGTATGTCAAAAAGTACAAAATATCTCAATACTTTTTTGACACACCTTGTATTCTGAAAAAAATAATTAATGGAACGTTATTTTTTAGAATACAAGGTGTGTCAAAAAGTACAAAATATCTCAATACTTTTTTTGACACACCTTGTTATGTCTAACACTAAACAAGACTATACTTGTGGTACACTGAAAAGTTCTTGGTAAAGCCCAGCAGGATATAACTTTTGAAAAAATATATTGAATTTGTAAAGTTACATCACTATTTAATTTGGACCATATTACCTTAGGGTTAGGGGTTGTAATCCTAACCCTAATCCCTAACTCCTAACCCCTAACAAACAACCGGATATTGACGGCGTAAATGAAAAAAATGGCCTAATGACACAAAATTGAAAAGGTAATATGGTCCTTTAATTTTATTGAATCAA
>CM042138.1:110238968-110306468 GCA_023376005.1 Doryteuthis pealeii | reverse complement strand
ACGTAGATGCTTCTACAATTGTGAAGTGCTATGTTGATTTTGTATTCAAGGAATGTTGAGGCTGACGTGTAGAAGTTTATGTAAAATGCCAGGTATGATTTTGGGAAGTTGGAGAAAGTGAGGTTTTTTTTTATACGTTTTCTTTTATTATATGAGCCGTCTCTTTGACGGGGAGTTTTTTTAAAAGACTTTCTTCGTCACAGATGGTTTTTGATAATTGATAAAAAGAATTGGGAATTTGAGAAATAATGGTTGCTACGGCGATACCGATTTTAGAGGTTTTTCAATATAAGTCGCCGGCATTATAATCACCAACGAATTTATAGATTTTGATAGAACCTATTTCAGAATTATTATTTGTGATTAGCTTGTTTCTTAAGGAGAACAGTGGTATTCTTAGGGACGTTATTTTTTTTTACAAATTTTGTATGATCATCTACGATGGATAGTAATTTGTAATTATAATCAGACATGTTTAAAATGACGAAAGTAATCTTTTTAATTATGATTCCAGGATTTGGGCGGTTTGTGTTATTTATATACGTAATTTCGGTTACAGACAGATAGACACCGTATCTCCATTATAAGATTAATCCCAGTACAGAAATTAAAAATACATTCATTAGACTTCATTTCATATTCCGCTAATATCTGTCCGGTAGACTATGGTAAAAAATTACGCCTCTGAATTCACAGTCTACCTTGGGAATATATATATATATATATATATATATATATATATATATATATATATATTAATATATATATATATATATATATATTATATATATATATATATATATATATATTTTAGTGATATATAAATAGATTACAAAACTCTAAGTATTGTGTTTCCTATGTTTACGGATATGTCTTTGAATTTCAGGATTTAGAAAAATATACAATTGTTTATGTATTGGTTATTCGCTTTCACAATAAAAAAAATGATATTTAAATTGTTTTGATATAAACTTATCAGTATGCCTTCACTTTCTCATAATCATTATTATTATTATTATTATTATTATTATTATTATTATTGTTGTTGTTGTTGTTGTTGTTGTTGTTGTACTGCACATGTCATCGACGGTAATATTAATAAATCATCATCATTGTTGTTGTTAATGGACACTTAAAACGACAAATCGAAGAGGTTGCACATGAAAAGACTTGGAAACCTCAAAAGAGAAACTGAATCGCTAATAATTGCTGCACAAAATAATGCCATAATGACAAACTATATCAAAGCAAAAATTGATAAGACCCAACAAAATAGTAAATGTAGACTATGCGGTGACTGAGATGAGACTGTAAACCATATACTAAGCGAATGTAGCAAACTAGCACAACAGGAGTATAAAACTAGGCACGACTGGGTTGGAATGGTGATCCACTGGGAATTATGCAAAAAATTAAATTTTGACTATACAACAAATTGGTAAACCAGAATATGTTCTTGAGAACGAAACGCATAAAATTCTCTGGGACTTTTAGATAAAAACACATCAACTTATCCCAGCAAAACCTAGTGTTGATAAACAAAAAAGAAAGAACTTGTCAACTGGTGGATTTTGCAGTTCCAGCAGATCACAGGATGAAGCTGAATGAAAACGAAAAAATCGACAAATACCTGGACCTTGCCAGAGAACTGAAAAAGTTACGGATTATGGGAGTGAAAGTGGTGCACTTGGAACAGTCTTTAAAAGCTTGGCAAAAAGATTGGAAAATCTGGAAATCAGAAGAAGAATTGAGATCATCCAGAATACTGCACTGCTGCAATCTGCCAGAATACTCAGAAGAGTCTTGGAAACCTGAGGAGACTTGTTGTCACTAAGACTCCAGTGAGATACTATCAGCTAACGCTGATGTGAAAAACTCAAAAGGAATGAAAATAATAATAATAATAATAATAATAATAATTCTTCTTCTTCTTCTTCTTCTTCTTCTTCTTCTTCTTCTTCTTCTTCTTCTTCTTCTTCTTCTTCTTCTTCTTCTTCTTCTATATTAAGCTACTTTATTTTCTTCTTCTCCATACACTTGAATTTAGCGTATTTTGGTTGTCTTTCATATTTGTGTCTTTCTGCCTTTTCTTTGATTCTTAACTTCTTTTTCTTTCTTTCTTTCTTTTCTTTTTTCTTTTTGCATTTTGTTCATTTCACTCTTGTCTCATAACATTCATTTTGCCTGATTCTCCTGCAATCCCCCATGTTGTGATAATGTTAATACATTGTTACATGACAATGTGAGATAATATGCGGCTCACCCTTCCAGATTCTGTGATATTTTCAAGGTTGTCACTTGACACTAGGCGTAATCAAGGTTTCTTCACTGAACTTCAAATCCATTGAACCTGCAACCTCCAGGCACATGTTGCAACGGAATAAGGATTTAGTTAATACAGTTCTCAGTAACATTCATCTGCAGGCTGCAGTTTCAATCCTGACTACAGCCGAAAATAACATACAATATTAAACATGGCTTAACACTTGTAACTGATCATAGTTAATGGAATTAGAGCAATCTACCCCAATGAAGTAAATAAAAGGTTCAGTCCGAAGTTCCGTGAAGGCTCCCGATTATGACAAGTTCGACAAGAAAGGTCTCAAGTCCAACAAGAAACACCTGAAGAATGCCAGACGACACATCGCTCGAAATTCTGTGTATATAGCGATAAAGATGAGATCAACAGTCCGAAAAATTTAGACAATACAAATTATCAACCTTCATCTAAAGATTTCGGACAAATAAACACATTTTTTTATGTTTTAGATTGCCATGTTTGTTACGGTGTAGATTAAAAAGAAACAGAACCTTTTCATTCGTGCGTATAAAGTGAATGGATATGAATATCTCACGTGGTGTAATGGTTAGTAAGATGGATTAGCAAACCATTATTATTGGTTCGATTTTCAATGGGTGCCTCATACTTCCAGAATTTGCCATCACTAAGCTGAGCTTAGTTGATAACAAAAAAGTGAATGGATATCGATTGTAATATATAAGAGCGATTAAAAATAAATTTTGATATAAAATCTAATTTTAATATTTTAATTTTACTTTTAGATTTATTAACTTTTATATCACTTTCAAGTTAATAAAAATAATTCTATACCTGTATTAGGTTGTTTATATTTATTACTTTAATTACCATTTTAATTTTAATGGTGGCATTTAATAATCTTAATTTCACTTTAATATTAAGGTATTTTTAAAAACATAAATATCGAATTATTTAAATATTAATGAAATTCATACAAAACCAGAAAACCTTTTGGCTAAAGGGAGGTAACTCTTCAGCAATATAAGTTTTTAATAGTATTAAATTCACTGGGATATATCCGGAGTCGTGAAAAGTGAAATAAAAATAAATAAAAAACAAAAAATAATGTTTCACAATTCGTTGACAAAATTGTTTACGTTTAGAATTCTAATTTATTTAATCAAAGCCGTTCTCTATCTCGTATTTTATGGGCGCAAAATATCGGTGGGGTTATATATAATTGAAAATAATTTCTGTATAAATAAAAAGATAAAAGATAGTAGAAAAAAATAAATGAAAATCTGAAAATTAAATAAAACAAGCTAAAAACATTTTTGTGAGATTTTTTTAATTACTCTGTTGTATATGAAATTTGATTTTCTTTTAGATTATCAGTGAAATAATTATACATCGCTATTTGTTCTGTTTAAAAATGTGAGGGCTAAACTTTAAACTGAGATTTCTACATTGATGCTTAAATCAACCTACTAAACTGAGGTAAAATTAAATAAATATTTCTTATAATCTAAACATATGAAATTTAAAACTAAAAATCATGGCCATTATATTTTAAAACAATTTTTATTTATTTATCTAATATAAAACACGATATACTTAAAATGTATGGTGTCCCGTATTTAATATTTTATTTAAACCATTACGTTTTATTACACCCTCTGATATCATTCTTGCAAAAACCAGTCAAGCGTAACGGTTGTATTTTAGTTTCTCCCTTTAAAGAAAGATTTCAAAGATTTAAATTAAAGGTAAGTTCATTTCATTATTTCTATTTTTAATTAAAACATACATTTTTAATTCAAAATAATTTAATCAATTAAAATTAAATTTTGCCATCTTTTTATTTTTAAATTAAAAAAATGTTTTTTTCCTAAAAGTAGTGAATCTTAATGTTTTATTGATTATATTTTAATAAAGAAAAAAAACAATAAAATAAAATTGAACCATCGGTTACGGCAGGTATGGAAAACTATAATAATAATAATAATAATAATAATAATAATAATATAATAATAATAATAATTCTCTGGGACTTTAAAATAAAAACGGATCACCTTATCCCAGCAAGAAGACCAGACCTAGTGTTGATAAACAAAAAAGAAAGAACTTGTCAACTGGTGGATTTTGCAGTGCCAGCAGATCACAGGGTGAAGCTGAAGGAAAATGAAAAGATGGACAAATATCTGGGCGTTGCCAGAGAACTGAAAAAGTTATGGAATATGAAAGTGAAAGTGATATCAATTGTAGTTGGTGCACTTGGAACAGTCCCTAAATGATTGGAAAAGGGTCTGGAAAGTTTGGGAATCAGAGGAAGGATTGAAACCATTCAGAACACTGCACTGCTGCAATCTGCCAGAATACTCAGAAGAATCCTGGAGACCTGAGGAGGCTTGCTGTCACTCAGATTCTAGTGATAGACCATCAGCTAATGCTGATGTGAAAACTCAAAAGGAGTAAATAATAATAATTGCATCTGTCACTTCCCATAATCTATTTTCTATCAATATAGCAAAACATGGAAAATTTATTTGTTATGTTTGTATTCCTTTCGCTAGTAAAATGCTTTGGGAAAAGGATTACAATAATTACAATGAAACTACAAAGAAATAGAAGAACAGGAGCATTTTGTGTTACGATTCGTGTGGCCATTGTGGGGCAGCAGGTGAGACCACTTTACAGTGGAGATCCCTTGTGGCATTAAGTTTGATCCTTGTTAAGTAGAATCCTATGATGCTTGACTGTTGGTCCAAGTATCTAGAATCCTATGATCCTTGTGTTTGTCACTGTTAAGCAGAATCCTTATTAAGAACGTCAGTCCAACAAGGCCTTTAAATAGTTAACCAGCCACGTGTTGATTGGCCGATTCAGTCCACGCAGCCTTGAAGAGTCTATAAATTTATGTTGTGATCTACAGCACACCTTATATACCGAATTATTCCAATATATTGATTCCCTCTAATACAATGTTATGCAATCTAATGTTACCAGGTTATCCATGCAAAAAAGGAGTTGTAGAGATCTGACTGTGTAACGTTATGGCTTCCAATTAGCGATATGTAACGTTACTGCACCAGTTCGTAATATTTAACGTAGTGCCTTTTCTTTCACGGCACTACAATTCGTTACGTACGGTGTTTGTTTACAACTGACACATAGCAGTAAACGTCTGTGGCCCCAAAATTCTTCCACACTCCTTTCGTTGATGGTCAAGGGAAAGGTATTACGTTTCACGGCCGCGTGCTTCTTCGTTACGGCCAATTGACTTTATCTCAACGGGTATCCAGAGGTCAGGTGAATTTCATTGATAAAACGACTCCCCTAGTATTTTCTCATCGTAGTAAAAGAAGAATGATAATACTGTGTTTTCTTTTCAGAAGTTTATTATATCCAAAACTTCCCTATTACTTTTGAGAGAGAGAGAGAGTCTCTAATAATATCTGCGCTTAATAATTAATTAATTGTATTCTAACTGGATTCAACTTCGAGTTTTTAGTCCTTCGTAAACTTCTCAATGAATAAACTTTTCCTAGCAGTAACAGGCCTTTCCTTATCGTCTTCAGCGACACCAGGTTGCCAAACTCCGTACGCTCCGGCCGACTTCTCTGACTGCTCCCACACCCCCCGATCGCAAACTCTAACTGGCTCAGATCCCTCACTGACTCGTTAATATATTGTCTGAATAATCTTCCAGAAGTTTCTTTCTCTAGAAAGTTCGAGATTCTTCTGGACCGAATCGAATGTTCGATTCCTTCCAACGCTTTTCGGTCACACAGAGTTCACGAGCCTAAGCTCAAAAACTCATTGTAGTCACTCATCCTATTTTTTCGTTAAACCTAGACTTATCGTCTCCTTTCTCTCGTTAAAAGATGTTATCTTTCCTAACTACTTTTTCGGTGATTCTACAAAGACCATCCAGTAATCGACAGTACATTTTTCTAAAGGTTTTTCTAAGTCTGGCACAAGGCCACAAATATAGGTGCTAGGTGGCGATTACGTAACAACTGGCATACGTGATTTTGTAGCGAGCGGATGAAACGTAGACTTTCATATTTCTAATTGTGAGGAAACAACTAATGCAATATGTGAGCTATTTGCTTGGACTCTAGTGGGAAAATATTGATGATAAGTGATGCAATATACGATAACATTGGAGAAATCCGTGGTCATACTAAGTTGACAGATTGGAGCTACATATACAGTATTAATAGGATTATTCGGACTATTGTCCTCATCTTCATTGTTATCTGTACAACATTTCGGCCGATGTGCCCCTCTGGCCTTCTTCGGGTATGTCTTGTCGGACTCGGAACCTTCTTGTCGTAATTGGGAGCCATCACGGAACTTTGAACCTAATCCTTTATTCAGTCCACGGGGGCATCCTGTTGTCATAGCTGGGGTATAGGAATTAACCTGTGTTAATTATTATTCTATGTTACTGCTGCCTCTGATCAGGATTGAACCTACAGTCTAGAGATAACTGTCACTTAGAACTGTCTTAACTTAACTCCTTTATCCACTACGCTATCTGTCCAATTGGACACATAGCGTAGTGGATAAAGGAAATATTGGCCGAAACGTTTTACAGATGATAATGAAGATGTGGACAATAGTCCGAATAATATAAATAATATTAATTATCAAGCCTTATCTAAAAAAAAAAATCAGATGGGACCCTAACAGGTACTACAACTCCGGGTCAGAGTGGACCAGGGAGCAATGGTGATGAAGGGGTGCTCCACATTCCCCAAACCTCCAAAACTGGAACCTCACCATCAGATAGAGTTTAACGTCATTCCCAGGACATGTAGACCCGCAGCCACGGCCTTCTAGCACCCATATGATAAAAAGGGGTTTGGGCTTGCCATAAGGGCAATAGGGTTGGGAAAATCATATAGGTGCTAGGGCTTGACGTGACCAGCCGATTGATCGGAGGGGGCCTCTCCGATCGCCCGTCTAGCCCAAGATAGGGCCAAAGTGGAGTATTGCATGTCATGAACTGCTCATCCACCTGGGCTCTATCCTTAAGCATCACGGGTCGCCACCTACGGCCAACAGGTGGTCCCATTGGGGGCGTCTTACCCCTCTGCAGAGGTGCAGTCGGTGCATTTTAACGCTCCAGCCGACAGGGCGGTAGGGTGTAATGAAAGAAATTGAGAAAATTACAAAGTCTTATGAACTTTTGACTATCATGAATGTTGTGTGTCTGGGTGGTGCTCAGTAGCAAGGTTTTTTTTAATCATCATGCATTGGCATCATGAGATTCAATCGGGATTCAAGATGTTTCGACGACTGTTAGGTATTTCATAGGATATTAACACTTTCCAAAAGTCAACTATATTTTCAAGCGCACATAGTTTGAGAAAATACTTAGTCGCTGATCTGATACTGACTTACCGTTAATTAAGATCAGTATTGAGCGACACAGACTACTACTACTACTACTACTACTACTACTAATAATAATAATAATAATAATAATAATAATATTGCCGGTGTATTGAAAAAGCTGTGGAATATGAGGGTCAGAGTGATACCAATTGTAGTTGGTGCACTTGGAACGGTCCCAAAAAGCTTGGAAAAAAGGCTGGAGGAACTGGAAATCAGAGGAAGAATTGAGACCATCCAGAAACCTGAGGAGACTTGTTGTCACTCAGACTTCAGTGAAAACCACCAGTTAAAGCTGCTGTGATAAACCCGTAAGGAGGTAAAATAATGATCTATGAAATATAAATAAAATAATATGAAATATAAAAAAATAAAATAACGATCTATAAAATATAAAATAAAATAATATGAAATAAATAAAAATAAAAAAATATGAAATATAAATAAAATAATATGAAATACAAATAAAAATAAAAATAATGATCAATGAAATATAAAATAAAATAATATGAAATATAAATAAAAAATAAAATAATGATCAATGAAATATAAAATAAAATAATATGAAATATAAAAATAAAAAAATAAATATGAAATACAAATAAAATAAAATAAATAATGAAATATAAATAAATAATATGAAATATAATAAAAAATAAAATAATATCAATGAAATATAATAAAATAATATGAAATATAAATAAATCTATGAAATATAAATAAAAATAATATGAAAATAAAAAATAAAAATAAAATATGATAATGAAATATAAATAAAATAATATGAAATATAATAAAAAATAAAATAATGATCAATAAATATAAAATAAAATATATGAAAAATAAAATAAATAATGATCTATGAAATATAAATAAATAATATGAATATAAATAAAAATAAAATAATGATCTATGAAATATAAATAAAATAATATGAAATATAAAAAAATAAATAATGATCTATGAAATATAAATAAATAATATGAAATATAAAATAAAATAATGAAATAAATATAAATAAAATAATAATGATCTATGAAATTAAAATAATATAAATATAAATGATCTATGAAATATAATTAATAAAATAATGATCTATGAAAATTTTGAAATATTTTATTACTGTATCTGGTCTAATAGGTTGTATAGATTATATTTTATAGATCATTATTTTACCTCCTTACGAGTTTATCACAGCAGGATGCTATCTCCTAGATACGAGGATCATTCAATAAAAACAGGGATTTTATTGTAAAACCAAAATAATTTTTTGCATATATTTTTTTTTTTTACATAAATGTAAACCCCTCATTGTTTGGAATTAATTTATAGCAAACATTATTTTGATATCACAGAATATTTGTTTTGAGACTATTTAAAATGGCGGCAAATCAAACGGAGTGCTCTAGGCTTGAACAGAGGTCTGACATCAAATTTCTCGTGGTTGAGAAGTGCAAACTATGGAAATTTACAGAAGAATGTGTGATGTGTATGGAAAGCATGTTTTAGTCAAAATATGTTTACAAATGGGCTAAAATGGTTTGCCACTGCGAGTCGAAGAGATAGTTCGCAGAATAGAAACACACTGACACTCCGGTAAAAGTTCAGTCGTCAGTAAAGAAGGTCATGCTGACAGTCTTACTAGACATGAAAGAACCCATCACTATTGATTTCCTTGAAAAAGGTGCGACTCTAAGAAGTGCTTCCTATTGCCAACTCCTTGGGAAAAATTCACCTTGTTTATTTAATGACACTTACAGGGTATCTCACCCGATACAATCATTTCAGCAAAAGAATCTGGTAACTTTTGAGATACAAGCCAGAAATTATAAGAACTAGTACAAAATAAAAAAAACACCCCCGGGCGATGTAAAAATAGATTTTGAAACATATTGCCTGAGGGGTGGGAGTAAAAAAATCCAATGTCAGCGAGTTTGTACCCCAAGTATGTAAAATCGTCAAATTTATTAAAGGAGTAAAAAAAAAGAAAGAAAGCCAATTTGAAATGGAAACAGTTCCGATAACTTTAAATATTATATTAGAATAAAACAATCTATATATAAATATATAACGCCGGGCATCTATTCATTGAACCATTAAGATTGTCTAACGTTGCATGCTCACATTTTGAGTATATTTATTCTATGTTATGACGTTGGATTATGTGTTGGGTAATGGGACGTAAGCAGTGATGCAGTTTTTGTTACAGACAAAAACCGGAAGCGAATCTCCATTATTAATAGATATATATTTTTACAAGCACCTCCACACGAGTAGGAGGTAACACAAGGTCAGTTTCTTAAGCGGAGTTTACTGGTTACCTAGCCAAGGCTAAAAGAGCCCAGTCTGCCCTACTACTTACCCATAGATGGGTGGAAAGTATTTGGATTCATACATTTCCCAAGGGTATTAACAGTATGTGAAATGCAAACAGCCTCGTCTAGAATTTAAACTTTGGTCGACGAGTCCATTTCCTACGAATCTAACCATTACACTATGAGCCTCCATAAGAAATTATAAGTATAACATCACGGGGGTTTCTTTCTGGGAACTTGCTCCCAGACAGGATTGAAAAACCGTCGATTGTCCTTCCGATCCGGGTACGTATATTACTGGAATGTTTTAATTTCATTAGGCCAATCCTCCCAGTAGGTTTTTAACCGTCGTTATTAGATAGGGTAAACAGTTTGCCATTTCTTTATTTCATTTGAACTTCTTCAAAGTCACTTCTGAACGTTAAGATTCTCAAGGCCGTCGTTCTCAATACTCAATCGGACTTTTCAAATCAAACTAAATATTTCAGATACCACGTGACTGCCTACAGCTACTCAACGAGTATCTAGTTGATTTCAACTCTTTCCCAGGATTGTTTCACTTGGGATGATTTGGTTATGTATATAGGCTGACCCAGAAAAAACAGAACCCACACATTTTATAATAAAACTGTTAATTTTAACTAGGGCCGTTTAGGGTTAGGGTTAGGGTTAGGGTTATGATTAGGGTTGGGGTTTAGGGTTAGTTTAATGGGAAAATAAATAAATAATTTGGGTTCTGTTTTTCTGGGTCACACTGTAATATGTTTTGATTTTCCGACCGATTTGCAAGTTTAGCCGCCTTCGCCGGAAGAACCCTCCGCGCATGTACGGGAAAAAGGACCGACTTCCGACCCCATCCGAGTTTAGGCCATGTCTGGGAAAAGATACTACTACTGGCCAGGGAGAAATTTCCTTGTCACGTTTAGGCTATGTTCCGTGAATAAAGCCTAAATCATAAAACCACCTTCTGTCTTTGTGTGTTTCTCTTTCCTTCCTTGAAGTCCTTCCTTTTCAGCGCGACCACCATATGAGATGGGCTTAAAAGCAAACCCTAGGAACACGCACTAAGAATAAACACATCAACCTTTAAACCGAAGACATTAAACCTCTTGCCACCCCATAAATCCATCTTTATCTGAAATAAATCTGAAAAAATGTACGAAACATGCCACACGGCCAAAAAGTTTATGGAACATTAGAATTACACGGGTAGCAATCACAATGGAACACTACTGAAGAGCTTAGAAAAAAGAATTGGCTTAATAGAAATCCGAAGAAGAACTGAGACCCTCTAGACCACAGCAATACCCAGATCAGTAAGAATATTTAAAAGAATCTCGGACATCAATGGAGACCTGCTATCCCTCAGACTTGTGGGAAAAAACACTAGTTAGTACAGGCGTGAAAGGTTCTCAAACTAATTATATATTTCTAAAATATAGGAACTTTTATCAGCAACACTGGATTTAAAACAACTGAAACATGATATAAACAATTTGTAAATTTATTTTATAATTTAATCAACAATGTACACGAATTAAAACAAATCTCTACTTGTGGCTTCAGTGCGACATCTGTCCACCTGATAATACTTTACTTATGTTCGATTTAAATATATTAATCTTATAAATAACCCTTTATTAATCTTAGTTTAGTTTAGCACAAGTATGGCGCACCCAGTGAGAATAGGTTTCATTAAAAATGGCCTAGTTTTCTATTGTGCCACACCGAAGTTCTCTAGTATTGTCGTTATATATACTAGCAAAAGTATGCGCCCCCTGGGCGGAAGTATCTAAAAGTTAATGTAACAAAATATCATATTAAATTAGAAAGACTAAATAAGAACGAATATAAGAATATTACACTGATTTTAATGTTATTCTAATTGATTTGTATATAAAATTATAAATAGGATTGCTCTTAATACGTTTAAGAATAACCTGATAGTATTAGAAATCAGTAACAGCAAATAATCATTTATTAAACCCAGTTTTGTTAAAATCATTATGCAAATTATTCCGACCATATACTATGTAAATCTTTATTTCTTAGAAGTATATAACACATATTTTAGTGTTTTGAGTGCATTAATAATGCGTTTATAATCTAACTCAGCTAGACTTTAATAGATACTTCGTTAATAAATAATATGCTAATTAAGATCAAATAATGACTATTTCATAATCGTTGAGAATATAAATTAATTAACTAAGGAAATCGTGACGTCAGTGGTGACGTAGTTTCGGTCACAGACAGAGAGTTACATAATCACCATTATAATGAGATTAGATGTGTAGAGAAGGAAATTAACACTCATTGTCACGGAGCATATTGACACTCTCTGCTGAATAGATTCAGACCCTTCTTAAAGCCAAACCGCGGAAATAATCTACAAACGACATGTCGACTTCTGGCCGGAACAAGTGCAGCGTAGGTGAATGGACTGTTCAGCGTCGACTCATAGTGGCATGATACAGTTTTGGATGACATGGGGGGCGGGAGTAGTGAAAATGCGTGGGGTGATACAAAACGCACACAAAAGCGCATACAATAATCAGTGGCAACTACACGCGTAGAATTCTTTCCACAATCATCCCAGTATATAAATTTTTTATCCCTCTCTTCTCTCCCTCTCATTCTATATCCCTTTCACCGTCTCTCTCTCTCTCCTTCCCTCTCTCTCTCTCTCTCTCTCTCTCTCTCTCTCTCTCTCTCTCTCTCTCTCTAGTACATGAGTGGTACCGGTGTGGTATATAAACATATATTTGTGTTCGTAAATGTATTTATATATATATATAAGTAACAGAATTCAAAGACATAAATACGTTTTCATTTATTCTGACCACGCGACTTTATAACACTGTTATAGTATATTCATTTTCGAGGGGAAAAGTGTATTATGAAATAGTATATTTATTAGTTGACGATGAGGAATATCTAAATAAACATACATTTATTTTATTTCTATTATCCTCAGACATGTTTGAACATTAGATTTTGCGCTTATATTTAGATCTAGGTGTCTCGTTGTAGGAACTAGCAGTAGTCAATTATCATGTTTGGATAGAAGAAGTCTTGATACTTATTTCCGTTTCAGGTATGTGCTGGTGGAAACTCTCACTATCCTTATCAATTACGGCATCCAAATCCAATTCATATTTATATAATTTCAGACCCAATAAAAACGCATGCGTTTTGTTTTTGCATCACTTTTCTTTTCGACAAACTTTTCATTAAGGTAACTGATTCCATAACAGTCACGTGACATCATTCGAAGTTCTTCATGAGGCCGAGAATGGTTGGGGTCCACTCTGACCCGGAGTGGTAGTACCTTTTAGAGTCCCATTTATGGGTTAAATAGAACAAAATTATAAATACCATTAAAATTCAAATACTAAAAAGGAAATTCCATTAAAATAGTGAGTGATTGAAGGAGGATAACATAGAAAGTGACCCCTAATGATTACCTTACAGTCAACAAGGAGAGGAAGAAGATTTTTCAGTGTTGCACTTAACCAGAGGCTACTTTTTGAAATCTTTATTTATTAATATGAACGCACACTGAACGCGATTATTTAACCTATAGGGATAAAATAACCCGAGATGGACTGACATGCTGTTAAAATCAATCATCAATTAATCAACCATCAATTAATCAGCGACCCGAGTTCAAATCCTGGACATGGCTATTTGCGTTTCACAAAATGTGTTTAAAAAGAAAAATTGAGTTTACAAAAAACTGAAGTATGAATCAGCCAAAACGTCTTCGGCATAAAATGACCCAATAAGTTGATATGCCGTGAAACCCAACCAACCAACCAACCAACCAACCGAGAATGGTTTAAAAGAAAACCATTTTTAAGTCTACCAGCTGATTCCATAAAATTCTAATGTGATTGATCAATTCTGAAAAGATTCGGGAACAGTATATTCAATTTAGTCTAAAGAAATGCTTTTATCTTATTTTGTTCTTTTGTTTTTTGCCTACACTAATTTTCAACATGTTTGCACCATGAAATATTTGCAGCATAATATATTTTTATATATTTTATATTTTTCAGGGGCCCCCTCCAAAAACGTTCAACTATTATCGGTATGCCACAAAGAAAACTATGGCCCAGGGTTTGCTGGATGTGGCCCTGTTGATGTCGAATGCATCCCAGCTGAAGTCAATCATGGACGTTGGAAATGATCATCGATATTTTCATATAATCTTTGCAACGATAATCATCTCGATTGTTCTGCAGATCATAACTGCCGTTCTTTTACTTGTGTTAGGAACCATCAAAGATCACACAGAAAAACACACAAGACAAGCCAATATCATCAACAATGTCGTCATTGTGTTTATTCTTTTTATTACTGTTGCTAACGTTTTCATCACAGCTTTTGGGGTGCAGTTTGGTCCAGCTAATAAGTACCCAACCGAGATTTGATGAGAAAAAAAAAACGATTATTTAAAAAAAAAATAAAGTTAATTTTTAATAAAATATGAAAATTAATTTTATTCACAAACGATGTTGAAGTTTCATTTTTGTATGAAAATAAAAGCAAGTTTTCAATTGTTTGGTTATTTTCTTATTACTGAAAATGATCAATATATATATATATATATATATATATATATATATATATATATATATATATGAAAGTAAGATGAGGAAATTAATCCGACAGTATGTGGAGAAATCTTTTAAAGAAAACATGACATCCTGTATTTGTTTTCTTTAAAAACACACACACACACACACACACACACACACACAACACACACACACACACACACATACATATATATATATATATATTATATATATATATATATATATATACATTATTGAACAATGCAGCCATTTTTGGTCTGCAAATTTTGTTCCTTGTCCTTTCAAATTGCCTGATTCATCTATTTATACCTGGCGAAAATTGGCTGATATATTTGCCATAGGTAATTTTCCTAGTACTTTCCGCCCTATCGCGGGCATCTTCAGGGGTAGGTCATAAATAAAAAGACAAGGAAAAAAATTTGCAGACAAAAAATGGCTGTATTGTTCAATAATATATGCCTTAAAGAAAAATGCTGCCTAATTATATATATATATATATATATATATATATATATATATGTGGAGAAAAGTAGACAAACACGGGATGTTGTGGAAACTTGATGTTTATTGTCTACGGTGCAACGTTTCGGTCTCTTATTAGACCATCTTCAGGACTTGAATATAGTTCTTACTCCAATGATGGAAATTCTCAAAATGCTGAAAACGGAAGGTCGTCAGTAGGGGGAAGTGTAGTTGGGGGTGGTTAGTGGATTCTTCTTCTCTCTGGAATGGGGAGTGCCGAAATGGTCAATGGTGGTACCACAGGTGTTAGATTGTGGGGATTGGTTAGCTAAATATGTGTATGTGTGTGTGTGTGTGTGTCTGTTTAATTGTTTTTTGTTTATGTGTGATTGGGAACTGGATTTGTCGTTAAGTTATATGTGTGTTGTTGGTATGTTGGTGTGATTTTTTTTTTGATTATTATTTATTTTATTTTATTTTATTTTATTTATTTATTTATTTTTTTGTGAGGGTTTGTAAGGGTAAGATTTGTTAAAATTGTAAGTGAGCATATGTATAATGTTATATACTATTATTGTTATTATTATTATTATTGTCATATATATTATAATGTCATTCATTATTTATGAATATTTAACATTATGTCTATCTGTCTGTCGGTCTATCTAACTATCTATCTATTTAGCTTGAGTGTGTTCATGTCTATCAACCTATCTGTTTTTTTTGTTTTTTTTTTTCCTTTATTGTGTGTCTGTTCATCTATATTTGGTCTTTCAGTCCATCTATCTATCTATCTATTTTTATTAGGTTGTTACTTATCTTTTTGTGTATCTGTCTATATATCTGAATTGAATATGTAGCTGGTATGTATGTATGAGACTCTAATTTTATTTTATTTTATTGTATTATATATCTATTTGTTTATTTTAAATTATTTTTTTTTTTTTATATTTATTTTTTTTATTAAATTTATTTTTAAAAGATTTTTATTTATTTATTTATTTATTTTTTTTTTTATTTATTTTATTTATTTATTTTTTTTTTTATTAAATTTTAATATAGGTTTTATTTAAGTGAAGGGGGGTGAGATTTGTTAAAATTGTACGAGCGTGTGTGTATAATGTTATATCTTATTGTTATTATTGTTTTTATTATTATTATTATTATTATTTACTCCTTTTGAGTTTTCACATCAGTGTTAGCTGATGGTCTTTCACTGGAGTCTGAGTGACAGCAAGTCTCCTCAGGTCTCCAGGACTCTTCTGAGTATTCTGGCAGATTGCAGCAGTGCAGTGTTCTGAATGGTTTCAATCCTTCCTCTGATATCCAAACTTTCCAAACCCTTTTCTAATGCTTTTGGGACCGTTCCAAGTGCACCAACTACAATTGGTATCACTTTCACTTTCATATTCCATAACTTTTTCAGTTCTCTGGCAAGGTCCAGATATTTGTCAATTTTTTCATTTTCCTTTAACTTCACCCTGTGATCCGCTGGCACTGCAAAATCCACCAGTTGACAAGTTCTTTCTTTTTTGTTAATCAACACTAGGTCTGGTCTTCTTGCTGGGATAAGGTGATCCGTTTTAATTTCAAAGTCCCAGAGAATTTTGTGCGTTTCGTTCTCAAGAACAGATTCTGGTTTATGCATATACCATTTTGTTGTGTGGTCAAAATTTAATTTCTTGCATAATTCCCAGTGGATCACCTTCCCAACCCAGTCGTGTCTAGTTTTGTATTCTCGTTGTGCTAGTTTGCTACATTCGCAGAGTATATGGTTAACAGTCTCATCTCTATTACCGCAAAGTCTACATATTGTTATTGTTATTAATAGTGGCGATGTTATTATTGTTGATGTTATTATGTATTATATAGCTTTGTGACATATCCATGTCTTTATCTATTTTGATTTATCTTCAATCTGTTAATTTCATGTGTCTGTTTGTTTGCGATTTGTTTGTGCTGTCTGTCTGTCTATCTATTATTTTTCTTTTTTTTTTTTTTTTTGTCTGTTAATATTATCTATATCTCTATCCATCCATCTGTCTATCTATCTATCTATCTGTCTATTTAGCTTGAATGTGTTCATGTCTATCAATCTGTTGTCTATATGTGTGTCTGTTCATCTATTTTTGATCTTTCTGTCCATCTGTATGTCTGTTTATATTCTGTATGTCTCTATTTTATCTATGTATCTGTCTATATATCTAACTAGAGTGTGTCATATCTGTCTCTCTGCCTGTCTATAGTCTGTTATTAGTCTGTCTATCCATAGTCTGTTAGTATCTACCTATCTATCTGTGCATATATCTGTATTTAGTGTGTTAATATCTGTCTGTCTGTCAGTTCATCTATCTACCTTTAATCTGTTGGTGTCTATCTATCTATCGATCTATCTGTTTTTTTTTTATTTAAATCTTTTTATGTGTATGCATATTTTGAAGGGTTGTAAATGTTTGTGTGTATGAGTGTATGTGTAAGTGTGTGTTTGTTAAGATTGTTATTGTTTGTGTTTGTTTTGTGATGTTGTTGTTGTTATTGGCTTTATGCTAAGTGTTGTCTTGTTGTCTGTTTGGTTTGTAACTATCCATGATGGTTTTACCTAGGTGTGAGGATATATTGAAGAAGCCGGATCTGGAATTGATGTTGGGAATGTTGCTAATGGCACTGGCTTCGAATATTTGTCGTAATCTTTTGTTGTGGATGTATGCGATCATGGATGCATTGTTGAAATTAAACCTATGTTGTGTTTTAAATATGTGTTGGAATAAACAGTTGTTGCTGTCACCTAATTTTATATTGCGTTTGTGCTCATATAAGCGTTTTTTTTAAATTTCTGGAGGTCTCGCCTATGTATTTCCTATGGCAGTCTGCACAAGGAATCATGTATACACCGGCTTCTGATTTTACTTGTTGTCGGGAGTTTTTGTTTATTATGTTGTGTATGGTTTTGGATGCTAAACTGACTGTCTTTATGCCTAGGTTGTTAAGATTTTTGGTGATGTTGCTGTTTGTGTGGTTATTTGGTAGAATTATGTATCTGTGTGGGAGTTGGACTGGGTGGGGTTCTGGAAATGGTTTCTGGTGTGGATTTTGAGGGCTTTGGCCTTGGCGTGTTGTATGAAGGATGTGGGATAATGGAGGTTTTGGAAGGCGTTCATTATGTGGGTGAATTCATCATCTAGGTGTTTGGGTGTGCAGATGCGGAGGGCTCTAAGGTGAAAACCTATTATAATTCCTCTTTTGGTGTGGGTGTCATGGTGAGAGTAGTAGTGTATGTGGTCGTTTTTGGCAGTGGGTTTGTGGTGGACTTTGAATTCTAATGTGTTGTTGTTTTTTAAAAGTAAGATGTCTAGGAAAGGTAGGGAATTGTTAGATTCTAGTTCATGTGTAAATTGTATGGTGGGTTCAATGTTGTTTAGTCTGTGTGTGATTTCGGTGATGTTTATTTCGCTCGGGTATATTATTAGTGTGTCGTCAATGTATCGGAAGTACTGGGAGTCTTTGGGGATTATGTATTTGAAAGGTCCTGCTTCTAAAAACTCTAGATATAGACATGCGAGGAGTCCGCTGTGTGTGTGTGTGTGTGTGTGTGTGTGTGCGCGCGTATATATATATATATATATATATATATATATATATATATATATATATATATATATATTTACTCCTCTAAATCTATTTCTATGAATGTATCTATTTCAGTTTGTTTATATAAGGTGTGCTACAATACAGACTTAGTTTATAGACTAAGCGAGGTCACATGGTTTAAATCTCAGCCAATCAACAGCCCGAATGCGTGGCTGATTGACTACCTAAGCACTAATACTGAGAAACGTCCATTTGCAATCATTGACGAAGGACTTGCAATACTGAGGAGCACCAAGAAACAACCAAAGGATTCTTCACCAAGGATTTCCGCTGGACAAGCGCTCTTGCTTGAAGTCTAAAGGGTGGCCCATAAAATCGTAACAGTATGTTTCTGTCTATATTAGTTCATTATGACAAAGAAAATACACCTTCTTTCTTTCTCTCTCCCTAATTCATTAATACAAATGAAGTTATTTCTACTAATCTAAGCAAGATTGGGAAAGTATTTATTTGTCTTGTTCCTACATCATGTAACATTACAGAAGACAAGGTCACCTCTAGGGCCGCACCTTCCTAAGTTGGTGGTCTGTATTCATGTGACCCAACCCATGAGCAAGGAAATAGGGTGGCCAAGAAGTCACTGAGGGATTGCCAAATGCTGCCATTTTACCATTAATAAAGTAATGGAAAGTGCTGCACTAGAACTTAACTCTAAGACTTGAGAAGTTAACAAAGTTAATCCCAGGGGCGCATCCCCCCAGGCAACACCTGCCCCCTCGATTTAATGGAGCAGGACTGTGTTTATTGCCCGGTGCCTGAGGCGACCCCCTTGAGTGACTTTTTGGACACCCCCGGGTTAGCTCAGTCGGTAGAGCGTTCGGCTAGAAACCACAAGGTTCCTAGTTCGATTCCGGTCCTGGCCAACTCAGCGTATGAGTAGCACAGGGATCTGTGCGGTAAAGTAAGGAATTGATGGTAGGTGTAGTGCTCCACCCCAGACACAGAAAACAATCTTCTTGGTCTAGCGCTATTGAAAAGGGGATAGACTCCCTCGCTGATTGGCTGATACCGACATTAGGCCGCCCCGACGACTTTACTTTTACTATATATATAAACAAATTATCATAGTAGTATACCCAAATAGGATATAAACAAAATGAATAAAGGAAAAAAGAGAAAGGACTTGAAATAGGGACAGAAGATGACAGATAGAATTACAAATTATAAATTCTCAAATTGAAGAGGAACAATGACTTCACAGACAATAACTTTTGACTTCAAAGAAAAAATTACTAGACTTAGAAACTAAAGTTTATATAAAATAAGATAGAAAGAGTAATAAAGATAATTCCCAAACCTGACTAATTCCCATGCTGATAAGTATATATAAAATATGGCTACATAAAAAATTTACTTCTCCTGAAGAAGGTGTACTGTAAACACCGAAACCATGGTAGAGAGAGAAAAAATACAGAAAACAACAAAACTAGAAAAACAAAATGGGAAGCAAAATAGATACACCCCTGTCTAAAGTTATGAAGCAAACCACATAAATTCCAATAGTTCAAACATCGTAGGAAATAAATGGACAAATTTTAAACAATCAATTTAGATGTTAAAACAAAGCCTCAGTTAAAAATTGCAAATATGTATCAATCTTTTATTTAAGTTTTTTTTTTAATGTATTCTTAAAAAGGCTGCCGTTTGAAGTTATGAAGCAAAAGCAAATAATTACATTTTACTTCAATAAAAAGGTAATGATATCAAAAATTGATTAACACATATAATGGAACAAATACGTAAGTGTTCATATTTTTAATATAGGTACCCTTCTTTTAAATATCAGCCAAAAATATATTATCCATTGATTTTGTTATTTTTTCCTTAGGTATGTTCAATTTCCGACCCGATAGTTTTAATTACTTCCCATAGGTCTAATTTGCTACTATATTGTTTGTCTCCTTCATCTAAATTCATCTTCACAATTGACCATATTTTTTCGATCAGATTCAGATCAGTACTTGATGGTGGTCATTGCATTATCTTCTCTCTTTTATTCTTTTTCAAAGAATTCAAATACATGAGACGGAACATTGTCGCGTATAAATACATTCTAAACTTTGAAACTGCGAGACTGGAACTTGTACCATGCAAGGAAAAACTTATCTATAATTCAAAATAGTTACCACTGTTTTGTTTAACAAATCACATTCGAATGGACCAATAATAGTTTTGTCGACAATTCCAGCTCGTATCGTAGCACTACCGCATTATTGTTACCTTCTTTTAGCTACAGGCACGTCTGAATAGGATAAAATCAATTCTTTGACACAGACACATTAGGTACAGCAAATGTCACTCGAGATTCTTCAGTAAAAATCACTTTAGAAAAATCAATTTTTGGTAATTTTCACCTTTACTTGTTAAAATTCCTAGTATAAAATTGTGAGTGCGCATTATCTGAAATGAACTTAATTGTTATTAAGAACATATTTTATGATATTTTTGTGTTAAAGCATGCAGTTGTATTGTTTTCGAAAAAGTTTCTAAGATTTGTTTATTTCGCACGGAAACTTTCAAAATAGCTACCGGCTTGTTTCAAAATGAAAGTCTAGGGGGGTTACTCTAATTGCCTTATTTGCTAGGAATTTAGCCAACTAAAGGTGAAAATTGCCCAATTTTCATGCATTTCTTGGCAGAATTTTGAGGCTTTAAAATATTGTTTAATGAACGGAGGGTGTGTCAAAAAGTAATGCCATTTTGTTTAGGACAGGTAAAATTACCAGAACAGGAATATGTATCATGCATTAAAATGAAGCTTTTCCTCTGTGGATCACACACCTACCCCTCCACATAATCACCGTTTCTCTCAATAGCAATGTTCCACCTTCGAATGAGAGAATGTATCCCTGCCCCGTAAACCTCTGTTGACTGTTATTTGAGCCACCTCTTCACTACAGATTTTTTCACTGGAATCATGTTTGCCTCTCAAACCTTCTTTCATGGGGCCGAAGAGATGATAGTCCGAAGGCGCTAAATCTGGTGAATATGGAGGATGCGGTTAAGTTGTCCACCCGAATAAGGCGATTTTTCCCCTTGTCCTGATACTTGTGTATGGTCGAGCATTGTCATGCAGAAGGAGGAAATTGTTGATTGGCAAGTCGCGTCTTACTTAACGGATTCTTGCTCTGAGCCTCGTTAGTGTCTCAATGTAGGCCTTAGTATTGTTAAAAAACTTCACATGAAATCAAGAAAAGGGCATTACTTTTTGACTCAGCCTCGTATATTACGAACGAATTTTCGTAAATTCCAAATATCTCAAAAAGTAATGATTAAAAATGGCATAAAATTTAGTTAAATATTTTACTAAGAGAGGAAATGAGCAAATTTAAATATTGCAAATATTGGTTGATAAACTTAATATATATTTAAAAAAAGGGGAAAACGGAAGTGAGGCTCTCCGGTCAAAGAAGCAGGGAAAAGATAAAGAAATATATAACAAATGCCCGTTATCAGATCAAAAGATAAAGATGCGTAGGAGTACCTATCAATATAAAAGGCCTGGGGGTTCGAGCCGACAAGTCAGTCAGACAGCGAACGGCGAACATAGCACAAGGAGCGACCGTCGACACGGTCCGTCGCGGTCAAGGGCGGTGAGACACCACCAGCCACCCCCTTTATCTCAATATCGCCAGTCACCTCAACAGTAGTAGTAGTCATCGTCAACCCTTGGACATTACCATTGTCAACGCTCACCACCCACACCACGGCAGAGATTAAAGAAATAAAGTCAAGGTTTTTACAATACCCATGTGTGGTGTTTTCATTAAGCGACTTCGCTACGTGACCATATATACCCGCAACGACTACTAACGTACACGAATTAGGAGCGTGAATTTGATGCCGCTACGTAACACCTGGACATGACTAAGAAAGGGAAACCTCAAGAGAGAAACTGAATCTTTCATAACTGCAGCACAAGACAATATCGTAAGAACAAACTGTATCAAAGCGAAAATAGAGAGAGAAACAAAAGGTTAATCATATAATAAGCGAATGCAACAAACTAGTACAAAGAAAGTACGAGACTTGATACAAATATGTGTGTGTGTGGGGGGGGGGTAAGAAATTAAATTTTAGCAATGTAACCAAATAGTGTATACACAAACTGGAATCTGTCCTAGAGAATGGGATTTTGAGATACAAACGGATCACCTAATCCCGGCTAAGAGACCGGACCAAGTGTTAATCAATAAAAGGAAGAAAACTTCTCATCTCGTGAAAACAAAACGAAAAGATAGACAAATACTTGTGTTACATAATTCATGGATAGTCTATGAATTATGTAAGTACTGTAGCTAGTATACATTTTGAATCAGAGTTCGTTAGAAATCGGAGGGAGTTAAGAGGAAAATTACCGTTGGCATGATTGACATCCGCTTGACCTCCCAAAAAACGCGCCAGTAGAAGAGCGTGACAATTTTTAGCTAGTTGCGACCAGTTGCTTATTGAGAGAAGACGTTCTTTCGAGATGTCGCTTCTCAATCCGCGCGGTTTGGGCTGAAGTTGTTTTGATAAAAACTAAATAGAAAAACAACAAGGTCTTGTTTTATTGATTAACAAACAAGAAATGCATAACACCCAACCCGAACAAGAAAGAAGAAAGCAACCTACAGAATCAGCCCTGAGAAAATGGTGACCGACGAGGTAGACATGAGAAAAGTAAGACCAAATTTATCATCGTCTCTCTCTCTCCCCCCTCTCTCTCACTCTCTCTAGTCGTTTAATATCCGATGTTAAAGGGGTATATAACACTTGGACCTTGTCAGAGAAGTGGAAAAAACAAAACAATGGAAACTGGATGAATTTGAAATCAGAGGAAGAATCGAGATCATCAAAACAACAACATTGTTAAGATCGACTAGAATACACAGAAGGGTTTTGGAGATCTGAGGAAACTGTACATAAATACCTGAAACTTGATAGACAGATGAAAAAGTTATGTAACATGTAGGCAGCAGTGATACCAATCATAGTTGGAGCCCTTGGAACAATCTAGAAAGCTCAGGCAAATAGCTAGAAATCCGAGGAGAAATTGAAACCGCCCAGACCACAGCACAGCTTATATCAGTTAGAATACTGGGAAAAGTCCTGGAGCGCTGAAGATACTTCATATCCCACCAGACTTCAATAGGCACGAAAAACTCACAACGTATAAATTGATGAGACACAAAATTCTCTTGGACTTTTAGGTACAGACGGATCACCTAATCTCGGCCAGGTGACCAGATCTTGTTTTGATTGACAAGAAGAGGAAGACTTGTCATCTCGTGGACTTTGCCGTCCCGGCCGATCACGGAGTGAAAATGAAAGAGAACGAAAAGATCGATAAATACTTAGACCTTGCCAGAGAACTAAGAAAACTGTAGAACATGAGGGTTAAGGTCGTGCCGATTGTGATTGGGTCCCTTGGAACAATCCCCAAGGGGTTGGAAAGGAGTCTGGATAAATTAAAAATCAGAGGAAGAATAGAGACCATCCAGACTACAGCATCATTGAGATCGGCTGGAATACTCAGAAGTGTCCTGGAGACCTGGGGAGACTTGCTGTCACTCAGCCTCCAGTGAACCACCGGTTTCTGCAGGTGTGAAAAACTCGAATAGAGTGAAATAATAATAATAATAACTAACAGGGCCTGTGGATATACCACAGTAAGATAATGCAATTATTACAACGTTTGATATGTTTACTTAAGAGTAATTGCTAAATAGTTCAATAAGTAAAAAATATAATAACCTTGATTTAACTCTCTCCCTCTCCCTCTCCCCCCCCTCTCTCTCTCTCTCTCTCTCTCTCTCTCTCACACACACTCTTTTTTTTCTTTCTTTCCTCCTTTTTAAAATTTCATTGTGTTCGATTGAAACATATTAGCTTTATCGCTTTTACGCGCTCAGTCTCTCTCTATCTTTCCCCTTCTCTCTTTCTTTCTTTCTTTCTTTCTTTCTTATTATATTTTTTTCTTTGTAGCATGTCCTTTTTCTTCCTTTCTTTCTTTATAATAAAAAAGGAAAGGTCCATTATTCAGGTGAGGCGACAACACTGATAAGAAATAAGAATACGGCGGACACGCAAAACATCAGATAATCATGATTTACATTTTTGCATTTCATCTTGGACGATTTGAACGGTTTCCTTTTAAGGGTGTTGCAAGAAGATAACAGTCGGAAGATTAAGGAACAAGAATAATAATAATAATAATAATAATAATAATAATAATAGGAATGGAATTCGGAATTGAAAAATGTGTCACGCTAGGGAAAAAAAAGAAAGAAGTGAAACAATGGATGGAGTACAACTACCAAATCAGAACATTGGAGAGAAGGGAAGTTACAAATTCTTAGGAATTTTAGAAGCGAATACCATCAAGCAAACAGAAATTAAATAAAAGTTTAAAAAAAAGAATACCCCAGAATAACAAGAAGACTCCTAGAAGCCATGGACATGTTTAAGAAAAGGAAACCTCAAGAGAGAATCTGAATCACTAATAATTGCTGCACAAAACAATGCCATAAGAATAAATTATATCGAAGCAGAAATTGATAAGACACAACAAAACAGCACATGTTGGGCTTTTGAGCTATTGTCTGTAAGGTGCATTGTAAGCCGCCTGGAAAGGGTAGTTGTGGTTACACCAATGTATATATTTTTATTAGAGATACATTCTCCTAATGGACATTTAAATAGATATACCACATTGTTTTTTGTAACGGTGCAATTGAGGGGGGATTATTTTTAATGATTAGGTTTGATGTTTTAAATATTTTTATAGTATACTATAAGTCTAATTTTTTACTGGGGTCATTAGGGAATATATTATTTTTAATTAATGGTTTTATTATATTTTCGTCTATTTTATAATTTTTGTGCATTTGTTTGCGATAATATAGATTTATATATGAGTGTTTAGTGGTTGGATTATTGTTGTCTTTATTTTTTTGTTGATTGTAGTTTACAGACAATAGCTCAATAGCCCAACATCTAAAATCACACTCTTGTCCCAATAATAAATTCCGGAAAATACTTAATAATAACACTACCATTATAGAAACACAATCATGTAAACAACGACTAAAAATCTTAGAAGCACTGCATATTAGACACAAAAATCCAAAAATAAAGAAAATAAACTTTGATAATAGCACCAACATTCTAAAATGCCTATAATTACTATAA
Organism: Doryteuthis pealeii; assembly: GCA_023376005.1. NCBI lineage: Eukaryota > Metazoa > Mollusca > Cephalopoda > Myopsida > Loliginidae > Doryteuthis > Doryteuthis pealeii. The sequence goes on along the minus strand of CM042138.1, from coordinate 110,280,603 downwards.
AATTATAATAATAGCAAAAGTAATAATAATGGCAATAATAATAATAACACTACTACTAATAATAACAACAACAATAATAAACACAACCTATATAAATAGAAAATGGAATAGCCCATTGTTGTACCGTTTCAAAATACCCTGAAGATGGCCCACGATAGGGCAGAAAGTACTTGGTCTCTGACATATGGCAAATACATCAGCCAATTTTCGCCAGATATTACAAAAATAATCCGGCAATACGAAAAAAACAAAGGACAAAACTTGCAGACAGAAAATGGCTGCATTATTTAACAATATATGCCTACAAGAAAAAATGCTGCCTAAATACACACACACACACACACACACACACACACACACACACATACATATATATATATATATATATATATATATATGTGTGTGTGTGTGTGTGTGTGTGTGTGTGTACGCGCTTATATATAGCTGAGCAAATTTAAACTCAAATATAAAATTCCCCAATGACCTAGTTGATGTTTTAGGATATTTTACCGGATCTATAGCGTTCCCCGGATCACTGAGAATATTTCACGATATTTGTTTTGTTTTTTGTTTTTTTTTCTCGCTATAATATGCAACAGATTGTATTTGGTTACATGGTACCAGGATCCTTGCTTTTATCAATTTGTAAGTATAAGATATGTTCTTGTCGCATGAAAAATAAGGTTTTAAAAATTACTCAAGGGAGATAATTCTAATAATCATAGTCAATAAGTTATTTCCCCTGGATTGTTATTTAATGTCGTATATGGTGGAGTGATACGGATTGTAACATTGTCACCGAAAATCAAGGTTTGTTTGATGGGTGGGACTTATATGCTGACGTCACTATATATATTACACAGAAAACAGTGTCTTGTTTTGATTTGCTTGACTCAAGTGGATTCTCTATCTATTTTGTAATTTTTTTTTTCAAATATTATCACTGAAATAATTTATTAAAAATATATCGTCTCGTTGTGTTATACCAAAATGCAAAGAAAATTATTGAAATGACCCAAAAGTTAAAGTATTTTCGTTTCCAAAGGATAAGCAATTATACGACGCATGAAAACGTGCCATCATAAAGAACAAATTACCTAAAATAATCATAGCACATTGTGTTATTTTCTTGTATATTATTTGTAAAGAGCAGATAGATATAATTAAAACTTAATGATTAAATTAATTTCATGACCTTGTAATTTCACGGCATATTGACACAATAAAGTAATCAAGGGGACTCCACCGATTAAAGTTTTCATTTGTTTTAAAAATTCTTATAATGAATTGCAGTTGATTGAACATGAATGTGTTAACACATCTACATTTAAAAATAATTTTATTGTATTAGTATTGGTTTTAATTCGTAAGCAAAAAAGGAAAAAAACAAAAAAAAAAAAAACCCAAAAAAAAAAAAAAAACAATAATTAATTAGAATTGAGATTAGAAATGTGTTTATTTTCGATTGAAAAATAAACTCAATGTATTATGTAGAAAAAAAATAGTTGAACACTGGTGACCCAGGTGGAGCAAGCCGACGAGTCGGGGTTGTAAAAGGATAATCTTTTGCAACCCACTCCTGCCTCGGGTCTGGTAACAAATGGTAAGCACTCCGTAAAAACTTCTATAACCGTAGTTTAATCACGGGAGCTAAAAAAGCAATTGAACGGGGAGGAAAGCCCATTATATAGGCGCTGCTTTGTCTCCTCACCCCTCCAACTTCCGACAGGAAACTATATAATGCAATCCTTTTCTGGTCTTGTGTTTAATCACAAGAGCCAGAACCTCCCTCAACCCAACCAGCAGCTCCAACCGGTAAGTCACCAGTCCTCCCCCTTTTTTTCACAATTAGCGAAGTATTTAAAAGCTAAAAAAAAAATAATAATTTTACAATTTTTAATGTAATATACGATACAAATACTTGAAGGAAAATTTGTATACCAATTCCCAATAGAAATTCGAAAAACAAATGTTTTCAAATTGTTTTATTTGCAAAAAATAAAATATACATTTCCATAAAAATCGTCCACAAATATACATGTGTAAACTTAAAATGTGTTTGTTTTGCTTGTAACTGATTTTGTCTGTGTGTTTTCTATTTCCAAATTTTTTGTGTATTTGTGTATTAATGAATTTTACAAACGCTGCAAAAATTCTTTATTAAATCAAATTTAATGAAATGTTCAATAAAAATATGGAAGATTTTTAAAAAATGAAATGTCTCCTAAAACATAGAGATTCTCTCAATACAGTAAAAATGTGTTTACTTTTCGATTTCGACACATTTTTAACCAATAAACTCATTGTATTAGCGAAGTATTTAAAAAAAAAAAAACTAATTTTACTAATTTTTACTGCAGAATTTTGTTTATTATCTTTTCTTAGATTATGACAAGAGTTTTAAAATGGAATTGCCCGTTTTCATTTTTTCAGTATGTGAACTGCATTTTCGATCCGGCGACATAAAGAGAGAAACATTTTAATTTTAATAAGAAAACAGGTACCACGATTACTTTTAGGCTTAAGAAACAATTTTCTCATGATTATGCAAACCAGAGAAATCTACCAAACTATTCCTCATATCTTTATCAATCGCCCAGGAGAGTCACGGAACTCCAGAAACATTTGACTGGAGAATTCTGACCTAAAAAGTCTTTTCGATCAAAATATTGTCAATGATTTTACACTGTGGGGATTAAAAATATATGAAAATAAAAATAGAATAAAAAGAACAAACTCCTATGGGGCTTTGACCGGAAGAACCCCTTTGTGCAGGTCCGACAAAAAGGACTTAACTCCCACCTCCAAATAATACCTCGGCCATTCGAACTGCGGCTGTAATTGGTCTTAGTTGGTCCTATTAGCCAGGGAGATTTTCCCTCGCTACAGGCCACTATAACCTAGTCAATAAAGCCTAAGTCATAAAGTCACCTCTTTCCTTTGTATCTTTCCTTTTCGTTACTCTTCGTTCCTTTCGTTCCTTAAGTTCCATTTCAGCGTATCAGCCCAGAAGAACAAAAAACTAACTTTTATTGGGGTTAAGATATCAGCACCAACGAACATAAATTAGCCCCATAATATACAAATTGCAGAGGAAGTATCTATAATATTGATTGAGGGGAAATTAAACTTTATTAATAGAAACTACTGGATTATTGTTAGGCAGTAAGAAACACTTATTATATGTCGCGTTATCAAATATCCCTATCCAAAAATTAGTCAGTCTCTTGTAATTGGATCTAATTTTGCTGTAGTGATGTGGATATTAATGCAAAAAGGGAGTATGGAATTCCTAATCTTGTAAATGATGTAAATACTCTTGAAATTCTGATGAAAAACAGGGAGAAAATGGGTATATAAGAATTCACCTAAAACGTTATTTGGTTATATTTATAAATTCAACATTTATGCAACAGATGATTATGATGATGATGATGATGATGATGATGATGATGATGTTAATCATTGCAGAGAATTTGTTTCCATTATAGTATAGATAGCAGCTTGTTTATATCAATATCTATACTTACCTGTATAAATAATACAATCATACTCAATTAATTAATTTACCGTCCGAGTAAAATTAATTTATCTATTCATTTTTAATTATCTCCCTTTCCAAGACGACCACCAAATAAGCGATATATTTCACTTTTATACTCGGTGGCGAGGAGTGGCAAACTTGAAAATTTGTCAGTCCTATTTTTGGAGTTTTACCCTACCAAAAAAATGTTGTTGTGAGAAGGTTTGATCCCCGCCCTAGAAAACCAGAAAAAGTGTTGGTGAAGAGGTTTAAAAAAAAAGAAAGAAAGAAATTGGTGAGTCACTTATTCTGCTTTTTCCCTTTTTATTCAGTTGTTAACTGAAATGCGTTTTCTTTTTGAATATTTAATACGTTGAATTTTCTTTTCATTCGTATTATTTCTCTTTAAAAAAGGGGGTAACTATTATGCAGATATATTGCCGTAGGTGTTTTTTTTTCAGAAGATGATTCAGCAATTCAGACCGCGGAGCGTTATGAGGTCCATTCTCCTTTGAGATAAGATAAAATGGGCCATTACTATGACCAATGCAATTTAAATAAGTATTTTCCGACTGAGCCCCGATTCGTCACTTTCAGGAACGGAAACCAATTTTTTTATATCTCTCCAGGCTCCAACATGAAGTAGAGGGGTTTAAAGATTTGAATCAGCTTATAGATAGCAGAATTAAGCTTATGTTTAGCAAAAACCAAGTGAGTGAGACTCATACCGAAGGTTGTCAGTGAAAAGTTAACGGACGATATTAGTTCTCCTTTTCGTGAATATACCAAGATCCAAGAGGCAGAAATCGACCAGATTTCGGATACCAAAACTAGGACACATGCTATGGAATGGAATACTTTTATTTTGAAGGTGGTTTCGAAATGAAATGTTCCCGTAAATTTTCTAGCAAATCAACAGATTCTGTTAATTTGTGCCTAAAGGTTCGATTCGAGCATTAGGCTTTTGCTGAGGAAAATCTCTGAAGGTTCTTTAATCTCTTCTTATACGGACACTTCGGATTTTGTAGCAGATAGACAAGATGCCTAGCAGGCTCGATCTCAGTTATTCCAATCTATGGCGTATGTTACGGCTAAGGTCATTCTAGGATCGGTATTCGCAAGACGTACTTTTTATTTGAAGGAGATGGCTTTTAATGATAAAGCCACAGAAAACAAGCTGTTTTGTTTGTCAGGTTTAGGCCTGAAAATGTTTTCGGGAAAATTCTTCGAGGTTTTGCACAGCAGTGCTAAAAAGCTGAGAAATGCGAGGGAGACTCAACATGTCAGGAGTAATTTTCCTGGAGTGAAGAGGAAGTTAGGAGGTTCTAAGGAGATCAAATATGTTCATTCTTCGGTGTTTGTTCATAAAAATCTAAAACATGAAGATTCCAGCTTTAAGTAGGGAAGAGGTCAGAGTGCTTCGAACCTGGGCGGGTGAGCAGACAGGTTTTAAGAAGTCCAGGTTTTAGACGTTTGGGTTTCGTCCCAAACAACAACAATAGTCAGAGTATTTCCTCAATCTGAGCCAGTCATGGGACGACTAGCAGAATACCTGGAGGGTTGGAAGAAGATCTCTTCCGACTATTGGATCCTGGGCGTATTCCGGGAGGGACTAAAGCTTCAGTTTGGTTCAACTCCAGAACAAGGCGTTGTAAAAAGAGCTGTATTCAGTTCGTCTTGACAGAACGGCAAGATAAAAAGCAATAGAATAAGTTCCCTAATCCCAAGAAGGACAGGGAATTTATAGCACCTTCCTTTTAGTTCCCAAAAAGGATGGAGAGCTTTTCATTACATATCAGTTGAACCAATATAGACTTTCAGCAATTAGTACTATTTCAAGGTGGACTGTATCCACTATTAGATTAGATATGAGGCATCAGATCAACTAAGTTTGAGGGTATTAGGGCCCATGATACTTGGCGATTAGCTTCACCTTGGGCTTTGTTTAATGGAGCCTCACTGAGAGACATCCTCCAAGGAGCCCATTGGTCTTCAGGAAGCACATTTCCATTTTTTATTTAGGAGATGTTGCTTGGGTCGAAATATTTTTTTCAAGAGTATCCATCCTAAAGACAGGCGGAATTGCAAAAGAATAAATGAGTATGTTCCTTTATTCTTTTTCCACCTTCCGGAGTTCTACTACAAATTCTATTTCTTGCATCAGTTATAGAGGTAAGTATAGATATTGATATAAACTGAGGATATTTAAAGGAAATTACCTGTTTATGAGTTATCTATACTTACCTGTATACTTCTCTCCCCCCCTTCTTTCAGGTTTCTGGTTGATAAAGTTGTATGAAAAGTGAATTATATGGATTATTTGGTGAAGAGGTCTTCTTGGAAATGGGAGATAATTAAAAATAAATAAATAATAAATATTACTCGGACGGTGAATAACAAATATTCTTCTTTTCTTCATTCAGTAAATAAATCAAAGGAAATTAGCCATGCATATAACCTTGAATGTTTTGGCAGATAATGGTCATATCTTTCCTGTTGACTTTTGTGATTAGGGTCAGCGTATAGACAAAATTAAAAGAATGCTTGCTTAGAGCTCTTCAAATGCCCTATTTAATAATTTTTGTGATAGAGAAAATAATATTTCTACTAGTAACAAATTGAGCAAAAACAAAAAGAAGAAAACTTCAAACTCTCAGCTAAATTTTAAATATACTGTATGTAGAAATAAGAAAAGACAAAATATTCCAAAAGATAGATTTATTTGTAAACTAGAAGCATTTACCCAGCGTTGCCTTCTTAGAGATGGGGATAATAATGATCATCTTTTTCATGTTTACAATTGTTAAAATTAAAAAGAATTCCTCGTCACTTGAATAATCTTTGCCTCTCAATCCCTCATTCATGGGGCCGAAGAGATGATAGTCTGAAGGCGCTAAATCTGGTGAGTATGAAAAGTGAAATATTGTAGTGAAAAAGTGATTAAAAAAACAGAATTTTACGGGACAGGGGTACATGTTCTCATTCGAAGGTAGAACACTGCTATTGAGAGAAACGGTGACAATGTGGAGAAGTAAGGATGTGATCCACAGAGACTAGCTTCATTTTGATGTATGATACATGTTCCTGTGTTGGTAATTATATTTGTCCTAAACAAAATGACATTACTTTTTGACATACCCTCGTATGTCAATATTGTATCTTTATGGAATAATCATTAAGATAAAAACTTTATCTGTTTATTGTTTGTTATTTCTTTATTTTTGAAATTAATAAAGGTCTAAGGTAAAAATCGAAACCAGGTTTCTTTCTTTTTTCTTTTCTTTCGTTAATGCAATTTTAAAACGCATTCTATACTTAAAAAGCCTACAATCGTTCATTATTTTCCTTCATTTATTTATTTTGACCGATACCTCAATAAATGAGCTCAGTCTCGTCAGACAGCCATACATTACATAATAACCTAGAAAATAAACTAAAATGGAGAAAAACATTTTTTCTTTTAATCATCTTCAACTTACCAGTTAATTGGATACTTTTACACACACACACACACACACACACACTCATATATATATATATATATATCATGTCGCGCAAGTAGCACGGGTATCCATGACAATCTCACGCCAACCCTCCCTATCATTCATTGCCCCGGGAGCTCCTCTGCGCAGCATCCAGCATCCTCACATAGTTGGTCAATGTAGGTCCTGGCTAGGCGTCCCACACTAGCACGCCCATGTGTTGGCCTCCACAGGAGTATGTCACTCGTCCTTGCTTCTCCAGCAGTGTCCCGCATGCACACTCCGTCTTACTCGTATGGTTTGGGAGATGGGGGGCAAGTGGCCATACAGCTGCTTCCTTGTGGGGTGCTGTTTCCACGACTTGTTTAAGACTGCACGCAGCATTCTTGTGCAGGTCCCATCTAGCTTATTTTCAAGGCGCTTCGTTAGGGTCCAGGTGGTGCATCCATACAGCGATATAATGTGTGTGTGTGTGTGTGTGTGTGATGTGTGTGTGTGTGTAAGGAAAGTAGCACCATGATGCAATTCACTCCAGAATTTCGAAACAGCATTGTGTCCGGCTTGGAATTCGTTTGATATTGGTTAGTGAGAATGGAATGAGTGTGTCAGTCTGAAAGTGAAATCATATGATAGTGAGATGCGAGTGTATAAAATTATAAGTGAATGAGTGAGTGTGCGCGTGTGCATTTGAGGGGGTGTAAATGTGGGTGTGTTTGTGTGTGCACGCGTGTGTGAAAGTAAGGAAGAGAAAGAGAGAGAGAGGTGGGGGAGGGGGATAAACAGTGCGTAAGCACACATGCGTGTGCGTATGAGTGGGCGAATAAGTGAAAGGGGATTTAACAGAAACAGTGAGCGAAAAAAAAGTGCATTTAAAGATTGTTAAAAAAAAAAAACCTTCCACCATTTTTGTCAGTCTCACGTCCAAAGAAAAACAATATCAAGAAAAAGAATTTATCGGTTGAAAACGTTTATTCATTCATTTCAAAGTCCCTGCCTCATGACAACGTTCTGAGTTTTTTTTTCTTTTCTTTTCTTTCTTTCTTGGGATTAAAAGGAAGAAATAAGAAATAAGGAATAAAAAGAAAATCGGATTTATTTCAATCTATTTAATAATATTAGCAATTTTTTTGTTTGTTTCTTTGAGGAATTGACTTGGAACTATTCGTTTTCAAGATCAAAGTTGTTTTTCGCAATCTCCCATGCCCAATAATTCCTGTGATTATGCAAAGAGTCAAAGAATTAGCATATGGATGCCATTATTTAGAATGCTCTTTGAGTAAGGAGGTTTTCGGTAATAAATAGTCAGGCTTCAAATCAATAGTTGAGAAACGGACAACAAATTTGGTTTCCTTCTATCCCATTAAAAATATTTCTATTGATTTTTTAAATCTTTTTTTTATGATTGCTGTTTGTGATTTAGTCTCTTCTTGTCCTCTGATATTTCTTACGTGATGGTCAAATCATCTTCTGATTTCTAATAAATTCTAAAAAAAAATAAAACTGCTACGGCAGAGCTTCTCAAATTGGTCGAATCTTCGGGGCAATGTGACAGAAACATTTATCAATGTTATAAAATCACACGCTTATAGCAATTAGTTTCTATCATGGGTATGATTGCTAGATGTCAAAGGTGAATTTTGGATGATAGAGAAGTGGAATCGCATTTTGATCGATGAAAATGCAAAATCGGATTTGATCGATATTTTACGTAAGCACGGTTTAATCATATAACTTGTCGTGAATTGATCATCTGATTTTCAGTTGCCCCCCTCTCTCTTTTTTGATAGGTTTTTGACCCCCTCATATATTTCTATGTATTACAACCCCTATAACTCTTCTTGTGACTTTACTGTCATGAAAATCAAAACCTTAATCCATTGTCACCATTTAGGAACTGTTCCGAACATGCAACACGTTGGACCGAACCAACAGAGAGCTGTGTTAGTTGAAAACTTTAGCATTATTTGAGTGAGAATGATTTTTTAATTGGTGTGTCTTCCCCAATGGAACTATTTTTGAAGGAGATTAAGTTTCTGTTGCAATTAAGCTCACTAGTCAGAATATGCGCCATCCGGGCGCAAGTATTTAATTTTTAATGTACTAAAATATATTAAATTAGAAAGATTAATGAAACTAAATAAGAATGCAAATAAGATAAACACAGGAGATGTAATCGAAAAATAGAAAAACTTTGAAACTAACTCTTACATCATTTTTCAACACTCCCGTCTTTCATTGCTAAATTTTCCTAATTTAAATATTTAAGGAAATGAAGAATAAAATTACAGTTGTTTCTTTTTGTTAATGTATTTCATTTAAGTAATAGAAGCCTCATTATAACAAGCAACTAAACTAATACACGCGTCGTCTTGTAACTTAGTAAGATACTGTTTTGAAAAAAAGAAAAAAAGAAAAAAAGAATAAGGAATTAACCATAGTTAAGTTACGTCCTCTCGCAAAACCCGACAAAGACAAAAAGCAAAAAAAACTTTTGGTTCTTTTCTGCTATAAAGAATGTGGAAGATTGCAGACTGTTCTGCTGTAAGATGTAAAAAACGAATTAAAAGGAATAAGTGAATTATATGGCTCCAGTTGCTTTGTTGGCGAAGCTAGTTTTAAAAGCCAAGTCTTGTTAGTCAGTTTAATTGCGTCCGAATAGAGACATGTCTAGTTCATTGGTAGCCAATAAAATGACCCTTTCAACCAAATACGTTTTTTATGACATTGTATTTCGGATAGAAAGCGGCGTTGTTATCGAAAATTGAATATTTGAGAAGCATAGCATCTCGCTTGGGACGAGATGTTTTATTAAAAAGTGCATTTATGAGGTTTAGGATTTTCGTTGCCACGGGTTGAGAGGATAAGATTTTGTATATTTTGACTAAGAGGATAAGGTCGTTCCACGAGGGAAATTTTAGTTCTCTTATAAAATTGAGAAAAGCGAGGGAAAAGCTTAAAAGAACGTTGTCATTGGTTAATATATAGCACCTGTTTTTGTAGTTGGCATCCTTCCGTCTACTAAAAACGATGGCGTAGTGTCCATTTAAAAAATCTTTTTTATCTGCAACTGCGTGAGTGGCTGAACAGACCAATTTTTGAATGTCAATCTCTGGTGCAGTGACTGCAAACAAACAGTGATGCTTGCTGGAGTTGCTGTTGTCTCTCCTTCCTTTTGGCTCTTTTTTCCGTGGCGGTTACTTTCCTCTCTTTTTCACTTCTTTTCGTTCCTTAGCTTTAGAAAAATGAATCAGATTTTTTCTCTTTTGGAAATATTTCCTTGTTTTTTTTTTTTTTTTTTTTTTTTTTTTTTTTTTTTTTTTTTTTTTTTTTTACAATTTGGTTGAATAGTTGTTGGCGTTCCATTCCCGAATAATTTCATATTACAAGGCAAACTGAAATATTTGTTATCAAGAGAATTAGTTAATGTTGTAAAGAAAAGTCATAATCACCTTAATTATCCTCATTATTATCAAATATAGGGGCGTAGGTTATTTCCTATAACTTCAAAATAAAAAAGGGGAACCACTCTGATTGAATGATAAATTATTATTAATCTACTAGGAAAAAGAAGACGGGTTTAGGGTTAGGGTTAGGGTTTAGCGTTTAGGATTAGGGTTAGGGTTAGGGTTGTTTAATGGAAAAATAAATAAATAATTTATCAGTCAATCAGAGTGGTTCCCCTTTTTATGTTGGAGTTATAGGAAATAACCGGGGTGGAAAGGGTGATCATCGAAGAGAAATGGGTAAAGAACAAAAAACGAAGAAAAAATCGAGTGGCATAAAACCGGGAGGAGAATGAAAAGCTGGAGGAAAAGACAAAAATGAAGAAATATAAGTGAAAAAGTGGAACAGGGATGGACAAAAAGAAACGAATAGAAATTTGGATAAATATTAGCAACAATAACAAAACATAAGAATTACAAAAAACAAAAAAAAAATAATAAGACATTCAGAGAAGAAGTAGGGATGAAAAGAAAAAGAAAAAAGAAAAATGATTCAGTTGATAAAAAAATAACATGAAAAAGAATAAGGAAAAGAAAGAGAAATGAAAGAAAATGAAGAAAAAGAAAACTTCCACCGATATATATATATATATATATATATATATATATATATATATATATATATATATATATATGCTTCATCAGAAAGCGAATTGTATGGAGATGGTCACAAAAGAATGAAGATTTTTTTCTATATTCAAAATTTTGAAAATTTTGAAATAAATCTTGAAAAAAAATGATAGCAAACTTTCTGGGCTATCCATTCTCTCTATATATTATAGAAAGGAGAGCCCAGGATTTTTTATAAGTGTGTATATATATGTGTGCCTGTGTCTGTGTCTCTGTGTGTTGGTGTATGTGTTTGGGTGTGTGTTTATGTGAGGATGGGTGTAACTGTTACGAAGTAAAAGCTGAATATTATAGAGAGATTATTATTAGAGCAATACTCTTCACTACAAACTTCATTTCCTATAAGTATGGAGTCTGAAAAAGGATCCATTGCTATTGGTTTCCAGAAAAAAGGTGAAACTGTAAACAGTACTTTACCTCTTTAGGCAAAATTCGCCTTGTTTATTGAATGGTCATCATACACACACACACACACACACACACACACACACATATATATATATATATATATATATATATACGCGCGCGCGTTGTGTGTATGTGTGTGTGTGAATATATGCATATATAATTCTCATTATGTAATCCAGAAAAAAAACACCATTTCAGAGCAATAGTTTTATTAGATCAAAACATTCAAAATTAGAGAATAACACTATTTTCTGTCTAATTTACAACTGAATGATAATTTTAAGAGGTTTACACTGAACGGCATTTTTTAATCATCAAAACTTTAAATGATTAGATTGTAAAAAAATCATATATAAGTGAGTTGGTAGATATTCTAGGCAAAACAAGACATTAGGTTTATAGGTTCCCAAAATTCACACTGAATTGTCCAATTGGACACAGCCTAGTGGATAAAGGAGTTAGGTTAAGACAGTTCTAAGTGACAGTTATCTCTAGACAAGGGCAGCAGTAACATAGAATAATAATTAACACAGGTTAACACCTGTACCCCAGCTAGGGTTAGCAGAATGAGAATGGATACCCCAGTTGACTAAATAAAGGGTTAGGTCCAAAGTTCCGTGATGGCTCCCGATTACGACAAGAAGGTTCCCGATTACGACAAGAAGGTTCTCGAATCCGGGAAAGTTCCTGAGTCCGACAAGAAGAAGACCGAAACGTTGTACAGATAACAATGAAGATGAGGACAATAGTCCGAATAATTCAAATAATACTAATTATCAAGTCTTATCCAAAAAATTCCGAGAAATAGTATAATCCTTTAGTCTTTCCTGAAAAAAGCATAAACTGTTCCACAATGACGTATTTATGGGTTTGGTTTGGTTTTGTTTGGTTTGGCGGCATATCAACCTCAGTGGGTCATTTAATGCCGATAAAGTTTTGAAATAAATCAATTCTTAATGGATAATACAATTTTGTTTATAAACTCATGTTTTTCTATTTAACCCATAGATGGGACCCTAACAGGTACTATCACTCCGGGTCAGAGTGGACCTAGGAGCAATGGTGATGAAGGGTGCTCCACATTCCCCAAACCTCCATAACTGCAACCTCACCATCAGATAGAGTTTAACGTCATTCCCAGGACATGTAGACCCGCAGCCACCGCCTTCTAGCACCCATATGATTAAAAGGGGTTGGGGCTTGCCATAAGGGCAATAGGGTTGGGAAAATCATGTATTTATGGGTCATAATTAATGAGCTTGACTTAGTTAAGCACCAGGCTAAATAGTGATACGAAGATTTTGAAGTTTCATATTTCAAGTAGAGAATGAATGCCTGCCTTGAAAATCACTATTTTCCAAAACCTGGAAATTTGTCTGAGCACGAACACCACACAACAGTGGAAAGAAATGTATGAATGTCTCAGCTATAATTCAGAACCTCTAATCCAATGCTAGAATCACAGAACTAACAAATCGAATGCTTTTGACTAGATGAGGTTTTGTTACTACTTTGGTTGTTTTGACTTTGTTTTCTGTCGTTCTCACTTTAGGGAACAGAAGAAAGAAATTTTCACTTTTGGAAACTCTCTTCCCTTTTCAGTACATTTCATTTAAGAACTTAAGATTCACACCTTTGCTCCCCATTATTTACATCAACGTGTCACTGAGGGATTCAGAAAATAGAAAGCGAATTTACTTCACTGGCATCTCCTTTCTTGAATTAACATTAAGTCTCTGAAGACGGAACCGCTCCCAGCAGAGCGGCGAACAAATCTGGTCGCCTGCTTCACAATCGTAGAGACGAGTGTTCCCCGCCAGGCAAGCAATACACTTCGCTAAAACGTGTATGGCTGTGGTTTAAGATTATCAACAGCAATTCACGTGCTTTCTTCGGGGTTTATTGTTGAGCAAGCTGTTTGCACTACTGACGTACGTTTTATGGTGTTGTATATTTAACATTTAAATCTCACGGGAGTAAGTCTGCTGAGGACAGTGTGAAATTTGACCCAAAGACTAATTAATAGTGCGTCTAGAAAGCAATGAATCTGATTTGTAAAATTTTCTAAAGTTTAACAACCGTCACTGACAATAAATGGATCAGTGTTAACTCATCGATGAGATCTAAGTCGTTACTTTTGTCACATTTTCATCTATTCAGATGCAATTAAATTGACTAATTAAGAGGAATTACGGGGTTCGTAAGGGGCTCTTATTCTCCCGGTGGTCGGCAATTTTTTCGGATGAAAGAAGACAAACAACACAATGGAATTAAAACACTTGTATTATAAAGGTACAAAAATTGCTGCAAATTTGTTGGCTTTGCTACAAGACTTATCTTGAGAGGTGAAATTAACAGTTCGTTGGTGAATTAGCGCTAGAAAGGGATTTCTACTCGCCGTCGTGGTAGAGTGCTGTTGAGACGCGTCCGTCCAGGTCGGTTCTCGTCCGATAAGTAAAGTGTTGGGGAGTGCTTTTTTTTAGCGACTCGCTTAGTTAACTTTTTAAGTGTGCGGTGGATGGAGCCCTTGTTAAGGTGACTATTCAGGTCGACAACCTTCAGATAAGTAATGGGGTTTGGTTTTGCCGCCAACATCGTATGTTGGCGATTCGGTAGGGGAAGATAATTCTACTATCAGTTTTCTGACATAATAGGCTACAGTCACAGAGGCGAAAAGTGCTTTACTTTTAAAATCCATCGGATGGCTCAATAATTTTTACGTAATGATTAAGATAAAATCACAAAAAGAGAATTGTTACTTTTCCCACATAGGTTTCTTGGTTTCATAATTAATTAATTAAGTTTTAAATGAGTAAAATACGTAAAAAAATACTTAGCTCCGAAATAAAAATTAGCCAATGAGATTAGTGATTTTATCAGCCATTTTATAATCAGCCAATCAGAAAAAGTACATTTTACATCCGATAGAACTGGACGAAAATCGCTTTGGGACTGTGGCCTATAACAAAACTAGCTTCGCCCAAAAAGCAACCGGGGTCATATAATCCACTTATTCCTTTTAATTCGTTTGTTACATCTCACAGCAGAACAATCTACAATATTCCATATTCTTTTGTAGCAGAAAAGAACCGGCAAGTTTTTTTTGTTTTTTTTTTCAATTTTGTCTTTAGCTTTTTATTGTGTTTTTTTTTGCGAGAGAACATAACTTTTTAAATGATTATTTCTCTATTATCATTCTTTGTTTCTTTTCTTCTTTTTTTTTTCAGGAGAATATTTCACATGACATATTTCAGTAAGTTTACATGACGACGTGTGTACCAGTTTTGTTCCTTGTGATAATGATGTTTCTATTCCCAGTTGGTGAAGTGGCCACTCGACCAGAAGCAGCTTAATTTTCCCCGGTCTCTCACACATCTAAAAATGCCCTGCACCACCTAAAAAGCTGTGATGAGATGTGAACTTGATTTCTATAACCATGTGTTGACTTAGTAAATGTTTCTGTGGCATTGACCTAGGATATAATTTAATAAAGTTTTATTTTGTGAACACACATAACCAAACACACTTGACCGAACACACTTAACCAAACACACTTAACCAAACACACTTAACCAAATACACTTAACCCAAACACACTTAACCGAACACACTTAACCGATCATACTTAACCAAATACACTTAACCAAACACACTTAACCGATCATACTTAACCAATACACTTAACCAAACACACTTAACCAAACTTAACCAAGACACTTAACCGATCATACTTAACCAAATACACTTAACCAAACACACTTAACCGAACACACTTAACTGATCATACTTAACCAAACACACTTAACCAAACACACTTAACGAACACACTTAACCAAACACACTTAACCGAATACTTAACCAAATACACTTAACCAAACACACTTAACCGAACACACTTAACCGAAACAAACACACTTAACCAAACACACTTAACCGATTAACCGATCACTTAACAACCACACTTAACCAAAACACACACTTAACCGAATACTTACCAAACACACTTAACCAAACACACTTTAACCAAACACACTTAACCAAACACACTTAACCGAACACACTTAACCAAACACACTTAACTTAACCAAACACACTTAACCGATCATACTTAACCAAAACACTTAACCAAACACACTTAACCAAATACACTTAACCAAACACACTTAACCAAACACAAACTTAACCAAAACATTAACCGAACACACTTAACCAAACACTTAACCGAATACACTTAAGCAAACACACTTAAAGAAACACACCTAACCAAACACACTAACCAAACACACTTAACCAAACAAACTCGTAATAATTCAAGATGACTCGATTGAAAGAGAATTCTGAGACACAAAACGTGAATTAAATCGTAATACGAATTTAATCCCTGGACGAGGTTGTTTGTGTTTCCTTTCATGCTAATGCTCTTGGGAAAGGCACCAATCTATTCTCTCTGCCATATAAATAATAGGGCAAGGTGTCTTGGAAAAGGAAAACTAAATTTAAACCAGCGATACTCCGCTTAAAAATTGACTTTGCGTCACATTCTGACAGTGACACAGTGTTTAGGCAAATGCAAATATGGAATTTTATGTTGTTCAAATATGTTGAAGGTCAGCTGTTTGTCGATCCGGGTTCATAACCTAAAACAAACAAACAAAAAAAATTAAAATCATTAAAAAATCAGTATCGTTTCTTTTTCGGGCGACCTTGTATTTTGAGAAGTTTCTTACTCGGCATGAGAAAAAAAGCCCCAATACACAGATGCTCAAGTTTGCACATACACATGCGTTCATACACAATGAAGAGGTCTATTCTCAAACGGGTTGTTAGTGACACACAAACGAAACGCATTCAAAGATACACGTGGGACAACATACAACGAAAATATAATCATTCGATACATAAGCTTTTTTAAAAATACAAGCATTTAACTAAAAAAAATATTTATAAGATATAAAAACAAAAAAATCTAATCGAACGTTTCAAATGTTCTATCAGGTGTTGAATCCGAAGAAAAAAAAAGCGGTTAGATAAAAAAAAAAGCATCGGAAGATTTTCGGATTATATAAAAAAAAATTGGTGTCCAAGGATTTAAGGAAAATATTTCATCGAAAATACAAGTTCAATTTTTATAATCAAATTTAGCACCTTTCGAATGTTTGGAAACCCTTTGTGGTTGACATGGGAATTGATAAAGTTCAATAAATGAATTAGGATTCCCCCCTCCTCTCTCTCTCTCTCTCTCTCTCTATATATATATATATATATATATATATATATATATATATATATGAATCGATTTATTTGCTTACATATAAAAACCTTTAAATAGCTCCATAAATAAAGAAGTATAAATATAACAAAAGAGGACATGAGGGAAATGTTGATTCAAAATGCAATGTGTAAAAGAAAGAAAATAAACTCTCCATAGTGAATAATGTCTTATTTATCATTCCAAAATTCCAAAACATTATTAAATGTGATTTACGTATGCATGCATCCATACGTAGATACTGCTCTCTCTCTCTCTCTCTCTCTCTCTCTCTCTCTCTCTCTCTCTCACACACACACACACGCACGCACGCACGCAAACAGCACCCCGACAGTGAGGCCTAGAATATGCCCACATTATATATTGCAAAGTGGTAAGATTTCCCCAAAATAGTATCATGTGTATGTCACTAAACTGCATCCCGTGGTAAGGGTCCAGTTCCTAAGCTCTAGGAGTGTGGGTCCCTCCCTATTTATTATTCCTTACTCCCAGACCCTCTTTTTTATGTCACGATATGACACAAAAACCATTGCTTCTCAATTCATTTTTCTTATCGAACTGAACATGAAAAATTACTCGTGATTGATTAAATTTCTCTTTTTCTCGTGTCGTGATGAGAATTTAAAAAATAACAGAATATATGTATATATATATATATATATATATATATTATATATATTATATATATATATATATGGAATCAGAAATTAATATTAAACAGCCTGAAGAAGATACGAATTATCCGAAAAATGTGTAGCTGAAGTGAAATAAAATGTTTGTTTTTTTTAAAAAATCAGAATTCAACTAATATTGCGGACTTTTTTCATTAAATATTTAATTTTCTCGGATTGGATCCATATCAGCACTTTCTTTTAATATCAATTTTGCAAGAAAAGGTAATGTGTTAAGAAAATGTTGCTCCTTGTTTGATCGTTCGTATAGGGGATTAGTTATTTGTCTTTGTCGTCTGTATGTTGCTCTTGAGGTAACATATGAACCCGTTTTGAATTAAGAAATAATTGTGCCTCAAAATTGTGCGATGCCTTTAAGTGTTTCCTCATTAATAATGCTCTTCCATGTTCATAATTTTGTTGTATACATCATAAAACGTCGGGTATATGAGAGAGAGAGAGAGAGAGAGAGAGAGAGAGAGAGAGAGAGAGAGAGTAAGAGAAAGAGACAGACAGATAGACAGACAGACAGGTAAATTAGTAGAAAGGAGTGATGGGATGATAGATGATGGTTCTTGTTACATTCTGCTTACTGCTTCTAACTTGGCTGGCCAACGTGTTCTCTGGTTGGGCTGATCCAGTGGGATTCCCGTTAAGGGTCGATTTTACTTTTTGTTAGTTCTTCTTTGCTTTGGACTGGTCATTTCTTGTTTTTAATAATCAATTAACAAGACTTGGCTGTTTTCTGATTAAGCTTTATTTCACAACCCAGCCCATGGTGCTTCCGTGCGGATCGAAAAACGACATTAGAGCGACAACATACAGGTCCGCTTACTCTGGATTCTCTGTCGCATCTGAAACTAATTCTCCAAGGGGTCAAGTAAAAAAGGTTATTACCTGTCAATAACAGGCGATTAACTTTCCACTGGACCCCGTCATTCTGACTCTAACGGACCCTATTCAAAATATTTTAACTACAGGTACGTACATAAATCATAAGCTGCTTATGAAATTATGTAACAATTTAATTTAAAACTGGCTCATATCAACGTCATCAACTTGGTGTATGATGAGAAAAAGAGAGTTCATTTTCACACATTCTCCATTTGATGCTTGGATTTTTGTTGTTGTTGTTGTTGTTGTTTTGTCCTTGTCAAGTTCTGATTAGCTAGATTACTTTTTTGTTTGGATGCATCTTTTATTTTTTTAAATCATTCATCCTACTAGCAAAATAAAAAAACGCCCCCCGGACGATGTAAAAATAAATTTTTGAAAGATATTGCTTGAGGAGGTGGAGGTTAAAAATTAAATGTCGAAGAAATCATCAAATTTATTAAAGGAGTAAAATAAATAAATAAAACAATTTGAAATCGAAACTAAGTTCTATTAACTTTGAATATCTATTAAAATAAAACAAACTATATATAAATATATGATACTGGGAATGTATCTATTAAAACTTGTTTCAAAAAACTGTCTGATGTTGCATGCTAAAATTTTGAGTGTATTTATTCTATGTTATGACGTTTTCTGGTATAGTGACGTAAGCAGTGACGTAGCTATTGTTACAGACAAAAACCGGAGGCGAAACTCTATTATTAATAGATTTAGTGTTCATCTAAACCAGAAGGGTTCTGTAACAAACATACTTATATTGTAATATTGTCACTTGATGTTGTCGGACACAAATATGATCACGAAAAGTAAAGTAATGATTTGAAAATGTCGTCCGGTACAGAATCAGAAAGTTTTGGTGACATCGAAAAACTCTTGTTGAATAATTATAGCATAAACTAAATGTCTCACCCCGGAAACTGGGCGGACATAATTACAACCCTAACGTTCTGGTGATAGTCGCATGCACAGACCGGTAGAGCGATTAGTAATATGTTCGCGCAACCATGGAAAATATCGAAACTCAAATACGGAACAAAACGGAAGGAAAATACATTCTATGGTTGGTTAGAGTTACTAATTAACAGCAATTTAATCTTGTTTAAACAACTTCGTGAAAACCTGCGAATCTGTACCCCCAACCCTCATCTGGAAATAATAAAGGTTCTATAGTTGTTCAGAAGACTGTATAACAGTTTCTTTCCAGCCAAGAGATGATCAACTATTACTGTAACATAATTCATAGATAGCCTATGAATTATGTAAGTAGTGTAGTATAAATTTTGAATCAGAGTTGGTTAGAAAATGCAAAATCGAAGGGAGTTATATAAAAAATTAATGGCGACCGTTATTGACAGGTAATAACCTTTGCTTGACACCTTCCGAAAACACGCCAATAGGACGCGTGAGATATAAGTTTTAAGTTTTAGTTGCGACTAGTTACTCACTTAGAGATGGTGTTCTCTCAAGACTTGCATCTCACCGCGCGGTTTTAGGCTGTGGTCGTTTTAATAAAAGCTTTAAAGAAAACAACAAAGTCTTGCTTTAAAAATTAACAAACAAGAATGCACGATACCCAGCCCGAACAGAGAAGAAATCAACCCCCAGAAGGAAGCCCAACACTAGAGCCCACTAGAGTAAGAATCAGCCCAGAAGAATATGAAATCTATCATCCCTTTATTACCATCCTTGATTATACAGTGCCTCTCCCCCTATTAAGTTTCTGACCGCCATCCTTGGCCATTTGAAAAGGACTTAAAGTATGTAAAGCTATAGAATCATTTGGTAAGTGAATAAGTCCTGAGTTATGGAATCCTACGTAGTGTCAAAGGTCCAGTGATATAATCCCATGTTCCGTCGTCCACGAAGGTTCAAGTAGTTATAAGTCGAACAGCCAGTATAAATATTATAACAGCAGCAGAGTACTGCCAGTGATTGGCCAATAGGTTGGTCACATGGTTCTCGGCGAGTCTATAAGTAGAAGTGGTCATCCAGCACACACTTTATATCAAGAAAAGTCAACACCCCCCTCTCTCTCTCTCGCCATTATATACTGTTATAGGTGACACACCCTATAAGACCAATGGAATGCGCCAACAGCTTACTATAAATAAACAGGGATAATTGTGGCTTAGAGCAAGCCAATGCGAGTGCCAGTAACTCTGTTCGTCGGACGTAATTTCCACATCTCTCTATTGTATTGTCTACTTTCTGTTAATACATTTTCTACTTTTCGTTACCCGTTGTTTTGTTCTTATTTGACCCCTTAAAACCCCACAACATATACCCGAGATGAAAGGTATATAACATTACCAAAATGTGATCACTCCAGCATTTCTGTTCTGGAGTAGACCAAACAATTATATATAGTACCAATTTCAAACCTTTAATGCTTTGAACAATAATTCCGGTTGTTAAAAGATATGCACTATTTTTGTTCTGACTGTTCTTATCTGGTGTCTGTGTAATCGCCATATTCAGTGCTGGCCACTTGTAGTATTTTCTTTCCTCAAGTGAACATTTATTTTCCAACGTCCCAAAGAAAAAAAATCAATAGACTCAATCATACGAATAAAATTTTATCGGTAAATTTACATATGGAAATGAAATTGAAGCAAGTATTAAAAAAATTGGCCCCAGGATAAAGTCTTACTTTACGATAATCATTTCGTTTCCCGACATTTTCCACATATTTACACCCTCCGTAAATAATTAAAAGTTTTCTGGAAATTTATCAAAAACTACTCTAATTTGTTCTCTAAATATTATAGATTTCTAATATGGCCGTGACGAAGATTTACGAAAGTATCTAATTTACTGGTTCTACTGTAGGCGTGCGTAGAAACTTGCTGAACCAAACTACCTCTACTACTATTATTAATACAAATACTACTAAAACTACTGTTAATGATAATAACACTAGTAAAAGTAAAATTAAAGTCGTCGGGTGGCCCAAAATCGGTATCAGCCAATCAGCGAGGGAGTCTATCCCCTTTTCACTAGCGCTAGACCAAGGAGATTGTTTTTGCGTCTGATGTGGAGTGCCACACTGCTACTCATACGCTGAGTTGGCGAGGGCTGGTATCGAACTAGGAACCTTGTGGTTTCTTGTCGAACGCTCTACCGACTGAGCTAACCCGGCCTTTCATAAGTGCGTTATGTAACGGTTATCGTCTTTGGAATTATACTCGATGGGTCAAGTTCAAATCTTGGACGATGCCCTTTGCGTTTCACTTTCATGCTCTTAATGTAGGAATCCCTCTCTTCTCCCATTCTTCCAAGCTACCGGTAAGTAGTATGACAGACTGGGGATCTTTAGCCTTAGTAAGTTAACTTGTCTAAGAAAAAGAATAACATTGAATTTGGATTCAAAACCGAACTAGTAACTTAACCCCCATAAAAACCTACTTGCGATGAAACCACAGTGTTGCATAGCGCGTCGTCACGGTACTAAATTACAATAGTTTTATCTTCGTTGTAAGGGATGACAATAACACCAAAGTTATCCTCCAGAAGTTTATTAAAATAAATTCAAGCTTCTTAACTTCGAGAGAGAGGGTCAGTTTAATTAATATATTCAGTCTTTAGACTTTCGGTCCTTCGATTAAATTTCTGGGCGACAAGCTTTTTCAGTTGGTAAATATTAACGCTAGCTTTTCCGACACAACTACACGAGGTCCCGCTCGGCCGACTACTGCCCGATCACCTCACTCTCTCTCCGCATGACTGCCTCCGGGACCAACTGACGACTGACCTGTCTGAAGCCCTCGGTTCTTTTATATTCATAGCTACTCCCACGTATTTTTATCTCTTGATCTGATAACGGGCAGGTGTTAAACTTCTTTGTTTAATAAAACCGGGAATTCATATTTCCCTTTGTACAATATATAACAACAGTACCATCAAGGACGTAAGGTGACTGCGTATTTTTGTCCCTCTGAAGTGTGTGATATTTACATTACATTATAAATTTATTTTCACCGGTATCCCAACCGGCTCCCTCAGACAAAAAGAAATGGGAAAGACTTGCCGAATTTTTTGTATACTATTATGTGTTAAAGTGAGTTAACGTACTGTTGGTTTGAGCAACAAGCTAAGCACAACTGAACCAGTGTCAAGACAACTGGTACTTATGGGAATCCAGAATAGTCCACTCATGCATTTGGGTGATTCCATTCCTTGAGTCCTGATTGGCTGCTTGGCTTCTATGGTGTTCTGAAGCTTCATAAATAACCTGCCATTTTGCAGTAGTCCTTTGCAGCAAAAGAGGTTCGTATTAAGTTACGGCTGCTTGCAGCCTTGTCATACCAAGAAAAAGCAGAATGAACGATTACTAACAGCAACTCCAGACTTTCAGAAATCTTCTGACGAAGAGACCTTATCTCGAAATATTAAGAATAAATCAAAGGTTAACAAACAACACCATAGTTACCTTATATTTTTACACTCGCATGGTGATAGCCTTCAAAACCAACCAACAAACCAATATACACATATATATATACACACGCATTTATATATATATATTTTATCTTTTCGAGTTTTCTGGCCAACTTTTTAATATTTGGGTGTAATTCGTGGATTAGTCCACCAAAGTTCAGGTCCCGAGTACTTTCGGCACTTCGAAGTGCCATCATCAGGGGTGATGTGTTCCAGAATGCTGCCCAAATACGCACACACACACACACACACATATATATATATATATAGAGAGAGAGAGAGAGAGAGAGAGAGAGAGAGAGAGAGAGAGAGAGAGAGAGAGAGAGAGAGAGAGAGAGAGAGAGAGAGAGAGAGAGAGAGAGAAAGAGAGAGAGAGAGACAGACAGACAAACAGACAGAGAGGCGTAATAAAGTTTATTAATATAAAGATAGATTGCCTTTTGAAGCGAAATTGTTCACGCTGTTTACTACTACTTAATGATTGCCTTCTTAAATCAAGTTTTCTTATTCTCCCACAAAACATTTCCCCGCGTCTATTATCATGAGCGTGTTGTTGTGCCCATAAATCCAAAAATGCGAGTAAATAATTCAATTCTATTTCGTCCACTCGCGGAGAATTCAAGCCAATTCCAACAGAGGCATCTTGATTGTGACCCAAGATTTATGGGCCTAATTCACAGGCTGCGACCACATTGCTAATTAGGGTCACTGTTCAGGGCACTGGATTCCACTATGATGAATTCAGTGTTTTGCCGTCATCAGCTAGTGAGAGACAAAGATTTTCTAGGCACTGTTCTCATCCCGTAGATCTGGTAGCGGAACCTGTTTAGTCATCGATCGCATGCGGCAGTTTGTACTGGGTTGCATAGTACCAATAGCACTCTTCAAGTTACCTGGTATACATAAAGACCTCCTTGAAATGCAGCCATCAAATCGTCCCTTTGATCTTGCAAACTATTATCGTTAAATTCAGATGTTTTAAGATCGATAAAAGGCACTGTTAAAGTTGTCGTAAAACCCGTATTTTACAAAATAAATTAAACCCCACGATTGAAAAAAAAATACCAAAAATCAGAAAATTATCCGATTTTAATGAAATTTTCAGTGTTGATTTATCAATGAATGAATTTATAATGCATTAGTTAATACTTAAAATCTCATTAAAATCGGATAATTCTCTGATTTTTCGTAATCTTTTTTCAATTGTGGGGGTGTTAAATTTATCTTATAAAATACGAATTTTACATAATCTTAGACAATGATTACGGCCATGTTTACAATATATTTGAGCAAAATTGACAGAAAAATAGTTTAAAATGTATTAAAAATGAATTACATGTGTAATATTATTTTTCTTTTTTGACTGATGCTCATTATATTACTACTTTTCGACTTATACAAAAAATTGACCTTAAATAATCGATTTAATTAACTTTAATTCGTTTTTAAAATGAAAACATGTCAACATTTTGAAAGTACCAAATCTATAAGGTCCTCATCGAATGAATCGTTCTTCTGGTATTGTACCAAGCAAAGGTAACCTAATAACTGTCTATAATATATTAATTTGTGATTTCTTAACGTGTATACAGTAAAATGCCATTACGTCTCTTATACAGTTAAATAAGACAATCCAGATTTTTTAAAAAACATTCTAGGTAAACTTTGTGGTTTTAGAAACTGACATATATTTACAAGATAGAGACAAGCCACAGCGACGGAGGTTCTATTTGATTTAAAATAAGTTTTCCAAGATACAGACGAAAAAAATCCCAACGATTACGTGAAATGATGCTCTTATTGAAAATATTATTGCCATCATTGAACTCCTTAAATCTCAAATTTTATTTCTGACACAAAAAAGAATTGTGTTGATTAATCCTCATCACATAATTTGACACGTTTTACTCTACATTTTACTCCGCTCTTGAAATATTAGGAAATTCAAAATTCAAAAATGATATCTGTTAATAATAGAGATTCGCTTCCGGTTTTTGTCTGTAACACAAATTATGTCACTGCTTACGTCCTATTACCCGAAATCGTCATAACAGAATAAATACACTCAAAATTTGAGCATGTAACATTAGACAGTACTTATTGTTTTTTAAAACAAGTTTTAATAGATACATCCCCAGTATCATATATATATATATATATATATATATATATATATATATATATATATATATATATAGAGAGAGAGAGAGAGAGTGGTTTTATTTTAATAGATATTCAAAGTTAATAGAACTTAGTTTCGATTTCAAATTGTGTTTTTTTTTTTTTTACTCCTTTAATAAATTTGATGATTTCATGATTTATGTTTCAAACTCTCCGACATTTAATTTTTAACTTCCACTTCCTCAAGCAATATCTTTCAAAAATGTATTTTTACATCGCCCGGAGGGTGTTTCTTTTATTTTGCTAGTATCAAATAATTAAGAAAAATTCAAATCAAGTTTTATGAGCATTTTATGAGGAGGCCTGCTATCATGAATCAATCAAAATACAAATTTGATTGCAAACGTTGTTAAAATAGTTCACCTACACATATTTACACAATGTTTTAGAGGCCTTAACAACAATTATATTGCGACCTCTGTTACGTGTATACAGGAAAATACCATTACGTCTCTTATACAGTTAAATCAGAAATCCAGATTTTAAAAAAAACATTCTAGGTAAACTTTGTATATAATATATAAAATAATTATGTAAAGTTCAGATCAAATAGTATGATCATTTTTCGGATGTTCCTATATAGCCCAATTCCATTTGTTCAGCTAAAAGTTTTTATTAAAACGTTAAGTTCCTTGGACATTTACTTAGAACATCATATATTTGAATCCTAAAGTGTGCTTGTGTCTATCCATAGGTGTGAGTATGAGTATGTGTTTTGCATCTGCATGTCTGGGTATAAGTGCAATATAGAAAATCTCCTTTTTCCTTCTCCTTTTTCCTTCACTATCCATTGGGATGCAAACGAAATCGGTAGATACAAAATGCCTGCTGTAATCTCCGGAGAATCACCAAAATAAACTCAGTATCTGCATTCAATATTTTTTGTAGATGAAATCAAACCATATGTGTTCCGTAAAAAAATAAAACGAATGGATGATTAGGAATATTACGGGCCGTCAAATACAACTTTCTAGAAAATAAATGATGATTTAGAAAAACAACCACATGTTTTACGCAATTGTAGTATAGTTACCGACGACTGCTATATCAGTGATGGTGATAGTCTGGTGGGTGAGGAGGAACACAAAAGCATAACATCCAAATGTAGTACTAGTTCTTTTATTATATTCTCTTCGTTCAGATGTAATACGTGGAAACGGAAAGCGAACAGATTCGTGTGTATTTCTTTGTTCAAGTAGAAACCAGACCTTTTTGTATCTTCGAGTGTTTTTTCTCCCTCATTGGCGCCAGGTCTTCTTTCATCCGTGTCCTTAGCCACAAAAGAGACCAAATCGAAAACCCAGATTCTTTACTGGGGTTCTCAGCACACCGAACTGTCACCCCCCGTCTACGTAGATGGCATAGCTTGACAAGCTCCTGTGATCACTAAGATGGTCGGTATATTCTGATGATTTCGGGCACATTTGGTTAATTCCACCCTTCTCCTCTTTTCCAGATAAAGTATATCTTATTACATTTAACCTACAAGATTTTGAACTCGCCTCTCTCCGATTTTTCAGCATTTTTTTTATAACTTAATCTATTTGCATCCCACGATCACTTGTTAACAATGTTACATATATAGCGGATGCGTTTTCGGAGTCACCAATTTATAGAGGATGTGTTCGGGGTTACCAATTTATAGAGGTGAGTTTTCGAAGTTACCAATTTAAAGGGGTTATGGTTTTCAAAGCCTTGTAGGTTATTTAGTCAAAGTACACATCACACTATAAGAATATATTTATATATATAGGCACATGTCATAAAAGACA
The DNA here is from genome assembly GCA_023376005.1 of Doryteuthis pealeii. Classification (NCBI taxonomy): domain Eukaryota; kingdom Metazoa; phylum Mollusca; class Cephalopoda; order Myopsida; family Loliginidae; genus Doryteuthis; species Doryteuthis pealeii. The sequence continues at coordinate 110,253,830 of CM042138.1, read as the reverse complement.
AGAACTCACAATAAAAACAAACAACATTGTATTAACATGAAGTTTACAAATGGTAGTACAGAATACTGGGCAAAGTTCTGTAAAAAAGTTTTTTTTTTAAAGTTCAATGTAAAATATAAGCAGAGATGTTATAAATCTCTAAGTGAGAAAGAAAGGGTTGAAGTTCAAAGTCAACAATACAGCAGTCAAACATAAGTTGAATGAATCTAATGTTTATCTCCGAAAGGTTGGTTATTTAGAGAGAGAGAGAGAGAGAGAGAGAGAGAGAGAGAGAGAGAGAGAGAGAGAGAGAGAGAGAGAGTTCGTACCTTCAGCATGTATGCGAAATGTTCTTAAAACGAGTGACGTGAATTCATTTAGGCAAGTTAGATCTTTCGGTATCCGAAAAGTCGGTTATTTATGCTCTTGGGTAGGCCCCAAAAAGGGGTCTATTTGATAAACTTCTTTTTAGGCGCGAACGTCTCTGATTGGTCGAAAATCTAATATTTTATTATTTCAACTTTTCTTTTTACAGGCTGCGCAATCCGCTTGTGTAGAACATTATTTTTCGTCATTTGACTTTTAACCTCCATAGTGATAACTTCCTGTTCACTACACATATACGGCTATCATGACACAGAATCAGTTTTTGGGATAAAAAAGAGTGTGTGCTAAAAATTAATAATATTGATTTCATTTTTAATTTAAAAGTTCGCAACCCTATGTGTGATTGCGTGTTAACAAATCATTTAAAAAGAAGCAAGTACTCAAATTTTGGTTATTTCTAGTTGAGTAACATTATATTACAGGGGTGACCCCAAAAAAATAGAACCCAAATTATTTATTTATTTTTCCATTAAACTAACCCTAAATCCCAACCCTAACCCTAAACTCTAACCCTAACCCTAACCGCCCTAGTTGAGTAACATGATATTACAGGGTGACCCAGAAAAAACAGAACTCCCAAATTTTGTAATAAAACTGTTAATTTAAACTAGGGGGTAGGGTTAGGGTTTAGGGTTAGGGTTATATATATATAAATTGAATTTGATATACTAAGAAATTAAGTTATGAGCAAAATGAAGTAAAGTCGTAAGTTAAGGTACCACTGTAATAATAATTTTCTCCCATCTAATGCAAGTAATTTGTGAAAAGTCGTATTTTTTCAATTGTTTCCATCTAAGACTAATAACTGATACAGAATTATATGGATTTAAGTTAGTATTTCTATCTAATGATAATCCTTTGTTTGCATACAATTATATGGTTTCAATTACTTAATAATAATCCCTAATAAACAATTGTAGCTTCAAATAATTATTCCTATGTTTACAATTCTATATACTATACAGTTACACTGTATATAAAGTTTTAAAAAAGGCGTCGGGGCGGCCTAATGTCAGTATCAGCCAATCAGCGAGGGAGTCTATCCCCTTTTCACTAGCACTAGACCAAGGAGATTATTGTTTAGAGTGAATCTGGAAATAATGGCAATGAAGGGTACTTCATACTTTCGAGATATCCAGAACCTGGTCATAGGCATTAGATGCAGTTCAGTGTCCTCTCCAGAACAGCCGATTTTAGGGGATGTCTTACCCCTCTGCAGAGGATACAGTCAGCGCATTCTAAGCCTCGTCGACAGGGCGGTGACTATTTGAGAGGTTCTCTTCATGTGTGGCATCCCACACTAAACCGGCCTTGCGGGGAGTCAAACAAGTACACCATCGCGTCTCGATTGGTGCTTACCTTATCAGTGTTAAACTAGTTGAAGTTTTCCCCTCGGAATTTGGATGAATAATTTATAAATTCTTTCTCTCACGAACAACATTTACTCGTCCACATATCTCGAAGAATAGAAAATGAGATCTAGCTTTAGCTGCAAGCCGGAAGTGCTTAGTTTGGCTAGTCATTGACTTTCTGGACAGATAAGGAGGTCACGGAACGAGAATAGAATCTGCCGATACAGTCCTGATTTAATGCATCAGTTAACCCACTGTGATTCGACTGATTTCCACGCGGTAAGCAGACTTCTCAAAATAATAGCTTACCAAGATAGAAGCGGAAACGAGATTTCTACAACTAAGATGCATCGATTGTGAGACAGAAATGCACACACACACACACACACACACACACACACACACACAGACACACACACACATATATATATATATATATATATATAGTTATATATATAGTTATATATATATAGTTATATGTATAGTTATATATATATATTTATATATATATTGATATATATATATATTTATATTTGTATATGTATATATATATATATATTTATATATATATATACAAGGTGTGTCAAAAAAGTATCGAGATCTTTTTTTACTTTTTGACACACATTGTATTATGAAAAAAAACCGCTACAATCATTCTTACATTCATGTATTCTGAAAAAATAATGAATGGAACGTTATTTTTTCAGAATACAAGGTGTGTCAAAAAGTACAAAAATATCGGTACATTTTGACACTTGTATGTATATATATATATATATATATATATATATATATATATATATATATATATTATATATCAGTATCATCCTGAAGATACTTTAGGTAAAACCAATTTTGGTAGTGTCTGGCTTAATTTAGTATATATATATATATATATATATATATATATATATATATATATATATATATATATATATATAATGATTTTAGTTTTCTTATGGTGCTAATCAGATTTCACAGAAATTTGATGAAAAAGAAATAATTTAAGTTTTCACAAAATCCGTCATCTCGAAGCAAAATATAAAAACCTGGCTTTTTTAATTTGAATGTCGATAAACCAAAAGATTAGCGAAAGTTGACTCGGCTGCATCTCATACCTACTAATATGTGCCCACCCGATAGATGTAACTCGGAAATTAAAAATGTTATACTGATGCTTAATTCTTTGGGGTGGTGCTAATGAAACCAGGGAATATTCACGTCACTTAGTATATAATTTTAATCCTTTACAGATTTGAAAATGTAAGATTATAAAAAAAAATATTTGAATTAAAACTGAAAATAAGACAAAAATCAACATCTAAAAAATGATGTCTTATATAAGTATGATTCACAGGTGTTGATGAGATTAACATATTTAAAGCTTTCACAAACGCACACACACACACACACACACAACACACACACACACACACACACACATATATATATATATATATATATATATATATATATATATATATATATATATGAGAGTAAGTAAACAAACAGATGTGTTTATTTTGATATGGCTTTTTTAGCCGACAAAATTGTATTTAGAGGATATGTGCTTAATTGAAGTCATACCTAATTTTGAAAATTGATTAGTTAATAATTAATGAATTTAGGCGTGCATATATGTTCAAATTTAAGGCTAAACAAATCGAGAAAATGTCAATCCCTGAACAGGTCGAAATGTACATTCAGGGATTGACATTTTCTCGATTTGTTTAGCCTTACATTTGAACATATATGCCCGCCTAAATTCATTAATTATTAACTAATCAATTTTCAAAATTAGGTATGACTTCAATTAAGCACATATCCTCTAAATACACACACACACACATATATATATATATATATATATATATATATATATGCTAGACTAAACGTGACCAGTTGGATCTCCTATTCAGCTCTGGGTAGATAATTGAAATTAGGGAAAAGGGAGTTAGCAAAGCGAATAATTTTTTTTAAAATACGGCCGGACGAAACCTTAACATCATTTTGTAAGCTTTCTAAGAAAGGGAATGTTTGACCCCATTTAAGCTACGGGTTGCTGGTTGTAAAATTTAACATAGAAATACATTTCAAATTTGCCCGGCTCTCTCTCTACACTCCAGAGAAACTAACATCATATAACGAGTAGTTAGTCAAGAAATACACAGAGGGGAAGAAAGTGATAGACAGAGAGTAAAGTAAGAGATTGGTCGTTTTATTTTACTTAATTGCAAATTACTACTAATTAAAACCAATTAAAACAGATTTTTTTCAAACATAATTCAATCCCAAAAGTAAGGAATAATTTAGTAAAATTTTTCGTGTCATTAAACTACACAGTAAAAAATTCTTTAGGGGCCAAAGTTGATTAACTCAGTTTTAATAATAATAATAATAATATATATATATAGAGTCTAGAATAAACATATGTAAGTTAATTTGATTTAGATATTATCATAAATGCTGTAATCGCCTTCATTTTCAATGGTTGCAGACAACAAATCCAAGAAAAGATAATATCGTCAAGATGAGGGGTCGTTTCACATCCTCCATACTCACTAGATTTAACACCCACAGGTGTTCATATGTTTCGATCACTAAAACATTTCATAAGTGTCAAGACATTCAGAAACAATGAACTTGAAAACGGTCTTTCAAACTTGTTTTTCATGGAAACCCCAGATTTCTTGAAACGAAAATAACCCTGACGGTTGGATTGCAGTCGTTGAAAATGAAGGTGATTACATTTTTTGTGAAAATGTTTAAATAAATTCAACTTATATTTTTTCAAAAATATCCCACCTGGTAAAATGTAATTACTTTCCGAACCGCCGAATATTGTAACATGGTTTATTAGCAGGTATAAATTTTACTCTAATATATTATCGTAATTAAACTATTTGCAAATTTCTCACATTAGTAGTAAGCCTAATTGATAGACCAGTGGTTCCCAACCTATGGCCACATGGCCAAAATGGGCCACAGCAAATTTCAGGTGAGCCAAGGAAATATAATTCTATATGATTTCAAAGCATACATTTTATATACAAAATCCAATCATATATGTGGGAAATTTATATTTTCTAGAAAGCAAGATGTCAACTAATTCACGGTAGGGGGGAGTGGGAAGAGATTTACGCCTCTAATATGCTGCTATATATATTGACTTTATATATGCAAATTGAATAATTTCTATTATAATAATTTCATGGACCACAAAAAATTCTGGTTTCAAAGTGGGCCATGAGCTGAAAAAGGTTGGGAACCGCTGGTTTAGACGGTCCCAATTGTTCTTCTGATCCCCCGTTACACCAAGTCTCTTTTATAGTTCTTTTATGGGTGTGTTCCAAGAACAACTGGTATCACTGTCACCTTGTTCTATAACTTCGGAAGATTCCATTTATTTGTCCATTTGGAAGATTCCATTTATTTGTCCATTTTTTCGTTCTCTTTTATTTTCATTTTGTTGTCTCTTGTTTTCTATAGCTCATCTAAAGTTTACGACTTGCTTTAATATCTTTAACGATTTCAGACATTCTATTATCCATGTTAGTGGGATAAAATATTAATAATTTTGTAGTCGTCTATCCATGACATAGTTACATTTTTCCTCTTTGTTTTTACCTTCTTTGGAATGTGCTAATTCCTTTCCTGTCCATCGTAAGAAGGTTAAAGGGTATCTTAGAATTTACTTATTTATTTGATTACATTTCGGCCGAAAAATTTGGTTTCGCTAACTTTTCTGGTAGTTTTGAGGGACTTCTTCCTTGGTTATTTCATCCCTGTTTGCTTCATGGTATCTGCTTCTAATAACTCCATATATTTGTAGTTTCCTTTTTCATCTTTTTTTATGATGCTTTATCGATTCGGCAATTATTATTATTATTATTATTATTATTATTGAGTTTTTCACACCTGCCGTAGCTGGTGGTTCACTGAAGGCTGAGTGACAGCAAATCTCCTCAGGTCTCCAGGACTCTTCTGAGTATTCTAGCCGATCTTAACAGTGCTGTACTTGGATGGCCTCGGTTCTTCTGATTTCTAATTCACCCAAATTATTTTCCAAACCCTTGGGGACCGTTCCAAGAGTACCAACTACAATTGGTACGACCTTCACCTTCATGTCCAACAGTTTTCTCAGTTCTCTGGCAAGGTTTAAGTATTTGTTTATCTTTTCACTTTCTTTCATTTTCACTCGGTGGTCGGCCGAGATGACAGGTTATCTTGTTAATCAATACTAAGTCCGGTCTCCTAGCCGGGATTAGGTGTTCCGTCTGTACCTCGAAGTCCCAGAGAATTTTATGCGTCTCATTCTCCAGGACAGGTTCAGGCTTGTAAATATACCAATTAATTGTATGGTGAAAATTAAATTTCTTGCACAATTCCCAGTGAATTACCTTTCCCACCGAGTCGTGCCTAGTGGGAAAGGTAACCCAAGTGCAAGAAATTCAATATTATTATTATTATTATTATTATTATTACTATTATTATTGTTGCTCAATTTTAACCATCTGTCATCATCTTGCTCTCCTGCACATTCTCTCTACAATTTGCCTGTGTCAAATCCTTGACTGCCTTCACATTGACCTGTCGTGATATCTCCTTTCAATGATATTGTTTCTTAACTGTAAATTTACATGGAAGTGTTGCAATGCGTCATTTATTTTTTATTTCCCAAACTCCATGTCCCGTTTCGCGCTTTTACACCCTCCTCCGTGTTTTTATTCCCTGTTTCGTCTCATTTTTATCCCTCTTTCTCCTCGGCTCCTCTTTATTCTTTTATTCTCCCCACCATAATCTATTCGCTCTTTCCCGTATAATGTAAACGTCCCCTCACTTCAGTCTCAGATCTGGTTGCCTCTTTCCTTCTCCGTCAAAATCTCTCTCGTTTTTCGTTTCGTCTCTTTTTTTCGTTCCATTTTCTCTCTTTTCTTCTTTTTTTATCACTGTCTCTTCTTCTTTTGAGTTTCATCATCATCATGTCGCGCTTACAGCACGGGTATCCATGACAATCTTTCGCCAACCTTCCCTATCATTCATTGCACCTGGGAGCTCCTCTGCGTAGCAGCCAGCATCCTCACATAGCTGGTCAATGTAGGTCCTTGCTGGGCGCCCCACACTTGCATGTCCATGTGTTGGCTTCCACAGGAGAACATCACTCACGAGTTCGTCCTTGCTTCTCCAGCAGTGTCCTGCATGTCTTGTCCGTCTCGCTCGGATAGTTTGTGAAATGGGGGGCAGGTGACCGTACAGCTGTTTCCTTGTGGGGTGCTGCTTCCATGACTTGTTCAAGACTGCGCGCAGCATTCTTGTGCAGCTCCCATCTATCTTATTCTCAAGACGCTTTGTTAGGGTCCAGGTGGTGCAGCTATATAGAAGCACCGACACAACCACAGCCTGGATGAACTGTCGCTTTAGCTTGTCAGGGAGATCGGACCTCCATATGACTGATAATCTATTTGTGGCCGCCCATGCCTTTGCTATCCGTGTATTAACATCGCTCTCTGTGGAGGAGATATTACCACCCAGGTACGTGAATTGTTCTACTGGCTTAAGAGGCTTGCCGTTGAGTGAGGAGATGTTTCCTTTATTTTTGAAGCTTATGAACTCTGTTTTATCAGAGTTCACATAGAGGCCGATTTTTTTTCTCGTGTATCCTCCCTTTTCTTATTTATTTTCTTCTGTTTTTCATTCCTTTTCTTTTACATTTTAACTTCTCTATAAATTCTATTTTCTTCGTTCTCTTCTAGTTTTTCTTCATGTTCATCTTCTAGTTTCTCATCTTTCAATCTATGACTTTAACAGATGTCTTCTCATCTTCTGTCATTATCAAAAATAACTCTTACATTTACGATTTAACTGAAGACGTGCTCATATTTAAGCGATGTCTATGAAAAAGGGATCATGTTTTGGGTTATTTCCTATAAGTCTAACATGATCAAAGGGGAACCACTCTTGACTGATAAATTATTCATTTATTTATTGATCTACTAGGAAAAAAGAAGACGGGATTAGGGTTAGGGTTTAGGGTTAGTTTAATGGGAAAATAAATAAATAATTTATCAGTCAAGAGTGGTTCCCCTTTGTTTATGTTAGACTTATAGGAAATAACCACGTCTTGCCTCCGAGACGAGTCAGTGTCAATTTGAAAAATATATATATATATACATAAGTAAAGTAAAAGTAAGTAAAGTCGACGGGGAGGCCTAAAGTCGGTATCAGCTAGTCAGCGAGGGAGTCTATCCCCTTTTCAATAGTGCTAGACCAAGGAGATTGTTCTAGCATCTGAGGTGGACCGCCACAACTACCACCAGCTCCTTACTTTACCGGACAAATCCCTGTGCTACTCATACGCTGATTTGGCGAGGACCGGTATCGAACTTGTGGATTTTAACCGAGCGCTCTACCGACTGAGCTAACCCGGTCCCTTATGAAAATATGCCTCTAAACTTTTTGAACGGAAGGCTTTTGGTGAAACACTGGAGTTTACAAGTGCAGCACCCTACATAGTCCCTAGATGTAGCTTTTTGGACCCTTTTTTGTTTCCGAAACTGTAAGAAATGGAAAAGTCTGAAGAAAATTAATGCAACGTTCCTCCTTTTCAGAATAGAGTACTGGATATTCAGCAAACTTATACTGCCACTGTTCATTTCTACCTTGTTTAATACAACTATTCTTTGAACAGACATCGTTCAATTTCTTTTTTTTTTTTTTTTTTTGTGATTTACCTTTTGCTCTTCTCTTCCTATTCATCAATCACTGCCGTTGTTTCTATTCATTTCATTTTCTTTCCCACTTACTACTTACACTCACCTGTTCCTTTCAAAGATCATTCACCCCCACCCACTTTTTCCTTCTTTTTAATTTTAACCCTCTTTTTGATAAGCAGATACCTCCCCCCTCTTATCTATTACTTTTTTCTCTCTTTTCCCACCGTGCATCTTTCCACTCTCTCTCTCTCTCTTTCTTTCTAAAGTTTCAAATTCAGATTCTAATCCCCATTCGACACGGCCGTATTTTGACCCGTTTATTGCGAGGTAAAATATTTTGTAAGTTCACATCTCGCGGGATTTCAATAGACCAATTTATTCATTTGAATAAATTATTGTTTTCGTCTTTTTTGTTGTTGTTGTTCTTTTTTATCATATTGAAACCCAAAATGTCTGACATGATTGCCTGCTGTTCTTGTCACACATGACACTTAATAAGATACCCGACCCCAGAATCCCTGCCTACCCCGAGTTGGCTTCTCTCATCGACAGTTACTTGTCAGCTTCCTTCAGGAAACTGCAATTAGTGCGGTGAATATTCAGCAGTGTCCACGTGCCGACTTTTCACTGCAGCATCTTTTTTTTTCCAACAGCCCGTTCATATCAAGTGTCCACACTAGGCTTACCACAGGTCCTGCGGGATTAGAAAACCATGGAACTCACAATCTCCAGGCACCGACCGTTGATACCAACACACGGTCGCAATAATCAGAAGGAAACAATAGTCGAAGACGGTGGTTGGGAAAATAGGTAAAATTATAGGAATATCTAAGTCAGGAGTAATACTACTAATAATAATGGAGATTATGTTTCTTTCTGTCTCTAACCGAAACTATGGCAGCACCGACGTCATAACGCACTATTATTTACGTTAAATTCTCCATGATTTTAGTATTATTTATTAATACTGTTGGCCTTAACTAATTGCAGTAATAATAATACTAAAATAATAATGATTACATTTATTTAGATTTGGTTTATATGTTTAACGGCATATCAGGTCCTTATGTGCATTTGTATTAGATAGGAATACTTTATATCATATAACTGAGTACAAAAAATGATTATTACCAAATAAAAAGTGCAATTTTTAAAAATCTGCTTTAGAACATTGAAAATATGATATGACGGTAATCAAACATTTAGAAATTATCTAAATGTCTGCTTTAAAATAATGAAAAAATTTGAATAATTTCTAAATGTTCTATTGGAAATTTTTAAAATTGCACTTTTTATTTGTTAATAATCATTTTTTGTACTCAGTTATATGATATAAAGTATTCCTATCTAATACAAATAATCTATTAACTATTATACGGTTCAAAGTAACTATCCCTATTTAATAATAATCATTTGCACAATTATATGGTTTTGAGGAAGCACGTGGTGGAATGGTTAAAGTCATGGGAAATGGACTCGTCGCCCCGAGTTCAAATCCTGGACGTGGTAATTGCATTTCACTTAGCGCTAATACCATTGGGAAATATATGAATTCTACTCTCCCCTCAGCTATGGGTAAATAGTAGGGCAGACTGGACTCATTAACCTTGGTTAGGCAACCGGTATAGGAGAGGGAAAACTCTGAATTCAAACCTGCTGAACTCCGCTTAAGAAATTGACCATATGTCACATCCTGCTTGTGCGGAGGGGTTGGTAAATATATATATATATGGTTTTGATTTAGTTCTAAATGATTGGTTACAATCTTAACTATATTTTCAATGTTCTATTGAATTTTTCTAATTGCACATTTTCTATTTGTCTTTTACCATTTGTTTGCACACAATTATGATGTCGAGTAATCCAATCCAATACTAATAATTTGCATACAGTTGTATGATTCCAAGTCTCTCCATCTAACACTAATATTCTATACTTATGTCTATGGTTTCAAATAACTATTATTAATAATCATTATTTATTTACACACAGTTATATAGTTTCAAGTAACTAATAAAACTAATCCTTAGTAAACAATTATAGCTTTAAATAACTATTCTTAATAAAAATATATTTTTTTATATGGTATAAAGAATTCCTGTCTAATACAAATAACTTTCAAATAGGTCTATTTGAACAATAGATGGGAACAGGTAATATCACTCCAAGTCAGAGTGGATCTGCAAATAACAGCAATAAATGGGTGACCACACACCCCGAAGTTCCAGAACTGGAGCCTCATCACTAGATGCAGCTTAGTGTTATACTCAGGATATCTTTTTTTTGTGGGGCGGGGGGAGTTTGACCCTCTGGTGAGGATGCAGTTGGCGTATTCTAAACCTCGACAGGTCAACTGATCATTTATACAATTATATGGTTTCAAGTAATTAATCTTATAATGAAGATTGTGTGGTTTTCTGTTTGTAACCGAAACTATATTACTACTCAAGTCACAATTCCCTTAGTTATTTAGGTAACATTCTCCATGATTTAATTTTTTATCTAAACCTCAATTATTAATAAGATTGTTTGGAATTATTAATACTGTTGACAATATACACATACTAAGGACATGCAATTACTTTTATATATATAACAAAATAGCGGTTTACAGTGTGAACGGGAACGCTAATTTGCATATTGGTATTATAAATTTGATTTTAATAAATGTGTACTTAGTATTACTGATTCTAATTGTTTAGTTTTATCTTAATCAATATGAGCAAAAATCTCGGGGATAAATCTTAAAAGAAATCCATTGACAAGAAGAAATAACTGTAATCTAATTCTTTACTTCTTATTTTAACTAATTATTTAAATTGGTAAAATTTAGCAATGAAAGACGAAGTGATGGAAGAGTAAGTTTCAGTTGTTCTATTTTTCGATTTTCTGTTTCAAAACTTTTTACCTGCATTCTTATTTATTTTCATTCGTCTTTCTAATTTAATATGATATTTTATTACATTCAAACTTAAATACACCCGGAGGGTGTATATATTCGTTAGTAACAATAATTTTTTAACAATTCTAGCGTCAAGTATCTATTCTTAACACAAATAATTTCCACAAAGTTAAATGGTTAAATGTATTACTATCTAACATTAATGAAGGGGTACTCCACACTTCTCAGAGCTCCGGAACTGGAGACTCACCACCAGATGCCATATAATATCCAACCCAAAACACTACTTATCCCTCTGCAGATTATTTGAAGATAATAATAATAATAATAATAATAATAATAATAATAATAATAATAACGTAGATTATGCGGTAATAGAGATGAGACCGTAAACCATGTACTATGCGAATGTAGCAAACTAGCACAACGGGAGTACAAAACTAGACACGACTGGGTTGGGAAGGTGATCCATTGGGAATAATGCAAACAATTAAATTTTGACCATACAACAAAATGGTATATGCATAAACTAGAATCTGTTCTTGAGAATGAAACGCATAAAATTATCTGGGACTTTGAAATAAAAACGGATCACCTTATCCCAGCAAGAAGATCAGACCTAGTGTTGATTAACAAAAAAGAAAGAACTTGTCAATTGGTGGATTTTGCAGTTCCAGCAGATCACAGGGTGAAGCTAAAGGAAAATGAAAAAATATACAAATACCTGGACCTTGCCAGAGAACTGAAAAAAGTTATGGAATATGAAAGTCAAAGTGATACCAATTGTAGTTGGTGCACTTGGAACGGTCCCAAAAGGATTGGAAAAGGGTTTGGAAAGTCTGGAAATCAGAGGATGGATTGATACTATCCAAAACACTGCACTGTTGCTATCTACCAGAATACTCAGAAGAGTCCTGGAAACGTAAAGAGACTTGCTGTCACTCAGACTCCAGTGAAAGACCATCAGCTAACACTGATGAGAAAACCCAAAAGGAGTAAATAATAATAATAATAATACTAATACTAATAATAATAATACTACTACTACTACTACTACTAATAATAATAATAATAATTTATGTTTTGAGGGTGGGGAGCGTTTACGAAAATCGGTGATCATTGTAACAACGGAGATAATAATAAAATAATTTCAATAGATTAAAAAAAGATAAAAATGTTGGGATGTGGGGTGCTCACTATAGCGGAAATTGTTGTCGTTAATATTATTTGTGGTTGCAATGAAGGTTATTATTGAGGATAATATCATAAAAGATAAAGCAAAAGGAGACAGAAAAAATGAATTGGGAAGATGAAGTGGAACAGGATGGAAAAAAAGAAGAAAGAAAAATTAATTAAAAGCAGCGAGAAAATGTGGAGGAAGGGGTTGTAAAAAGAAGTATAAAAATGTAAAGAAAGAAATGACATTATGATAAAAATAATTGGGAAGTATTGAACAAACTTAGTTATCAAGATCCTCACCAACAATATACTAAATAAATAACCACAGAATTTAACAATAATAAAAAATAAAGAAGAAAATGAATAATTGAGAATTATCAATAATAAAAATCAATAATAATAATAATAATAATAATAATAATAATGATACTAATAATAATAATAATAACTCGTGGTATAAATGACCTATTATATATAGACAAACAGATAAGAGACAAAAACAAGGATAAAAGATTTAGCCAAGGCATGGATAGAGGTCTACAAAAAGGCATATTACTTGATCTTGCAGAAATGGGAAAAATAGAATGTCTGAAAATGTTCAAGATATTAGAGTAAGTTGTAAACTTGATCAAAAAAGTCATGAGAAACTGGAGAATTTCACTGGTAACAAGAGGATAGACCATGGCAGAAGTAAAAAAAAACAAAAAACAAAAAAACAAACAAAAAATACAACAAAAAACAAAAAAACAAAAACAAAGAGGCACTTTCCAGGGAGATTCAGTATCACCATTACTATTTATAATAGCAATTATGTCACACAATTATATACTAAGTTAATGCAATGGATATGTATGATCGCACACCTTTCGGCGTATTGGAGCCAGAATGGAAAAGACGAAAATCCGGTTTTCCTCCTTATATTTCGTCACTACTGAGACGGAAGTGACGCAAGTCATTTCCCATTGGTCACGCACTGCTTATAAGACCAACAGCATGGGTTTGGCTACTCCGCCTAATTGCGTTCGGTGTAAGGGAGAGAAGGAGTCACTTAAGCACGCCTGCTTTCACTACCCGGTCGTAAAACCGCTTTTGAAGACTCTTGAAGGTTTCATGGTTCGCTGCACGGAGGATCTTTTACCCTGGAGCTGTATTAAGCAATGTGGTGACGTCGCTTGACAGGAAGAAACATTACGTTTTGCTTTACTCCGCGTGATGAGAGTAGTGATTTGGACGACCCGAAATAAGGAATACCATGAAGGCGAATCTTTCTCGACTCAGACTCGTGTTGTTTTTTACGAGCACCAGATTAAAGTTAAAATCCGGTCTGAGAGACAAAGACTCTCTTCATTGATGTTTGGCGAGATGTGGGTAAAACTTGTGCGACTGTGTCGAGTGAAACACGCTAAACTTGAGTTCATGCTTGGAGTTACTGGTACCTAAGAATATTGGGTATTTAGAAGAATAATGTCGACCCATCCCTTGTGGTTCCTAGACGGATGTCCTACTGACTATGCTAAACCGGACCCATACTAAAATTCAAGCAGTTGTATGGTTTCAAGGAACTATTCCTAATTAATAATAATTATTTGTTTGCAGTTATATGGTTTCAATATCAATAATTTTCAAATATATAAATTTGACCCAGAGATGGAACACTATCGGGTCAGAGTGTAACTAGGAGTAATGGCAATGAAGAGGTTAATCCACACACCACAGAGCTCTAGAACAAGAGTCTCACCATCAGATACAGTTTAGTGCCATATCCAGGACATCCTGTTTGGGGGGGGGGGTATGATAATCTTCTGTAGTGAATACAGAAAACGTATTCTAAGCCCCACCGATAGGGGTACAGAATTTTCGGATACTTTAAGATTCAAAGAAATCACCAAATCCATGTCAGAAGACCCACATTAATAGGACCTTGTGCCTGACCCGTATACCTTGGATACGCGGTAAATAAACCAAATCCATGTCAGAAGAGCAGATATAATCTAGTAATATACAAGCACCCCCCCCCAAATGTCATATTATTGATTTCGCTGTTCCAACACATTCACCGAATCAAATTAAAAGAGACTGAAAAGCTATATAATTTCGCAAGAGAATTGAAGAAATACAGAACATAATGGTGACAGTTGTGCTTAGTCGTTGTAGGAGCGCTGTGAACGATTCACAAAAAGCCTTACGAAAAAGCTTTAGGAATTATTTGAAAGCTGAAGAAGATTCGAGACAATGGCGCTATTGAAAACAACAACAACAACAAAACAAAAAAAGGTTTAATACAGAAAAGACTTGCTGTCACTTGATTTTACTGGTATAAAAACTCAATGCGGTAAAACAATAATCACTA
>CM042138.1:110216468-110233968 GCA_023376005.1 Doryteuthis pealeii | reverse complement strand
AGCCCAATTTGTAATTACAGCAACCAGTAACAGCATTGACAACATATGGATAAACGGAAAAGAGACAAAATCTAGAAAACAAAAATGGGGGAAAAAAACAATGGATACTTCAAGTGACAAACTAGAGATCGCACGCGAGAAGACCAAGAAATGGCTAAGAGATGGAAACTTCATGAGAGAAACTGAATCCCTTATAATAGCAGCACAAAATAATGCCATAAGGATCAAAGCAAAAATAGATAAGACACAACCGTAACTGTAGGATGTGTGGAGACAGAGACGAAACGTTTTATCACAAATAGATCCAAAGGGAGTAAAAAATAGGCACGATTAGGTGGGAAGTGGGATCCACTGGGAACTGTGCAAGTAATTGAATTTTGAGTATATTACAAAATCTTATATGCACAAACCGAAGAATTAGATGTTTAAAATCCACTGGGATCTTTAGATAAAAATTGTATCACATGACCCAGATCAAAAGACCAGATCTAGAATTGATTTACAAGAAAAGAAAACTTGTTATCGAGTGAATTTTCCCGTTCCGACTGACCACAAAGTGAAAATGCAAGAAAGCTAAAAGATAAGCAAATACTTGGACCTTTTCAGAGAACTAAGAAAACTGTGTAACAATAGGGTGAAGGTGATACCAATTCTAGTTGGTGCCCTTGGACTGGTTCCCAGGGGTTTAAAAAAAAACAAAAAAAACAGGAGGTATTGGAAATCAAAAGAAGAATCGAGACCATCCAATCAACAGCATTGTTAAAATCGGTTAGAATACTCAGAAAAGTCGTAGACCTGAGGATACTTGTTGTCGCTCAGACTCCAATGAAAACCACCAGCTGACGCTGGAGTGAAAATTCGATAAAAGTAAATAATGTCTTTTTCCATCTTGTATTAAGTCGAGATAGTCCACATTCCTGCATAAATCAATAATTTCTGATTCAAATATTCACACTATGACTTCCGAATTGCATTTTCATGATGGAAATTAATTGTTTTTGTAGTGGACTCTAGTAATTTGTACCCAAAAAAACTTCCGCATATAAAATCAGCTTTTGTTCAAGTCATGTTGAACTGCTTTATATATAATCTTTACATAAAAAAAGGACGCGCATGAGTATGGCGTCCGAAAGTCGAGTGAACACTATTCAACGTGAGCGTTCCCAGCGTCCATATTCTGGTCACGTACTTCCGGTGCATTGTTTAAAGAAAATACAGAGTCGGAATAGAAACGATCTGATAAAGATTTGCCACACACATTTTATTTTTGTCTTCCTTTTGTTAGGGTTTAACTTTCTTCAGAGCGTAAAGCAAAATCGCTACCAAACAGAATTCATATAATTTCGCAACCTGAAAGCATTTTCTTGAAACGCTCTATTTAAAAATCTGCCGGTACAGATAATTACCAATGCCACTTGAATTTATCAGGATTTGAGTTGCATTTCAAAAAACAAACAAAATGTGAGTTCGATTCACACTGGGTACCCCATACTATCGGCCTTGTGCCACATCTTAGCTAAGCTTAGCAAAAAACAATTTATATATATATATATATAAGAGTTTTATAATTTGCTTGAAGCATTGTGTATATATTGGTTTGGAGGTTGATTTTGAAGGCTATCACAATGCAAGTGTAAAGAAAAAATAATAAGGTAACAATGGTGTTGTGTGTTAATCTGTATTTATTCTTGAATTTTCGAGATGAAATCTCTTTTTCAGAAGATCACTGGATCTGAAGACGACTTCAGTTTAAGTGATCTCAAAAAGAGATTTCATCTCGAAAATTCAAGAATAAATACAGGTTAACACACAACACCATTGTTACCTTATTATTTTTTAGCAAATATATGCACCTTCCGGGTGCAAGTATTTGAATTTTTATGTAATGAAATATTATATTAAATTAGAAACAATAATGAAACTAAATAAGAATACAGATAACATGATTTGAAATAGAAGTGGGGTATAATAAAAAATAGAACAACATTAAAACTAACTCTTCCATCATTTTCCATCACTCTCCTCTTTCATTACTAACTTTTCCTAATTAACTATTTAGGAAGTAATGAATAAAGTTAGTTATTTCTTCTTTTTAATGGATTTCCCCTCCATCGAGATTTTTGCTCTGTGAGGGTTGAATAAACAGTGGGGTTTTGAGTCCTGGGTGTATGCTAAGTCTAAAAAAAACTGGGGTCGAGTATATTCATTTAGACACCTAATAAGGGACTTTATTTGGACCGGTTGCGTTTCTGCATCCCCTCCGAAAAAAAAGGAGACTCATAGCATTATCTTATTACGTAGCAGATACATAAGTGCCAAGTGGTAGGGGGTGACAAAACTGATCACACTCCTAATGAAAGTCTAATTAGCTAGGTACATGCACTGACCCATCCATACAAAAAAAAGAAACACCTACGCTCTTCTCCTTGAACAGCCTTGGCTTTAACCTATTTAAAATATCCCCACGTAAAAATCACGAATGTTTACGTGTTTTCAATGTTTTTTTAGACTTGACTTTTTCTTAGGGCAGGGTTCTCGTTATAGAAGCAGTACCACAGTTGCCACGTTGGAGGTGAGGGAAGATAGGCTTTGATTACCTGACCTCCCACTAGGCTAAGGCTAGATAATCAGAAGCCCATGGGATGGCTAGTACAAAAACTGCGTGCATCTCGTCGGTATTCCCTTTCTGGGGCGCCTCAAGTATCAGACAATAAACCTAGCCCCGACCCTTTTAAATCAGGGTCAATATGAATGGTAGACTATCTAGTCTAGCATTTCATGATAACACGAGCCTTTCGGGGCCTGTGTCTATTAATGAAATTAACGGCGTGGTCCCAGGATGCCATACCCCCAGGCAACACCTGCCCCCTCGATTTAAAGGGGCAGGGCTGGGTTTATTGCCCAGTGCCCGAGGCGCCCCCTTGAGGGGGAATGCCGACGGGATCCACGCATTTTTTGCACCCGCCAACCATGTGGTTCGTGGGTGGTGCAAAAAATGCGTGGATCCCGTCGACATTGAACCTAACCCTTACACGTGGGGTACGTGGTAAATACAGACTATCTAGTCTAGCCCCTATTCTCGTACACAAGGAGAGGAAAGATTATTATCATTCTGACTTGTTTTCTATCTATTTGGTTGTTAGCTGCACCACTGGAACCACCCCTCTCATAAAATCAGCCGCCAGAATTTATTTACAAAAAAGATACAGTAATGAATAATCAAAGCTGGGCACAAGGGCCGAAGATTTATTTTGGGAGACAGGGGCCAAACCTGGTGATGCCGTGATATCATCCGCGTACGCCAATGATATCACCGTGTTCGTGTCATCCGTTTTGGACATAGAAGCAGTGAAGAAGGCGCTTGCAAGGTACGAACGAATCACTGGGGCAAAGATCAATTTATAAAAGAGCGAAGGTCTGCGGTTGGGAGCCTGGGCAGGATCCGATACCCTGCCCGGTCCCTTCCGCTGGAGTGACGGTCCCATCAAAATCCTCGGCGTGTGGTTTGGGCCTGATCTCCAAGTCGAGAAAAATTGGTCGGAAGTACAGTCAAAGGTGGAAGCTCGGATCCGAAAATGGTTTCCAAGGAGGTTGTCCTTAAAGGGCAGGGCGGAGGTTTGTGCTACCTACATCTTCTCCCTGATCCTTTACCGATTGTCTGTACTTCCTCTGCCTGCGGCTCGGTTATTGGCGTTAGAACGGGCCCTTTTCCGCTTTTTGTGGAGAGGGCGCCGGCCAATGGTACGCAGGCAGGTTTGTTTCCAGCGGCCTTGTAATTTAGGTTTGGGGATGCCGAACTTAGCGGCTCATCGAGACGCTGAGAGGCTGGCATTTCTGAATCGATCGTTGCAAACCGAAACCGCTTGGTCGTGGCGAATCCGGGACATCTTCCCGGACTGGAAGCTACTGCTCCATAAAATTCGACGGAAAGAGCGGTTTCTGTTCGAGTGTCGTGAAGCCCTTCGAAGACTACCTGAGTCTATTGACGTCTCATGGCCTTGGAGGGCACTGTATCGGGCATTAGTGGAGGGGTCCGTCTCGGATCCGCTCGTGGAGCGGCACGGCTCGTCGTTAGAGGATGTCCGCTCACAGTGGAATTGGGCGCCAGGTGCTGGGTTCATGAACAACTCCGAGTTCTCCCTCACCTGGCGACTAGCTCGGAATGCGTTGTCGCTCGCAAGCGTACAATACAAAGCGCACGCTGCTGGTTTTCCATCTTGCACCCGTTGCAACAGTGGCTTAGAAGAAACAGCTGAGCACGCCTTCTACCACTGTAACGGGGTACGTTCGTTTTGGGAGTACGTGAACGAGGTTACGGCCCGTATCGCACCGAATCAGTGGGTGCCGCTCGACGTTGGTTACGTCGTGGACAATGTCAGTCCGCCGTTCGACGCGAAACAAGGGATTGCATGAGGACGAGGAATTTTCCTGTCAGAATCTGATGTTTATTTTAAGCATCAGCTTAAGGTAAGGATTAGGTGCGATAGGAGGATGCTCGAACCCATGACATTCAACGAAATGTGGATAAATGCCGCAAGCTTGTGTATGAGAACGGGGGCAGGAGTAGAGACATTGTTGCCTGCCCATCATGGCCAGCACTGACGGGGATCCTCTCTCGGGACCCCATCTCTTAGATAGACAAACAAAGTCTGTAAAACAAACAAAAGAAAAAACAAGAAAAAGCCAAAACTGCATACACCATAGATCCTTTTAGTTAGGAGGCTGAATGATCATCAACCCCAGTTTTTTCTTATAGGACATATCCAGGACCCCAATCTCAAGTTTTTTTATAAAAACATATAAAAATCACCCTAATATTTTCCCTGGAAAGTCATTTTTTCTAGTAACCCAACCCGCCTGGCCTACAGAATCCCAATTTTTACCGACCTCCCACTAAGGACACCCACTCCCATATTAGAGGCACTGACCGGCTTGCTTTCAAACAACAAAGTGTGGAAGACAGTCGGCGGACCTACACAATAGCTGAGGGAAAGGGGGAAACCAAAATGACCCACAATTTTTGTTTTGTTTACATGTGTTTTTCAGTTTCTTTGGTTTTTTATTTTCACCCATCGCCAATCATCAATATTGGGAAATTTTTAAGTAGGATACATGCATAGAGCGAATGAGGTATTTTGGTGGAAGGAGCTGCGCAAGGAGAGAATGCAAGAATCTTATTTTTATTTTTGAATGAATCGGTCGGTGAGTGAGCCTAGCAGATAGATCCGTGTAGTGATATGACCAGTTTTATCACCTCTCCCCCAAAACCAAACTTCCGGCTACATACACTGTCTATTCAACAAAAAATGTTAATAAAAGTGCATATGAGCACACACCTGGCATACTGCCCGAAGTTTTTTTTTGGGGGGAACGGGGTACAAAAGTGGTCATGCTTCTATATCTTTTAGTTCTGTCTTAGCTAGTCTCACTCTCCGATCGATCCATACTACTAAATATAAAAGTACATTCATCCATCGCCTTACACTACTGTTTTCCCAAAAAATTCGCTGTCACTCAATGTGTGATGCCCTACTTAAACCCATATGATAAATCAAGCCTATTGAAGTTTTATTTACATTTTATATACAATTCTAAAAGATTTGGGATTGGATGGGGTACACAATCAAGAAACAGAAAAATCCCAACGAAAATAAGAAACAGAAAATTAAATCGGGTCATTTTGGTTACCCCCTTTCCTTGTGTGCACGTGCGCTGTACCTCATTTCCGAATAAAGAAAAAGTTTGTTTGGAGTGAGTGCACGTATTTTTTGGTTGTATCAAGATTAAAAAATTTTTTGGTGAAACCATTTTACTAATTCTATGTATCTACACGAAGGTGATGTCATAATGCACCTTTCAATCTCTTCGAATTTGATCAAATAGACTCTTCCATTTATATGTACACACAGTACAAATATTAGGGTGGAACCATTTTATAAGTTCTAGGGTCTCCGCAATAGTGATGTCATAATGCACCTTTCATTCCCTTCAAAGTTCAACAAATGGTTTCTTCCAGTAATATGTAAAAAAACAGTACAAATATTTGGATGAAACCATTTTATACGTTTTAGGTGTTTACGAAAAGATGATGTCATAAAGCACCTTTCAACCCCTTCAACGTTAATCAAATGGACTCTTCCAGCCAGTATAAATACAGCTACTCGTCCGAATCAATTTTAATATAGAATTAACAATCCTAATTATTTGAAGTGAGCACATACTAACGTCATTACTAATACTAATATCTAAGGGGTGGGGGCGTTGGAAAAATAATTTTTACGTTTTTTTTCTCCCCTTTGATAATAAGCATTATGTTTATTATATGCTTATTTTATAATAAGCATAATGCTTATTGTCCTTTGTTTTTTTTCTTCATATGAGCTGTTCCCACCTTTTATTTTTCTAGACTCTTATTTTTAGTTAAGGTCTATACCCCCCCTTTTTTTATCTTTTCCCCCTTTTTAGAGTAGGATTTTCCAACTCCTCCACCTCTTCTCCACAAATTTTTTTTGTAATTATTAAAAAATAACCACAAATACTTAGTGATAAGAATTTAAAAAAAAAACTATAAAAAAATTAGAAAATACCCTAAGTTTAAATTTAGTTTTTTTTAGTTCTTAAGAATCAAACAATATAGTTTCTTACAGTAAATGCTTAGTGATAAAAAATATAAGTATAAAACAAAGAAATATTAAGAATTCTTGTAAATTATTAGTATTCAAAATATTCAAATAATGATTATTCTATTCTAGCAACTACGAGACGAGACTATGAGATCATCCCAATACCTTAATGATGAAATGGACTTTTATAGCAGCTACGAGATCATCCCAGCTCGATGGGGGAATTGGAAAACCCTACTTTCTCCTTTTTCATTTTTTTTTCATAAGGTATGTCTCCAATTTCTTTCTATCCTTTCTCTTTCTTTTTTAGGATAGGGTTTTCCAATTCCTCCATCTGACCACGACACATCCACCACCAGCATCAACAGATCATCCTACTGCAAGCAGCACACCGGCGTAATTCACAAGAATCAATGTGAGGCGTCACGAGACTCCATCGGCCGCCTGATTGTGCCTTGCACGGCCTTGGAGGATAGCCAACGGCACAGATTACGAGTCCGGCTACTAAAGGAGGGAGTAATATGAGACGGGCCTATATCCACGCAGAGGACGACCAGAAGGCCAAGAATCAATGTAAGGCATTACCAGACTGCACAGGCCGCCGGATTGGGGCCTAGCAAACATTAGATGGAAGCCAACAGCACAGATTACAAGTCCAGGTTCTAATGCGGGGGCAATGTGCATGGATCCAAACACTGTAATCGATGTGGGAGTTGAAAATACCTAATATATGTCCCCTCTTCCTTGTCTTTTTTTAGGTTAGGGTTTTCTAATTCTGACTTGACATCAAAGTATTTCACCTCCAAGCCACCAATGACGTTTCTTTGTATTTTTTTTTGTATATTTTGTAATAAATTTTTCAAAATAAAAAATTGTTTGTTTTTGTTTCCTTATTTCTTATATTTTGTTTTTGCTTACGAGGGTTTTGGGGTAAAAATTCCCATTCTATATATTTTCGAACAGTTAACTTAGTATAAATAGATTAGAGAGCTATTCCTCTTCATAGGGATACAGTTAGCATAATTCAATCTAACAGTTCATCCGGTACCATGTACACGTTAGGGTCCCATCTAATATTGCTTTGTCCGTCCACTGACATTTATTCCTTCATTTAGATCTGAGAATGCTTTCTCAAGCATAGAAAAAAAATGCATGTAGAATAGAAGTGGAGGAATGTTTTTCTAGTATATATATATATATATATATATATATATATATTGGTTAGGAGGTTGATTTAGAAGGCTATCACAATGCAGTTGTAAAAAAAATACGGTAACAATGGTGTTGTGTGTTAACCTGTATGGACTTTAAAATTCCAGACCAATTTTCGCAAGAAAAATTTGTTTTAGATTGAGTTTGTACCTAAAGGAGTTATTGGAGATTGGGTGATACTAGGTAATATATCGGCTACGTAAATTGTGTTAAATATAGGGGAAATTTCACGGAAATTGGTGGGTAACGGACACCAGTACACTTAATTTTATTTAATCTAAATATCAACTCACCGTTATAGAAGCAGTACCAGTTGCTTGCGTGAGAGGAGAGAAGATAGACTTTATTTACCTGACCTCACGCTAGGCTATGGTGTCACGCACAATACGAAGCTCATGGGATGGCTAGTACAAAAACTTCGTTCTTCCCGTCGGTATTCCCTTTCTGGGGCGCCTCAAGTATCAGGTAATAAACCCTTTAACTCAGGGTCAAGATGAATGGTAGACTATCTAGACTAGCCCCTATTCTCGTACACAAGGAGAGGAAAGATTATCATCATTTTGGATGCGCCACTACAACCGTGCCCACATAAAATCAGCCGTAGACGGCATTTATTTACAAAAAAGTTTGGTACAGTGATAAATCCTCGACCCTGATCACAAAGGCCGAATATTTAATTTCTTTTTTTTTGGGGGGGGGGACAGGGCCAAACCTGGTGGTGCCACTTTTTTGGTTCTATCTTAATATTTGAAGTGAGCACACTCGTGCACTCTCTCCAAATTTTTTTTATTGATTATAAAGAAAAATACACATGTTACATTCACAACTCGGCATAGAGCCGCAGGTTTTGTTGTGGGGATGGGTGACAAAACTGGTCATACCACTACATGAGTCTATTTAGCTAGGTTAACTCGCTGACCGATCCATACCAAAATAAACTCTTGCATTCTTCCTTGCTAAGGGGTCGAGCATAATCAGAAGCCCATAGGGCGGCTAGTATAAAAACTGCGTACTTTCGGTATTCCCTTTCTGGGGCGTCTCAAGTATCAGGCATACACCCAGCCCCGACACTTTTAAACCAGGGTCAAGATGAATGGTAGGCTATCTAGACTACCCCTATTGCCGTACACAAGGAGAGGATAGATTATTATCATTCTGACTTTTTTTCTATTTATTTGGTTGTTGGCTGCACCACATAAAATCAACCGCCAGCATTTATTTACAAAAAAGTTACAGCAATGAATCGTCGAAGCTGGGCACTAGAGCCGAAGATTTATTTGGGGGGGGGGGAGGACTGGGGACACACCTGGTGATGCCACTTTTCTTGTTTCTATGTATCAAGAGTAAAATTATTTGGGTGAAACCATTTTACTAATTCTATGTGTCTACGCAAAGCTGATGTCATAATGCACCTTTCAATCTCTTTGAATTTGATCAAATAGATCTTCCAGTTATATGTACAAACAGTACAACTATTTGGGTGAAACAATTTTATAAGTTCTAGGGGTCTCCGCAATAGTGATGTCATAATGCACCTTTCATTCCCTTCAAAGTTCAACAAATGGTTTCTTCCAGTAATATGTAAAAAAACAGTACAAATATTTGGATCGAACCATTTTATACGTTTTAGGTGTTTACGAAAAAATGATGTCATAATGCACCTTTCAACCCCTTCAACGTTAATCAAATGGACTCTTCCAGCCAGTATAAATACAGGTACGCGTCCGAATCAACATATAGAATTAACATTCCTTCGACTGGGGGTCCGGCGAGCTTCGGCCGCTGGACCGGGTTGTTTATAATAATAGCATCGATCCCAGGGGGCCATCCCCCCAGGCAACACCTGCCCCCTTGATTTAAAGGGGCAGGGCTGGGTTTATTGCCCAGTGCCTGAGGCGCCCCCTTGAGGGGAATGCCGACGGGATCGACGCAATTTTTCACCTGCCACTCCACGAGCTTCGGCCGTGGGTGGTCCCACGTTAATAGGGACTTTGTGCCTGACCCGTACATGTGGGGTACGCGGTAAATAAAAAATTAAAAAAAATAAAAAATTAACATTCCTAACTAATCCTAATAACACGTCATTACTAACATGTCTATAAGCAACACCCTAGGGGTGGGGGCGTTGGAAAAATAATTTTTACGTTTTTTTTCTCCCCTTTGATAATAAGCATTATGTTTATTATATGCTTATTATTTTATAATAAGCATAATGCTTATTGTCCTTTGTTTTTTTTTTCATATGAGCTGTTCCCACCTTTTATTTTTCTAGACTCCATTTTTAGTTAAGGTCTTTACCCCCTCCCTTTTTTTAAATTTATCTTTTCCCCCTTTTTAGAGTAGGATTTTCCAACTCCTCCACCTCTTCTCCACAAAATATTTTTTTTGTAATTATTAAAAAATAACCAATAGTTTCTTACAGTAAATACTTAGTAATAAAAATTAAAAAACAAAATTAAACTATAAAAAATATTAGAAAATACACTTAAGTTTAAATTTTTTTTTAGTTCTTAAGAACCAACCAATAGTTTCTTACAGTAAATGCTTAGTGATAAAAAACATAAGTATAAAACAAAGAAATATTAAAATATTAAAATTAAAAATTCTTGTAAATTATTATTAGTATTCAAATATTCAAATAATGATTATTGATTCGTAGTATACAATATTAAATATTAAATAGTGGATATTGAAAATCAATTATCACACACCGTAATTTCAGATCATCCCAATACCCTATTGATGAAATGGACTATTCTAGCAACTACGAGACGAGACTATGAGATCATCCCAATACCTTTATGATGAAATGGACTTTTATAGCAGCTACGAGATCATCCCAGCTCGATGGGGGAATTGGAAAACCCTACTTTCTCCTTTTTCATTTTTTTCATAAGATCTGTCTCCAATTTCTTTCTATCTTTTCTCTTTTTATTTAGGATAGGGTTTTCCAATTCCTCCCATCTGACCACGACACATCCACCACCAGCATCAACAGATCCTCCTACTGCAAGCAGCACACCGGCGTAATTCACAAGAATCAATGTGAGGCGTCACGAGACTGCACAGGCCGCCTGATTGGGGCCCAACACTCATTGCAATCAGCTCAAAAGATCATTCTACGGCAATCAGCACGCCAACGTAATTCACAAGAATCAATATGAGGCGTCACGAGACTCCATAGGCCGCCTGATTGTGCCTAGCATGGCCTTAGAGGGAAGCCAACGGCACAGATTACGAGTCCGGGTACTAAAGGAGAGGGTAATATGAGACGGGCCTATATCCACGCAGAGGACGACCAGATGACCAAGAATCAATGTAAGGCATTAACAGAATGCACAGGCCACCGGATTGGGGCCTAGCACAGCATTAGATGGAAGCCAACAGCACAGATATCGAGCCCAGGTTCTAATGCATGGATCCAATTCTAGGTGTCTACGCAAATGTGATGTCATTTTTTAGGTTAGGGTTTTCTAACTCTCAGTTGACATCAAAATATTTTAGCTCCAAGCGACCAATTGTCTTTTCTTGTAATAAAATTGTTTACTAATTTCTTATTTTGGTTTTGCTTACGAGGGTTTGGGGTAAAAATTCCCATTCTATATATTTTCGAACAGTTAACTTAGTGCAAATAAATTACAGAGCTATTCCTCTTCATGGGGATACAGTTAGCATAATTCAATCTAGCAGTTCATCCGCAAAATCGATTGGACGTCCATAGTATGAGTAAACGAAATTATCAATGAGACAATATGACTGGAAAATTTGGAAGCTGAAAATTTAATTCCAATAAAATTATTGTGTAATAAACTCATGATTTTTTTTATTGTTTTGTATTGTATTAAAGAACTACGGTACGAAAAAAGACATGTATTAACATTACTACCGACATAGAAAAACGTAAGTTATCGTATAAAGGTTATTGCGTTTTTTTAAAATGTAATCCCTAAACAGTCATGATTTAATAACAATAATTTGATTTGGATTAATTCTCATCTTTTAGTTAAGAAAAACTTGTACTTTATTTTAAACTAGAAGTGGCTACCCAGCGTCTCATGGGTAGGGGGGAATTTTTTAAAAGTTAGTCTCGCAGATCCATTCTTACTTATCACAAGTTAGATCCTCACTGGATGCCTCATAAAATCCCGTAAATATATAACAATATAGTAAGAAATTTTAATTCAATTTACAATTTAAATATATATATACTTTGTCGTTAATTGTTTTATTTTCGAAGTTTCCCCTGGAAATAAACATATATATATATATATATATATATATATATATATATATATATAATATATATATTACTTTGTCATTAATTGTTTTATTTTCGAAGTTTCCGCTGGAAATACACATATACACAATTGCCCTTTATGTATAGATTTACGTCTGTTGCGGAGCAGATAAGGACGTCGATCATGCGAACAGCTTAGAAACGAAAACTTAAAAACGAAAACAAATACGGAAGTGTTAATTTACCGCATAACAGAATGTAGTTGTTGATCTCTTCATTGGTTTAATTGTCAGCATTGCTGTCGACGGGTCATTCTGAAGGCTGGAAATATACTAGTGTAGCATCACAGGCCGGGAAAGATAACGTTGGTCATTGTTAATGGACTGGTCTTCCGGAGGCTGGAAATATGCTGGGTGAACCAATGTGATGAGACTAGAACGAGATAGATGGACGTCTCGTCGGGCTGAAGAAATCGCAATAGAAATAAATAGTTGGTAAAAGGATTGACTTTGAGGGTCAGCAATAGGATTACAGAGCTGGTGAAGGATGACTTTGAGGGTGTGTTGAGCTGACAAGGACAGTTAGTTGGTAGAGAGTCCTGAAAAGGACGGTTTGTTGAGAAGAGCTGGATCAGGGTCGGCAGGTGATTGGATCGAGGCTGGCTGGCAGAAGGACCGGATCAGGGTCGGCAGGAGACGTGATCGTCGGCTGTTTGGAGCGTGTGCGGTTTGCTGGTAGTTGCGGGTTCCGCAGGAACGTAGTCAACAAGGAGGCCGGAACTGTGGTTAAAAAACCGGGTAGTTGGCTGAGCAGGTGGAGGATCGAGCCGGCTGCAAGGTTGGATTATGGACAGGCAGAAACCAGATCGGGAACGAACGGGAACCGGTGCCATAAACATAATAATTCATAAGGTAGGAACTGGGTAGCTCGCCTGCGAACTGGACTTTCTTTAGTGTTGGAGGCAACAGGTGTGTATTTGTTCGAGCTATGGGGATAGAGAACGCTGCGCCATGACATGTTCCGTACCGAAGCACAGGGACTGAAGAGCAGATCTCTCAACCACCCTAAATCCTTCTAAGGCGTTGAAGAGGCATCCATTATCTGCTATTGTAGGTTGTCAAAATAACGGATGTAGCGATTATTTGCGTTGAAAATAATGTGTATGAAAGTTAAGATTATAGATATTGTTAAAAGGTCATGAAATAAAACTTTCCAATATCATAATTAAATGACATTCATGAACGGGAATTCTTACACTGGTCTGAATATATCAGAAGTCAAATACATGTTCTCCAAAATCTCTACGGCCCTTATCATTTTTCATTCCTTCTATCTCTCTTAAATTTCTCTTATTTTTCTTTTTTCATCGCTTATTTTTGGCAATATCTATAGTTCAATAATCTGCTAAAAAATTCCAATTCATAGAGTAAATATCTAGTAATTAATTGGGCAACTTTTCAAAATCTTTTTCTGGACAAGTTTCCTAAAAGATTGGATTTAAATGAATGAACAACGCAATGATATTCAATGGACCAGACGATAATTCAATAATTAACATCCGCTAATAAACGGATTGGTGAAATCGTATTTCTCAACAAATTATTTTCACGTCGAATTTGTCGCCCGCCATAATATTTATCGTCCTAATATTTCAATCAATAACAATATTAGTCAATCAAATTACCTCTGAATCTTTTTCCCCCTTAGGGCGAATAAACGATATTGAATTAATTACTTTAAATTCTATATGCGTAAGCTCAATATATCTTAGCAGTGTCTCCATATATTTTTACGAAGTGAACGTCAAAAAAAGTAAACGGCTTTCTTGCGTTGAGAAAGAAAAAAATAACCAAACAAAAAACTAAAACAGTTTTATTTTAATTTTAATCCTCTTCAGATAAACGTGGTTTATCGAAGGGAAACATTTTTTTTGTCAATTTGTTGGTTGGTTTTACAGTAACTCTGGCCCGGAGTGGTAGTAACTTTTAGGGTCTAATCTATGGATGGAATCTATTTAAAAAAAAATTATTACTGCAACACAGTAATATTTAAAACTGTGTGAAAAGGGTTTGTATAAATAATAGTTACTTGAAACTAAAATGTTTACAAAGTATTATCATCATTAATTACTTGAAATTCTTGAAACAAAAACAATAAGACTGACTCCGGCATTAAACAATTAATTCTGTAAAACCAACCAACCAACCAACCAGACAGCACCGACTAATAACATTATCACCCACCACCCATGAGCTTCGGTTCGTGGGTTGTCCCACATTAATAGAGCCTTGTGACTACACGTGAGGTACGTGGTAAATACAGACTAATAACACTATTACATAACGCATAGTCTTATTCCAAATCCTCTGAAAACTTAATTTTTAATATATTTTAAACTCTAAATTAGCACCAAAATTCACGAAATCTGATGCTACAATATGTACTTAAAACACTCCACTTTGGTCCTTACTTAGACTAGACGGACGATCGGAGAGGCCCCTGCCTGTCAAGCAACTGGTAATGTCAAGAGCTAGCACCTATATGATTGCCCCAAACCCTATTGCATTTATAAAAAAAGCCCCAGCCCTTTTTATCATATATGTGCTAAAAGGTTGTGACTGAGAGTCTTCATGTCCTGGGTATAACGTTAAATTCTATCTGATGGTGAAGTTCCAATTCTGGAATTCTGGGAAATATGGAGTACCCCTTCATCACCATCGCTCCCAAGTCCACTCTGACCCAGACGGAAGTTCCATCTATCGGTTAAAAAGAAAAAAAATGTTTTTGCAAAAATTGAGTTTATAAAAAATTGAGTAACACTGAAGGATGAATAAAACAAACGTCTTTGGCATAAAATAACCCAATAGATTGACATGCCGTAAAACCCAAATAACCAACTAAACAACCAACGTAATTAAAAAAAAACGTTATTAAAAGTTTTGAACAAATATAGAAGTTTCTTTTAAGAAATAAAATAACAAAAAACATTAAATACACTTTACAGAAAAATTCCTCACACCTTCGTAATTTTTAGCCAAGTTTTTCATTGAAAATATTTATAAAGTTTTTCTGATATGTTAACACTATGGAAGCCAATGAGTCAAAAATTCACTAACGGAGAGTGATAAACAAAAAATTATAAAAAATCAGTGAATTATCTGATTTTAATAAAAGTTTTAGTGTTGACTTATAAATCAATGAATTTTATAATGCATCAGTCATTTTATTTTTAAAATTACAGATTTCTCTCAGGTTACTTGCGCCCTCCCCCCCATTTTGAGGACTAATAAAACTCACGCTATTTAGGGAAATGTACTTATATTACAATTAACAGATGTTAAAATTAATTTATTTTTAATTACAAAAAAGTTTTAATTAAAATATTAATAAAGAAATGAACCTACCTTTCTTTTAAATTTCTGAATCGTTTCAATTAAACTGATTCACGGGAAATAAATTGAAATTCTTTAAAATAAATATTACTCTTAGGGTCATCCATAGTAGTGTCTAGACCAACAATCTATATACCTAATTAATAGATAGAATTCATCTAAAATATAAATCGTTTAATCTTATGTTTTAAAAATCATATTTTTAGATTCTAAACAAGCATAATTTAGTAAGGTGATGCAATAATTATTTGAAAAATATCAATTTAAAGTTCGGCCCACTCTCTGTTAAACAGAACAAATATAGATGTATAATTTTTTCACCGGAAATTCACAAGAACATATTAATTCATAAACAACAGAGTAAAGATTTTCTTTATATTTAATTTTCAGATTTACGGTACTTATTTAAAAAAAAAAACTAAAACATTTTCTATTCACACATTTGGTCTTTTGTATTTTTACTTAAACTGCAATTAGATTTGATTATATATAACCCCGCCGATATTTTGCACCGTAAAAATAGGTGGGTCAAAGTTAAGCGACCTGAAAAAATCAGAAAGTTTTAAAATAAAATAACTGATGCCTTATAAAATTCATTTCAAAATCACAAAGGCGAGAAACTGTTACCAAGCACCGTTGACGTCATGTCCCCGCTACTTTAACTTAGATATACATGTTTTATCAATGATATTTAGCACTCTTTAGTTATAAACATGACAAACTCCCCACCTCTCTCTCTCTCTCTCTCTAACTCTCTCTCTCTCTCTCTCTACACACACACACACACACACACATATATATATATATATATATATAATATATTAATATTGATAATATAGTGTGCTTTTTTATAAGCAAGTAGTGATCAATATCGTTGATACAGCAAGGACATATATATATATATATATATATATATATATATATATATATTGGTTTGGTGGTTGGTTTTGAAGGCTATTACAATGTGATTAATCACAGGTAAAAAAACAACACCATTGTTACCTTATTTTTCTTTAAACTTGCATTGTAATAGCCTTCAAAACCAACCACCAAACCAATATAAACGCAATGCTTCAAGCAAATTATAAAACCCATTTTAATATATATATATATATTGATTTGTCAGGAAGGAGTGATCTATTCTTTAAAAATATGATTTTCATACGGTATTATTAACATCTATCTATCTATCTATCTATCTATTTGTATATATACCTTCGTGGGTGAGATCCAGGTTAGTTAACATTAGGATGTTTATAAGTTGGATCTTTTTTCCAACAACGGAATGTTAGAGTTGTTCTGGTCCGTTTTGAGAGCTCGATGTTATTGAACAGAGAAATGGAGTTTTACATTCCTTTTTTTCTTCTGTGAAATCCTGAAATAGTTTTGGTATCAGTCCTTCTCATCACCTTAGGGGATGGCATTTATGACCACGGATTAATTAAGCAGGTGGTAGTGGAGGTGTTTGCGTGGTTAATCTGGGTGTTTTTGTCTACACCATAAATTATTATTTAGATGGATTGGCCACCTTGCTTTTCCGTCTCTTGAATTTTTCCATTTTTTATCCAGACATTTTCAGTGAACCGTTTTTTTCCAGGTGCCTCCCCTTCAAAAATCTCATAAATCCCAATATTTTAGCATTGCATTCTCGAAATCCCAAACTATTACAATACAATGGAAGATAGGTTTAAAACAAACTAAGAAGAATCAACTTAAATTAAACATACATGTGATTAATTATATAATTTAGAATTAACAATACGTTAAACTACAAATTAAGGTAAGTTAAGCATTGGGGGATAATATCAATAGGTGAAATTTCCTATCTATAAACAGATACATACATATGTATACATACACACAACCACATATTTTGAACATACATAAAGAACACATACATATACACATAATCACAGACATACACACACTTATACCCATATGTACATATGCATATACATATATATAATATAAAATATGCATATATATATATATATATATATATATATATATATATATATATATATATCAGTCGGTAG
>CM042138.1:110191468-110208968 GCA_023376005.1 Doryteuthis pealeii | reverse complement strand
TTTTGCGATTGAAAAAAAATCACACTGGATTGTCCAATTAGACACATAGCCTAGTAGATAAAGGAGTTAGATTAAGACAGTTCTAAATGACAGTTATCTCAAGACTGCAGGTTCAATCCTGGTCAGGGCCAGCAGTAACATAGAATAATAATTAACACAGCTTAACACCTGTACCCCAGCTATGGCTAGTGGAATGAGAACAGGATACCCCAGTGGACTGAATAAAGGGTTAGGTTCAAAGTTCCGTAATGGCTCCTGATTACAAGAAGGTTCCTGAGTCCGACAAGAAATACCTGAAGAAGGCCGGAGGGCACATCGACCGAAACGTTGTACAGATAACAATGAAGATGAGGACAATAGTTTGAATAATACAAGTAATGGTAATCTTTGTGGAGTTCCGTCCTGGACCCCTGCCTCAAAAACTTCTAGCCGCTGACTACTGAAAAAACAACACCAGTTACGATTGAAGTCCGTAGCCGAAGCTGAATCACTTGAAAAAAAAAAGAACAAAAAAAGAAAAAGAAAAGCAACCAAATTAGGTCGTTTTTCCGAAAACCCAACCCTAACCCCAACCCTAAACCCTAACCCTAACCCCCTAGTTAAAATTAAGTTTTATTACAAAATTTGTTGGTTTTGTTTTTTCTGGTTCACATACAGGGTGACCCAGAAAGAACAAAGCCCAAATTCTTTATTTATTTTCCATTAAACTATCCCTAAACCCCAACCCTAAACCTAAACCCTAACCCTATTTTTTTTTTACACCGCTTCGGTTACGGGCTTCAATTGTAGCTGGTGTTTTTTCAGCAGTCACCGACTAGCAGTGTTTTTAGGCTAAAGGCCAGGACGGAACTCTGTAAAGATTTCCCAAATAATACTCCAAAAATCATTTTTAGTTTTTATTTTCATTTTATTTTTCGATTTTCGGTACTTATTTACTACTCGAGCAGATCCTTTAAAAAAATGTATTCTTCTATTCACACCTTCTGTCTTTAGTCTTTTTATTTATGCAGAAAATAGTATCAATCACATATATACCACACCGATATTTTGCACCCCCAAAACAGGGAGTTAAGTAACCTGAAAAAAATCAGAAAGTTTTGAAATAAAATAACTAATGCATTATAAAATTAATTCATTGCTAAATCAACACTAAAAATATCATTAAAATCGGATAATTCCTTGATTTGTGGTAATTCTTTTTCAAACGTGGGGGTAAGAATTGTTTAAAAAAAACAAAACACGGATTTTTCTTCGACTTGGGTTCATAGATCAACCCAATTCGTTGAAAATTTGATTGATCTAATTTAATTTGAAATCGACATGGGAATTCTATTACAAGTGTAATATATAATTATGATATCTATATTTTATATGAACTCGCGGCAATTTGACAGACTGTTTCGATATTATTCCATTTCTTAAGACGAGGAAAATAATCTTTTATAAGCTGCAGCAAGTTTCTCCGCTATTGTTCTAGCATAAGACCCGGCAACCACAAAACAAGTTATTATCAATATTATATTTTTATTATCAAAAATATATATCATAAATTGAATGTCATATGAAAACAATTGCTTATGTAAATATATTGTTATATGGCCATATTTTGGGTACATATGCAAGTGTTATTTTACTGGAGAGAGGGGGAGAGAGAGAGACAGGTAGACAGAGAGATGAGATGCATAATTGCACTACTTACTTCTTCATTTATTTGGCCATTCGATCGTCTAGCTTCTATTCTTTCTCTTCATGTTGACTTCTATTTCTAGGTTCTTGTTAGTTGTTCATCTTGATTCACTTTCTTTCTTGGTCAGTCTTCTTGCTAAGACATGCATCAACCAACAACACCATGTTGTTCTTTTAAAAACCTTTTATTTACTTAACTAAGTTTCTTTTCTTCTAACTAACACACAACGCTGAGTTGAGTCAGCCGAAGCAAACAGGACGTCTCCCCTGCTCTGGATATCGGCCTGAACTGAGTAACTAAATCAAAATCACGTGACGAGCGAGACTTTAACTGTCAGTAATTTTCCGTCCATGATATGAAAGGGACTATCCCTGCAGAAATACATCTATGACATCACATAGATTATGCAACAATATCACTTCTCGGCTTTTAACCTGAGAGATGCCATTTCACTATGTCCAGACGGCCAGCTCACCAGGCAGCACCAGCCCTCATTGTCTAAAGGATGTAGCGGTTGGGTTTATTCCCCGACGTTAAAAGCGTCCCCATTTGAGAAAATACTGAGTAACTGGATATGTTTTTGATATCAGTTCACCAGATGACTGTTCACTCATAAATATGAATACATACTGAAAGGTTTACAATCATTGATTGATAAAACCCTGTGAAATCTCAGAGTTGTATCGTTTAAAAGTTTCATATCTGTTTTGTAGACTACCCAGCGGTTGATCACGAATTAACTGGTTACAAAAAAAAAAGAAAAAAAAAAGAAAGAAAAAAAGAAAAACAACTAAGAACTAAGAAAAAATGTTCCATTTGATTAAGTCATTTATGTTATATATTATGTTATATATTTATTTTATTATATCATTATTGTTATATATTATTATTATATATTATATTATATATTTATTATATTATATCATTATTGTTATATATTATTATTATATATTATTATATTATATATTTATTATATTATATCATTATTGTTATATATTATTATTATATTATATTATATATTTATTATATTATATCATTATTGTTATATATTATTATTATATATTATATTATATATTATATTATATTATATCATTATTGATATATATTATTATTATATATTATATTATATATTTTATATTATATCAATATTGATATATATTATTATCATATATTATATTATATATTTATTATATTATATCATTATTGTTATATATTATTATTATATATTATATTATATATTTATTATATTATATCAATATTGTATATATTATTATATATATTATATTATATATTTATTATATTATATTTATGTTATATATTATTATTATGTTATGTGTCTCAGAAACGTATTTTGAGAAATGGTCTTCTATAATTTGTCAGTTGAATTCGTACATTCACTCTGAAAACCGTTTTGCTAGATTAAGCTCAGTTTTAAACAAAAAGATCGTTTTAACCACCTGTCCATTAATATTTCAATCATTCACTCTCTCTCACCCCCACACACACTCTCTCTCTCTCCTTATCTACTCTTTAGTTTACTTTATATTTTCCACAAACATTCTCTCTATTCACCCCCTCTCTTTCTCTCTCTCGTCTTAACTTTAGTTGTCCTGTTAATTCAGTTATACATTTATCTGTAATCGTATTTTTCTTTCACCCCCCTTCTCTCATATATTTGCATATATATCTTCTCAATGTTTGTTCCTACAACCCCCATCTCCCCTCTTTCTCTCTGTCATCAACAGTTTACTTTCACTTATATCTCCCCCCCCCGCATCTTTCTCTCTCTCGTGATTTAGTTTTTGTTATCCTTTGAACTTACTAATACATTCATCTATCATTCTTTTTTAGTTATTGTAACTAATTCTCTCTCTCTCTCTCTCTCTCTCTCTCTCTCTCTCTCTCTCTCTCTCTCTCTCTCTCTCATTAATCTGTTCTTGAAGAAATTTCAATTTTACTCAATCCTATTCAACTGACGCCACTTTTCTACCATTTCCCTCAAGAGGAATCTTTCATAACGGCTTATTGCCTTGATTGACAGCTTTCATCGACATTGCTCTCCTAACAGTTTTCTTAAAAAGAATTATTTAATCGCATGAGTCAAGGTTGGGTCAGACATCTCATCTTCTAGCAAACACATATGACGTGGACATATGTTTCCATACGCAGTCTATCATGTTCCACTACCATAAGTCTTTCTCTTCTTTTACAATGGCTTATATCTTCAGTGACGTATTATGTCTTTGGTAGGTTAATTAACTTTTATACCCTTTAACAACTATTCCATACAAAATTGAAAATATCTTTATTAAGTTTAACGTACTATTTATTTCAATTATATTATGCAGGGCTTCTTTGGGGAAACTCAGTTAATTAATTACCTATTGTAATGATCCCGTGGAACTTCTAAGCAGACATTTACCTTTGGAAATTTTTACCTTTGATAAAATGTTTTTTTATACTCATTGAATGATGACATTGAAATTAAAAGATAATTAATAATGCAAATAGAAATTATGGTTACTAGCAAAATAAAAAACGCCCTCTGGGCGACGTAAAATAAATATTGTCTGAGAGGATGGGAGTTGAAAATTGAATATCAAATTTATTAAAGGAGTAAAAAATTTAAAAAATTGAAATGGAAACTTAGTTCTGATAACTTTAAATATATATTTAAAAAAAAAACAACTATATATAGATAGATAATTCCAGGTATGTATTTATTAAAACTTCTTTAAAGAACCAATGAGGACTGTCTAACATTGCATGCTCAAATTTTGAGTGTATTCTATTTACGACGATTTTAGGCAGTGTGAAATTATTAATAGATTTCCTATAACTCCAACATAAAAAGGGGAACCATTCTGATTGACTGATAAAGTATCTATCTATTTATTGATCTACTACGAAAAAGAAGACGGGGTTAGGGTTAGGGTTTAGGGTTTAGGGTTTAGTTTAGTGAGAAAATGAATAAATAATTTATCAATCAGAGTGGTTCCCCTTTTTATGTTGGAGTTATAGGAAATAACCGAAATTATTATAATTCAATGGTATGAGCTTTTAAAATCTCTTAACTTTTATTTTCAATGTTACACTCGGTGTTTGATAATTGTAAACCATTTTTTTTTTACTTATATGTTAAATCAATAGAAATTATTCATTATTATCTGCGTTATTCGGACTATTGTCCTCATCTTCATTGATATCTGTGCAACGTTTTGGCCGATATACCCTACGGCTTTCTTCAGGTATTTCTTGTCGGACTCTGAAACCTTCTCAGACTCGGGAACCTTCTTTTCGAACTCGGGAACCTTCTTGTCGTAATTGGGAGCAATTACGGAACTTTGAACCTAACCCTTTATTCTGTCCACGGGGGTATCCTGTTCTCATTCCACTAACCATAGCTGGGGTAGAGGCGTTAAGCTGTGTTAATTATTATTCTATGTTACTGCTGCCTTTGATCAGAATTGAACCTGCAATCTAGAGATAACTAATACTTAGAACTGTCTTAAACTAACTCTTTTATCCACTAGGCCATGTTTCCAATTGTACAGATAACAATGAAGATGAGGACAATAGCCCGAATAACGCAGATAATAGTAGTCATCAAGCCTCATCTCAAACATTCGGAGAAATAATAAATTATTCATTATATCTAAGATTCTAAAAAAAAAAAAAATACGCTTATCCCAGCTTATTTTTCAGGATGATGCGCTGACAATATTTTATTTCTTGTTGACTTCAATGTCTCTAGTGAACATGATCACGAGACCTGGAGAGCACTTGGGAAGCATGGTCAAGGTAAGATGAATGGTATTGGTCTTTGTCTTATCCAGCTTTGCACAGCATTTGGTTTAATTATTTGCAACACCGTTTTTCCACAGAAATAAAATTCACATCGTTATTAGGATACACCCGAGATCCAAACATGGACATATCTTTACATCATTATCAGGAAAAGAGACATTGATGTTGTTTGCACATTCCGAGTGATACAAAGTGAAGGTTGAAAGACTGTGGGTACGCGCAAGCTGAAACTCCACATTATGCGTAAAATAAGATCGATTGGGGGGGGTACCTAAACTAATTGATGAGTCGAAATGAAGGACTCCACGGTGTGTGAAAGCCGTTGAAGACGCCATCGGGGAAGTGGAGTTTGATGGAACATGTGGACATTCAAAATCGAGATTTCCATTGTCGTCGTTGATGTTCTCGGGCTCAGGGCTGGAAAACGATAAACAGACCGGTCATCTTCTCGGGGACAAAAATATGTTACACCAAAAATACCTCGGCGCATCAGAAAAAGGTAGAAAGTTTTGATGGCGTCTCTCAGGTGGGTAAAATCCTCACTCCAGCGAAAGTAACGACAAATGAAAAATCAGTGGTGGTTGGAGATCTACGAGACAATTTAAATGAGTTTTTCTCCTTTCTTCTTCAGAATATCGTAGTCGTTGTCGTTGTTTTTTGATTTTTTTATTTTTTTTTTTGTTTTTAGTTTTTGTTTTGGCTACGCAATGTAACTTTTGCGGTATGACATTTTAACGATATAGGCTCCCATTGATTTTTCCTTTGTTCACTGGTGTCTTTATACTTGAAAACTTTTTTAAAAAGTTGTTTATCCCCCTTTGACTGGAAATTGCACATGCCTAGATAACTTTGATGAAATAATGATATTCTTAAATAAATTCCGTAATGTAAAAAACAAAGCCGTGAAAAAATAGTCTAATAAAAATTAAACCTAGCAAAATATTGACCTTACCTTTTTACGTGATGAAATTCTCAATAACTAACATTATTACTTAGTTCTAAGGTCTAAAACGTTACATTACGGTAAGATTAATGAGAACTTCAGTAAAAAAAAACCCAAATCAACAAAGATTTCTATTTGTTGAAAACATATAGAGATTATACACTTAATAACAAACTTGAATTCTTTTGCATCATGGTGATGCGCAAAAATGTTTATCTTTAAGCGTATTAACTTTTAGAGAATATTAATTTAAATTTAAGTAAAAAGGGTTATATATATATAGTTTAACATTTTTCTATAAAGTTTATTTAACATTTTTTCCAGACGCAAAAGTTTCCAGTGAGAAACCAGTTTTTTTTATAATGTAATCAATCGTCTCTGTTTTTCAAAAAAAGAGCGCTATGATCAAACACATAGGGAGGGAGAGCATTTTTATTTGAAAAAAGAAATGTACACAAAAGTGATTTAAATATATCTGGTGTCGCTTTTATGACAAATGCTTTCGAACAAAAAAATCTTCAGTCATTTAGAAATAGGCTTACTTCAAAGGTAGCTTTTTAAAAAATATTATCATTATGTTCATTCCTGTGAATTTTTCACACCAGTGCCAGCTAATGATGATGATGATTATGATGATGATGGCTTCTAGTTCCAGGGAGGGCGAATATCAAATTAAATTTTAGTCACTGATGCTGCTTTTTTTTTCTCTTTGGGCATAATAATGCGCAACAAAAAAGTACAACAACAAAAATCAGATGTTTTATGTTTCATTTTCGTGTTGGGTTTCAATTCAAATTAATTTAAATTTCATAATTTCGAAACTTCATTTAATTCTTTTGGCATAATCTTTATTGAATATGATTTAAAAAAGAAATACGCAAAATTACCTAAAAATTAAAATATCTGAAAGTCATTTTTTTTTATTAACCCCGAAGTATTCACATTCATATTCTGTTAATCTCTTTGTCGTGATGGTTAACTAGCAAGGTTTACTAGTATCAATTACGATTAATCCTAGTAAAATTAGTCGTCACTATGTGCTCCATACTTTGGGATTAGTGTCAAATCTAATCTAGATTTAATTTATTTAAAGTTTTGCATGGAGTAACGGTTAACGAGCTAGGTTAGGAAACTATTACAAGTGATTTTAATTCTCACCGAGTGCCATTTGTGGCACACTAACCCACACCCAGTAAATAAATTAGACTGAGTAGTAAACCTCCAAAACTGGAACCTCACCATCAGATAGAGTTTCCTAAATAAGAAATTGCTATTCGAGCTATAGTTCTTATTTTGGTTGTTATACTCAATAGGATTCGGCCGCAGTATTCTTTTGAATTTCTTTGGGTGCCTTTTTTTTTATCATAGTCAGTAACCTTCAAGGAATTTCTATCCGAACCCTTTGTTTAATTTAAGAAGGTAATGTTACATAGTTGCTATTTCGCAAAATTGGTCAAAGAAATGTTGATGTGACAAAAATGCTGTCACTAGATTCCACTGACAAAAGATACACACGTTGTTTAACTCTTAACATCTTCTTGAGATTTCTTTTAGTGCAGAGTCCAATTCATATAACCATTTATAAAAAAAATGGGTAAAAATGTCCGTTTCATTAAAAGTTACCTGTTTTTTTCCCTTAAATCAAAGACATCTAAATATGTTTAATATTACATTTAAACAAAGACTATCGTTTGGGGTAGATTAGGAAAATGAATGACTTCCGGACGGGTGGAATGAGGTGGTATATGACATTAAGAGTTAAGAATAACAAAAAAAATTATATTCACAATTATTTTGGATGTTAGAAGTTCTTTTAGTATCAGTCTCATAAAAAGGATGTTTTGAGATGTTTTCTTGTTCAGTAAATTGAGATTAAGAGATTTCCAGCTCACGGGTCAGTTACTGATTGTTAGCGATTTATTTCCCGCCATATCGACAAGGACATATCTCACAAACACAGTCCGTGTACTGTGAATGTACATTCTCGTTAAGATTATCCAATCAGAATAAGTCCAATTCAATCTAATAACATGAGCCATTCTTTGTACATAGGAACCCTATCGCTTTCCGATTCAGCAAGTCTCTGACGTAAAGAGCAACGACAGAAAAGTTTAATCTTCACGCAGTCTCGGAGCTAAGCCATCAGGTAAGTTCATATTACAAGAAGCGTTAAATTTGGTTCTTGATTTTGTCCTTGTCTCTATAGATTGTGTCGGCGTTCGTAACGGAAGCGACGACAGTGGAAAAATACCGTAATGATTTTTCAATTGAAATAGAATATTTAGTTTTATAACTTGAGAGGAGATTTCTAAAAATAATCCTGACTGGCAAATGGAAAATTATAATTCTGCAGCCATATTCGGAGAAAAGGTTAATTTACTAATTTTCTCTTGCAAAAATGATCAAGTTCATAAAATATTGATTTCTTTTGATGAATAAAAAGCTACGCATCTGATTTCAGCAACAACAAAATATGGACGACTAATATTTCAACTAATTTTAAGAAAATATTGAACATTTATATCTAACTTAACATAAATTTCTTGTCTCTTAAAACAATAAAAAAAATAACTTGATTCCCTGAGAAGTTCACCAACACATCCCCATCCCTATCCTTCTCTTTCACAGATATATAAACACGTTAGATATCACCTATAAATAAGTATGTTTTAAAAAATATATAAAAATCAACATATCTTTAAAACTAAAGATACGAGGATTCTTTTTTCTAGTAGAACATTATGAAATTAAAACAGATATTATTAGATGTTATTCATTACCAAGATAAACAGCCTTTAAATTCTGCAATCAAAAATTTTGAATATATAGCAGTCAAAAATCTTTATGCTTTTTTTTAATTGAGTGCAGAGGTGTTGGAATATTGATTGGTTTGATGAGGGATTGATTTTACGGCATGTTAACCCTTGGATTATTTAATACCGAGGTCAGTTTTTCTTTTGCAAGCAGTTAGATGTTTTCAAGTTTTTAATGATAATGATTTGTAAAATATCATAGTTTTAAATACAAATAATTTCCATAGTTATATTTCAAGTATTCCTATTAAATAAAATTAATTTCCAAACAGGTTTATTTGACCCATAGATGTGACGCTAACATGTACTACCTCTTAAAGACAGAGTGGACAAGGGGTGGCTCTATACTCCTCAGTTCTCCAGAATGGTGTATAAAACTATATTTCTTTTAGTGGGGAGCACTGGATGTAATATTGTGTTATTCTCAGGAAATTTTACTTTTCTCATAGAAGGTTTTCAATGTGTATAGTTTGGTCATACGTAATAGACAATAATATAAATTTTCAATGTATAACGTTCTAACGGAATTAAAATTCTGATATGTTTGATTTAGAAGAAAAGTAGAAAAATAGAAGCGGCTACCCGGCGTCGCTTGGGTAGAGAGTGTAGGCAAAAAGTTAGTCTCGCAGATCCATTGTTACGGAATCAAGAGTTGGATCATCGCAGGATGCCCCATTAAAATCACTATGTAAAGAAGACCTTTTATTGATCCGGACTAGTGGGGGGTTAGAAAAAATTGTGTACAGACAATCTGAAAAGAAAATTAATGTCTTCTATCTAAAATATTAAATACAAAAAAAAAAAAAAAAAAAAAAAAAAAAATTCATACTGGCACTGTTTAAATTTTTTTTTTAATTATCCCCACATATATATTAATCAGATCTTCATTAATTTTGCTCGAAAGCAAGATATGGTGGTATGAATGTGTTGATATATTCACTTTGTCGCTAATCGTTTCTTCGGGACATACATACATACACCCAACTGCCTTTTTTATATATATATATATATATATATATATATATATATATATATATATATATATATTTTGTTGGCATC
This sequence comes from Doryteuthis pealeii, assembly GCA_023376005.1. Taxonomy (NCBI): domain Eukaryota; kingdom Metazoa; phylum Mollusca; class Cephalopoda; order Myopsida; family Loliginidae; genus Doryteuthis; species Doryteuthis pealeii. The sequence goes on along the minus strand of CM042138.1, from coordinate 110,198,659 downwards.
CTTCCGTCTATTAAAGACGATGGCGTAGAGTCTACTTTTTTATCTACAGCTACGTGAGTAGCTGAATATATATATATATATATATATATATATATATATATATATATATATATATATATATATATATATGGAGGAGGATTGGAGTAAACCCGACAGAATGTAGTAGAGATTTGTGGAACAGGACAAAACTTAAACAAGCGTATGTAGGAGATATATTTCGCGAAGCATTAAGCTCAGCATAATAGACTGAAGATGCTGAGCTTAATGCTTAGCGAGTATATCTCCTGCATACGCTTGTCTGAGTTTTGTTCCTGTGTTCCTCAAATCTCTAACACACACACACACACACACACACACACACACACACATATACATATATACACACACACACACATATATATATATATATATATATATATATATATATATATATTCATCACATTTTTGAATATATTTAGTACTGAATCGTTGTGCTGGGAAAAGTAGGTACCCAATTGTCAAATCTAATATAATCAACGGGAGAATTGGGTTCTCAAAGATTTCGAGTATATAGCAACGTTAGGAGCAGTCAGCACTGAAACTTTGAACGCAAATATATTTTTAAAGTATTCTCAAAATAAGTACCCTCATGTAGATATTCATGCAATTATTATCTGTTATTCGATTAGTTGGTTAGTTTTAGCGCATGTTAACGCTTGTTGGGTTATTTAATGCCAAAGTCCGTCCTTTGCAAGCAAGAAAACTGTGGTTTCAAGTACACAATTGTAGTTTTAAGTAATAATTCTTAATGCACACATTCATATGGTTTCAGATATTCGTATGTAATGCTAATAATTTGTACACATTTATATGGTTTCAGTTATCACTATTTAATAATAATAACTTTCATACAGATCTATTTGATTAATCTATGGGACCATAACATGCATTACCGCTCCAGGTGAAAATGGGTCTAGGAATACTTACAGTAAAGGGATGATTCAATTTAACACTATTCACAGCTCAAGAACTGTATCTTCACCAGGTGCAGTTTAGGTTTGGTTTGGTTTGTTTTGTTTTACGGCATAACAACCTCAGTGGGTCATTTAATGCCGACAAAGCTTTGAAATAAATTCATTCTTAATGGATAACAAATTTTGTTTATCAACTCATGTTTTTTTTATTTAACCCATAGATGGGACCCTAACAGGTACTACCACTCCGGATGAGAGTGGACCAGGGAGCAATGGTGATGAAGGGGTGCTCCACATTCCCCAAACCCCCAAAACTGGAACCTCACCATCAGATAGGGTTTAACGTAATTCCCAGGACATGTAAACCCTCAACCAACGCCTTCTATTACCCATATGCTAAAGAGGGCTGGGGTTGCCATAAGGGCAATAGGGTTGGGGCAATCATATAGGTGCTAGGGCTTGGCGTGACCAACCGATTGATCGGAGGGGGGCCTCCCCGACCGACCGTCTAGCCCAAAATAGGGCCCAAGTAGAGTATTGCAAGTCATGAACTGCTCATCCACCTGGGTTCTATCCTTAAGTATCACTTGCGGCCACCCACGGCCAACAGGTGGCCCCATTGGCGGAGTTTTACCCTTTTGCAGAGGTGCAGTCGGTGCATTCTTACGCCCCAGCCGACAGGGCCCAGATGCAGTTTAGTGTTATAACCAAAACACCTTTTTGTGGAGGTTACCCCCCTCTCAAACCTCGCCGACAAGGTAATATTTTTCATCTCTTTTGCAACGCCTAATGAACAAATTTTTATGAACTTCTGTTTTGGACCTTGAATACTTAAAGACTAACTCATATTTTTATGGCTAGAAAACTTTTCTTGAAATAGAACATTCGAAGAGAAAACCGTTTTGAATCCATGACACGTTACTAAGGAAGGTTAATGGTTGGGGTCGATCATTATTGCTACTGAAACGGACCTGCCCAGTCTTCGTTCACTCTCAATTTCTGTCCTCACTGGTCTTGCAGACATCTTAATGCATTGTCTGCGATGCTTTTAACTCTTTTTTAGCTTGAAGACATTTCAAAGAGGAAAAAGAGAAACAACATGAAAAAAAGAAAAAAAAAGAAAAAAAAGAAAAAAGAATCCTGTGCCTCTTTTCTAATTTCCGTTAATTTTTATCCGAACGCGACAAATCGCATCTATTTCTTCTTCTTCCACTTTCACCCTTGTTCACCTTCCATGTCCCCTACGTCTCCTGCATACAACGACCACTGTAATCTTCAGTTTGAATCATTTCATGACACACCTAAGTACATCACTTATCAATAGGAGCCATGGGCAGTGGGCGTGCTAGAGTATTGTATTTTGGCATAATGAAGCCGTGATGTGTCAGAGATAGATTGATATTGAGATGCAGATTGATACAGAGACAGATAAATAGATAGAAAGTGTGTGTGTGTGCGCGTGTGTGTGCGTGTGTGTGTGCGCGCATGTGTGCGGGCGTGTGTGCATGTGTATGTGCGTGTGTCTGAGTATGTGAGTGTGAGTGTGTGTGTGTGTGTGTGTAAGGGAAATATAGATAAATAGATAGAAAGTGTGTGCGTGTGTGTGTGTCTCTCTATCTCTCTCTGTGAGTGTGTGTGTGTGAGTGTGTGTGTGTGTGTATGGGAAAGATAGATATATAGATAGACAGTGTGTGTGCGCGCATTTATGTGTCTGTGAGTGTGTGTATGTGAGTGTGTGGTGTGTGTGTGTAAGGGAAAGATAAATAAATAGATAGAAAGTGTGCGTGTGTGTGTGCTTGTGTGTATGTAAGGGAAAGATAGATAAATAGATAGATACACCGAGAAGCATATGAAGATTTAAAGAGAAAATGCCAGGAACTATATCATGTACGCCTCATACTAATACGTAGGTTAAATGTTGGGACTGTTCCGCAAACATCTTCATCTTTACAGTGACCAATGTTTAGTTAAGTAGGGCAAGAGAGTATCTATATTTTTCTTTAAATATTGACCCAGTTCTGTTTCATAGTGCCAACAGACATCTTATTTTTTTGATATCAACTAAATTCACTTTCATGTTTACTAAATTCATTTTAATAAGGCACGTGAACATTTACTTTGATATGGACTAAAAAGGGTACGCGAACATTTGCTTTTTGATATTAAGTACATTTAGTTTTATATTGACTAAAGTTATATAAGGCATTGGTAGGAAGATTCACACTCTACTGTCATACCACCAGCATCTACCTCTGGTTTTGCAGTACAACTAATAAGATAAGTGCCATTTCTTTCCGACCGACCCTCTATTGAAGTATCCTCAGGTCAAGATTACTGTAAGTATTCCTGTTGATATAAACAGTGTCGGGATATGGATGGTATCAATTTTCGATCTCGTCTCCTGTTTCCGCAGCTTTTTTCCGCAACCTTGAGGATCGTTTCCAGGGCCCCAACTAAATTCGTATCACCGTAACTTTCATGTTCCACAGTTTTTATTTTTAGTTCTCTGGTAAGATCCGTCTTCATCTCAAAGTCTCAGATAATTCATGGGTTTCATTCTCAAAAACAGATTCTGTTTTATGCATATACAATTTTTTTCGGTATCGATAAAATTTATTTTTATTTTTGCATAATTCTCAGTGGATAACCTTTCCAACTCTGTTATTTATAGCCTTGTATTCTAGTTGTCCTAGTTTGTTTCATTCGCTTAATACATGGTATATGGTCTCATCTCTGTCACCACACACCCTACATTTGCTGTTTTGTTGTGCCTTATCAATTTCTGCTTTGATATGATTTGTTCTTATTGCATTGTTTTATACAATAATTATTAGTGAATCAGTTTTTCTCTTTAGGTTTCTTTTTTAAAACCATGACCAGGTCTTCTCATGTGATATCTGCCTGATTTGCCGTTTAAAGTATCCATATAATCGTTTTTGTTCCCATTTCTGTTTTTGTTGTTTTTCTGTTTGTCCATATGCTGTAGCTGTTGTTATTGGCGACAATGAAACCGAGAATTGATTTATACACATAGAATCGATTTGGTTTGGTTTGTTTGGTTTGTTTTGTTTTACGGCATACCAACCTCAGTGGGTCATTTAATGCCGATAAAGTTTTAAAATAAATCAATTCTTAATGGATAATACAATTGTTTATAAACTCATGTTTTTCTATTCAACCCATAGATGGGACCCTAACAGGTACTACCACTCCGGGTCAGAGTGGACCAGGGAGCAATGGTGATGAAGGGGTGCTCCACATTCCCCAAACCTCCAAAACTGAACCTCACCATCAGATAGAGTTTAACGTCATTCCCAGGACATGTAGACCCGCAGTCACCGCCTTCTAGCATCCATATGATAAAAAGGGGTTGGGGCTTGCCATAATGGCAATAGGGTTGGGAAAATCATATAGGTGCTAGGGCTTGACGTGACCAGCCGATTGATCGGAGGGGGCCTCTCCGACCGCCCGTCTTGTCCAAGATAGGGCCAAAGTGGAGTATTGCAAGTCATGAACTGCTCATCCACCTGGGTTCTATCCTTAAGCATCACGGGTCGCCACCTACGGCCAACAGGTGGCCCCATTGGGGGAGTCTTACCCCTCTGCAGAGGTGCAGTCGGTGCATTCTAACGCCCCAGCCGACAGGGCGCACATAGAATCGAATTGATGGCCACACTTGTAAATATGTAAAGTCACGGAGACAGATTTTGTGATAAAGTAATCTAGAGAGTAAGTTGACAGCAATCTAATGTGGTTTCTTCTATCTAAATATCAATTTGCATCAATTTATCTTGCAAACAAAAAGGCTATTTATGTCCGCATAATAATTTTTATTGAAAAAATATTTCCAATCAAAATCTGAACAACAAGAAAATTGACGCCAGAAATATAATTAGAGACCTTTAGGGATTTATCCATTTTCATTCAAAATGGAAAAAAATAGCTTATTATAGTTTCGGGCATGCGAATGTCAAATTATCACCATTATTGTTGAGCTGAGACTGAATCAAAACTATGGGCATGAATATTTCATTAATTTTGTTATCATTCTTATATTAAGACAAACAAAAGTTCCATTGTTTTTATTTTTTTTGTATTATCGACATAAGAGAGTTGGAAACGTCGAAAAAGTGAAGATATATTTATAAAAATCAAATACTCCACTCAACTATAATTGATAAATTGACTTATTATCATGTTATTACCAGTTAAATTGCAACTATGGAAATTGATTGAAACATGGAGAATCAAATTGATATCTAAAATAGTGTGAGAGAGTCAGAATCAAAATTTGCATGGCACATTGCGAAATAAATGCTGGTGATATGGTTGAATAGATATCATCATTATCATCATGACGCGCTGTTTGCACGGATATCCATGACAATCTCTCGCCAACCTTCCCTATCATTCATCGACTCTGGGAGCTCCTCCACGCAGCAGCCAGCATCTTACATAGTTGGTCAATGTAGGTTCTGGCTAGGCGGCCCACATTAGCGTGCCCATGTGCTGGCTTCCACAGTAGTACGTCGCTTACGATCTCATCCTGCTTCTCCAGCAGTGTCCTGCATGCCTAGTCCGTCTTACTCGTATGGTTTGTGAATGGGGGGCAGGTGGCCATACAGTTGCTTCTTTGTGGGGTGCTGCTTCCATGACTTATTCAGAACCGCTTGCAGCATTCTTGTGCAGCTCCCATCTAGCTTATTCTCAAGGCGCTTCGTTAGGGTCCAGGTGGTACAGCCATACAGCAGTACCAACACAACCACAGCCTGGAAGAATGAGATCGGATTTCCATATGACTGATAATTTGTTAGTGCCAACCATGCCTTTCCTATTCGAGTGTTAAATGCAAGGTGTGTTAAAAAAAGTATCGTAGCTAAAGGTGTATTTACTAAGACATAAATTAACAATTCATGAAACTTTAATTTTCTCCTAGTTAGGTCGCTTGCGATTCAACGCACTTGTTTTATTGGTAGAAGCAAATTTGAAAGACTTCTTTTCATTACGGTGTTAAGCTGAGATTTCTTTTAATACATTTGTGCTCTTAAATCTTACACTTGAAATGTATTTTCAGTTGAGGAAACAAGAAAAATACGCAGAAAGATTTTAAGCCTGGTCCGTATAGATGCTGCTACTAAAAATGCTGATAAAAAAAAGGTACAGAGACTAGACCTAACGTTTTCTTTTTCAGGTTAGAATTGGCTAATAAGTCTCCAAAAAATTTCATTAAGCATCGAATAAGGCGTTGCAGTTTTTTTTGCGAGAAAGTATCGACCTATATAATTTTGATTGCTATCTAAAACAATAAATATGGATTATTGGATGGGAATTCAATTCCCATTCTGATATTTGTCCAAATCAACTCACTACGAAATAGAAAAGAATCATATATTTCTATAATGCTATATACCCATGGGAATTCCACAAAATACATACACAGTAATTTCACAAAATTTAAGAAAATGTAACATTCTGATATATATATATATATACACACACACACACACACACACACATACACACACACACACATATATATATATATATATATATATATATATATATATATATATATGTGTGTGTGTGTGTGTGTGTGTGTTGTCATCCTAACACATCTACAGAAAGAAGGGGTGGTTTTGGCAATAGAGTTTTACATAAAACCTTGATCCACACAAGCAAATGAACAAACAGACATTCATAGCAACATTATATAGATAGAACAGTCTATAAAATATAGGATTAGCTAAATATAAAAAAAATGCCTACATACGAATACATTTTATGCAATCTTTTTTCTCTCTCTCACACACACACATCCTCTCCCACTCCCTCTCTCTCTCTCTCTCTCTCTCTCCACACACACATATATATATATATATATATATATATCGAGAGAGAGAGAGAGAGAGAGAAAGAGAGAGAGAGAGAGTGAAAGAGACAGGCAGACAGACAGACAGACTTTATACTTATATACATATACATATATATATATGTATATAAGTATAAAGTCTGTCTGTCTGTCTGCCTGTCTCTTTCCCTTAGTCTCTCTCTCTCTTCTTCTATCTCTCTCTCTCCCCCTCTCTCTCTCTCTCTCTCTCTCTCGATATATATATATATATATATATATACATACATATATATATATATATTATGGAAGGTAAACTTATGAGTAAAAAGCGATCACTATCATTGACCGAGCATTTTATATTCACTGGGGACTCCGTGGGAAGGGCTAATC
>CM042138.1:110181468-110183968 GCA_023376005.1 Doryteuthis pealeii | reverse complement strand
GGCTCAGTCCTAAGTAGTGATCACCCTCCACACATTAATACAACAACCAGCATTACGTTTTTTTTGTTTTGTGTGACATTGTTTATATTGTGTAATGTGTGAAAATAAAGCATTGTCTTCTTGTATTCTTCATTCTATCTCTCACCGACCGATTACCTCTTTTTCAAACATGTATGAAACTTTCTGCAAGAGAAACGACTTGTCCATTGTTGGCGAAATGTGGAGATACAAATTGTTTTTATTACAGTTGATTAATTTGTAATCTCAGCTGATATATACAGTTTTAAATTTCATGATTAAAAACTGCAATTACTTCTGTCCCTACGCAGTTCATTTCTTTTGCATCCACCTAATTCATTTTTTTTTTGCATCCACCTAATTCGTTTCTTTTGCATCCACCTAATTCATTTCTTTTGCATCCACCTAATTCAATTCTTTTGCATCCACCTAATTCATTTCTTTTGCATCCACCTAAATTCATTTCATTTGCATCCACCTAATACATTTCTTTTGCATCCACCTAATTCATTTCATTTGCATCTACCTAATTCATTTCATTTGCATCCACCTAATTCATTTATTTTGCATTCACCTAATTCATTTCTTTTGCATCTAATTCATTTCTTTGCATTTCATTTGCATCCACCTAATTCATTTCTTTTGCATTCACCTAATTCATTTCTTTTGCATCTACCTAATTCATTTCTTTTGCATCTACCTAATTCATTTCTTTTGCATCCACCTAATTCATTTCATTTGCATCCACCTAATTCATTTCTTTTGCATCCACCTAAATTCATTTCTTTTGCATCCACCTAATTCATTTCTTTTGCATCCACCTAATTCAATTTTTTCGTGTCGCTTTCTTACGTTTTTGTTCACCCCTATTATTCTTTAGAAAAGAAATTCTCATTTTTCTTTTCCAAATATAACTCATCTGCTTAGCATCCTACTTCTTTTTCGTTTTGCTTTAACACATTCCTCGTAGATCAACGGATTCTAGAAAGAATTGAGGGTCGACCTTTCACCAGAGAACAGGCCTGCTAAACACTCTCGCTAACCAATGTTCTACAGTAGTTTTTTGTATAAGCATAGCTTAGTATAGCACATAGTCATTATAATGGCTTCCTCCTAATGAGAATCAGAATAATGACCTTAGCAGTATGGTCCGAAACACTTCTGCTAATCATGCAACTACGGCAAGTGTTATCTTCCCTTTCTCTGCCAAATTCCCTCCGCCCCAGCATCATATTTTCGCGCCCTTTCATGTTTCTAACCATCTGGTTGAATAAATTCTCTACGCATTCCATATCTATTTATATAAAACTCACAGCCTGATTTTAGAAATATATATACAGTATTGCCCTTAAACGAGTAAACCCTACCAATCTTTATTAAAAAAGTTAATTTTCTCCTAGCCTAAAAGCTATCAGAATTTTATTATATCTAATGGAAAATCACATATCTAAAACCAGTATCATTAGGTATTATTTATTGCCAAATCCTACATCATTGATTTGTCTACTTGAGAATATATCATAACACCCAAATATGTTTTTTTCTAAATATACGAGTCCGATTTTATACGTACGTGCCTAACGGTGTAATGTACATTTTTTTAATATAAATATGCCGCGTAGCCCTCCTTTAACTGCCCTAGCTTTCTCTGCACTACTCTCCACATCGTTCCTCTTACAACCGCCACCGTCGATATATTCTTGACCCTAATTGGCAGCATCGATTTCTCCCTTTCTTTCTTTTGGTGTCTTAACGTATTTTCCAGCCTCTTTATTAACGGATTCTGCTGAATCACACGAAGACAAACGCTGACGGCCACATCACCGAAACTGAGTGGAATGATCTGATTGGTTCGTGATACCGAATTTTTGTCTCCGCCCAGATACAACCACTACCGCCACTATCACATTTTCTTGAATCTCCCATCACAGCCCCGGGGTACTGACCTGCCAACAATAACCTCTTTTATGTTGAGATTTTTCAGATGTCAGGTATCATTAGTGTCATCAGGTTTATGTATCATAGATAATACCCATTATTTCTGTTAATTAACTATACATAAGATCTGTAATTTTACTGAAATTCTACAATATCAACTGATGATTTTCATTGGAGTCCAAGTGACAGAATATCTTCAAGAACTCTTCTCAGTATTCTAGCTAATCGTAATAACAGTTTATAACAATAATAATTATAATCTTAATAATAATGTTTGGATTGTTTTAACTCTTAAACAGATTTTCAGTTCTCAGAGTCTATTTTTCAGATTCTTTGGATTGTTTCAAAAGCTCACACTACTTCATGTTCGACAGATTCTTACGCTTCTTTGGTGCATTCTTCGAGTTTTTCGTTTTACCTTTGCATTCACAATGTCATCTGCTTTAATTGCAAAGTCGACTAGATAACGAGTTTTTTGTCATTTTTTTTAATTAGCACAAAATCCTAGCTTCTATCTGGGTTTAAGTGATCCATTCTCATCTCA
>CM042138.1:110158968-110176468 GCA_023376005.1 Doryteuthis pealeii | reverse complement strand
TCTTTCTTTCTTTCTTTCTTTCTTTCTTTCTTTCTTTCTTATTCTTTCTTTCTTTCTTTCTTTCTTTCTTTATTCTTTCTTTCTTTCATTCATTCTTTCTTTCTTTCATTCTTTCATTCATTCTTTCTTTCTTTCATTCATTCTTTCATTCTTTCTTTCATTCATTCTTTCTTTCTTCCTTCCTTCCTTCCTTTCTTTCTTACCTTCTGATTTTCATATGTTTTGGTATAATATATTTTTTTCACTTTTCTTTCTTTCTTTTCTGCTTTTAGCTATCCACTGTCCTTCATTCATTTTTCAGTAAATGTATATGATATATTCGATCATTTTCTGAAGTTGGCTAACACACTTGCATACACCCACGTACAACCACACGCCCACACATTGATTAACGCATGTATCCACATAGATACACACCCACACGCACATTCACTGTGTGCGTTGTTTCATCTCCTCCATCAACCCATCATTATTCTCTCTTCTTCGCAATCGAAAATACCAACTGTCATGTCTCCTTAAGTGAATTTGGCCCCGAGGGCAGTCACAAACCTGGGAAAACGAAGACATTTCACTTTAAGTCTTGTTGCAAACTGCGCCATAATGGAACGGCCGTGGTCGCGCTGAGATGCCATTCTGACCCTGCACGGAGTAACTTCCGTTTTCCTCTTCCAACGCCTTTTCTTCGTTTCTGTCTCCAACCAATTTAAAGTGATTCACCTTTTAAAAAGAAAACATTGATAGAAATGAAAGTAAAATTAATGAAGAAGAGGAACAAAATTGGCGTCTCTTCGCGGCCAATTTCGGAATTCGCTTTATTGCCTTTAATTTAAAATAATTATCATTTGCTTTTTCGATTCTTTCGATTGCCAATTCTCTGTGACCTTCGCATCTGGTTTAGCTATGGATTCTTTCTTTTCTTATTTTATTTAAGGGCAAAAGAGGGACTGTCTATTCGGAGTTTACTGAAATAGGAATGGCTGCCTGTTGTGTTGATTGAAAGAGAACTTTTCGCTGTTGGTTTTGTTGGGAAATAACCAACCTTGTACTCTTTTCTACCAGGCAATCATTTTGTAATTCTAAAGAAAATATCGTCTAAGGGAATCACAAATGGAAACTAAGATTTATGATCTATAGAAAAAAAGTGTTTTACCTCAATTAAAATAAAGAAAAAAAAACCAACAATGAATAAAGGAACGTACTTCTGAAGATTTGAACAGAAGATATGATCGAATACAAAACAAAAAGGAAAAAGAAAGAAAGAAAGAAAGAAAGAAAGAGAGAAAGAAAGTGAGTCACGTTGAACTTTGGCGAACTCTAACAGAAACAGAAGTAGATATTAAAAGAAGTGCACTGGTTTGATGATCTCTCTTCTACAAGGTTTATTATGAGAAAAAGAGCTGTCACTTCTTACTGTCTGCGTGGACAAGGTTAAATTAACATTTTGACCAAGTGATCATTTTCCCGCAATTTTATTTTGACTAAGACGAAGAATTTGTGTCAAAATATCAACAATTAAACTAAATAAAAGATTAATTGGGTTCATGCCTTTCACAAAAGCATTTTATTGAAATGTACAAGAATATTCTCAGCTGTTAATTTAGTAACATAACACAGAGACACATTCACCCACATACACCCCACAAACACATGTGTCCACATACTCGCAGGCTCATAAACTATCATCTACAAATATAATGTCCTGGGTATAATAATAATAATAATAATAATAATAATAATAATAATAATAATAATAATGAATGTTTGAAGATGCAAAAATATCCAACAAAGTATTAAAATTAATCTCTAAAGCCACGGAAATTGGAACATGCTAACATTTACAAAACACCTGGAAAAAATAAATCACCATATATACATGGATGTGGAGGCACGTGGTCTAATGGTTAGAGTCATAGGATATGGACTCGTCGATCCTGATTCAATCCCTGGATGAAGCTATTTGCATTTCAAATGGCGCTAATACCCTTGGGAAAAGTATGAATCCAATTCTCCCTCCAGCTATGGGTAAATAGCAGGACAGACTGGACTCTTTAACACTGGCTAGGTAACCAGTATAGGAGAAGGAAAACTCTGAATTCAAACCTGTTAAACTCCGCTTAATAAATTGACCTTGTGTCGCATCCTGCTCGTGTGGAGAAGTTGGTAAATATATATATACATGGATGATATCAAGTTTTTGCCTAGAATGAAAAACAACTAGAAACACTTATACAAACAATAATTATATACAGCCAGGATATAGGAATGGGAAAAATATGCAATGGTCGCGGGGAAAAAAGAAGAAAAAAACAGCGGAGGGAATACAGCTATTGAATCACGAAAAATAAAGATACTTGAAGAAATATATAAGGACACGTGTGGAAAATTGAGAATTATGGAAGCGGACACCATCAAGCAAACAGAGATTAAAGAAAACGTTGGAAAAGCGTACCTCAGAAGGACCAGAAACCAAGCTCTGCAGCTAAAATCTTCAAGGGAATAAACACCTAGGCTGACACTGATGTAAGATAGTCTGGACAATCCATAAAGTGAACAAGGGAGGAGCTCCGACAGATGGACTAAAGAACAAGGAAGGTTTTGACATTGCACAAGGCATTATACCCGAGAGACAACATAGACATATATGCAAAGAAAAGGAATCTAGCCATGATTCTCAGAAACCCAATGGTCTTTCACCATGGTCAACACATGTACAAACTAACTCAAACACTAACAAATGAGTTCAAAATCCTACAAGTAGACCAAGAAATAAAAACCCACCTTCCACAAACTACCTATCAATGCCAAACGACAACCACCAAACCTACGTTATATCATTACCACATCCCCCAAAACACCTATACAAAACACACAAAAAGGCAACTACAAATACAACAAACCAAGATGTCTAATATGCAAACACTTAATAACAGACTCCCTATTTACAGGACTAAAATCAGGATTCAAACCCCCAATTTACCTGCGACAGCGCCAAAGTTATATACTACATTTTCTGCACCGAATCCAATGACAGTGAATATATAGGAGAGACCCAAACAGTCTTCAAATTTAGATTTAACAACCACAAATTAACCATTTTACAATGGTCTCAATATAAACCTATAGCGAAGTACTGCAACAAACCACAGCACCCATTGGACAACCTGAAATGCATCTGAATAGATCCAACTTTCCATCGATTCAAAAGCTCAAACAAAAAGAAACAAAATGGATAATACATATGCGCGCGCACACACAAGGTTAAAACTCAAATCTAGGGAATTTAAATTCTTACAAATACTGTAACACATTCCCACTAAATATAAAGTAGTCCACTAACAACCCACAGGCCTTTATTCAACCCCAATTTCAGCCCTTTCCAACCCGGCCGTGGGATTAACAGAAAAAGGGGACAGCACAGAAAAAGACATCAAAGACAGGGCCAGACAAAAGCACCAGTTGACCCCAAAAGGAACAGAGACAGAAAATAAGATGACGTAGCACCTTGAAATATCGATAAGTAAATGGAATTTAGAACACTTTTCAAAATAGTTCTTTATTTATTTCATTCATTTCTTTCATTTTTCAAAACAGCCAAAATTATTTTCCCATAAATATATGAAATATAGATTAATATATATCATATATATTATATATATATAATTTATATATTATATATATAAATTTATAAATTATATATATATATATATTTAAAAATATATACCGGAGAGAAGCATACGGAGACCCTAAAATACATATATATAATATGTATATATTATATATATATAATATATAATATATACATAATACATATATATATATATATATATTATTATATATATATATATAGACTCATTATATATATATATATATATATATATAATTATATATTGTATGCATCAGTATAATATAATAAGAAATACTCAGACACACACACACACACACATATATATATATATATATATGTATACATATGTTTTTGTGTGTGTGTGTGTCTGTGTCTGTCTGTGTGTGTGTGTGTGTGTGTGTGTGTGTGTGTGTGTGTGTGTGTGTGTGCACTACTGCTTATCACTTTGGTTTTAAGTGCTAAAACACAGTCGAATTCTATAGTTTTGAAAGCTAAATGTTTCGAATTCTTATTTTTATTTTTATAGATTTACACTAATAAATGGAAATGGTACATTTTTTCTTTATGCTTTTAAAATGCTGAAAATGCGAAAATCATATTGCTATTCTGGAAAGTTGCCAAGCAATTTAATTTTAATTCCATGTTCCGAATCGTTAATATCTACTGCATTCTTAGGACATTATATATTTGTTCAACTAATAAGGATCCCTACTAAACAGAGAACAAAATAACCTAAGCCAGAATTTCGGTTCCGTTATCCAGGCTAAGAATCGAAACCTCTGCATCTGTTTGTTTTTCTTGTAAAATAGACGCAGATTGGTTAAATATATTTACCAACCCCTTCGCACGAGCAGGATGTGACATAAGGTCAATTTCTTAAGCGGAGTTTAACAAGTTTGAATTCAGAGTTGCCTAACCAAAGTTAAAGAGCCTAGTCCGCCTACTATTTATCCATAGTTAGACAGTGAGTAAAATTAATACCTTTCTCAGCTAAGTGAAATGCAATTACGACATCCAGGATTTGAACTCGGGGCGACGAGTCCATTTCCCAAGACTTTAACCATTACACCACGCGCTTTGTTTTTATAGATTTGGTTATAAAAATCTAAGTTCATTTTATTGAAAATTAAAGTAAAGTGTTAAACAAGTCATGAAAGCGAATACCTCGTCAAATCAACCCAGCTCAGCTAACCTTGCCGTCTGACAGAATGAAATTCACAGCAGATGAGTTTGTCGGAAAATCCAACGGTAATTTGCTAAATTAGAAACAGCGATTGTGCTTTTCACTTTGGGCAAGATCTAATAAAGAATCAAATGTCGTTCAATTTGGACGTTTGAAAATTACCACTCGCCCTCCCGTTTATTTAAGGCTTCACGTTTTACCGTTGCATTTAGAAACTAATTATAGGCATCACGTAAAGAAATTGATAGTTCCAGATTAAGTGCCTACTTCTATACGACAGAAACAACAGAAGGTCAATCGTGTACCGTCTACGTTATCGCCAATGAAACAATCACACTGCTATATTTGGTTCGGCTTTGATACGGAGAAGAACAAGTAGCAAATAATTAGAGATTGCTACCTCGGGTTAGCTCAGTCGGTAGAGTGTTCGGCTAGAAACCGCAAAGTTCTTAGTTCGATACCGGTCCTCGCCAACTCAGCGTATGAGTAGCACAGGAATCTGTGCGGTAAATTAAGGAGCTGATGGTAGGTGTGGCACTCCACTTCAGACGCAAAAACAATCTCCTTGGTCTAGCGCTAGTGAAAAGGGGATAGACACCCTCGCTGATTGGCTGATACTGACATTAGGCCGCCCCGACAACTTTACTTTTTTACTTTTACCTAATAAGGTATAGCTCCTTCATGTCTGAATAACGGCGGCTATGCGACGTAGTATGTAGTCTATTCCGTGTTGTAAACGTTATATTGGCAGATTTATTCGGACATTTATTCAGACACTGAAAAGACTACTGAGGTCTGAAACATGTCCTATACATACAAATATGGGTTTAATTCTTGATAGCTTGATGTAAAAAAAAACCCAAACAAACAAACATGGTAGTCAAGAGTTAAAGTGGAGCTTATTTATCAAAGACCAACACCACAAAGATTTTTCTAAATAAATTATTTTTAACTTGGTAATGAAAGGGTTCAACAAATTCTATTCAAGCTTTACACACAACACACACACACACACACACACACATATATATATATATATATTATATATATATATATATTATATATATGCAAATGTAAACAAATCTAGCTATTTTCAGCCGACAGTATATTTTGGGAGAATATGTGCTTTTTAATTGAAGTCAGACCTAATTTTTTGAAAGTAAATTCATTTATGGTTAATTAGGCGGGATTTAACTACTTAAATGTAAGGCTAAACAAATTTTGATTTTTCTCGATTTGTTTAGCCTTACATTTAAGTAGTTAAATCCCGCCTAATTAACCATAAATGAATTAACTTTCAAAAAATTAGGTCTGACTTCAATTAAAAAGCACATATTTCCCCAAATATGTATATATAATATACATATACATATATTATATATATATATATATATATATATATATATATATATATATATATATATATATATATATATATATTGTGCGTGTGTGTTTTCTTGGTGAATCGTAAAATGACCCGGACTTCAAAATGGATCTCTTTTCCCTGTACGAGATGAGAAAGCCTATTGTTTGCAAACTTCCGCCATTAGACTTTGTAGAATCAAAGCAAGACCCGACGGCGAACAATCATTCTGTTTTGTTTCCTGTCTCATCTCTCTTGTCCAACTGAGGAGTCATTGTTTGTCAACAGTAACTTCAGTCCACCAAACAAAATCGGATGTTTCTGCTAAATCAACTTCATGGTAGGCAGTGCGCTCGGGAAACCGAATTTTGATTAAATTATCCAAGGTTACTCAGTTCAGTCTCTGCCCTGCCCAGTCAGATGTAAAAATTCATACTGAAAGAAATGTGGTTGGTTGACTGAATTTTAAAAACCATCGAATACTTTTGTTATCGATTACTGCTTATTTGAATTCATGAATCTTTGTTTGTATTGATAGCTCAGTAGTGTGACAAAAGAATAGAGGTAGCTGGATGTGATATTATATTTAAGTATCGTCCTGTTTCTAAAATATTTAAAACAAAACGCACGATGGAATCCTTATTGTTGCACGATGATTAACAATCTCATCTCTCAGGTAAGTTTACTTGGGTGTAATGAATGGTTCTTCATTGTGCTACCTACCATTTACCTTATGTCACAAATGAACAAATATTCAAAGGTGAACAAATAAGTAGTCATTTACTTAGAGTAGCTTCGTTTGACACAAGGTCAGAAGTATATAGACACTGAATGATTTTTTGTATTCTTGAAAAGATAATTCCATCGAGAAAAACATTTTGTTAACATTTTTGACAAAATGTTCGTATGGGAGCCTCATTTTTTTTCATAGCTTAAAAATGCTGCAATACTTTGCATTTCTTTTAAAAAATATGATCAATATATTCACCATAATCAGATTTCCTGACTGCAAAATGTTTTTTTTTCCGTGCAATAAGAGGCAGGCAGTGACGGTTATATTATATATATATATATATATATATATATATATATATATATATATATATATATATATGTGTGTGTGTGTGTGTGTGTGTGTGTGTGAGCGTGTGCGTGCGTATGTATGTATGTTATTGAAAATAGAGGAAAAAGCGGATAAAACACAAAACAACCAAGTTCAAATGATATTTCGACTCGGTATGTAAAGAAGCTTTGTCAGATTTATTTTGAAGACAAATAGGAGCCACATAAATGACACGCAATGCCCCTGGCTTTTGCTCATGCCCACACCTGTGTTTCGTATGGCTGGCAACTGCGACCGTGGGACCGTATATGTCTGAGAAGACCAGCCATCGATAGGCAAGCACTGCCACATACACCATATACATTGTCAGGCTTAAATGTTGAGGTTGAGTTCCCCACACCGATGACAAACCACGCACACCCACTCTCATTCTTCAAAGTCTGGAATCAAGGAAAAACCGATGCAAGATATCTGAAAGGCTATGGAGAAACCATATTTTACTTCAGTTTGCTTCTCCTTGATAGATGATCTTACAAGATATACAGGTCTATTATGCCGAGTATTTAATAACTATTTCCCCGCATATTGCAAAAACCCACATAGGTGGTCTTGCTATGTGATTGGATACCAATCCGAGTTTTTCCAAATCCCTGTGTAATATGTTAGATGGCCGTTGATCGACAAGCTTCCTCTGCTATTTGACAGGTCTTGATTTTTGTCCTGCTGGGTGTCTAGCCTCCCTCGGCACTAGAAAAATTTGGTGGGATACAGGTTTGGTCGCTGATGACCCAACTATGAAACAGGTAGTACTGGCTTACATAGTACACTTCGCGCTTTGAGCAATGTGACACATACACGCACTGTGTATTACATACGTCTGACCTTGTGTCAAACTAAGCTACTCTTAGTAATTGGCAAATTATTTGTTCCCCTTTGATTATTTTTTCCTCAATGACATATAAGCAAAATGGTGAATTCAACGAAGAACAACATATTACTCACGAGTGAACTGACCTGAAATACGAGATTGTCAACTATCCCAGTTATTGTAACAAAAAACAAAGAATGGTTATTTAAATTGTAACTGAATCATGTCCATTATGAAATCCTAACCACTGTGCTGTTTATCTTATTTCTCACATTTCAGTTTTTAACATGTTCCATTGTGGCTGCGATCAACAAAACCTATTGTTTGACTGTTTGACTGAAAACGTCGTTTATCCGGTTCAGTATTCAGATGGGCAACTGTTACAGTCAGTCTAAAAAGAGTCCCCCCCCATTTAGACACTTAAGTCATGGAAAAAGCTTCAGTGAGGGTTGGTTGCATTGCTGGAACAAGACAGCAAGCGAGAAGAAAAGTCGTCATGACACATGGTTAGATGAACAATTTATCTGGTCAGTTGAGATTTTGGAATATAAGGTGTTTGCTCATACTTATAGACTAGCCGAGATCATATGATCTGTTCCTTGGCCAATCACTGGCAGTACTCTGAGGCGGATACAATACCTAATCCACCCTACTGGTCATAATTACTGTAGCGTTCATTGACGACGGACATAGGGTTAAATCACTGGAGCTTTACCAATACGCAGGATAGGACTCCTACGATTACCAAAGGATCACATAACATAGGACTTTCTTTAAGCCCTATTTCAACTGGCCAAGGATGGTATTTAAAAATCTTACAGTTTGAAGTTTAAATGTCCATTTTGATAGAAACCATTAGCGCTGGTCAGCATTAAATAAAACCACCGTTTGTTCGACTTGCGAGTGCGTGTGCTATTTATTATTTATACGTTAAAAACGTAAAACTAACCACTTAGTATGTACTGTAAGCAACGAACTGCCTGCTTTCAAGACTAAACAAAGCGTAGTAAACAACAAGAAGATTTTCTGATAGAAGTGAAGAAACACGTGTTCTAAAAGAAGCCATTATTTTGGTAGATATATGCAACGCCATACACCAACTTATTAGAAACTGGGAAGACAAACTTTTAAACCGTCTGTGCCTTCCCCTTACTTTACCTAAATGATCACCTCGTGATGTTGTCGTGGTTAGCAACTTCGTCTTACAGAAAGGTTACTAGTGAGTTGTGAGTTCGATTTTCAATTGGTGCCTAACATATGCCAGTGCATGCAAAATCTAAGCTACGCATAGTTTTTAAGTTCACCTCGCGTAGTGTAATGGTTAATAAGCTTGGAAAGCAGAGCATTATTAGTGAGTTCGATCCTCATTTCGTTCCTTCATACATATGCAGCTTTGTACCAAATATAAGCTATGTTTATTTTTTTACACGTGGTGTAATTCTTACTGCATGCTTTACACTTGCAGTTTTGCGTCAAATATAAGTTATGCTAAGTTTTTAAGGGCACCTCACCTAATGTAATAGTTAGCAAACTTGGCAAGATGGGTGTTAAAGAGTGACATATTGGTTTTAGTGAGACACATGTTTAGTGCGGATAATTAACCAGTAGATACGATGTAAGCTTGGATTGACACTCGGAAGATGGTTATTTCATATAACTCCAACATAAAAAAGCGGAACCACTCTGAATTAATTTTATCAGTTGATTAATCTACCCATTATTTTCCCATTAAACCCTAACCCCAAACCTAATCCTGTCTTCTTTTTTCCTAGTAGATCAATAAATAAATAAATAACTTATCAGTCGATCAGTGTGGTTCCTTTTTTATGTTGGAGTTATAGGAAATAACCCGGAATATTATATATCAATCCCCCTCCCTGTGCTGGAAACTGCGGTTTAAAAATAAAAATGAGTATTGTAAGAGGAGTTCACTTTGATTGGATGAGAAATATCAAGTTTTTAGACACACAGAGCCTCGGATTCAGTTGGGATGGCTCTAAACGAAGCGGATGCATACTCAGGGGCTACTTTGAAATGGCTTTACAAAAGAATTTCCCAAAATAACGATTAAAGATCTTTACCCAGAGACAAAATGACCGACACTTGTAAGTCGACACGTCATAAACGTGAAATCTAAAACATAAGATATGTTTGTCAATTTCTGTCCAGCCCCGAAGATGATGATCGACAATTAAGTGAAAACCTTTGATATACCCAAAAATACCAAAGAGGCAGATAATGAGGATCAAACTCACTATAATAATAAAAGCCAGCAGGAATAGCTTGACTAGCTTCTTACCACACGACACCCACCCTTTTTGACGGGGCTTAGAATACGCCGGTTGGAACTTCTGCAGACAGTAAGACCCCCACAAAAAGGGTGGCTAGTGGTGATGTGGCTAGCAGAGTATTATTATTGTTCAAGTCTCACTGGGTGCTTCATACTTCCGGTCTTGTGCTAAACAAAGCTAAGCTTACTAAGTTATTATTACTTACTTCAACTAAATGAAGTTACACCATCATCGTATATCGATGGGATGCCTCAGTGTTTGTTCGGTTACTAATCGGCCAACTCATAAAAATAAATCAGCTAATCAATCAAAATACATTATAAATATGGTGCAGTCATTATTAATCGATACCGAATTATTGATTTCGTAGCGCAATGAATTATTTGATTTTGTAGCGCACTATTACAAATGAGAAGAAAACATGCAAATAGAATGAAAGAAGAATTACTTTACTTGGAGTTTACCAGATTTTATTTTGTTGAATTAAATTTGACACAAAAAATTTTCTCTATCCGTTGACAACAGTAATATTTATTATATATATAGCAACTATATTTTTTCTGTGTCAGTCAAGCATATATACTATATATAAGGTGTGCTGTGGATAACGACTTAAATTTATAGACTCTTCGAGGCTGCGTGGACTAAATCGGCCAATCAACATGATTGAATACGTGGTTGGTTTAACTATTTAAAGGCCTTGGTGTGACAGGCGTTCAGTTGCAATGCTTAACAGAGACAAATACAAGGATAATAGGATTCAAGATACACGGACCAACGGACAAGCATTATATGATTCTACTCAACACGGATCAAAGTTAATGCCACAAGGGATCTCCACTGTAAAGTGCTCTCAACTACAGCTTAAAAATGACCACATGAATCTGAAACATTAGTCTGGTCAAATTAGGTTTCGAGCTAGAAGTAAATAAAACAGTATGTTATTTGTTGATACTGTTAGAAGCAGAATTTTATGTATAATAACATCCTTTGTTTTTACAACCATATTTCTAGAAAGCGTGTCAATTTTAACAGTGGACTTACGATGATTGAACCCCTCTCAAAACAAAAGAATATTGAATTGTTTGTGACTACTATCGATTAAGAATCATATTTTATTCATACTTTTTTTTTAATTTGAATATGATAATTGATTCGCACAGTTATAGTAACAAGTATTACTATCTAATACTAATAAATCTATGCACAATTATGTGGATTGAATAATAATAATTACAGTTATATGGTTTCCCGTATTCACTACAAATAATTTTTAAACAGATCTATTTGATCCAAAAAGATCAGATGTTTGCATAGCGCTCTACTCAGGCCACAACATCGCACATGTTGCTATACTGTTGCTGGGTCGTATGTGTTAGTAATGGAGTATAAGGATTCACACGTAGACATATGTAGTAGTAAGACTTTTAACGTTTATTCCTTTCACCTCGTGGTGGGTTGGGTGACGGCATGGATCATGGGCACTAACCACTGTTGGTGTGGTGGAAGAAGGTGGTGGGCGAGCCTCACTGCTCGCAGCAGCAGCGCCCGACCGTATCGACGGTCAGGCACCTTGTGCTTTCTTCGCCGTCTCTCTGGGTGTCCTGGGGTCTACCTGATGACCGCTTAAGTACTGACGACCGCCCACACATTCTTTTGTTCCTTGACCGGAAGTCCTTTCTCTTTGTTCAAATTAGCGTTTGTCCAGATGAAGTCTTTTGTTGCTCTCAAACGCCTACACGTTTTCTTTGTTCGCTACCACCAGGACAAAGTCCTTTGTTATCTTCGTCATCCCGCGCAAAACAAACAGTCAATCTGCAACACAGACTCTAATAGACACTACCATCCCAGGCCAGACCTGTCACTCCCCAGAGCTCCCGAATTGGATTCTAACCATTGTATGAAGTTCAGATTCACGTGGTCATTTTTAAGCTGTAGGTGAGAGCACTTTACAGTGGAGATCCTTGTGGCATTAACTTTGATCCGTGTTGAGTAGAATCATATAATGCTTGTCCGTTGTATGTGTATGTGTGTGCCTCTCTCTCTTTCTCTCTCTCTCTCTCTCTCTTTCTCTTTCTCTCTCTGTCTCTGTCTCTGTCTCTGTCTGTCTGCTGTCTCTCTCTTTGTCTCTCTCTCTCTCTCTGTCTCTGTCTCTCTGTCTCTATCTGTCTGTCTGTCTGTCTGTCTCTGTGCTACACATTCTATTTTAATATCTAGTAAATCTCATTGATATAAACAAAAAAAAAAAACATGACAAAACATGTTGCATCATCTCCGACACTTAAGCAGTTAACATTTATCAAGAGTATTTTATTACACACAAAGTAAACCCCGACGCTCTTCTTTTCCTACTCTTTTTATTTCATATAAACATAGCCAGTGTTTTTGACGTAATATTTTTAAACGTCTGGATAATTGAAATGTCTGAAATTCTAATACCTACAGAAGAAAAAAAGTTGCTTGTTAAGGTTTCATTTATTTATCAGCTTTCGAAATGGTAACGTGTCGTGGATCATCGCTGATGATAGGCATTTTATTGGGTTTTTTTTTTGTTTGTTTGTTTTTTTTTTGTTTTTTTTTTGGTTTGTTTTGTTTTACGGCATATCAACTCAGTGGATCATTTAATGCCGATAAAGTTTTGAAATAAATCAATTCTTAATGGATAATACAATTTTTTTTAATAAATACATTTTTCTATTTGACCCATAGATGGGACCCTAACAGGTACTACCACTCCGGGTCAGAGTGGACCGGGGAGCAATGGTGATGAAGGATGCTCCACATTCCCCAAACCTCCAAAACTGGAACCTCACCATCAGATAGAGTTTAACGTCATTCCCAGGACATGTAGACCCGCAGCCACCACCTTCTAGCACCCATATGATAAAAAGGGGTTGGGGATTGCCATAAGGGCAATAGGGTTGGGAAAATCATATAGGCATTTTAAGACTTTAACATCTGAGAAAAATGTTATATTCCCTTTACTCAGGTATATAATTGCGAGAGTGAAAGACAGACTAGAGGGGATGATAGCATGAGGGGGTTCTTACTTGCTAAATCTTTGTGCTTGTTTCTCTGGCATCTCTCTTATTGGGCTGTTTTCTTTGGGCTGGTTCTTCTTTCTGGTTGGGCTGTAATCTCGTTGTTTTAATGTGTTAACAAGACATTGTATTTTTTCTTTAAAGCTTTTATTAACAACAACCCAGCCCAGGATCACCAAGCGGGTGAGGAGCGACTATTGAGATGACACCCCTCTCTTCGACCAGTAACTGGTTGCAACTAATCTAAGAACTGTCTGACGTTTCTAATGGTGCGTTTCCGGAGGGTTTAAGTCAAGGTCATCACTAATCGATCTTAACCCTAACGGTTATGGTAATTTCAACTTAACTCCCCTCCGATTTTGAATTAGACAAACTCTGATTCAAAAATTATCTTAACTAAAGTACGTACATAATTATAAGCTACCTATGAATTATGTAACATAAATACCTAAAACAAAAAAAGCAAACGAACGATCATTAAGTCGCTCCTACGGGAAGCAAAATTTCAACAGATAATCCCAAAATTGGAAAAAAGGGCAAATGCAAAGAATAATAACAAATTGCTTTTTTTTTTTATCTTATTAATATCTCACTGCTTACGTCCACAGTACCCAAAATCGTCATAACATAGAATAAATACACTATAATTTGAACAATGCAACATTAGACAGTCCTCATTGTTTTTTAAAACAAGTTTTATAAAATACTGACTGGTATTATATATCTATATATAGTTTGTTTTAATTTTAATACATATTTTAAAAAGTTTTACATTTCAAATTGTTTTATTTTTTTTAATCCTTTAAATGAATTTGATGATTTTTACTTTACTTAGGGGTACAAACTCGCTGACATTGAAATTTTTTACTCCCACCCCACAGGCAATTGTTTCAAAAATCTTTTTACATCGCCCGGAGAGTGTTTTTTTAAATTGTCAGTAGTGCAAGTAATGTTCCAAAAATAAAGCCTTTTATTTATTCTAAAAACTTGAAAGTAATGCTTCCCATCTATTTCTAGAATTTATTCATAAAAATATCTGCTGGTTGTCCCAGAAAGTAATGTCTACAATTTAAATTCTTCAATAACAACTGTTTGATATATTTTATTTTTACTGAAATTAAAATTGATACAGTGTGCCCAATATACACAATGTTTTATTTGTATCGTAATGAATTGCGACTGTGATTGAAATTCAGTTTTAAAAAAATGGTCTCACTACGTGGAAACAAAAGGGAACCCGCTGATTCACTAGATCTATTCCGCTTGTGATTATTCTGTCGACCGCAGACAACTGACAAATTGGAAAGATTTTTTATTCCATTATGAAATTGCAGCAATATCAAAGCATGACTGGCAAGCGCTGTAAAAACTTCAAGAGTATAAAGGCTCACGATGGCGAGCATTTTGACGATATAATTTTAAAAACAAGGTAATGACACAAGCAAAAGAAATTGCAAATATTTTTTTTTATTTCTTATTAAGTAAAAATAAACTTTGAATCGGATCTATATTGAAAAGAACCCGAGACTACCCAGATTACAGCACTGTTAAAAATGGTCTATGATACTTAGCAGAAGTCTGGATATCTTAGGATATTTGACTGTCACTAAAGCTGCAGTGAATATTAATGTGCAAGTCGTCTCTTTCATATGACGGACAGTCATATTCACGTTTTCTAGTAATGATTAAAAGATTATTATTTAGATTTGTACATAATTCATAGGTAGCCTTATGGATTATGTACCCACTGTAGTTAGATAAATTTTGAATCAGAGTTCATTAGATTCAAAATAACGTGAGTTGAGTGGAAAATTACCCTAACCGTTAGGGTTATGATTGATTTGGATGAATGACATTCCGCGATCCGCTTGACCCCTGCCCCCTCGCCAGTAAGAGCGCTTTTGAGACCATTAGTTAAGTTTTTAGTTGCGGAACAGTTACTAGATGAGAGGGGATGTCCTCTTAAGGGTCGCTTCTCAATCTGCGCGGTTTTTGTGGGCTGGGGTTGTTTATAAAGGAATTAAAGGAAAACAACGAAGTCTTGTTAATTTCATTAAACAAGAGATGACCAGCCCGAATAAGAAAGAAGAAAACACCCAAAGAATCAGCCCTGAAGAAAATGCCAGAACAAGCAAAAGAGTTTACAAGTAAGAATCCTCATGTCGGAATATTTGGGCATATAAGTGTGCTACAATTCCCACCTAAATTTATAGACTGGGCGAGGTCACGTGGTTTATTCCTCCAGCCAATCAACAGCCATAATGCGGTGGCCTGATTCACTAACTTAAACACTGATACTTTTCATGGTCCACTTACAAACCTTGACGAAGGAATTACAATACTGAGGGATTCTTTACTAGAAATTACCAGGATTTACACTGGACAAGCGCTCTTGCTCAAAGATTAAGGATGGCCCATAAGATTGTAACACCCGTCAGCTCTAATACTTCTGTCTCTGTCTCTGTCTCTCTCTTCGCGCGGTGCGCTGTTTTTTATACCCGATATGTGGGTATATAACATATCTAAAATAATTGCGTTTAGATTATAACTAAATTGTAAGGATCGGGTTAACTCAGTCGGTAGTAAGCGTTCGGCTAGAAACCACATAAGGTTCTAGTTCGATACGGCCCTAGCCAAACTCAGCGTATGAGTAGCACAGGGATTTGTGCGGTAAAGTAATGAGCTGATGTTAGGTGTGGCGCTCCACCTCAGACGCCAAAACAATCTCCTTGGTCTAGCGCTAGGGAAAGGGGATAGCCTCCCCTCGCTGATTGGCTGATACCGACTTTAGGCTACCCGATGACTTTACTTTTTTTTTTTTTACTTATACTATCCCCCCTGTTTACATTGCGTGATTGTGACTGGTCATCTTTATTTAGTTCATAAATATTATCTGAAAAAAGCCATAGCACGAAAAAAGGTAATAAAAAAAAAAAAACGGAGAGTGGAAGATTGTGTGCAACAATTTTTTGAGTGGAGAGCGACTGTCTTCCTTGAAAAATGAACATTTGTGTATCAAGTTTGTCTTTTTGTTCAAACACTGTTGGCGCTGTTGGGGGGGAAATGCGCCCCTAATCCCAGACGCGGATTGGGCTTAACATTATTAATATACACTGTCATAAAGACACTCATCTTAGTGGCTGTTATAATACTTGTTGGCACGTTCTTCTCTGGGGAAATCAGGAAAATAAAGCTTGCAGTGACGTTTAATCGAGATAAAACTTTTGGGTGTACAGCGTACATAATGTAATTAGAAACGGCCAAATGAATTCGCATGTTTCCTTTATTGGTACCAAAGTTAGTTAAAAATATTTTCAATCATCGTCCTTTTTCATGGGAGGTCAATGGGTTCGTTTCGCCACCAATGGTGCAACCGCTTCTGAGCATTCTATATAAAGAAAAAAAACCCTCTCTATCTCTCTCTTTCTCTTTCTCTTTCCTCTTCTCTCTCTCTCTCCTCTCTCTCTTCTATTCCTTTTTCTCCATCTCTCTTTCTCTCTTTTTATTTTTCTTCTCTTCTCTCCTCCCTCTCTTCTCTCTCACTCTTCCTCTCTTCTCTATCTTTAAATTTTTTCTCTTTTCCCTCTTTCTCTCTTTTTCTTCCCCTCTTCTCTTTTTCCTCTTTCGCTTTTTTGTCCTCTCCTATCCTCTTTCCTCTTTCCTATCTTTCTCTTTTCCTTCCTTTCGCCCAGTCTTCTTTTCTCTTTCCCCTATTTCATCTCTCTCTTTTTACTCTTTCTTCTTTTCCTCTGTCTCTCTTTTTCCTCTGTCTCTCTTTTCCTCTTTCTCTTTCTTCCTCTCTGCCATCTTTCTCTTCTCTTCTTTTCTCTCCCTTTTCTCCCCTTTTCCTCTCTCTCTCCGTCTTTTCTTTTCCTTTCTCCTCATTTTCTTTCTGCTTCTGCTTTCTCTTTCTCTCATTTTCCCAATATCTTATCTGTCTCTTTTCTCGTCTCTCTTTCTCTTTCTTTTCTTCCTCTCTCTCTCTTCTTTCTCCCTCTATTTTATCTCTTCCATCTTTCTCTTTCTTTCTTCCTCTTTCCTCTCTTTCTTCTTCCCCTCTCCCTCC
>CM042138.1:110055198-110158868 GCA_023376005.1 Doryteuthis pealeii | reverse complement strand
ACCCGGAGTGGTAGTACCTGTTAGTGTCCATCTATGGGTCAAATAGAAAAATGTATTTATAAAAAAAATTGTATTTATCCATTAAGAAATTGATTAGGTTCAAAACTATTATCGGCATTAAATGATCCACTGGGTTCATATCCGTAAAACCCAAAACCCCACCCCCAAAAAACCCCCAAATGCCTATATCAGCGAGATTCCACACACGCTTACATTTCGAAAGCTGATAAATAAATGAAACCTTGCAATTGCATTTTTTTTCTCTTGTAGTATTAGAATTCAGACATTTCAACTATCCAGACGTTTAAAAAAATATCTTACTCACAAACACGCTATGTTTATATGAAATAGAAAAGAGTAGGAATAAGAGAGCGTCGGGTTTACTTTGTGTGAATAAAATACTCTTGATAAAATGTGAACTGGCTTAAGTGTCGGGATGATGCAACATGTTTTGTCAATGTTTTTTTTTGGTTTTTGTTTATATCAAATGAATTCTAGATATAAAATAGAATGTGTAGCACAGAGACAGACAGACAGACAAAAGACAGACGAGACAGAAGACAGAGGAGAAACAGAGAGAGAGAGGGACAAAGAGAGAGACAGGCAGACAGACAGAGACAGAGACAGAGAGAGAAGAGAAAGAGAGAGAGAGAGAGAGAAAAGAGAGAGAGGCACACACATACACATAACAACGGACAAAGCATTGATATGATATCTACTCAACACGGATCAATTAATGCCACCAAAGGATCTCCATGTAAAGTTGCTCTCACCTACAGCTTAAAAATGACCACGTGAATCTGAACTTCATACAATGGTTAGAATCAATTCGGGAGTATGGGGAGTGACAGTCTGGCCTGGGGTGGTAGTCTATTAGAGTCTGTGTTGCAGATTGACTGTTTGTTTTGCGCGGGATGACGAAGATAACAAAGGACTTTGTCCTTGGTGGTAGCGAACAAAGAAAACGTTAGGCGTTTGAGAGCAACAAAAGACTTCATCTGGACAACGCTAATGTTGAACAAAGAGAAAGACTTCCGTCAAGGAAAAAAAGAATCTGTGGCGGTCTCAGTACTTAAGCGGTCATCAGGTAGACCCGCGACACCCAAGAGAGACGGCGAAGAAAGCACAAGGTGCCTGACCGTCGGTACGGTCGGCGCTGCTGCGAGCAGTGAGGCTCGCCCCACACCTTCCACCACAAAACAGTGGTAGTGCCATTATCCCATGCCGTCACCCACCCACACAAGGTGAAAGGAATAAACGTTAAAGTCTTACTACTACATATGTCTACGTGTGAATGCTTAACTCCATTACTAACAACATACGACCCAGAACAGTATAGCAACATGTGCGATGTTGTGGCCTGAGTAGAGCGCTATGCAAACATCGATCTTTTGGATTCAAATAGATCTGTTTAAAAATTATTTGTAGTGAATACGGGAAACCTATAAAACTGTATTTTATTATTCAATCCACATATTGTGCATAGATTATTAGTATTAGATTAGTAATACTTGTTACTTAACTGTTGCAATCAATTATCATATTCAAATTTAAAAAACAGGATGAAAAATATGATCTTAATCGATAGTAGTCACAAACAATTCAATTATTCTTTTGTTTTGAGAGGGGTTCAATCATCGTAAGTCCACTGTTAAAATTGACACGCTTTCTAGAAAATATGGTTGTAAAACAAAGGATGTTATTTATACATAAAATTCTGCTTCTAACAGTATCAAATAACATACTGTTTTTTACTTCTAGCTCAAAACCTAATTTGACCAGACTAATTTCAGATTCATGGGGTCATTTTTTAAGCTGTAGTTGAGAGCACTTTACAGTGGAGATCCCTTGTGGCATTAACTTGGATCCGTGTTGAGTAGACATCATATAATGCTTGTCCGTTGGCCGTGTATTTGAATCCTATTACCTTGTATTTGTCTCTGTTAAGCATGTGCAAACTGAACGCCTGTCCACCAAGGCCTTTAAATAGTTAACCAACCACGTATTCAATCATGTTGCTGGCCGATTCAGTCCACCAGCCTCGAAGAGCTATAAATTTTAAGTCGTTATCCACAGCAACCCTTATATAGTATATATGCTGGACTGACACAGAAAAAATTATAGTTTTGCTATATATATAATAAATATACGTGTCAACGGATAGAAAAGTTTGTGTGTCAAATTTAATTAACAAAATAAAATTCTGGTAAAACTCTCCAAGTAAATTAATTCTTCTTTCATTCTTTTGCAGTTTTCTTCTCATTGTATAGTTGCGCTACAAATCAATAATTCATTGCGCTACGAAAATCATAATTCGGTATCGATATAACTGACTGCACCATATATGAATGTATTGATTGATTAGCTGATTTATTTTAGAGTTGGCCGATCAGTTACTGACAAGCACTGAGGCAATCCCATCAGATTAGCGAGGATGGGTGTAACTTCATTTGTTGAAGTAATGATAACTTAGTAAGCTGCTTTGTTTAGCACCAAGACCGAAGTATTGAAGCACCCAGTGAGACTGAACATAATAATACCTGCTAGCCAATCATCACCCACTAGCCACCCTTTTTGTGGGTCTTTACCGTCTGCAGAAGTTCCAACCGGCGGATTCTAAGCCCCGTCAAAAGGGTGGTGTCGTGTTTAAGAAGGCTAGTCAGCTAATTTCCTGCTGGCTTTTTATTATAGTAGTTTGATCCTCATAATCTGCCTCTTTTTGGTATTTTTGGGTATATCAAAGGTTCACTAATTGTCGATCATCATCTCGGTGCTGGACAGAAATTGACAAACATATCTTATGTTTTAGATTTTCACGTTTAACGGTTTCGACTTACAATGTCGGTCATGTTTGTCTTCTGGTAAAGATCTTTAATTCGTTATTTTGGGAAATTCTTTTGTAAAGCCATTTCAAGTAGCCCCGAGTATGCATCCGCTTCGTTTTAGAGCATCCAAACTGAATCCGAGGCTCTGTGTGTCTAAAAACTTGATATTTTCTCATCCATCAAAGTGAACTCCTCTTACAATACTCATTTTTATTTTTAACCCCAGTTTCCAGCACAGGGAGGGATTGATATATAATATTTTCGTTATTCCTATAACTCCAACATAAAAAGGAACCACACTGTCGACTGATAAGTTATTTATTATTTATTGATCTACTAGGAAAAAAGAAGACAGGATTAGGTTTGGTTAGGGTTTAATGGGAAAATAATGGGTAGATTAATCAACTGATTAAAATTAATTCAGAGTGGTTCCGCTTTTATGTTGGAGTTTATGAATAACCATCTTCCGAGTGTCAATCCAAGCTTACATCGTATCTACTGGTTAATTATCCGCACTAAACATGTGTCTCACTAAACCAATATGCACTCTTTTACACCCATCTTGCCAAGTTTGCTAACTATTACATTAGGTGAGGTGCCGTTAAAAACTTAGCATAACTTATATTTGACGCAAAACTGCAAGTGTAAAGCATGCAGTAAGAATTACACCACGTATAAAAAAATAAACATAGCTTATATTTGGTACAAAGCTGCATATGTATGAAGGAACCAAATGAGGATCGAACTCACTAATAATGCTCTGCTTTCCAAGCTTATTAACCATTACACTACGCGAGGTGAACTTAAAAACTATGCGTAGCTTAGATTTTGCATGCACTGGCATATGTTAGGCACCAATTGAAAATCGAACTCACAACTCACTAGTAACCTTTCTGTAAGACGATTGCGAACCACGACAACATCACGAGGGGTATCATTTAGGTAAAGTAAGGGAAGGCACAGACGGTTTAAAAGTTTGTCTTCCCATTTTCTAATAAGTTGGTGTATGGCGTTGCATATATCTACCAAAATAAGGCTTCTTTTAAACACGTGTTTCTTCACTTCTTCAGAAAATCTTCTTGTTGTTTACTACGCTTTGTTTAGTCTTGAAAGCAGGCAGTTCGTTGCTTACAGACATACTAATGGTTAGTTTTACGTTTTTAACGTATAAATAATAATAGCACACGCACTCGCAAGTCGAACAAACGGTGGTTTATTTAATGCTGACCAGCGCTAATGGTTTCTATCAAAATGGACATTTAAACTTCAAACTGTAAGATTTTTAAATACCACCTTGGCCAGTTGAAATAGCAAAGAAAGTCCTATGTGAGTGATCCTTTGGTAATCGTAGAGTTCCTATCCTGCGTATTGGTTAAAGCTCCAGTGATTTAACCCTATGTCCCGTCGTCAATGAACGCTACAGTAATCTGACCAGTAGGGTGGATTAGGTTTGTATTCCGCCTCAGAGACTGCCAGTGATTGGCCAAGGAACAGTTCATATGATCTCGGCTAGTCTATAAGTATGAGCACCACCTTATATTCCAAAACTCAACTGACCAGATAAATTGTTCATCTAACCATGTGTCATGACGACTTTTCTTCTCGCTGCTGTCTTGTTCCAGCAATGCAACCAACCCTCACTGAGCTTTTCCATGACTTAAGTGTCTCTAAATGGGGGGGGACTCTTTTTAGACTGACTGTAAACAGTTGCCCATCTGAATACTGAACCGGATAAACGACGTTTTCAGTCAAACAGTCAAACAATAGGTTTGTTGATCGCAGCCACAATGGAACATGTTAAACTGAAATGTGAGAAATAAGATAAACAGCACAGTGGTTAGGATTTCATTAATGGACATGATTCCAGTTACAATTTAAATAACCATTCTTTGTTTTTTGTTACAATACTGGGATAGTTGACAATCTCGTATCTCAGGTCAGTTCACTCGTGAGTAATATGTTGTTCTTCGTTTGAATTCACCATTTTGCTTATATGTCATTGAGAAAAATAATCAAAGGGAACAAATAATTTGCCAATTCTAAGAGTAGCTTAGTTTGACACAAGGTCAGACGTATGTAATACCACGTGCGTGTATGTGTCACATGCTCAAAGCGCGAAGTACTATGTAAGCCAGTTACTACCTGTTTCATATTTGGGTCATCAGCGACCAACCTGTATCCACCAAATTTTCTAGTGCGGAGGGAGGCTAGACACCCATCCAGGACAAAAATCAAGACCTGTCAAATAGCAGAGGAAGCTTGTCGATCAACGGCCATCTAACATATTACACAGGGATTTGAAAACTCGGATTGGTATCCAATCACATAGCAAGACCACCTATGTGGTTTTTGGCAATATGCGGGGAAATAGTTATTAAAATACTCGCATAAAAGACCTGTATATCTTGTAAGATCATCTTATCAAGGAGAAGCAAATGAAGTAAAATATTGTTCTCCATAGCCTTTCAGATATCTTGCATCGGTTTCCTTGATTCCAGACTTTGAAGAATGAGAGTGGGTGTGCGTGGTTTGTCATCGGTTGGGGAACTCAACCTCAACATTTAAGCCTGACAATGTATATGTGTATGTGGCAGTGCTTGCCTATCGATGGCTGGTCTTCTCAACATATTTACGGTCCCACGTCGCAGTTGCCAGCCATACGAAACAACAGGTTGGGCATGAGCAAACCAGGGGCATTGCGTGTCATTTATGTGGCTGCCTATTTGTCTTCAAAATAAATCTGACAAAGCTTCTTTACATACCGAGTACGAATATCATTTGAACTTGGTTGTTTGTGTTTTATCCGCTTTTCCTCTATTTTCAATAACATACACATACGCACGCACACGCTCACACACACACACACACACACACTATTATTATTATATATATATATATTATATTATATTATTTATATATATATATAAAACCGTCACTGCCTGCCTCTATGGCCGGAAAAAAAAAATTTTGCAGTCAGGAAATTGATTATGGTGAATATATGATCATATTTTTTAAAGAAATGCAAGTATTGCAGCATTTTTAAGCTATGAAAAAAAATGAGGCTCCCATACGAACATTTGTCAAAAATGTTAACAAAAGTTTTTCTCGATGGAATTATCTTTTCAAGAATACAAAATCATTCAGTGTCTATATACTTCTGACCTTGTGTCAAAACGAAGCTACTCTAAGTAAATGACTACTTATTTTACCTTTGAATATTTGTTCATTTGTGACATATAGGTAATGGTAGGTAGCACAATGAAGAACCATTCATTAAAACCCAAGTAAACTTACTGAGAGATGAGATTGTTAATCATCGTGCAACAATAAGGATTCCATCGTGCGTTTTGTTTTAAATATTTTAGAAACCAGGACAATACTTTAAATTAATATCACATCCAGCTACCTCTATTCTTTTGTCACACTACTGAGGCTATCAATACAAACAAAGATTCATGAATTCAAATAAGCAGTAATCGATAACAAAAGTATTCGATGGTTTTTAAAATTCAGTCAACCAACCACATTTCTTTCAGTATGAATTTTAACATCTGACTGGGCAGGGCAGAGACTGAACTGAGTAACCTTGGATAATTTAATCAAAATTCGGTTTCCCGAGCGCACTGCCTACCATGAAGTTGATTTAGCAGAAACATCCGATTTGTTTGGTGGACTGAAGTTACTGTTGACAACAATGACTCCTCAGTTGGACAAGAGAGATGAGACAGGAAACAAAACAGAATGATTGTGGCGTCGGGTCTTGCTTTGATTCTACAAAGTCTATTGGCGGAAGTTTGCAAACAATAGGCTTTCTCATCTCGTACAGGAAAAGAGATCCATTTTGAAGTCGGGTCATTTTACGATTCACCAAACAACACACACGCACAATATATATATATATATATATATATATAATATTTATATATATATATTAAATATATATTGTGTGTGATATATATTATATATATTATAATATATATTTATATGTATATTATATATATTACATATTTTGGAAATATGTGCTTTTTAATTGAAGTCAGACCTAATTTTTGAAAGTTAATTCATTATGGTTAATTAGGCGGGATTTAACTACTTAAAATGTAAGGCTAAACAAAATCGAGAAAATCAAAATTTGTTTAGCCTTACATTTAAGTAGTTAAATTCCGCCTAATTAACCATAAATGAATTTCTTTTCAAAAAATTAGTCTGACTTCAATTAAAAGCACATATTCTCCCAAAAATACTGTCGGCTGAAAATAGCTAGATTTGTTTACATTTGCTATATATATATATATATATATATATGTGTGTGTGTGTGTGTGTGTTGTGGTGTGTGTTAAGCTTGAATAGAATTTGTTGAACCCTTCATTACCAAGTTAAAAATAATTTATTTAGAAAAATCTTTGTGGTGTTGTTTTTTAAATAAGCTCCACTTTACTCTTCACTACCATGTTTGTTTTTTGTTTTTTTTTTACATCAAAGCTATCAAGAATTAAACCCATATTTATATGTACATGACATGTTCAGACTCAGTAGTCTTTTCAGTGTCTGAATAAATGTCCGAATAAATCTGCCAATATAACGTTTACAACACGGAATAGGACTACATACTACTCGCATAGCCGCCGTTATTCAGACATGAAGGAGCTATACGTTATTAGGTAAAAGTAAAAAAGTAAGTCGTCCGGCGCCTAATGTCAGTTTCAGCCAATTCAGCGAGGGATTGTCCATCCCTTTTCACTAGGCGCTAGACAAGAAGATGTTTTTGCGTCTGAGGTGGAGCGCCACGCCTACATCAGCTCCTTACTTAACCGCACAGATTCCTGTGCTACTACGGCTGGTTTGCGAGGACCGGTATCGAACTAAAGACTTTGCGGTTTCTAGCCGAACACTCTACCGACTGAGCTAACCCGAGGTAGAATCTCCTAATTATTTGCTACTTGTTCTTCTCCGTATCAAAGCCGAACCAAATATAGCAGTGTGATTGTTTCATGGCGATAACGTAGACGGTACACGATTGACCTTCTGCGTTTCTGTCGTATATGAAGTAGGCACTTAATCTGGAACTATCAATTTCTTTACGTGATGCCTATAATTAGTTTCTAAATGCAACGGTAAAACGTGAAGCCTTAAATAAACGGGAGGGCGAGTTGGTAATTTTCAAACGTCAAATTGAACGACATTTGATTCTTTATTAGATCTTGCCAAAGTAAAAAAGCAAATCGCTGTTTCTAATTTTTAGCAAATTACCGTTGGATTTTCCGACAAACTCATCTGCTGTGAATTTCATTCTGTCAGACGGCAACGTTAGCTGAGGTGGGTTGATTTGACGAGGTATTTCGCTTTCATGACTTGTTTTAAACACTTTACTTTTAATTTCAATAAAATGAACTTAGATTTTATAACCAAATCTATAAAAAAACAAAGCGCGTGGTGTAATGGTTAAGTCTTTAGGAAAATAGACTCGTCGCCCCGAGTTCAAATCCTGGATGTCGTAATTGCATTTCACTTAGCTGAGAAAGGTATTATTTTACTCACTGTCTAACTATGGTAAATAGTAGGCGGGACTAGGCTCTTAACTTTGGTTAGGCAACTCTGAATTCAAACTTGTTAAACTCCTCTTAAGAAATTGACCTTATGTCACATCCTGCTCGTGCGAAGGTTGGTAAATATATTTAACCAATCTGCGTCTATTTTACAAGAAAAACAAAAGATGCAGAGGTTTCGATTCTTAGCCTGGATAACGAACCGAAATTCTGGCTTAGGTTATTTTGTTCTCTGTTAGTAGGGATCCTTATTAGTTGAACAAATATATAATTTCCTAAGAATGCAGTAGATATTAACGATTCGGAACATGGAATTAAAATTAATTGCTTGGCAACTTTCCAGAATAGCAATATTGATTTCGCATTTTCAGCATTTTAAAAGCATAAAGAAAAAATTGTACCATTTCCATTTATTAGTGTAAATCTATAAAATAAAAATAAGAATTCGAAACATTTAGCTTTAAAAACTATAGAATTCGACTGTGTTTTGCACTTAAAACCAAAGTGATAAGCAGTAGTGTACACACACACACACACACACACACAGACAGACAGACACACACACACACAAAACATATGTATACATATATATATATATATGTGTGTGTGTTGTGTGCGTGTGTCTGAGTATTTCTTATTATATTATACTGATGCATACAATATAATAATATATATATATATATATATATATATATATATATATATATTAATGAGTCTATATATTATATATAATATTATATATATATATATTTATTTATATAATATATACATATTATATATATATATTGTATTTTAGGTGGTCTCCGTATGCTTCTCTCGGTATATATTTTTTAAATACTATATATATATTAATTATAATTTATATATATAATATATAAATTATATATATATATAATAATATGATATATATTAATCTATATTTTATATATTTATGGGAAAATAATTTTGGCTGTTTTGAAAAATGAAAGAAATGAATTGAAATTAAATAAGAACTATTTTAAAATTGTTCTAAATTCCATTTACTTCGATATTTCAAGTGCTACGTCATCTTATTTCTTTCTCTGTTCCTTTTGGGGTCAACTGGTGCTTTTGTCTGGCCCTGTCTTTGATGTCTTTTTCTGTGCTGTCCCCTTTTTCTGTTAATCCCACGGCCGGGTTGGAAAGGGCTGAAATTGGGTTGAATAAAGGCTGTAGGTTGTTAGTGACTACTTTATATTTAGTGGAATGTGTTACAGTATTTGTAAGAATTTAAATTCCCTAGATTTGAGTTTTAACCTTGTGTGTGGCGCGCGATATGTATTATCCATTTTGTTTCTTTTTGTTTGAGCTTTTGAATCGATGGAAAGTTGGGATCTTTCAGATGCATTCAGGTTGTCCAATGGGTGCTGTGGTTTGTTGCAGTACTCCGCTATAGTTTATATATGAGACCATTGTAAAATGTTAATTGTGGTTGTTAAATCTAAATTTTAAGACTGTTTGGGTCTCTCCTATATATCCGCTGTATTGGATCCGGTGCAGAAAATGTAGTATATAACTTTTGGTGCTGTCGCAGGTATTGGAGGTTTGAATCCGGATGTAAATGTCTTGTAAATAGGGAGTCTGTTATTAAGTGTTAATATTAGACATCTTGGTTTGTTGTATTTGTAGTTGCGTTTGTGTGTGTTTTGTGTGGGTGTTTTTTTGGATGGGGTAATGATATAACGTAGGTTTGATGGTTGTCGTTTGGTGTTGATAGGTAGTTTGTGGAAGGTGGGTTTTTATTTCTTGGTCTACTTGTAGGATTTAACTCATTTGTTAGTGTTTGAGTTAGTTTGTACATGTATTGACCATGGTGAAAGACCATTGGGTTTCTGAGAATCATGGCTAGATTCCTTTTCTTTGCATATATGTCTATGTTGTCTCTCGGGTATAATGCCTTGTGCAATGTCAAAAGCTTCCTTGTCCTTTAGTCCATCTGTCGGAGTTCTCCCTTGTCCACTTTATGGATTGTCCAGACTATCTTACATCAGTGACAGCCCAGGTGTTATTTCCCTTGACGATTTCAGCTGCAGAGCTTGTTTTCTGTCTTCTGAGGTACGCTTTTCCAACGTTTTCTTTAATCTCTGTTTGCTTGATGGTGTCCGCTTCCATAATTCTCAATTTTCCACACGTGTCCTTATATATTTCTCAAGTATCTTTATTTTTCGTGATTCGATAGTTGTATTCCCTCCGCTGTTTCTTTTTTTCTTTCTTTTTTCCTCACGACCATTGCAATTTTCCCATTTCCTATATCTGGCTGTATATAATTATTGTTTGTATAAGTGTTTCTAGTTCTTTTTCATTCTAAGCAAACACTTGATATCATCCATGTATATATATATATATATATATATATATATAATATATATATATATTACCACCTCTCCTCACGAGCAGGATGCGACACAAGGTCAATTTATTAAGCGGAGTTTAACGGGTTTGTCCTTCTTCTAGTCTGGTTAACTAGCCAGTATTAAACAGTCCAGTCTGTCCTGCTATTTACCCATAGCTGGAGGGAGAATTGGATTCATACTTTTCCCAAGGTTATTAGCGCCATTTGAAATGCAAATAGCTTCACCAGGGATTGAATCAGGATCGACGAGTCATATCCATGACTCTAACCATTAGACCACGTGCCTCCACATCCATGTTATATGGTGATTTATTTTTTCCAGTGATTTTGTAAATTGTATGGCATGTTGTGTGGCATTTTTGCCATAACAAATAGCAGTGGTGATAGTGAGTCTACCTGGAAGATGGCCTCTTTGGAATTTCAACTTCAGCTAAGATCTGTCCTCCGGCTGTTAAATACCACCTTCAATTTTCCGTGCTTTAGAGATTAATTTTAATACTTTGTTGGATATTTTGTGCATCTTCAAATTCATTATTATTATTATATTATTATTATTATTATTATATTATTTTATCATACCCAGGACATTATATTTGTAGGTGATAGTTTATGAGCCTGCGAGTATGTGCACATTGTGTTTTGTGGGGCGTATGTGGGTGAATGTGTCTCTGTGTT
This sequence comes from Doryteuthis pealeii, assembly GCA_023376005.1. Taxonomy (NCBI): domain Eukaryota; kingdom Metazoa; phylum Mollusca; class Cephalopoda; order Myopsida; family Loliginidae; genus Doryteuthis; species Doryteuthis pealeii. The sequence goes on along the minus strand of CM042138.1, from coordinate 110,147,451 downwards.
ATGTTTACTAATTAACAGCTGAGAATATTCTTGTACATTTCAATAAAATGCTTTTGTGAAAGGCATGAACCCAATTAATCTTTTATTTAGTTTAATTGTTTGATATTTTGACACAAATTCTTCGTCTTAGTCAAAATAAAATTGCGGGAAAATGATCACTTGGTCAAAATGTTAATTTTAACCTTGTCCACGCAGACAGTAAGAGTGACAGCTCTTTTTCTCATAATAAACCTTGTAGAAGAGAGATCATCAAACCAGTGCACTTCTTTTAATATCTACTTCTGTTTCTGTTAAGTTCGCCAAGTTCAACGTGACTCACTTTCTTTCTTCTTTCTTTCTTTCTTTCTTTTTCCTTTTTTTTTTTTTTTTATTCGATTATATCTTCTGTTCAAATCTTCAGAAGTACGTTCCTTTTTCATTGTTGTTTTTTTTTTGTTTCTTTATTTTAATTGAGGTAAACACTTTTTTTCTATAGATCATAAATCTTAGTTTCCATTTGTGATTCCTTAGACGATATTTTCTTTAGAATTACAAAAAAATGATTGCCTGGTAGAAAAGAGTACAAGGTTGGTTATTTCCCAACAAAACCAACAGCGAAAAGTTCTCTTCAAATCAACACAACAGGCAGCCATTCCTATTTCAGTAAACTCCGAATAGACAGTCCTCTTTTGCCCTTAAATAAAATAAGAAAGAAAGAATCATAGCTAAAAACCAGATGCGAAGGTCACAGAGAATGGGCAATCGAAAGAATCGAAAAAGCAAATGATAATTATTTTTAAATTAAAGGCAATAAAGCGAATTCCGAATTGGCCGCGAAGAGACGCCAATTTTGTTTCTCTTCTTATTAATTTTACTTTCATTTCTATCAATGTTTTCTTTTTAAAAGGTGAATCACTTTAAATTGGTTGGAGACAGAAACGAAGAAAAGGCGTTGGAAGAGGAACGGAGTACTCCGTGCAGTGTCAGAATGGCATCTCAGCGCGACCACGCCGTTCATTATGGCCGTTTGCAACAAGACTTAAAGTGAAATGTCTCCTTAAGTGATTGGCCCGAGGGCAGTCACAAACCTGGAAAACGAAGACATTTCATTTAAGTCTTGTTGCAAACTGCGAATAATGGAACGGCCGTGGTCGCGCTGAGATGCCATTCTGACCCTGCACGGTAAACTTCCGTTTTCCTCTTCCAACGCCTTTTCTCGTTTCTGTCTCCAACCAATTTAAAGTGATCACCTTTTTAAAAAGAAAACATTGATAGAAATGAAAGTAAAATTAATGAAGGAAGAGGAACAAAATTGGCGTCTCTTCGCGGCCAATTTCGGAATTCGCTTTATTGCCTTAATTTAAAATATCATTTGCTTTTTCGATTCTTTCGATTGCCAATTCTCTGTGACCTTCGCATTGTTTAGCTATGGATTTCTTTCTTTTCTTATTTTATTAAGGGCAAAAGAGGGACTGTCTATTCGGAGTTTACTGAAATAGGAATGGCTGCCTGTTGTGTTGATTGAAAGAGAACTTTTCGCTGTTGGTTTTGTTGGGAAATAACCAACCTTGTACTCTTTTCTACCAGGCAATCATTTTTTTGTAATTCTAAAGAAAATATCGTCTAAGGGAATCACAAATGGAAACTAAGATTTATGATCTATAGAAAAAAGTGTTTTACCTCAATTAAAATAAAAAAACAAAAAAAAAACAACAATGAATAAAGGAACGTACTTCTGAAGATTTGAACAGAAGATATAATCGAATACAAAAAAAAAAAAAAAAGGAAAAAGAAAGAAAGAAAGAAAAGAAAGAAAGAAAGTGAGTCACGTTGAACTTTGGCGAACTCTAACAGAAACAGAAGTAGATATTAAAAGAAGTGCACTGGTTTGATGATCTCTCTTCTACAAGGTTTATTATGAGAAAAAGAGCTGTCACTTCTTACTGTCTGCGTGGACAAGGGTTAAAATTACATTTTGACCAAGTGATCATTTTCCCGCAATTTTATTTTGACTAAGACGAAGAATTTGTGTCAAAATATCAAACAATTAAACTAAATAAAAGATTAATTGGGGTTCATGCCTTTCACAAAAGCATTTTATTGAAATGTACAAGAATATTCTCAGCTGTTAATTTAGTAACATAACACAGAGACACATTCACCCACATACGCCCCACAAACACATGTGTCCACATACTCGCAGGCTCATAAACTATCACCTACAAATATAATTCCTGGTATGATAATAAATAATATAATAATAATAATAATAATATAAAAATAATGAATGTTTGAAGATGCACAAAATATCCAACAAAGTATTAAAATTAATCTCTAAAGCCACGGAAAATTGGAAGGTGGTATTTAACAGCCGGAGGACAGATCTTAGCTGAAGTGAAATTCCAAAGAGGCATCTTCCAGGTAGACTCACTATCACCACTGCTATTTGTTATGGCAAAAATGCCACACAACATGCCATACAATTTACAAAATCACTGGAAAAAATAAATCACCATATATACATGGATGTGGAGGCACGTGGTCTAATGGTTAGAGTCATAGGATATGGACTCGTCGATCCTGATTCAATCCCTGGATGAAGCTATTTGCATTTCAAATGGCGCTAATAACCTTGGGAAAAGTATGAATCCAATTCTCCCTCCAGCTATGGGTAAATAGCAGGACAGACTGGACTGTTTAATACTGGCTAGTTAACCAGACTAGAAGAAGGAACAAACCCGTTAAACTCCGCTTAATAAATTGACCTTGTGTCGCATCCTGCTCGTGAGGAGAGTTGGTAAATATATATATTAATATATATATATATATATATATATATATATACATGGATGATATCAAGTGTTTGCTTAGAATGAAAAAGAACTAGAAACACTTATACAAACAATAATTATATACAGCCAGGATATAGGAATGGGGAAAATATGCAATGGTCGTGAGGAAAAAAGAAAGAAAAAAAAGAAACAGCGGAGGGAATACAACTATCGAATCACGAAAAATAAAGATACTTGAAGAAATATATAAGGACACGTGTGGAAAATTGAGAATTATGGAAGCGGACACCATCAAGCAAACAGAGATTAAAGAAAACGTTGGAAAAGCGTACCTCAGAAGGAACAGAAAACAAGCTCTGCAGCTGAAATCGTCAAGGGAATAAACACCTGGGCTGTCACTGATGTAAGATAGTCTGGACAATCCATAAAGTGGACAAGGGAGGAACTCCGACAGATGGACTAAAGGACAAGGAAGCTTTTGACATTGCACAAGGCATTATACCCGAGAGACAACATAGACATATATGCAAAGAAAAGGAATCTAGCCATGATTCTCAGAAACCCAATGGTCTTTCACCATGGTCAATACATGTACAAACTAACTCAAACACTAACAAATGAGTTCAAAATCCTACAAGTAGACCAAGAAATAAAAACCCACCTTCCACAAACTACCTATCAACACCAAACGACAACCATCAAACCTACGTTATATCATTACCCCATCCAAAAAAACACCCACACAAAACACACACAAACGCAACTACAAATACAACAAACCAAGATGTCTAATATGTAAACACTTAATAACAGACTCCCTATTTACAAGACATTTACATCAGGATTCAAACCTCCAACTTACCTGCGACAGCACCAAAGTTATATACTACATTTTCTGCACCGAATCCAATGACAGCGGATATATAGGAGAGACCCAAACAGTCTTAAAATTTAGATTTAACAACCACAAATTAACCATTTTACAATGGTCTCATATAAACCATATAGCGGAGTACTGCAACAAACCACAGCACCCATTGGACAACCTGAAATGCATCTGAATAGATCCCAACTTTCCATCGATCAAAAGCTCAAACAAAAAGAAACAAATGGATAATACATATGCGCGCGCACACACAAGGTTAAAACTCAAATCTAGGGAATTTAAATTCTTACAAATACTGTAACACATTCCACTAAATATAAAGTAGTCCACTAACAACCTACAGGCCTTTATTCAACCCCAATTTCAGCCCTTTCCAACCCGGCCGTGGGATTAACAGAAAAAGGGGACAGCACAGAAAAAGACATCAAAGACAGGGCCAGACAAAAGCACCAGTTGACCCCAAAAGGAAACAGAGACAGAAAATAAGATGACGTAGCACCTTGAAATATCGATAAGTAAATGGAATTTAGAACAATTTTCAAAATAGTTCTTTATTTATTTCATTCATTTCTTTCATTTTTCAAAACAGCCAAAATTATTTCCCATAAATATATAAATATAGATTAATATATATCATTAATTATATATATATAATTTATATATTTATAATATAAATTTATAAATTATATATATATAATATTTAAAAAATATATACGAGAGAAGCATACGGAGACCACCTAAAATACAATATATATATATAATATGTATATATTATTATATAATTATATATATAATAATATATATTATATAGACTCATTATATAATATATATTATAATATAATATATATATATATTATATATATATATATTGTATGCATCAGTATAATATAATAAGAAATACTCAGACACACGCACACACACACACACACATATATATATATATATGTATACATATGTTTTTGTGTGTGTGTGTGTCTGTCTGTCTGTGTGTGTGTGTGTGTGTGTGTGTACACTACTGCTTATCACTTTGGTTTTAAGTGCTAAAACACAGTCGAATTCTATAGTTTTTAAAGCTAAATGTTTCGAATTCTTATTTTTATTTTTATAGATTTACACTAATAAATGGAAATGGTACATTTTTTCTTTATGCTTTTAAAATGCTGAAAATGCGAAAATCATATTGCTATTCTGGAAAGTTGCCAAGCAATTTAATTTTAATTCCATGTTCCGAATCGTTAATATCTACTGCATTCTTAGGAAATTATATATTTGTTCAACTAATAAGGATCCCTACTAAACAGAGAACAAAATAACCTAAGCCAGAATTTCGGTTCGTTATCCAGGCTAAGAATCGAACCTCTGCATCTTTTGTTTTTCTGTAAAATAGACGCAGATTGGTTAAATATATTTACCAACCCCTTCGCACGAGCAGGATGTGACATAAGGTCAATTTCTTAAGAGGAGTTTAACAAGTTTGAATTCAGAGTTGCCTAACCAAAGTTAAAGAGCCTAGTCCGCCTACTATTTATCCATAGTTAGACAGTGAGTAAAATTAATACCTTTCTCAGCTAAGTGAAATGCAATTACGACATCCAGGATTTGAACTCGGGGCGACGAGTCTATTTCCTAAGACTTTAACCATTACACCACGCGCTTTGTTTTTATAGATTTGGTTATAAAAATCTAAGTTCATTTTATTGAAAATTAAAGTAAAGTGTTAAACAAGTCATGAAAGCGAATACCTCGTCAAATCAACCCACCTCAGCTAACGTTGCCGTCTGACAGAATGAAATTCACAGCATGAGTTTGTCGGAAAATCCAACGGTAATTTGCTAAATTAGAAACAGCGATTGCTTTTTACTTTGGGCAAGATCTAATAAAGAATCAAATGTCGTTCAATTTGGACGTTTGAAAATTACCACTCGCCCTCCCGTTTATTTAAGGCTTCACGTTTTACCGTTGCATTTAGAAACTAATTATAGGCATCACGTAAAGAAATTGATAGTTCCAGATTAAGTGCCTACTTCTATACGACAGAAACAGCAGAAGGTCAATCGTGTACCGTCTACGTTATCGCCAATGAAACAATCACACTGCTATATTTGGTTCGGCTTTGATACGGAGAAGAACAAGTAGCAAATAATTAGAGATTGCTACCTCGGGTTAGCTCAGTCGGTAGAGTGTTCGGCTAGAAACCGCAAAGTTCTTAGTTCGATACCGGTCCTCGCCAACCCAGCGTATGAGTAGCACAGGAATCTGTGCGGTAAAGTAAGGAGCTGATGGTAGGCGTGGCGCTCCACCTCAGACGCAAAAACAATCTTCTTGGTCTAGCGCTAGTGAAAAAGGGATGGAAACCCTCGCTGATTGGCTGAAACTGACATTAGGCCGCCCCGACGACTTTACTTTTTTACTTTTACCTAATAACGTATAGCTCCTTCATGTCTGAATAACGGCGGCTATGCGACGTAGTATGTAGTCTATTCCGTGTTGTAAACGTTATATTGGCAGATTTATTCGGACATTTATTCAGACACTGAAAAGACTACTGAGGTCTGAAACATGTCATGTACATACAAATATGGGTTTAATTCTTGATAGCTTGATGTAAAAAAAACAACAAACAAACAAACATGGTAGTGAAGAGTTAAAGTGGAGCTTATTTATCAAAAAGCAACACCACAAAGATTTTTCTAAATAAATTATTTTTAACTTGGTAATGAAAGGGTTCAACAAATTCTATTCAAGCTTTACACACACACACACACACACACACACACACACACATATATATATATATATATATATATATGCAAATGTAAACAAATCTAGCTATTTTCAGCCGACAGTATATTTTGGGAGAATATGTGCTTTTTAATTGAAGTCAGACCTAATTTTTTGAAAGTAAATTCATTTATGGTTAATTTAGCGGAATTTAACTACTTAAATGTAAGGCTAAACAAATTTTTGATTTTTCTCGATTTGTTTAGCCTTACATTTAAGTAGTTAAATCCCGCCTAATTAACCATAAATGAATTAACTTTCAAAAAAATTAGGTCTGACTTCAATTAAAAAGCACATATTTTCCCAAATATGTATATATATATATTACATATTATATATATATATATATATATATTATATATATATATACACATATATATTATTTATATAATATATATATATATATATATATATATATATATATATATATTATTGTGCGTGTGTGTTGTTTTGGTGAATCGTAAAATGACCCGGACTTCAAAATGGATCTCTTTTTCCCTGTACGAGATGAGAAGCCTATTGTTTGCAAACTTCCGCCAATAGACTTTGTAGAATCAAAGCAAGACCCGACGCCACAATCATTCTGTTTTGTTTCCTGTCTCATCTCTCTTGTCCAACTGAGGAGTCATGTTTGTCAACAGTAACTTCAGTCCACCAAACAAAATCGGATGTTTCTGCTAAATCAACTTCATGGTAGGCAGTGCGCTCGGGAAACCGAATTTTGATTAAATTATCCAAGGTTACTCAGTTCAGTCTCTGCCCTGCCCAGTCAGATGTAAAAATTCATACTGAAAGAAATGTGGTTGGTTGACTGAATTTTAAAAACCATCGAATACTTTTGTTATCGATTACTGCTTATTTGAATTCATGAATCTTTGTTTGTATTGATAGCTCAGTAGTGTGACAAAAGAATAGAGGTAGCTGGATGTGATATTATATTTAAGTATTGTCCTGGTTTCTAAAATATTTAAAACAAAACGCACGATGGAATCCTTATTGTTGCACGATGATTAACAATCTCATCTCTCAGGTAAGTTTACTTGGGTTTAATGAATGGTTCTTCATTGTGCTACCTACCATTTACCTATATGTCACAAATGAACAAATATTCAAAGGTGAACAAATAAGTAGTCATTTACTTAGAGTAGCTTCGTTTGACACAAGGTCAGAAGTATATAGACACTGAATGATTTTTGTATTCTTGAAAAGATAATTCCATCGAGAAAAACATTTTGTTAACATTTTTGACAAAATGTTCGTATGGGAGCCTCATTTTTTTCCATAGCTTAAAAATGCTGCAATACTTTGCATTTCTTTTAAAAAATATGATCAATATATTCACCATAATCAGATTTCCTGACTGCAAAATGTTTTTTTTTCCGTGCAATAAGAGGCAGGCAGTGACGGTTATATATATATATATATATATATATATATTATATATATATATATATATATATATATGTGTGTGTGTGTGTGGTGTGTGGAGCGTGTGCGTGCGTATGTGTGTATGTTATTGAAAATAGAGGAAAAAGCGGATAAAACACAAAACAACCAAGTTCAAATGATATTTCGACTCGGTATGTAAAGAAGCTTTGTCAGATTTATTTTGAAGACAAATAGGAGCCACATAAATGACACGCAATGCCCCTGGCTTTTGCTCATGCCCACACCTGTGTTTCGTATGGCTGGCAACTGCGACCGTGGGACCGTATATGTCTGAGAAGACCAGCCATCGATAGGCAAGCACTGCCACATACACCATATACATTGTCAGGCTTAAATGTTGAGGTTGAGTTCCCCATACCGATGACAAACCACGCACACCCACTCTCATTCTTCAAAGTCTGGAATCAAGGAAAAACCGATGCAAGATATCTGAAAGGCTATGGAGAAACCATATTTTACTTCAGTTTGCTTCTCCTTGATAGATGATCTTACAAGATATACAGGTCTATTATGCCGAGTATTTAATAACTATTTCCCCGCATATTGCAAAAACCCACATAGGTGGTCTTGCTATGTGATTGGATACCAATCCGAGTTTTTCCAAATCCCTGTGTAATATGTTAGATGGCCGTTGATCGACAAGCTTCCTCTGCTATTTGACAGGTCTTGATTTTTGTCCTGATGGGTGTCTAGCCTCCCTCCGCACTAGAAAAATTTGGTGGGATACAGGTTTGGTCGCTGATGACCCAACTATGAAACAGGTAGTACTGGCTTACATAGTACACTTCGCGCTTTGAGCAATGTGACACATACACGCACTGTGTATTACATACGTCTGACCTTGTGTCAAACTAAGCTACTCTTAGTAATTGGCAAATTATTTGTTCCCCTTTGATTATTTTTTCCTCAATGACATATAAGCAAAATGGTGAATTCAACGAAGAACAACATATTACTCACGAGTGAACTGACCTGAGATACGAGATTGTCAACTATCCCAGTTATTGTAACAAAAAACAAAGAATGGTTATTTAAATTGTAACTGAATCATGTCCATTATGAAATCCTAACCACTGTGCTGTTTATCTTATTTCTCACATTTCAGTTTTTAACATGTTCCATTGTGGCTGCGATCAACAAAACCTATTGTTTGACTGTTTGACTGAAAACGTCGTTTATCCGGTTCAGTATTCAGATGGGCAACTGTTACAGTCAGTCTAAAAAGAGTCCCCCATTTAGACACTAAGTCATGAAAAAGCTTCAGTGAGGGTTGGTTGCATTGCTGGAACAAGACAGCAAGCGAGAAAAAAGTCGTCATGACACATGGTTAGATGAACAATTTATCTGGTCAGTTGAGATTTTGGAATATAAGGTGTGTGCTCATACTTATAGACTAGCCGAGATCATATGATCTGTTCCTTGGCCAATCACTGGCAGTACTCTGAGGCGGATACAATACCTAATCCACCCTACTGGTCATAATTACTGTAGCGTTCATTGACGACGGACATAGGGTTAAATCACTGGAGCTTTACCAATACGCAGGATAGGACTCCTACGATTACCAAAGGATCACATAACATAGGACTTTCTTTAAGCCCTATTTCAACTGGCCAAGGATGGTATTTAAAAATCTTACAGTTTGAAGTTTAAATGTCCATTTTGATAGAAACCATTAGCGCTGGTCAGCATTAAATAAAACCACCGTTTGTTCGACTTGCGAGTGCGTGTGCTATTTATTATTTATACGTTAAAAACGTAAAACTAACCACTTAGTATGTACTGTAAGCAACGAACTGCCTGCTTTCAAGACTAAACAAAGCGTAGTAAACAACAAGAAAGATTTTCTGATAGAAGTGAAGAAACACGTGTTCTAAAAGAAGCCATTATTTTGGTAGATATATGCAACGCCATACACCAACTTATTAGAAAATGGAAGACAAACTTTTAAACCGTCTGTGCCTTCCCCTTACTTTACCTAAATGATCACCTCGTGATGTTGTCGTGGTTAGCAACTTCGTCTTACAGAAAGGTTACTAGTGAGTTGTGAGTTCGATTTTCAATTGGTGCCTAACATATGCCAGTGCATGCAAAATCTAAGCTACGCATAGTTTTTAAGTTCACCTCGCGTAGTGTAATGGTTAATAAGCTTGGAAAGCAGAGCATTTTAGTGAGTTTCGATCCTCATTTGGTTCCTTCATACATATGCAGCTTTGTACCAAATATAAGCTATGTTTTATTTTTTTATACGTGGTGTAATTCTTACTGCTTTACACTTGCAGTTTTGCGTCAAATATAAGTTATGCTAAGTTTTTACGGCACCTCACAAATGTAATAGTTAGCAAACTTGGCAAGATGGGTGTAAAAGAGTGACATATTGGTTTTAGTGAGACACATGTTTAGTGCGGATAATTAACCAGTAGATACGATGTAAGCTTGGATTGACACTCGGAAGATGGTTATTTCATATAACTCCAACATAAAAAAGCGGAACCACTCTGAATTAATTTTATCAGTTGATTAATCTACCCATTATTTTCCCATTAAACCCTAACCCCAAACCTAATCCTGTCTTCTTTTTTCCTAGTAGATCAATAAATAAATAAATAACTTATCAGTCGATCAGTGGTTTTCCTTTTTTATGTTGGAGTTATAGAAATAACCCGGAATATTATATATCAATCCCATCCCTGTGCTGGAAACTGGGGTTAAAAATAAAAATGAGTATTGTAAGAGGAGTTCACTTTGATTGGATGAGAAATATCAAGTTTTTAGACACACAGAGCCTCGGATTCAGTTGGGATGGCTCTAAACGAAGCGGATGCATACTCAGGGGCTACTTTGAAATGGCTTTACAAAAGAATTTCCCAAAATAACGATTAAAGATCTTTACCCAGAGACAAAATGACCGACACTTGTAAGTCGACACCGTCATAAACGTGAAAATCTAAAACATAAGATATGTTTGTCAATTTCTGTCCAGCACCCGAAGATGATGATCGACAATTAAGTGAAAACCTTTGATATACCCAAAAATACCAAAGAGGCAGATAATGAGGATCAAACTCACTATAATAATAAAAGCCAGCAGGAATAGCTTGACTAGCTTCTTAAACACGACACCCACCCTTTTGACGGGGCTTAGAATACGCCGGTTGGAACTTCTGCAGACAGGTAAGACCCCCACAAAAAGGGTGGCTAGTGGTGATGATTGGCTAGCAGAGTATTATTATTGTTCAAGTCTCACTGGGTGCTTCATACTTCCGGTCTTGTGCTAAACAAAGCTAAGCTTACTAAGTTATTATTACTTCAACTAAATGAAGTTACACCCATCATCGTATATCGATGGGATGCCTCAGTGCTTGTTCAGTTACTGATCGGCCAACTCATAAAAATAAATCAGCTAATCAATCAAAATACATTCATAAATATGGTGCAGTCATTATTAATCGATACCGAATTATTGATTTCGTAGCGCAATGAATTATTGATTTTGTAGCGCACTATTACAATGAGAAGAAAACATGCAAATAGAATGAAAGAAGAATTACTTTACTTGGAGTTTACCAGATTTTATTTTGTTGAATTAAATTTGACACACAAATTTTCTATCCGTTGACACAGTATATTTATTATATATATAGCAACTATATTTTTCTGTGTCAGTCAAGCATATATACTATATAAGGTGTGCTGTGGATAACGACTTAAATTTATAGACTCTTCGAGGCTGCGTGGACTGAATCGGCCAATCAACATGATTGAATACGTGGTTGGTTAACTATTTAAAGGCCTTGGTGGACAGGCGTTCAGTTGCACATGCTTAACAGAGACAAATACAAGGATAATAGGATTCAAGATACACGGACCAACGGACAAGCATTATATGATTCTACTCAACACGGATCAAAGTTAATGCCACAAGGGATCTCCACTGTAAAGTGCTCTCAACTACAGCTTAAAAATGACCACATGAATCTGAACATTAGTCTGGTCAAATTAGGTTTTGAGCTAGAAGTAAATAAAACAGTATGTTATTTGATACTGTTAGAAGCAGAATTTTATGTATAATAACATCCTTTGTTTTTACAACCATATTTCTAGAAAGCGTGTCAATTTTAACAGTGGACTTACGATGATTGAACCCCCTCTCAAAACAAAAGAATATTGAATTGTTTGTGACTACTATCGATTAAGAATCATATTTTATTCATCCTTTTTTTAAATTTGAATATGATAATTGATTCGCACAGTTATAGTAACAAGTATTACTATCTAATACTAATAATCTATGCACAATTATGTGGATTGAATAATAATAATTACAGTTATATGGTTTCCCGTATTCACTACAAATAATTTTTAAACAGATCTATTTGATCCAAAAGATCAGATGTTGCATAGCGCTCTACTCAGGCCACAACATCGCACATGTTGCTATACTGTTGCTGGGTCGTATGTGTTAGTAATGGAGTATAAGAATTCACACGTAGACATATGTAGTAGTAAGACTTTTAACGTTTATTCCTTTCACCTTGTGGTGGGTTGGGTGACGGCATGGATCATGGGCACTACCACTGTTGGTGTGGTGGAAGGTGGTGGGCGAGCCTCACTGCTCGCAGCAGCGCCCGACCGTATCGACGGTCAGGCACCTTGTGCTTTCTTCGCCGTCTCTCTGGGGTGTCCTGGGGTCTACCTGATGACCGCTTAAGTACTGACGACCGCCCACAGATTCTTTTGTTCCTTGACCGGAAGTCCTTTCTCTTTGTTCAAATTAGCGTTTGTCCAGATGAAGTCTTTTGTTGCTCTCAAACGCCTACACGTTTTCTTTGTTCGCTACCACCAGGACAAAGTCCTTTGTTATCTTCGTCATCCCGCGCAAAACAAACAGTCAATCTGCAACACAGACTCTAATAGACACTACCACCCCAGGCCAGACCTGTCACTCCCCAGAGCTCCCGAATTGGATTCTAACCATTGTATGAAGTTCAGATTCACGTGGTCATTTTTAAGCTGTAGGTGAGAGCACTTTACAGTGGAGATCCTTTGTGGCATTAACTTTGATCCGTGTTGAGTAGAATCATATAATGCTTGTCCGTTGTATGTGTATGTGTGTGCCTCTCTCTCTTTCTCTCTCTCTCTCTCTCTTTCTCTTTCTCTCTCTGTCTCTGTCTCTGTCTGTCTGCCTGTCTCTCTCTTTGTCTCTCTCTCTCTGTCTCTCTCTGTCTCTCTGTCTCTGTCTGTCTGTCTGTCTGTCTGTCTCTGTGCTACACATTCTATTTTAATATCTAGTAAATCTCATTTGATATAAACAAAATAAAAAAAACATTGACAAAACATGTTGCATCATCTCCGACACTTAAGCAGTTAACATTTATCAAAGAAGTATTTTATTACACACAAAGTAAACCCCGACGCTCTCTTATTCCTACTCTTTTCTATTCATATAAACATAGCCAGTGTTTTTGACGTAAGATTTTTTAAACGTCTGGATAGTTGAAATGTCTGAAATTCTAATACCTACAAGAGAAAAAAAGATGCTTGCAAGGTTTCATTTATTTATCAGCTTTCGAAATGGTAACGTGTCCGTGGATCATCGCTGATGATAGGCATTTTATTGGGGTTTTTTTTTGGGGGGGGTGTTTTGTTTTACGGCATATCAACCTCAGTGGATCATTTAATGCCGATAAAGTTTTGAAATAAATCAATTCTTAATGGATAATACAATTTTTTTTATAAATACATTTTTCTATTTGACCCATAGATGGGACCCTAACAGGTACTACCACTCCGGGTCAGAGTGGACCGGGGAGCAATGGTGATGAAGGGATGCTCCACATTCCCCAATCCTCAAAAACTGGAACCTCACCATCAGATAGAGTTTAACGTCATTCCCAGGACATGTAGACCCGCAGCCACCACCTTCTAGCACCCATATGATAAAAAGGGGTTGGGGATTGCCACAAGGGCAATAGGGTTGGGAAAATCATATAGGCATTTTAAGACTTTAACATCTGAGAAAAAATGTTATATTCCCTTTACTCAGGTATATAAATGCGAGAGTGAAAGACAGACTAGAGGGGATGATAGATGAGGGGTTCTTACTTGCTAACTCTTTTGCTTGTTTCTGGCATCTTCTCTTATTGGGCTGTTTTCTTGGGCTGGTTCTTCTTTCTGGTTGGGCTGTAATCTCTTGTTTTAATGAGTTAACAAGACATTGTTATTTTTCTTTAAAGCTTTTATTAACAACAACCCCAGCCCAGGATTCAACCAAGCGGTGAGGAGCGACTCTTGAGATGACACCCTCTCTCGACCAGTAACTGGTTGCAACTAATCTAAGAACTGTCTGACGTTTCTAATGGTGCGTTTCCGGAGGGTTTAAGTCAAGGTCATCACTAATCGATCTTAACCCTAACGGTTATGGTAATTTTCAACTTAACTCCCTCCGATTTTGAATTAGACAAACTCTGATTCAAAAATTTATCTAACTAAAGTACGTACATAATTTATAAGCTACCTATGAATTATGTAACATAAATAACTAAAAGGAAAAAAAAGCAACGAACGATCATTAAGTCGCTTCCTCCGGGAAGCAAAATTCAACAGATAATCCCAAAATTGGAAAAGGGCAAATGCAAAGAATAATAACAAATGCTTTTTTTTTTATCTATTAATATCTCACTGCTTACGTCACATTACCCAAAATCGTCATAACATAGAATAAATACACTATAAATTTGAACATGCAACATTAGACAGTCCTCATTGTTTTTTTAAAACAAGTTTTAATAAATACGTGACTGGTATTATATATATCTATATATAGTTTGTTTTATTTTAATACATATTTAAAGTTTACATTTCAAATTGTTTTATTTTTTTAATCCTTTAATGAATTTGATGATTTTACTTACTTAGGGTACAAACTCGCTGACATTGAATTTTTTACTCCCACCCCACAGGCAATATGTTTCAAAAATCTATTTTTACATCGCCCGGAGAGTGTTTTTTAAATTGTAGTAGTGCAAGTAATGTTCCAAAAATAAAGCCTTTTATTTATTTCTAAAAACTTGAAAGTAATGCTTCCTATCTATTTCTAGAATTTATTCATAAAATATCTGCTGGTTGTCCCAAAAGTAATGTCTACAATTTAATTCTTCAATAACACTGTTGTATATATTTTTATTTTTACTGAAATTACAAATTGATACAGTGTGCCCAATATACAATGTTTTATTTGTATCGTAATGAATTGCGACTGTGATTGAAATTCAGTTTTAAAAAATGGTCTCACTACGTGGAAACAAAGGGAACGGCTGATTCACTAAATCTATTCGCTTGTGGTTATTTCTGTCGACCGCAGACAACTGACACATTGAAAGGTTTTATTCATTGTGAAATTGCAGCAATATCAAAAGCAATGACTGGCAAGTGTTGTAAAACTTCAGGAGTATAAAGGCTCACGATGGCGAGCATTTTGACGATATAATTTTAAAAACAAGGTAATGACAACAAAAAAGAAAATGGCAAATATTTTTTTTTATTTCTTATAGTAAAATTAAATTTTGAATCGGATCTATATTGAAAGAACCGAGACTACCCAGATTACAGCACTGTTAAAATGGTCTATGATACTTAGCAGAGTCCTGGATATCTTAGGATATTTGCTGTCACTAAAGCTGTAGTGAATACTCATGTGCAAGTTGTTCTCTTTCATATGACGGACAGTCATATATCACGTTTTTTTATAGTAATGATTAAAAGATTATTATTTAGATTTGTTACATAATTCATAGGTAGCTTATGAATTATGTACCCACTGTAGTTAGATAACTTTTGAATCAGAGTTCATTAGATTCAAAATAACGTGAGTTGAGTGGAAAATTACCCTAACCGTTAGGGTTATGATTGATTTGTGGCGACATTCCGCTTGACCCCTAGCCAGTAGAGACTTGAGACATTAGTTTAAGTTTTAGTTCAGTTGCGAACAGTTACTAGATGAGAGAGGATGTCCTGTTCGTTAGATTCAAAATAACGTGGGTTGAGTGGAAAATTACCCTAACCGTTAGGGTTATGATTGATTTGTGGCGACATTCCACTTGACCCTCGCCAGTAGAGGCTTGAGACATTAGTTAAGTTTTAAGTTGCGAACAGTTACTAGATGAGAGGGGATGTCCTCTTAAGGGTCGCTTCTCAATCTGCGTGGTTTTGTGGGCTGGGGTTGTTTAATAAAGAATTAAAGGAAAACAACGAAGTCTTGTTAATTCATTAAAACAAGAGATGACCAGCCCGAATAAGAAAGAAGAAAACAACCCAAAGAATCAGCCCTGACGAAAATGCCAGAAACAAGCAAAAGAGTTAACAAGTAAGAATCCTCATGTCGGAATATTTGGGCATATAAAGTGTGCTACAATTCCCCACCTAAATTTATAGACTGGGCGAGGTCACGTGGTTTATTCCTCCAGCCAATCAACAGCCACAATGCGTGGCTGATTCACTACTTAAACAGTGATACTTTCATGGTCCACTTGCAAATAATTGAGGAGGAACTTACAATACTGAGGATTCTTTACCAGAAGATTACCAAGGATTTCCACTGGACAAGTGTTCTTGCTTAAAGATTAAAGGATGGCCCATAAGATTGTAACACCTCGTCAGCTCTAATACTCTGTCTCTGTCTCTGTCTCTCTCTCGCGCGCGCTGTTTTTATACCCGATATGTGGGTATATAACATATCTAAATAATTGCGTTTAGATATAACTAAATGTAAGGATCGGGTTAACTCAGTCGGTAGAGCGTTCGGCTAGAAACCACAAGGTTCCTAGTTCGATACCGGCCCTAGCCAACTCAGCGTATGAGTAGCACAGGGATTTGTGCGGTAAAGTAATGAGCTGATGTTAGGTGTGGCGCTCCACCTCAGACGCCAAAACAATCTCCTTGGTCTAGCGCTAGGGAAAAGGGGATAGCCTCCCTCGCTGATTGGCTGATACCGACTTTAGGCTACCCCGATGACTTTACTTTTTTTTTTTTACTTATAACTATCCCTGTTTACATTGTGATTGTGCTGGTCATCTTTATTAGTTCATAATATCTGAAAAAAGCATAGCACGAAAAAAGGTAATAAAAAAACGGAGAGTGGAAGATTGTGTAGCAACAATTTTTATTTGAGTGGAGAGCGACTGTCTTCCTTGAAAATGAACATTTGGTATTAAGTTTGTCTTTGTTCAAACACTGTTGGCGCTGTTGGGGGAAATGCGCACTTATCCCAGACACAGGATTGGCTTAACATTATTAATATACACTGTCATAAAGACACTCATCTTAGTGGCTGTTATAATACTTGTTGGCACGTTTCTCTGGGGAAATCAGGAAAATAAAGCTTGCAGTGACGTTTAAATCGAGATAAAACTTTTGGGTGTACAGCGCTACATAATGTATTAGAAAGGCCAAATGAATTGCATGTTTCCTTTATTGGTACCAAAGAGTTAAAGTTAAAAATATTTTCATCATCGTCCTTTTTCATGGAGGTCAATGGGTTCGTTTCGCCAATGGTGCAACCGCTTCTGAGCATTCTATATAAAGAAAAAAAAACCCTCTCTATCTCTCTCTTTCTCTTTCTCTTTCTTTTTGTCTCTCTCTCTCTCTCTCTCTCTCTCTCTCTCTCTCTCTCTTCCTTTCTCTCACACTTTTCCCTCTTTTTTTTTCTCTCTTCTCTTTATCTCTTTTCCTCTTTCTCTCTTTTCCTCTTTCTCTTTCTCTTTCGCTTTTTTGTCTCTCTCTATCTCTCTTTCTCTTTTTCTCTTTCGCTTTTTTGTCTCTCTCTATCTCTCTTTCTCTTTCTCTCTTTTCCTCTTTCTCTCTCTCTTTCTCTCTTTTCCCCTTTCTCTCTCTCTCTCTTTCTCTCTTTTCCCCTTTCTCTCTCTCTTACTCTCTCTCTTTCTCTTTCTCTCTCCCTCTCTTTCTCTCTCTTCCTCTCTCTCTTTCTCCCTCTCTTTCTCTCTATTCCTCTTTCTCTTTCTTTCTTCCTCTTTCTCTTTCTCCCTCTCTTTCTCTCTCTCTCTCCTTCTTCCTCTTTCTCTCTCTTTTTCTTTCTCTCTTTCTCACAGATTTCTTTGGTTTGGTAATGATAACCACCTCATACACATTGTCCACTATTGACATTTTCTATGATTTGCAGACTGTTAATAATAAAAAGCCGTTGAGATCTAGATTGGTTTATTTTTATTTCTTTCCGCGAACTTGTCTTCTAACAGATAAGACGGCTGAGAAGAAATACACCGTTTTAACTAAACGTACTGAAAATAGTGCCTGTTTGTAATTTTTCCTAAACCTTGATGTAAAGCGTCATCAAGTGCAAAGACTGGTAATGGTTCTTTGTTTAGAGGATCAAACACCAACCAGGTGAGTGACAAGTTAAAAAAATCTTGATTCTGTTGAGATCCAATGTAGAAGTGTGTGAATCAAGATTGAGAATTGAGAGTGAGTATCTGAATTCTGATCGGGTAATTGGATTGTCACGTAGTGGAAAAGGAAAAAACAAAGTCTGAGTTTTTCTAGTTACTTCTGGATTTTAGAAGAAGCAGCTGATATGAAGATAACAGTAGGCGTATTTAAGAATGGATTTTCTTAGCGAATTTTGGTTACTACACTTCCGATGGATAAGAAACTTTTCTTCAGTTTTTAATGACGGTATCAAAACAAAAATCCCACTAAAAACGCTTGCATGAATAATGAAGAAATATCTGAATAAAAGAGGAAAGTTATACAAATATAAATAAGAACTTATTAGCTAGTTACATTACACGGAATCAAGCGTACCAGAAAAGATTACATATGGGGAAGATTCATTAAGAAAAATCTTTTATTTATAAAAAAAAAATCTGCCAAAAATATTTTCATATATATATATATATATATATATATATATATATATATATATATATATATATTAAGATTAAGCTGGAAATATTGATTTTTCCAAAAAGCGCGTGTCACGTTCGTTCGATGTGTCACGCTCATTTAGTGTGCCACATTCATTCGGTGTATCACGTTCGTTCGGTGTAACAGTTTTTTTATAAGAAAAAGAAATGCTTTAAATTCAAAAACAAAACAAATTCTATTTTTCTAAAAAAGTTTGTGTATCACGTTCGTGGGCGATTTATAACGGATTTTATCAAGAAAAGAAATGTTTGTATTAAATTATTTTCAGCAATAAATTTCTTTTATACTAACATTTCTTTTCTTGATAAAATCCGACAATGCTCGACCACACACAAGCATGAGGGAACATCGCCTCATTCGGGTGGACAACTTTACCGCATCGTCTATACTCACCAAATTTACCACCTTCAGACTATCATTTCTTTGGCACCATGAAAGAGGATTTGAGAGGTAAACATTATTCCAGTGACGAGGAAGTGAAATCTGTAGTGAAGAAGTGGCTCAGAGAACAGTCAACAGAATTTTACGAGGCAGGGATATATGCTCTCATTCAAAGGTGGAACATTGCTATTGAGAGAAACGGTGGAGAAGTAGGGATGTGATCCACAGAGGATAAACTTCATCTTGATGTATGATAATTGTTCCTGTGTTGGTAATTTATGGTTTATGGTTTCTTTTGTTTTACGGCATATCATCCTCAGTGGGTCATTTAATGCCGATAAAGTTTTTAAATAAATCAATTCTTAATGGATAATACAATTTTTTTATAAATACATTTTTCTATTTAACCCATAGATGGGACCCTAACAGGTACTACCACTCCGGGCCAGAGTGGACCAGGGAGCAATGGTGATAAAGGGGTGCTTCACATTCCCCAAACCTCCAAAACTGGAACCTCACCATCAGATAGAGTTTAACGTCATTCCCAGGACTTGTAGACCCGTGTGTTGGTAATTATACCTGTCCTTAACAAAATGGCATTACTTTTTGACTCACCCTCGTATATACCTGTGTGCAAAGTTTTATAGCTATAATTATATATAAAGGATTATTATTAGTTACCATATAACTGCTTGAAATAATTGGAACTATATAGATGTGTGTAAACAATTATTATTGTTGTAAGATAAGAAACCGTATAATTTCTTGAAAAACAAGTTTGATGTCGGCATTAAATTACCTAACGAGGGTTTACATGTCGCAAAATCAACCAATCAAACAAACAAATCGTACCAAACGAAAAAACAATTATTTGCTGAATAGGTAAGGATCAAATAGTAGTATCATCTTTTTAGTGTTGTATTATGCAATTATACAAAGACGAAAAACAAAATATTATTTAACGGTGACACGTCAGACCACTTAAGTTTCTGTAGTAGGCCGGGTCGCATGAGATTCTCTCTAACTTTAGTGTGAATATTTATAGATTGTCTGCCAAGATGTCTGCTTAATTGAGAGACAATATTAGACATTGATAATGAACTGCAAGGGAAACGGCAGAAGCAAGGGTTGTGGCTGGGAGGTTACTTAATTTGCTAAAACTCGAAAGAAAGAAAGAAAGAAAGAAAGAAGAAGAAGAAGAAGAAGAAGAAGAAGAAGAAGAAGAAGAAGAAGAAGAAGAAGGGAGGGGGGAGTTCGGAGATGTTAATTGGAAGAGACAATGAAGTTGGGATAGTGATGATCAGAAATCCTGAAGGGATAATCGAGATTCGTGCATAACTGTAAAAAAATGACAAGTGAGAAAAGTGGAGATAGATATGAAAGCACACACACACACACACACGTACACACATATACACACACTGTCACACACACATAGATACATGTATGTATATATATATATATATACATATATCATGATAGATATATATATATATATATATATATATATATATATATATATATATATATCTTATTATAATATATTATATTATAATACATATTATATTTGTAATACATAGATAAGTAATAATTAAATCAACATGCCTCAACGAGATATATATATATATATATATATATATATATATATATATATATATATATAATTTGTGTTATATATTTTAATAAAAATGTAGTGTGTGTACTAGATAACATGTGAACGTGAGAATATTAATCATTTTATTAATGAAAAAGTGAAATATTCTAATCAAGAATTCATTATTATCACCATTAAGCCGAAATTTTGGATAAAGTAAGATGTGGTAATTGCTACAGAAAAACGCTTCAATTTGTGAAAGTATTTAAAGAGCATTGCTCAAATATCGGTATTGCTATGGTGCGCTCTTTTTTGTTGTGTTATGATTACACACACACACACACACACACACACACACACACACACACACACATATATATATATATATATATATATATATATATATATATATATATATATATATATATATAGTTGATGGAAACTGTAATAAGTTCAAACTAGGGTCAGCCAATTACTTCGCTCATTTTTATTCTAAAAACGAATTAAAATTAATTAAATCGATTATTTAAGGTCAAATGTTTGTCTAAGTCGAAGGGTAGTAACATAATGAACATCAGTAAAAAACAAAAAATAAAAACAAAAGCAAAATAATATCACACAAGTAATTTATTTTTAATATATTTTGAACATTAAATTTGCTTCAAAATTTTATGAAATACGACGAATTACGACCTCGAATTGATTTAAAAAAATATGTTGAAGTTTTAAAAACTTATAAAAGTTTCTTCTTAGAAATAGATAAAAAAGAACATTTAGTACATTTTACAGAAAAATTATTCATACGTTTTTAACTTTTTAGCCAAATAAAATCAAGTTTTCATTGAAAAAGCTAAAAAGATATTGCCTATAAAGTAGGAATTCTACGTCAATGTTTATATATCATTTTTCCCGCCAAATTATGGAAGCGCCAAAGCGTTATAATTGGGTTATACTTTTTTAATCTTTTATTCTTTTTGTTTTTTACATTAATTTAATTAAATAAATAAATATGTTACATTTTTTATAAATTTTAAAAAGTTTTTCATAATTTACTTTAAAATTTCATGTTACGGTAAAACAAATCATTTAAACTAAAAACATAAACAATATTCACGACTTTAGAAAAAATCTTTAAAAGTTGATGTTTTATTACATAAAGTTTAATGAAAAAAAATCATGTATTTATTACATTATTTTCATTTTTAAAAAGGTTTTAATAGATTAAATATGGTTAAAAGTTTTTAAGCCAGCAAGATTTCTTTTTGTTTTAGAAAAAAAAACGCATTCTTTAAATTTAAAAATGAAAAGAAATCAAAAATCAAATTCAATTTGAATTTAATTATTTTGAAATAAAAATGAATGATTGAATTAAAAATAATAATAATGAAGTGAATTTACCTTTATTTTAAATATTGAAATCTTTTTTTAAAACGCGAAACTAAAATAAAAATTCTACAGCTTCGGAATATTAGCAGAAATATTTTAGAATCTACAACGAAAGGGGAAATAAACCAAGGGAAGTAATTCATACATTCATACATTATTTTGGTCTTCCGTAGTAAAAAAAAATCTGGCATGGTGTTTTAAATTAATCAAAATTAATTCAAAATATGAATCGCTTAATGTTAAGTTTCAAGTGTCGTATTTTTAGTTTCTAAAAACAAATATTTATTTAATAACTCGTTTACTTTATTCTTGTTATCTAATAATTATTGGAGAAAACTCAATTCAAAATTTCACCATTTTAAACAGAACAAATATCGATGTATAATTTTATAATTTATAATAAAATATGCAATTATATAATTATAGAAAAGAATGAAAAAATCTCCAAAAATTATTTATTTTTTATTCATTTATTTTTTACATTTAATTTTCTGATTTTTTGGTACTTACTTTCTACCTGATTTGCTCATTTAATTTTTTTTTCTATTCACACCTTCGTTCTTTTGTATTTTTATTAATACTGTAATTAGTTTCAAAAGTATATAACCCCACCAATATTTTGCTGAAAAGAAAATCCAGAAGGTTCTTAAATAAAATAACTAATGCATTATATAATTCATTAATTTATAAATCAACAGTAAAAATTTCATTAAAATTGGAGATTCCCTGATTTTGGGCATTTTTCACTCGGGGAATATATTTGGTATAATACGCAAATGACGTCACGTTTGCCAGTCCCTAGTTCAAGCGTTTATTCCACGAACACGCTCTTAGAAAATCTTTTTTACTCTTCGAAGACATAAAAATTCATTTTTAAAATTATTATTATTATTATTATTATTATTATTATATTATTATTATTATTATTATTATTTATAAATAAAACCTGTATTTATCTTGAGAGATTATCTAATATTATTCCAGAGTTTCTTTCCTATAATTTTCCGCTTCTGCTTGAAGGTATTAAGAATAAAACAGTGGATAGATAAGATGCCATGAACACCTGCAAGCCGATTATAGCGAATATGCGCTTCCAATGATTCGATATTTCTTCAGCGCATTTGCTGAATCTGTTTTAAATATTGATTTATCGCGCTCCTCTTCTCTAAGTTTGAGTAAACCTAATCTTCTTGTCGATGGGCTTTCGATAGATTCCAAATGATGCTTTGCTAACAGACTTTGACCGTCAACCTCAAATTGGAGAAATGACACTCAAAAGAAAAAGACACAAAAAATTAATGTCCAAGTAGAGTTTTCCTAATTGTCTTTAATATATTAAAAAAAATAACTAAGATACTAAGCAGTTTAAAATATTATTTATTTATACAAGGTCTATCAAGATCTAGGATTCTCAAAGAAGAAACCTGGCAGGATATCTAAGAGAGAGAAATAGAGAGAGAGAGAGAGAGAGAGGAGAGGGAGAGGTGAGAGGGATGCGGGAAAAGACAGAGGGAGAGAGAGACAGAGAGACAGAGAGAGACAACGAGAGACCCTAACATAAAAGTCATAAACGTTGCTCTCTGTCGGTGTGGTTAACGCAATTGTTAGCAAGCTACTGTCAAATATTTAAATATCTAAGAGAGAGAGAAGAGAGAGAAAGGGAGAGAGAGAGGGGGAGAGAGAGAGGGGGGTTGCGAGAAGAGAGAGGGAAAGAGAGACAGAGAGAGACAACGAGAGACCCTAACATAAAAGTCATAAACATTGCTCTCTGTCGGTGTGTGTAACGAAATTGTTAGCAAGCTACTGTCAAATATTTGTTCTACTCTACTAGAAAATATAATTAATGAATTATTATTCAACATCAAGTTAGTCTTAGAGCCAGATCATTCCTATTCTTGTAAATTCAATTCTCACCTGGTGCTCTATACTTGTTTTCTTGAGCCAGACTAAGCTTAGCAAAAACCCACACAAATAAAGATTTGTTGGGAGTCAGGTAATCGATTTTCCCTTTTTGTGTAAAAGTTTAGATATGAAAAAAATGATAGACTGAATATTATTGATTTTATTTAAGTTGTTTTCAAGTGGCAAAAATATTTCTTTTTATGTTAAGCACAAAACTCAGAGCAGAAAGGTTTCAATCGTCAGTGATCTCAGAAAGAAAACCACCTGCCAGTGGCAGACAACATTAAGAGGAAGAATGCCTAACAGAAAACGTTGGGTTTCAAGTTTAAGTCTGTGTCATAAAATTAAGTTATTTACTGTTGGTTGGTTGGTTGGTTACGACATTCTTAGTTGGTAGTTTAAAAGTTATGATCTCCAACTAAATCCGATGTGTTGGTATCCTTCTGTCTGCTACAGACGATAGCGTAGTGTCCATTTCTTTCATTAACTGCATCTGCACGAGTGGGTGAACAGGCCAATTTTTGAATGGCAATCTCTGGTGCAGCGAGTGCATACAAACAGTGATGTTCGCTGGGTTTGTTCTTGTCTCTCCAGACTGCTCGGTTTTCTGCAACAACCTCCCATGTGTTGGTGTTGATGTGGCATGTCTTCATGTTCTTCTTGCAGACGCCTTTGAAGCGTTGGCATCGTCTCCCCACAATAAAGAACGTGTCCCCTAAGAGAAAGAAAACAGAACGGGTCTTTTATTTAACAAGGTGAGCTGGAATATGTCTTAAAATCCAATACAATAATGTATATTTGCAATCATTTTATAATGTGTAAAGAGTTTTCTATTTACTTACATTATGAATACTAGCAAAATAAAAAAACACCCTCCGGGCGATGTAAAAGTAGATTTTTGAAACATATTGTCTGTGGGGTAGGAGTAAAGAAATTCAATGTCAGCCAGTTTGTACCCTAAGTAAGTAAAATCATCAAATTCATTAAAGGATTAAAAAAATAAAACAATTTGAAATGTAAACTTTAAATATGTATTAAAATAAAACAAACTATATATAGATATATAATACCAGTCATGTATTTATTAAAACTTGTTTTAAAAAACAATGAGGACTGTCTAATGTTGCATGTTTAAATTTTGAGTGTATTTATTCTATGTTATGACGATTTTGGGTAATATGACGTAAGCAGTGATGTAGTTTTTATTACAGACAAAAAACGGAAGTGAATCTCCATTATTAATAATATTTCATGAGTCAATGTATTAATATAGTTCAACATTCATTTAACTGGTAAAAACGCTTACAGTAGAGAAGTCCATACCTAAGATTGAACTCACTTCCACAACAAATTAGTTCTTGAGATCGGCCTGCTAACAATAAAACAGTGAGAATCGAATTCACTAACAGCAATGGATTAGAGTGTGAGATTAGATTGCTGGCAATTGCGCCAGTTCACCTGAGTAACGTTGAATTAACATAAGAATGATTCATTTGATTTGATATTGTAGGAAATATTCATTTGACAGGAGACGTTCATGGGGAAAAAACTTCCCCTGCCAATGTAAACATCCACCATCTCCAACCTGTTCATCAGATTTCCACTCTCGTTCATTGTGCGCCGCGTGAACTAGATAAAGCTTATCTCTTGCGTTTTCACTCAGTTAAATTGGCAACCGTTTGATTCGTTCCAAATACAGTCAGCGCAGAGAGACATAATCTTAAAAAGTGAATTTTTCACGTAGCCACAATGCTGATCCAACCTTTTGCATAAAAGGTTTTTTAAAAAAAAATAAGGAAATAGGAATAAATAATTAAAACAGCCACAAGCGCTTACATGTACTAGGCACACAAAAAAGGTATATAGATTGAATCAGCTAATATATATATATATATATATATATATATATAATTTATATTTTTTGTTTGAAGGCAGTTACAATGCGTATATCGTATAAAATTCGAGAATTAATGAAAATAATCATGACAAGCGAACTCGGCAAACATTGCTGCGTGCTGAGTTCGATTTCTGTCGGAGGGAAATCGTAAGTATACATCGCTGATGAGACTTAATAAAGTTGAAACTGCTGCTGTACGATGTTCTACGTAGTGGGCAATGTTTGCCGAGTTCGCTTGTCATGATTATTTTCATTAATTATCGAATTTTATACGATATACGCATTGTAACTGCCTTCAAACAAAAAATATAGATAATAATATACTTTACTCAATAATACTTCTAAAGCAAATTACCTTAATCATATAAATATATATATCATAACCACAGTAGCTCACTGAGAACCAAATTCGCTGCAACAATGAACAAATCTGTGAAATAGGCCAGTCAGCAATTGCACAAAAGTATGCGCCCTTTTCATTCAGCAAGTATTAGAATGTAAATGAAAACTTTTGCAAAAATAAGGAACTTCTTAGTGTGTAGTTGCTTCTTTCTGCACACGGTCTTATCGAATACGAGTAATTTTATACAGATATATTTAACCCATGGGACCCTAACATGTACTACAACTCCGAATGGAACTTGGAGTAGTGCCAATGAAGAGCTACTTTAAATACCAGATCTCCAGTGTTTAATGTTTTGATGAGTCACTGATAATTCTCTATACATTTTGATCAGTAGTTATAGTGAAACAAATAATTGGGCCTGTATAGCACCCTCCATACTCAACAGAGCTACAGTCTCCTCCTTAAATAAACTCCAACCAATATGTTAAACGTAAATGATACCAGGATCTTATTATTTCTGTTAGAACATGATACAATTAAAACGGATATCATTAGGTTTTATTTACCACCAAACTCCACAGCATTCGAATTCTGTGACCAACAAATATCAGTATGTAGCAGTACAAAAAATACTTTCATACAATTCTACTTTGGACAACAAAATGATAATTTAATTCGTTCTGTTAATTTTATCTATTTATCTTTTATTTTTAATTCCTGTTATATAGAACTATGTATGTATCAAGACAGAAGCAGTAATTACTATGAAAGGATTGAACAATTAATATAATGTTACATTTATTCAAATCATATGTTGACATAAAACACATTCCAGTGAATATTAGATTAAGATTCCATTGTATTTCTTTTAAAATCGTTTACGTCTTCAAATGAAATGGGTTTTTAGTTTAGGTAACAAACATAAAGTCGCTTGAGCTAAGTATGTGAATACTTTACATGCACAATCCTGTTCAAAAACTATTAAGACTGACTTTAAGTTTTTATACTCTCGCTGAATGTAGTTGATACGTCAATTATCGCTAAGCTCTGTAGATATTTAAACTTCATAATGAAAAATAATTGAGACTCGATACATTTTTGGGTACCATTATAGTATGTAGCCTACCTTTTGTATGTGGCCTACGAAATCATGTCTCTCTTATAGTATGTGGCCTACCATAAAAAGCATATTATAACGTTATAATAATAACTGCTAACCCTAACCCTAACCCTAACCTTTACCTTATTTCAGAATTTTAGAATATTTTAGAATTAATAGACCTCTGATTCATGTAAGTTATGAATTTTTTTTTTTAATTCTTAATTACTATATACAGCTTATGACTGAATTGCATTTCTTGAAATTGAATATAGGTGAAAAATAATTAGTTTCAATAAATTGCCTACTACTTATAAATATACTGTTACTGAGGTAGGACACATTCAAACCGGGTAGCCCACATACTATAACAGAATCATACAGGTAGGCCACATATTATAACTGCACTCATTCTTGTATATATATATATATATATATATATATATATATATATATATATATATATATATAAGTAAAGAAATAACAAAAGACTTAGAGATTTAGAATTATAGTCTATTTCAGGGAGCTTTTAAATCTCTAAGTTTTTTGTTATTTCTTTACATATATATTTGCTCTGTGACTCTAACATTAAGAGCACACATTGAGCTTTCAAACTGCGACAGTTTTTTTTAAATAAAACTCTTGTGTCGTAAGGAAGATTTCTTCTCTGGGGATTATATTTATATATATATATATATATATATATATATATATATATATATATATATATATATATATATGGGAAACGACTATATCTGTTAGTAAAGAATTGACGAGAGGCATAACTTCGATATACAAGAAATACGACACCTCAGCTATGCCACTGATTACTACAATTTATTTATCTGTATGTCTCCTTCCTAAAAGGATGTGAGATTATAACATAAATATAAATAGAATTAATGAAAATTATGTCTGCCAATTTATTAATACTCAGGAGGATAATAATAAATCTAAGAGGATATAATAGAGATGAAGTTAATGAAAATTATCTTATTATATCTACCAGTTTATTAATATGCATGAAGTTATTGAAAATTATTCCTATCAGTTTATAAAATCAAACCTACCCGAACAAAAATATTTACCTACAAACTATTCGGCTAAAAAGTTCCTGTATACAAATACGCGATTAAACAAAATAATCAACCAGCATAAGAATTATTTCGCGAGTTAATTACGCTATCTTTGCGGTGCTTTTTCTCATTTTGAGGCATCTTTAATACATTGCATCCGGTTTACGCTAAAAACCGGATTACGTCACGGCTTTTGGAAATGATTGATGATGCTAAGCTGGGTATTTTATTTGCAGTGATTAGGTGAGGCTGCGAATAGTTGATTTGTCAAGACAATATTTACGCTGATAGGGAGAATTGTTATGTTGTCTTGTCTCCAAGAAGGTGAGGCTGAGAATTGTTGATTTTTCTTTTGGAGAGACGAGGAAAGGAAGCATTTAAGATTGTTTACAACTGTTCTTAAATCTGTTGCTAGTTAATATTTCTGCCAGGAATACCTATCTTTTGGATTAACACCAAAGGAAACCCATCAGGCTAGGATTACCAACTCACTACAGACTTGGATTATGGGTGTAAACCCCGAAAAACAAATCCGGAGCTGGAGTCCCTAAGGTGGTGTAACGCTGAAAACCAGTGCAACCCAGCAACCCCTGCGACACTACCGCTGCCAAACTGCATTGGCTTTTTACCTTTCCTTTGGATTACAGCGGCAGTGGAGAGATGGGGGATTTGCTGTCTGGGCAACAGCTCATCCTCCATACCAAACCGTTCAGGCTACGTAGATCCACAAAAAATGGACACTAAACCATCGTCTCCCGTAGACGGAAGGATGCCAACAGCAACAAAAGCTGGTATAATTGTATATTTGTAGATAGCATAAAAAACAAGTATCAGCTTGCTAGTGTAAGTAGAAATCGGCAAATCAAATTAGATGCCTATTTTTTGTTGCGATACGCGTAATTCTGTTACTTTTATATCTACAGAATATAATGCTCTAATGGGTGACGTGTCAGAGATGAGCTACTTAAAAGTTTGTAACATTTTAACAAGGTATGTTGTTGTTATTCATCCCTACCCTATTTTATCAGTACCCTTTGGGAGATACTTTCTTACTACATATTGTCGGTTATAATATATTAATATGAGGCTGGATCAATAGGTACATAGTCTGGCAATATCTAACAGAAATTTGAATTTTTACATGAATAGGATGTGACAGAATGATCTCGATGGTTTGGAACGTAAATAAATAAAAAAACATAGTTCCTATTTTATTATAAAAACAATAATATTTGTCGTTTTTTTCATTGTCATCACTTTTTAAAGGTTGGTTTAATCGAACTTAACGGACCTAAATTCCACCATCTAATGTCACCCCACCGATAGAAAAAAATACCAAAAATCAGGAAATTACCTGAATTTAATGAAATTTTCAGGGTTGATATATTAAGGAATAAAAGATATAATGCACCAGTTATTTTATTTAAAAACTTTTACATTTTTTTCAGGTCAGTTAACTTTGAACCAGATATCTTTGAGAATCTGTGTTACGTCTCAAAGATACGTGGTTCAAAGTTAACTGATCTGAACAAATGCAAATTTTTTTTAAATAACAGGTGCTTATATCTTTTATTCATTAATATATCAACTTTGAAAATTTTCTTTAAATTCGGTTAATTCCCTGATTTTTGGTATTTTTTCCTTTCGGCGGGGTGACATATGATGGAGGAATTTAGGTCCGTTAAGTTCGATTTAACCTTAAAGTTTATATCGTCCAGTTAAGCACTCATGAAGTCTCATCCTGAAATTCTGTATCATTTTTTTTATTCATTGTCTCGATATTTGTTGCAATTCCATGAAGAATAAAATCTTTCCATTTGTCAGTCGTCGACAGCCTTCAATTAAATCCTCAGAGGGTAAAAATCTAGTGAGCAAGTTGGACACGTGAGTCCTCCATGTAGTGAGACCATTTTTCTTTCAATCACAAACGCACGATCTTCACCATTCCACGTCATAATGGCAGCTATAACAGCATGCATGCTGCTACTCATATACGTACCTATCAACCGGTGACTGCGAACAGAGCCTGAACGGCGGCAATTTTAAACCATTCTGTTGGACTCTGTATTTGAACACTCTTAATTTTTTTCAGATCAGTTAAAATTGAACCAAGTATCTTTGAGGCGTGACACAGATTCACAAACATACATTGTTCAAAACAAATTGACCTGAAAAAATATAAAAGTTTATAAATAAAATAACTCTGTGCATTATATTTTTTATTTATTAACGTATCGACACTGAAAATTTCCTTGATTTTTAGTATTTTTCTTCTTTCGGCGGGGTGACATACGATGGTGGAATTCATGTCCATTAAGTAGGATTTAACCATGCTTTTTCCTTTAACAAATTCTATTAAAAATATTTCCCAGAAATGTAGAATCAAGAACTATAAATGCACAGCATGTTGCGCAGATTGCAATAAAATTTGTTTTTTGCATAATGCTCCAAGTTTTGACCCTCAAAAAAAGAATGTAGTCTGTTTTAGTTTTTTCTTCTTCAAATAATTCTGATCGGTTCTGTATTTGAGATTGGATACAAATAATTCATAGCCGTATGAATTTATATTTCATAGATATGACATTTTGCTTTCTGTGTATCTGAAAACATTGCGGGGAAAGGAATTTATCCGAATATCAATAAGTTTGTTGAGTCTTGATTAAAACTGAGCATCATTGTAGTTCTGTTTGATTAGGTTTGATTTTGGCGTCAAAATGTTATAAATCATTTGTTCAGCCAAGCAAGTGTTTTACCAAACACGTTATTAATGGATGCCTGTGGCCTGAATGCTGAGTATAGGATTTCATTTATTCGGCCTTTCACTTCTCGTTCAATTCTCTTTCATCTCTATGTTTCCATCCTATCTCTATCCTCCCTCCATCTCTCTCTCTCTCTCTCTCTCTCTCTCTCTCTCCTCTCTCTCTCTCTCTTCTCTATGTCTCTCACTCTTTCTCTTTCTCTCTGTCTTCGTTTTCTTCTTCTTTTTTAACATCCACTTTCTATCTGTTTATTCATTCCAAGATTTCTATCATATTCAGTCTCTATCTCAGTTTATACAATATCACCCATAAAAAAGGCTCGCTTCTGACATTTTTCAATAAAATGTTACTTTTCATCTAAACAAAACATTCAAGGATTTTATCATTTCTATTAGAATACTTTACAATCAAAACGGATAATATAAGGTATTCTTTAATACCAAATTATAGAGTATTGAAGCCCTGGAACCCAAAATAGGAAAATGTGTCAGTCCAAACATAAAATTGCAATATCTATTGAGTTTCATGAATATATAAAAAATGGGATTATTTTTTTAACCACTACGTATTACAATTTTTAATTGCAAACTTACAATGCTGTAGAGTTTGATACTAAATTATACCTAATATAAAAAAGTCGTCGAGGCGACCTAATATCGGTATCAGCCAATCAGTGAGGGAGTCTATCCCCTTTTCACTAGTGCTAGACCAAGGAAATTGTTTTTGAATCTGAGGTGGAGCGCCATACCTACCGTCAGCTCCTTACTTTACCGCACAGATCTCTGTACTACTCATAACGCTGAGTTGGCGAGGGCCGGAATTGAACTAGGAACCATGTAGCTTCTAGCCGAACGCTCTACCGACTGAACTAACCCGGCCCATAATAACATATAATATTCTGTATAAACTAATGATACAAGAATTATGACCAGCAATATGAAGCAAGAATGCCAATAACAATTAATAGATGTATTTAAGAAGGCTCATTAGCTTCGTGTACTTTCTTTTGATGTATTGGATACTGTTGTCGTGAGCAAGAAAATATTTGAGGGATTCTGAAACAGGCTAAAGTCATAGCATTTTTGAGACAGTGTGACTTTTGAGTTGATTATGTTTAGTCATATGATGTCTATTGGCAGCGGTTCTAGGGTAAAAACATCAACCACCGTCCAGTATTGGGCGTTTTGCACTTATCGAAAGTAGACCTGGATGTACAAGCAGCTCCCCAGAAATTCAGAACAGTGTCATATACCCCTTTATTCGGGTATATAAATGAGAGAGAGAGACAGACAGACAGACAGACAGACAGAGACAGGGTCAGAGTCAGAGTCAGAGTATAAGAGAAGATGAGGGGTTCTTATTTGTTTTCTTGTTTATCTAATTCGCCGGTCGTCATCTTCTCTTGTGGGCTCTGCTATTGGGTTGACTTCTTTCCTGTTCGGGCTGGTCGTCTCTGAACAAGACTTTATTGTTTTTCTTTTAGCTTCTATTGAACAACCACAGCCCACAAAAAAAATGCGCGGATTGAGAAGCGACATCTGAGACAGACTTTCGCGTCCGCTCATTCTGAATTTCTGGCCGCAACTAAACTAAGCTAAAGCTTCTGTCTCACACCTCTACTGGCGCATTTCCAGAAGGGATCAAGTAAAAGGTTATTACCTGCCAATAACGCTAACGGTAACGGCTAAGTAAGTTTTCTACTCAACTCCCGTTATTTTGAATCTAACGAACTCTGATTCAAAATTTATCTAACTACAGTACTTATATAATTTATTGGATATCCATGAATTATGTAACAACAGGAGTCTCAACATTGAATGTAGTT
Source organism: Doryteuthis pealeii (assembly GCA_023376005.1). Classification (NCBI taxonomy): domain Eukaryota; kingdom Metazoa; phylum Mollusca; class Cephalopoda; order Myopsida; family Loliginidae; genus Doryteuthis; species Doryteuthis pealeii. The sequence continues at coordinate 110,114,358 of CM042138.1, read as the reverse complement.
TAGTATCACGATTCCAGGAACACGAAAAATACTTCCCCCTTTTGTTCTGGCCGCCAATACATTTGAACTCTTCTGCTATATGATAGATAAATGGATTTGCTTTGCAGAAGTTTCCCCATTTCGGTTATATCAATTAAAAGACCTACTGATATCATTCTAGAACCTGATTCCAGAAGAAAACTTAAGCTTTCTTGTAAAGTCTATGCTCGATTGGGTAGGGCTAGTTTTGCGAACATATCATGGACCAATGATAAAAAAGAATTTATTTTAAACAAAGCTATTCATATTTCAAGATAATCTCCTCCCTTGTTAATTTATCTATTTTAATAGAGAATAGCAGTAAAATTCTCATTGCAGAAGCGAAGCAATTTCGAAAAGAAGAGAATTTAAAAACATTAAAGTATTGTCAATTTTGAAATAATCCCGACAGTTATTCAGGATTTGTTGCCTATCTAAGAGGAGGATAAGATGCCCCTCCCCACAAAGGAGTGTGTCCTGAGTATGATATTAAACTGTATTCTGGGGTGAGTGTCCAGTTCTAGTACTCTAATAAGTGTCGCGTATCCTTTCGTTCCCATTACTCCAGTTCCACTCTTACCGAGTGTGGTAGTACCCTGAAGGTACCATCTATTGGTTAAATAGATCTGTTTAAAATGTATTAGTATTAGATAGGAACATGGGAAACACCATTATTATTTCTAATTATTAGCATTGAATAGAAATACTTGAAACTATATAATTATGTGCAAAAATAATCATTATCATTAGATAGGATAATAATAATAATTATTATTAGATAGGATAGTTAATTGAAACCTATAACTTTGTACAATTTAATTGTAAAGTGAAACCACATAACTATGTGCAAATACTTAGTATCAAATTCTGGCGTTAAATAAACTATAAGGGTTTGGTATGCCGTTTAAAAATAAATCAAACTAAATCCCTCCATATACATATATATATATATATATATATATATATATATATAGTCATCTACAGACACGTGTTTCGACTTATCAAGTCTCTTCAGTGTGGCTAGACATTTTTAAGCTACCTACAGCCGTGATTGAAATCCGATTGGTTCAGTATCAGTCAGACACCTTAACCGCTAGGCTATAGTAACCCACAGAATGCGAAGGGGGTTTTAACTGTTTTTAATACACACATCCCTATGTATGTAAAGGCCGCCATATAGTGCTATATCAATCTATCTATATCCTGATTAACCTGAAGATATATCGGGGGTATCGGAAAGCAATGACGTTGACCTGTTTTTCTCATGAGAGCAAATCTTCTCCAGAATTTTCCCTGTTTACTTAAGTTACGAACTATTCTCGTTGCTAAACTGTTAAGTGTTCCGCGAAACATAACCTAGTTTTGATAGAGGTTATATTTTCTGAAAGTTTGAAGGAGACCGTTGTTCTATTACGTAGACCATAATTTATAGGCTTAATTACCTTCATAAAACTGGAATAAATTATGTCTGTTGTTTATAACTTCTATTTTTACGCTCGTTCACAGACAATTAATTATATATGACATAAAAACTGATACAGTTAACAAAGTCAAAGTTATTAATTCATTTGACATTCCGTTTAAGGTCACCGCTATAATATTCAACCAAGAATACGCTAACAGAAATAAAATCTGAAAGCAATAAACACATATTCAACTACAAAGGTGAGTCAGAAAGTAATGCCATTTTCTTTATTTCATGTGAATTTTTTTTTATAAAACTAAGGTCTACATTGAGACCCTAACGAGACTCAGAGCAAGAATCAGACGAGTAAGATCCAACTTGCCAATCGACAATGTCCTCCTTCTGCATAACAATGCTCGACCACACACAAGCATCAGGATAAGGGAGAAAATCGCCCTAATCGGGTGGACAACCTTACTGATTTTCAAGAAAACGATCTCCAGACGAACCTATGTCAGCACGTCTGTAGTCTATTGAATTCTATTAAATATATAGTGTTCTATTGTCTGATGCTATATTTAATTCATGTGACTACTTTAGTTATGTGGTTCAATATGACAGAAAATTACAAGGTATGTATTTACCCAACTTTTCCATCATAACCAAGATGAGACGCAAGGCCAATATTTTAAATCTGGGTTCAATTTGTTTTAATGAAGAATTTTCCTTCTAAACCGGTTGTCATACCAAGTTTGGCCCACTATTTATCTAAAACTGGAAGATTATAGCTAGATTCATACTTTTCATAGAAGTATCAGTGCTATATGAAATGCAAACAGCTTTTGAAATGCAAACACACTTGGGTTGCTGTGTCAAAGTTCCTACGACGATAACCATTACGTGATGAGCGTCAAGTTACAATATAGGTGTTTAACATTGTGCTGATGTTTTGTACCGATACTTTTTTTTAATTATTTAGCATATTCCTAATAATAGGGAAAGTTATAAAAATATATCCTCTGAGTACAATTTACATTATTTGTATCCCATTGCAAGCATACACTCTCTTCTTTGAAATTGACATGATCTCTATTAATAATGGAGATTCGCTTCCGGTTTTTGTCTGTAACAATAATTACGTCAATGCTTACGTCACATTACCCAAAATCATCATAACATAGAATAAATACACTCAAAATTTGAACATGCAACATTAGACAGTCCTCATTGTTTTTTAAAACAAGTTTTAATAAATACATGACTGGTATTACATATCTATATATAGTTTGTTTTATTCTAATACATATTTAAAGTTTACATTTCAAATTGTTTTATTTTTTAATCCTTTAATGAATTTGATGATTTTACTTACTTAGGGTACAAACTCGCTGACATTGAATTTTTAACTCCCATCCCTCAGGCAATATGTTTCAAAAATCTATTTTTACATCGCCCGGAGGCTGTTTTTTTAATTTTGTACTAGTATCAATAATAAACCTTACATCCTTAAAACAATGGCATTCGCAGAAAATAATCTATGTTTAATTTAAGTGAGCTTAGTAGAAGTCCAGAATTATGTAAATCTATTTTTACATCGCCCGGAGGATGTTTTTTTTAATTTTGTACTAGTATATATAATGTATCAAGTCGATAAGATGAACGCTTCTAATATATTCATAAGTATTTGTGCTTATAGATGATCATAAATGTGGGTATGGTTGTGCGTGGTGTGTTAAAAAATGTAAGTCAGTGTGTACTTTGGCTAGGATCTTTAGCCTCCTTCACTTTGCTGTATGTCATATTCAATTGTGACGGATGCCATCTTGTAAGACTGTGTGTCAAACATGTCGGACGGGGCTCTGCCCTATTGCGTGTCAGACCAGCAGCTGAATAACAATGAACAAGAAGAAATGTTTATTTATGAGTCACCGTTCACTTCCACGTGTTAATCTTCTTCTTCTTCTCTTCTTCTTCTTCTTCTTCTTCTTCTTCTTCTTCTTCTTCTTCTTCTTCTTCTTCTAATCACTCAAGAATTCGCTCCATTCACTTGCAATTATTCGAGAGAAAAGTGTACAACACACGAGGAAAACACGGAACAAAAAAAATCAAACTTCGATTAAAAAGAAAACTCTCGAGAAACATTAGACCCACGAATGTTAACATTTCCGCAAAGTTCGCGACTTACATAAATATTGGATGTGTTGTATATGACAGGAGACGCACGTGGTCGTACGACCTGCACCCGGCGTGGCAAGTTCAAATCCTTGACAAGACTGTTTAAATTTTCATTTCCCGCTAATACCCTTGTAAAAGTATGAATCCATCTTTTCTCTCCGCCCAACAATGAGTAAAAGAAGATTGGACTAGAAGGTGTTCCTAAAGTCAGATTCCGGTGCTGCAGCCTCGATGGTAGTCCGGTGTTCTCTTCGACATTACATTAGCTGTCTAAAGAGTCATTCGTCACAGATTTATTGACGTTAGGAAGTTGAAAATGTAGATATATCTGTGATAACCTGTGATACTGGTAGCTTTTTAATTTAGTGTGTCCTGAGATTTGATTTGAATAAATCCCGGGGAAATTTGATGGGTCCCGACTAAACTTTCTTAATAAATTGCAGAGTTGTTATCTATGAACAACTAAAGCAATCTTGTTGGAATATTTTTACATATAAGGTGTGCTACAATACACCACCTAAATTCATAGACTAAGCGAGGTTACGTGGTTTATTCCCCAGCCAATCAGCAGCCATAATACGTGACTGGTTGACTATTTAAGCAGTGATACTGAAAGCCGTGCATTTGTAATCATTGACGAGGAACTTGCAATACTGAGTAAAAACCAAAGGATTATTTACTAAGGATTTCCCATAAAATCGTAACAAGAACATGTATCATACATCAAAATGAAGCTGGTCCTCTGTACCTCATACAGTGTAATTCGTTTCCAAGAAAATATTGAAATGTATTTACAATTAGCTGGAAATGGTTGGGGAAGAAAAAACACTGGGACGCATGAATACGATTCTTTTGCATCCTTTTAGATTTTTATGCGTCAGTTACGCAGGACGCGTACCTATCAGCATCTCTGGATAACGAAACAAAAATGACGAAAATGTAATGATGAACGTGAGGAAAATGAAATAAAATTAAAGTGACGAAGCTAACGACAATGTAAATTATCTGGTGAGGGGTTATTTTCGCAAAAAATGGAATCGACGATCCGATTTAAAATCTTGATGAGGCTGTTTACATTTTACTTTGAACTCATGCTATTTTGAAAGGCATGAATCTATCTGCCAATTCCAGCAGCTAAGGATAAAGAGTAAAGTAGACTTTGTTTTGTAACTTTGGTAAGCCACATAGTCTAGGAGGAAAATAAATCTCTGGATTTAAAATCAGCCGTAACCGGCATAAAAATTGGAAATTCACTAGGTGACCAGAGTTCTAATCCTGAAAAAGTATTTTATTCTTTACTTCTTATTTTAACTAAATAGTAAAAATAGGAAAATTTATCAATGAAAGATGAGAGTGGTGGAAGAGTAAGTTTCAGTTATATCCCGCTCTGTTTCAAATATTTTTATCTGCATTCTTATTTAGTTTTATTTGCATTTTTAATTTAACATAGTATTTTATAAGATTAAAACTTACATACTTAAATTCCACTTTGGAAAATCATCTTGAAGTCTGGTGTCCGATCAACCGTCTTGTCACGTCAAGTCCTAGCATCTATATGATGGTCCCGACCCTATTATCCTTATGAAAAGCTCCAACCCTTTATATCATATGGGTGCTAGAATACGGTGGCTAAGGATCTTCATTTCCTGGGTATGACGTTAAACTCTAATTAATGGTGTGGTTCCAGTTCTTGAGGTCTGGGGAATATGGTGCACCCCTTAATCCCCATTGCTCACAGGACCAATCTGACATGGAGTGGTAGTACCTGTTAGGTCCCATCTATGGGTTAAATAGAAAAATGTGGTTATAAAAAAACTGAGCATCCATAAAGAATGAATTTAATTCAAAACTTTGTTGGCATTAAATGACCCACCAAGGTTGATATGCCGTAAAACAAAGTAAACAAACTGAATGTCGTTATGCTTAATGTCAGTGTTTTAGCTTGACGCTCTGGCGCACTTCCTGTTCCATTTTTTTATTTGATAATATTAAAATAGAGAAATATTTCTGATAGTATTGCAAGACGAAGACTTGGAGTCGAATGTCAGGAAGACATCAGAGAATTTCAGTGGGAAATGTCAAGTAAAAATAAAACGCTTCGGGTTTCGGCTTACATTTCCGTTGATAATGGAAGCGCGTGGTGTAATGGCTAGAGTCGTAGGAGATGGACTCGTCGAACCGAGTTCAAATCCTAGAAGAGGCTAACTACATTTCACATAGCGCTAAACCCTTGGGAAATGGATGCATCCACCTGTTCTCCATCCAGTAAATAGCATGGAAGACTAGGGTCTTTAACCTTGGTTAGGCAACCAATATAAGAGAAAGAAAACTCTGAATTCAAACCTATTAAACTCCGCTTAAAAATTAACCTTGTGTCACATCCTGCTCGTGTTGAGGGGTTGGTAAATATGTACATCTCGGTTGATGAAAGCGAAGTGATACAAAATCACGATCTGATTAAAAGATGCTATACAAAGAATAATATGAATGAGGATTTCATGGGCGTGCGGTTAACAGCACGGAGAACAGTATCGGTGACCCGTGACCACATGTCGGCTTGAACGGTTTCCAATGCAGTTCGCACTAATGCCCTTAAATCTAATGTTTCCTATCACGTTATGAGTAAATAACGAGACATTTAAATCTATCTATACATATATAAAGGACAGTTGTGTAGATGAGTATGTCCGGATAAAACTTCGAAAATAAAACAATTAACGACAAAGTAAATATATATATATATATATATATAATATATATATATATATATATATATATATACACACTCACTATCACCAGGGCTTGATTTTTGAGCAAAAATAATGAAGATTTTCTTTATATTTGGGAAGATATTTAAAAATTAAAATTTGTATAATAACAGAAGGTAATTGAAATATGATGGTGATTGATTGAATTAATTGCCTCATTTATATTGTTTTGTTTTAATTGTAAATTATTGATCTAAAATTTCCTACTATAGTTATATATTTACGTAGGGATTTTATGGGGCATCCAGTGAGGAACTAACTTGTGATAAGTAATAATGTATCTGCGAGACTAACTTTAAAAAAATTCCCCCTCTACCCAGACGATGCCGAGTAGCCACTTCTAGTTCCTTATAAATGATCTTTAGAGACCAAATAGGTCATTCTGGTAGCATTTATGTATTTATCCAATCTATCCACCACAAAGTTCTTTTAAGCGAAGTAAAACTGGTTCGAATTCAGAGGTTTATTTTTCTATACCGGTTTCCATACCAAGGTAAAAAAAAAAAAATACCAGTCTATTCCACTACTTTCCACACAGCTGGAGGAGAAAATGGCTTGATTCATACCTTTCGCAGGAGTAGTAACGCTATGTGCAATGTAAACAATCTTGTCCAGGATTAGAAATCTGGTCACTGTGTCCATTTCCATCAACGATAACCGTTAAGCCATAAGTGCCGTTTCTGACTGTATGTAAACTTTTACAATTTGTAATGTTACCTAGAGATGAGATGGACATCACCAAATAAAATATGTTGTTTTGAAAGATTCCATGAAACAGAATTAGTATAATAAATCTGACGACTTAATAGGTTATAATAAACAGCCACACTTCATCGTTGAGAATTTGTTTAAAAATCCACGAGAAAGTAATTTATGGATTTTTCCCTGTCGGAATTTCCATTTGTTTACAAAACTAAATTAAAACCATTGATTTAACATAAATAGTGTTTTAAAGGTTTTATATATAAAATCTACCATATTCAGCGTTGATAATGCTATCATTCCCTATCATTAAACTTAGCAAGAAATATATGTTTTATTATTTAACATGGGAGCCTCATCCTAGTGCTGTGGTTTATGAGCTGGACTCAAAAGCAAACAGAAAAAGAGTTATGTGGCGTAATAGTCTCCACCATACTCGGCACCCTGGATATCGAATATACCGAATATCCACAGGTGTATAATTGATAGTGATTATTTTGATGGATGCCAACTGCTAGGGAGTGATAGCAGTCTTTACAGGTCTCCAAGACTCTACTGAGTATTCTAGTTGTTTTTGGGTGGTCTGGATTCTTCCTCTGATATCCATTTTCTCAAGACTTTTCCAAAACATGCGCACCACTCAAAACCTGCAAGCTACAATCGATACGGCCTTTAACTTAATGTTCCACTCTTCTTTCAGTTCTCTGGCAAGGTCCAAGTATTTGTCTATCTTTTGGGTTTCTTTCATTTTCACTTTGTGATCAGCCAGAAATTGAAAATTCACAAGATGTCAAGTTCTCTTCTTCTTGATAATTAAAACTAGGTTTGGTGTCCTATCCAGAATTAGGTGATCCATCTGTATAACAAAGACCCAGAGAACTGTACGCATATGATTTTCTATTCCAGTTTGTGCATATACTATTTAGTTGTATGCTTTCCCACCCAACCGTGTCTAGTCGTGCACTCTCCTTGTACTATAATCTTGTAGATATAACGGTGTAATGGGAAAAATAGATACCAAGCAAAATTTGGCATTTTTAAAAGCTTAGGATATACTCTTCTGAAATTTGAAAGCTCCTCTTTTTGACCAGCTGGGGAAAGTTTTCTATTGCAAGCCATATCTAAAATGAGGAATGTGGAGTAAAAACAAGATATATTTAACTATTGTTAGTTAGTATTACAATTATCATCATCATCATGTCGCGCTATTAGCACGGATATCCATGACAATCTCTCGCCAACCTTTCCAATCATTCATTTTCCCAGGGAGGTCCTCTGCGTAGCAACCTGCATCTTTGCTTAGTTGGTCAATGTAGATCCTTGATGGGCGGCCCACACTAGCATGTCCGTGTGTTGGCTTCCACAGGAGAACGTCACTTATGAGCTCATCCTTGCTTCTCCAGCAGTGTCCGGCATGCCTTGTCCGTCTCACTCGAATGGTTTGTGAGATGGGGGGCAGGTGGCCATATAGCTGTTTCCTCGTGGGGTGCTGCTTCCACGATTTATTCAGGACTGCACGCAGCATTCTTGTGCAGCTCCCGTCCAGCTTATTCTCAAGGCGCCTCGTTAGGGTCCAAGTGGTGCATCCGTACAGCAACACTGATACAACCACCGCTTGGAAGAAATGTCGCTTTAGCTTATAACAATTAAATAGTACATCGCAATTAAATAAGCACATGGGAGTAAAATTACAATTCTTCCTGCCTCTTTTGGGAATAGAAATGGGGAAAATAGACACCAAGCAAAATTTGGCATTCTTAAAAGCTTAGGATATACTCTTCTGAAATTTGAAAGCTCCTCTTTTTGACCAGCTGGGGAAAGTTTTCTATTGCGGGGATATGCAAGCCATATCTAAAATGAATGTGGAGTAAAAACAAGATATATTTCACTATTGTTAGTTAGTATTACAATTATATTAAGATATATAACAATTAAATAGTACATCAGAATTAAATAAGCACATAGGAGTAAAATTACAATTCTTCCTGCCTCTTTTGGGAATAGAATTTCTCAGCACAATTCCCTTGACCCAAGTCAGCCAGAACTATTATCAATATAATCCGGGTTGGCAGCTACTGATGGAGATGGTATAAATTGTGATGCTGTTGAGGAAATTGGTTGTTCTATCCAGAAGAAGCATGACAACATGAATTTTAGGAGAACATATTGAAAGGAAATTCACAAGGGCATACACTTGCTCAACTGCAAAATGTGTGGTGAAAATCGATGGAAAAATGTTAATGTATACACTAGTGTTCTGTTTTTAAGGCTGTTCATTTGGCTAGAAAGACAAGAAGACGTGCCTCGTTTGTTCAGGTCCCAGCTCACTACGTTTCCAACTTCTATTTTCAAGAGTTATCATTCAAGAGTTAATGCTGGAACAAAAGAATAATGGCTGACTACTGTTGGTATTCAAAATGGACTTAAGATAACGCTGAACATAATAGATAATAAAAAAGAGACTTTTTAAAAACCCTGTTCTTATATTCACGAAAGTTTTTTTTTTGCTGTTAGTTTATTAAATGATTTGATGAAAATACTTGTTGCTCTTTGTATACTCAATCGTGTTATTTTTAAAGACTTTGAGACTGATTATTATTGAAAAAAATAGCATTTCTTAATAAGCCAGCCAATATTTGTTGGTTTAAATACGAAATGAGAGGTTTCTACGATTTTGCTTTGAGAAATATTAATATCGGTCAATACCATATATAGAGAAAACAAATTTTTAAAAAGTGCTTTTTTCAGAAAATGAGTATTTCTGTACAACAAAAACAGTAGCTAACCAAGTAAAGGTAAGGTAGTGTTAAGATTCGGCGCCCCCAAATTAGCTAAAAAAGATGTTTAGTGTCTCGACATCATCTCAATTCTTGTTTATTAGTGTATTATCTTAGTGGCTTTTAATCTGAATAACGAATGATTTATTTCAATCAAAAAGTAAAAATAATCGAATTGTGTGCCAAAATACCGGAAACATTCTCATCAAAATTTCCTAGCAGAGCGGAAAATAAAAGCAAAACATCGTATGACATTTGATTACATCTGCACACGGCATATTACAAGGAATTCAATTTGTCACACACAGCACGACTTTAGAAATTCAACTCAAGTGTCAATGAAATATTTAAATCGTTTAGATTATAATTTGATAATTCAGACCCTGTTCAGACATTACTTATATTTTTTATTAGATAAATATTCTATCTTTTATCTCCTGTAGAAAGAGAGTCAGCTTTTGAAGGTGAGTAGCAATGATTTAGTAAGCTATCTTGCATTACACTGAGGAAACAAATGTATTTACTAAGTGTTGTACCGGCGTTCCTACAGTGGAGAATATACACCGGTTCTCACTATAAACAGTGAGACACCGGGTGAAAAGGTTGTACTATTACCGTTTAACGGCAAGCTAGCCGTTCCTGTACCATTATTGTAAATACACTTGTCTTATTTTACCCTACCTCGACTTGACTTCTTTTTTACTGTTGGATTAACACCACAACACTAAGTTCAGACATAAGGCAATGACACAATACCAAAGCATCGTGTAATGATCAACATCAACCAACCAGTAAGGATCTACTCATCTAGCTTGTTTAGCATTACATCTTATCGACCTAATATTTTTACCAAGCTTAGTTCGCAGGTAAAAAGAACTAACTGATAATCAAACACGTTACAGTAGCATTGGTATATTAATTCGTAACCAAAAACAAACTGTATGTCCTGGGTGTGACTTTAAAATTTATCCAGCATGAGTCTCTAGTTCTAGATTTCTCAAATATGTTGGGTTACGCCTTCGTTGCCATTAGTTTCGGATATACTCGGACCCGAAATGACAGTAACAGTTATTGTTTTATCTATGGATTAAAGAGATCTATTTGAAAGATTTTTGTATTAGATAGAAAGACTTGAAAGTACATCATAAGATACACATGAATTATCATACTCCTTGCGATTTTTCTCCTCAGCTGTAACTGGCGGTTTTCACTGACGTCTGAGTAAGAGCAATTTTCCTCAGGTCTCCAGGATTCTTCTAAATATCCTCGCTGATTTCATCAGTGATGTCGCCCGGAGAGTCTTTATTCTTCCTTTGATCTCCAGGTCTCCCAGTCGTTTAAGGACCGTTCCAAGAGTAGCAACTACGATCGATATCACCGTTACCTTCATATTATTCAACTTTTCCAGCTCTCAATATTTCTGCTGAAACCAGACAGCGGTTTTGATGCTAGCAAATGGAAAAGGGGAAACTAAATGGCCCACAATTTTTTTGTTGTTGAATGTTTTTCGTTTCTTGGATTTCTTCTGAAATTTTACTCCCTTTATCCCTTTTCATCCCATTCGTTACATGTAAATATATTTCACAGAATTATTTGGGGATATTCTAAGTAGGTGATGGCGAGGCCGAGGTATTCATGTCTAAGCAGGCTGCGCAAGGAGAATAACGTATTTCCTTTTTGTACGGATGGGTAAGTGCATGTACCTAGCTAATTAGGGGTGGGGGTACAGTGGCTTCGGCCCTGGATCTTTACAAGTTAATAGTGTTGATCACAGGGGGCTATCCCCCCAGGCAATACCTGCCCCCTTGACCTAAAGGGGCAGCGCTGTGTTTATTGCCCAGCGCCTGAGACGCCCCTTTTGCGGAGAAAGCCGAAGGGATCGACGCAATCTTTGTTCTTTCCCACCCATGAGCTTCGGCTTGTAGATGGGCCCACGTTAAAATGAGGCCTTGTGCCCAGCCCATACAAGTGGGGTATGAGGCAAATACCTGTACCTAGCTAATTAGAACTTGAATAGTAGTATAAACAGTCTTGTCACAATCTTCCGGTTATATATCGAGACCTGGCTGCGCTTTCTGTATCTTCTCCGTTATTAAAATGCGTCGAGAGTCGTTTTTATTTCAGAGGGGAAGCGGACGCGTATCCAGTCCAAATATATCGCTGCTTAACGTTCAACATAGGAAAGTTATTTACAGTTTCTTGAAAAGGTGAAATAGGACTTACTTGAAATGAAGTTATAGATTTATGCTTAGCATTTGGGCCCCTGTCACCCCTCTAGACTTTGAAGTTTTCAACTGTTCCCTGACACTGATTACCCTTCGTCCAGCATCTATCTTTCTGTTTCTGTGAGTTCCTCCAATCTCTGACCAACCCAGCGAATCTGTCTGCCCACATATATACGTATCTCGTAGTTGGCACGTTTTTAACATAGTCTGAAAATCTATGTTTTGAAAATTTTGATGTTTAATTTATAAAATCTTTTTACAGTGGTACCCTGTTTATAATGACAACTATCAAGCGATCTTGGTTCGTATGTTCTGTCATAAACCCAAATTTCTAAAGGTGGTTTTTGACTTTATTGCATAACACAAGAATAGCTTACAAACTAATAACCCTCAACTCCTATTTCTTTTACTTCCATATTCAATGGTCTAATATTACTATTCGTCTCTATTGCCGCCATCGGTCCATAAATGCAGGTAATAAGCCTTTTCTTTTTTTTTCGTCTGCCTGATATTTCCTATAGATGTTTGAAATATCCTATAACATCACTTGTTTATAAAAAAATAGCGTGCAAGAACCAGGTTTTCAGAGAATTGCAGCCTTTTTAATTACAGTTTAAATTGACTTAAAAACAGAACAAAGCTTTAGCTGACATTACAAACGTTTGTAATGTGAAACTTTCCCTTCCATATCAAAATCGTGATGACATTTTTGAAGCGACCACCACCCGTGGCATTCGATGGGATAGAAACTAATTCTAAAATACATTCATAGTTCCACAGAAGCACACAGAGACACAGACACACACACATAGGCACACACATACACACACGCACGCACATATATATATATATATATATATATATATATATATATATAATATATATATATATGACCTGAAAGAAGACTTGTGAAGAACTAAATGCAACATTTATTTGTACATTTTGCGTCGCTGATTATGAAAAACAAAGCTGCTGGGAAAACAACGTCATGTCCTCATTTTTAAACCATCGTCTCGAGTTTCGGAATGAGAAATCTGACCCCAGAATGAGGCGTAGTTGTAATTTTATGAAAAGTAAATATGCATTGCCCTTACATTCTGATATTCATTTTCACTTCCCAAGATTGATTTAATGATTAAACAATCTGCAAAATCAAATTATTGAAAATGGTATATTAATATCGTTTCTAAGTTATTTTAATTAAAACATTTCAACAGTTATACTTTCTTCTTTAGATGAAATTTCTCTATGGGGTTTTGTTTCCGATATTAAAATAGTATTAAAAAGAAAGTCTAACCAGAAAAATATACTAACCAATTGTATTTCAAATCATATTTCATTGTTTGTGAAATATCTCGTGAAACTGTCGGATTTCTGATTGATAGAAACGCAGACTGATCGATATTAAGAAAAGTCATTCTGATCCGTTTTTATTAGTCATTAATAATTAAATCTTATCCATTACAATGTACGAAAAAGTATTTTCGTTTTCACAGATTTTAAGTTTAAAATCTATTCCTTGCACACATCTAAGCACTGGGACCACTATATTATTATTTTTCACAGCAGTTTCTCATTTTATATCACAAATAAACGTAATGATACTCATTTTAATTGTATACACCTTAACCTAATCCGCTCTACTAACGCATTGAGCACTTTATATTAGTTATAAAACTGACGTATTTGGTTAATACTTGTATCTGCCCTCAATATTGCAATTAACTCGATATTTTATTCATCGGTAAGTCATCTTCTTTATCATATATATATATATATATATATATATATATATATTATATATATATATATATATTTTCAAATAATTATATTATATATATATAATATTTTTTCAAATAATTCTGATGATATAAAGGATGCTTAAAAAAATATGTGATATCGTTTGAGATGTACTGGCTCTTTCAGAAAAAATCTATATCCTTTCATCATCTGATAACTTGCCAATTTTCATTTAAATGATCTCAAATCTTAGAGAGAAATAACTAAAAATTCTGTTTTAATATTTAAATGCCTTTTCTTTTTCAAAGAATGGAATCATGTAAGTTTTTTCACTGAAATTAGAATGAAAGCAAATTTTAGCACATAGCCAATTTCACTTCTGAGTCAATTCTAATAATGTTATGGTGTGGACAGTCTTAATATCTTCCTCGGATTTCCGCTTCCCCCAATGTTTTTTCCAGGTTCTTGGGGATTGTTCCAAAGGCTCAAACTATACTTCCCATCACTGTCACCTTTATGTTTCCACGACTTTTATTTTATCTCTCTGGCAAGGTCCTTGTATTCATTCAGTGTTTCGCTTTCCTTTAGTTTGACTTTGTTATCCAATAAAACACACTAGTGTCTTCTTGTTCGTTACAAATATGTTGGATAGTTTATTGATCAAGAACAAAGTTTGATTTAGATGCAGTATCGCCCATTAATAATAAGCACACCCATAAATATTTAAAAATAAATCATGTGCTAATTTCCTTCTAAACCAAAGATCGCAGTAGTTTATTATTTCTGATGGAAGATAATACAATCAAATTATTATTAGGTATGATTCATTATCAAACTCTACAACACGGAAACTGCACGCAAATAAAAACTGGTTTGAAAATTCACTTATATTGAAGTTTGCGTTGTGATGTAATGATATTTTGGTTGTTATATATTCAGATGTTTGTATGAAAAGAGAGATCTTTTTCTTCTTGTCGGTTTAAAACAGAATGATCAAAAATATATTGTCAATGATATTGAGAAGACACATTAATATGCAGAGATTTGTTCGGGCAATTGTTGTGGTTTTGATCTTCACCCCATGCTTCAACCGGTCAATTCTCCGAGCCCTCTCAGGTGTCATGTTTGGGTGAAATATGGTTCTCTTCTCCCAACAAAAAGACATTACCTGAGGACTTTTCTTTTTGATAAAGATTGATGTGAGAATATAGAAAAAAGGGACGATGCCCAAAGAGGTATAACACATATATGAACAAATAAATGTTATTCGCATGTCTGGCTCACGTCTCTAAAAACGGGTCCAATACTGAGTAGTGAAAGAAGAACAGCAAGTCGCCGGCGGGTAAAAGAAACTCTTCAAAGAGAAAATCCGTACAGGAAGACGTTGAAGGGTTCGAAATCGAACCCCATCATGTTGCAGTGAGTGGGGAGAATTCCACATCTATTTGCTACCTCCAATTACTCTTGTCGGCACTCCACTGAAATATGTTGATCACGCATTAGGGTAATCTCATGTCAAATCATCTAGGTCATTTCACCCACCCCCTTTAACTTTTCTGGAATTTTCTGGAGGTGTGGACTATGTGAAAGTTAGACAATCCCCCAAATCTGAGCTCCCAATTCCCAAAATGTATTTTTGGAATTGGAAGCTCTAATTTTGGGGATTGTCTAACTTTGACATTGTCCACACCTCCACAAAATTCCAGAAAAATTAAAGGGAGCGGGGGACGACTTTACGTTTTTCTGGATGATTTGACATGGAATTACCCATTAGCCTCAACAACCATTTGAAGAGCCACACTTGAACGAACAATGAAGAGGACAGTCTTACTCATTTTAAGTGACCAACAATGGTATATATATATATATATATATATATATATATGTGTGTGTGTGTGTGTGTGTGTGTGTGTGCGTGCAATCCCATATAAATAAATACAAATTTTTATAAGAGGGAAGAGATTTTTTTTTTTAAAACAAATATTCATTGCCCAAAAGTATTTTTTCATCCATAACCTTTCAACCGATAAATACAATTAAATTTTTCCTTGTAGGAAATATCATACGTATATTTTTCTTTATTTTCATAAAAGAATTCATATTATTTTGTAGAGTTTGTTCATAATTTACACCTAATAACAACCGTTTTGATGGTATGACCTTCCAGTCGACAAGATAAAATCTTGGTATATTTGGTAGAGAAGAAAATAACATTTTTATATAATATTGTTAGGGGTGTACTTATTTATAGATAAATATGGGTTGATAGATACAGTCAATCATACATTTAAACACTCACATAGAAAACTACGATAGTAAGTAATACTTTTAGCTAATGAATATTTAATTAATATTATATATTTTGTTTATATACCAACACATAACACGTTTCCTTGACGAATTCAGAAATTTTATACTTTATACTTTTTTATATCATATGGTTCAACTTCTAAATTCAATTAAATATTTAGAGTAAAACTGCTAATATGTATTCAACTGAGAAAATGTCTCGAAAAAATTATATTTTCAGTTTTATGGAAAGTTTAAGCATTCACATCTACTATAAATAACGTATTTAACATAAAACTTTGAAGAGTATATTTTTCAAGTCTTATAGCAACGTCCTAGCAAAACAAGATGGGAACCAATTGGGACAACATTTCTTAAATTATCGACAATAAAACAGAACATCTTTTCCTGGAGACAAAATAACAAACACCATATATAAATTGTTGGCATCTGGTGGGACATTATTCTAAAATTCTGTTTTTAGTTTTCACCGTCGGATGCGTAAATAGTGTTGATTTGTTAAGTGAACAAATCTCCGATCTATCATTTATTTTTTAAATTTATGATTTCCAAAAATTATTTTGTTTAAAAAAACCTCCTGTCTGGAGAAGAGACTGTAGGGTTTTGAAGATCACAGAAAGAATCGAGATTAATAAGACCCTAGCACTGTTAATATCAGGTTGGATACTTAGAAGAATCATGGAGACATAAGGAGAAAAGCGAAAAGATAGATAAATGCTTAGGCCTTATCAGAGAAATTTTAAAAAATTTAGATAATAATAATAATAATAATAATAATAATAATAATAATAATAATAATTCCCAACTTAATAATAATAATAATAATAATAATAATAATAATAATGATAATAATAATAATAATAATTCCCAACTTAATAATAATAATAATAATAATAATAATAATAATAATAATTCCCAACAAAATAGTAAATGTAGATTATGCGGTAATAGAGATGAGACTGTAAACCATGTACTATGCGAATGTAGCACAACGGGAGTACAAAACCAGACACGACTTGGTTGGGAAGGTGATCCACTGGGAATTATTCAAAAAATTTAATTTTGACCACACAACAAAATGCTATATGCATAAACCAGAATCTGTTCTTGAGAACGAAACACATAAAATTCTCTGGGACTTTGAAATAAAAACGGATCACCTTATCCCAACAGGAAGACCAGACCTAGTGTTGATAAACAAAATAGAAAGAACTTGTCAACAGGTGGATTTTGCAGTGCCAGCAGATCACAGGGTGAAGCTAAAGGAAAATGAAAAAATGGACAAATATCTGGACCTTGCCAGAGAACTCAAAAAGTTATGGAATATGAAAGTGAAAGTTATACCAATTGTAGTTGGTGCACTTGGAACGGTCCCAAAAGGATCGGAAAAGTGTTTGGAAAGTTTGGAAATCAGAGGAAGAATTGAAACCATTCAGAACACTGCACTGCTGCAATCTGCCAGAATACTCAGAAGAGTCCTGGAGACCTGCGGAGACTTGCTGTCACTCAGAATTCAGTGAAAGACCATCAGCTAACACTAATGTGAAAACTCAAAAGGACTAAATAATAATAATGATAATATGCGGTGACAGAGATGAGACTGTAAACCATGTACTAAACGAATGTAGCAAACTAGCACAACGGGAATACAAAACTGGGCTGGGAAGGTGATCCACTGGGAATTATGCAAAAAATTAAACTTTGACCATACAACAAAATAGTATATGCATAAACCAGAATCTGAAACGCATAAAATTATCTGGGACTTCGAAATAAAGACGGATCACCTTATGCCAGCAAGGAGACCAGGCCTCGTGTTGATTAACAAAAAAGAAAGAACTTGTCAACTGATGGATTTTGCAGTTCCAGCAGATCACAGGGTGAAGCTGAAGGAAAACGAAAAGATGGACAAATACTTGGACCTAGCCAGAGAACTGAAAAATTTCATATGGCATATAAAAGTCAAAGTGATACCAATTGTAGTTCCCATAAAGCTTGGAAAAAAGATTAGAAAATCTGGAAATCAGAGGAAGAATTGAGGCCATCCAGAATACTGCATTGCTACAATCTGCCAGAATACTCAGAAGAGTCCTGGAGACCTGAGGAGACTTGTTGTCACTCAGAATCCAGGAAAATACCGTCAGGTAACGCTGGTGGAAAAACTCATAATTAATAATTAGAGAACGAAACGTATATTTCAGGATACAAACGGATCAACTAATCCCGGTCAGAAGACCAGATCCTAATGATAATTAACACAAAGAACTTGACCCCTAGAAAAAAGTGAAAATATAGAGAAATACTTAGATCTTGCCAGAGAACAAAATTATACTTACGATTTCTAAGTTTTGACTTAGCAAATGGGCACAGTGTTTATAACAATATGATTTGGGAGGGGAAAGACACATAAACAAACAGAAAACATGACAAAACAGAGACAGACTTTTCATTTTAATGAAATTTCAAACAATATTAATTCAATAATTTTGCTAGTAGGAAGAAAAAACACCCACGTTAATAGGGGCTTGTGCCTGACCTGTACAAGTGGGGTACGAGGAAAATAACTAGTAAGAAGAGAAAAATTAGGTTATTTCCTATAAGTCTAACATGATCAAAGGGGAACCACTCTTGACTGATAAATTATTTATTTTCCCATTAAAATAACCCTAAACCCTAACCCTAACCTAACCTTAAACCCTAACCCTAACCCCGTCTTCTTTTTCCTAGTAGATCAATAAATAAATAAATAATTTATCAGTCAAGATCATGTTCGACTTATAGGAAATAACCAAAAATTATCTTTTTTATATCACTACAGAAGAATGGCCACTGGAATGAGTGTTTGTTTCTAATTTGTATTTTTCTATTGTGAACTTACTTTCGGCGAAAGTTTGTTACATTATTCATATGAACATTTTCTTGTCTTTGCTCTAAATACTGTGTAAATTTTGTGTTTCGAAACATTATATAACCTATATAAATTCCTTTTTTTAGTCGATATAAACCGAATAAAAAACTTGAACAAATGTTAAATTTAGTTGCTGTAAATACCAAAAAGTTGATGCGTATTATACAAGGGATATTTTTGGACCAAGAACTTTCCGAGTGGAAAGTTAAGAGTGCGTGTTTACACGGACTAATCAGTAGCAATTTTCACGATCAGTCATAATTTTCCGACGGAAAAAAGTTTTTAAAAAACCAACCTCGACACCAGAAATAACTAATACTCAATAAAAATTATTATTATTATTATTATTATTATTATTATTATTATTATTATTATTAGCAAATATATGCACCCTCCGGGTGCAAGTATTTAAGTTTTAATGTAATAAAATATTGTATTAAATTAGAAAGGCTAATAAAACTAAATAAGAACACATAAAAAGATTTGAAACAATTTATAATCGAAAAATAGAACAACTGAAACTTACTCTTTCTTCCTCTCGTCTTTCATTGTTATTCTTCCAATTTAAGTATTTAGTTAAAAGAAAGTAAAGAATAAATGACTGTTATTTTTTCTTGTTAATGGATTTCATTTAAGATTCATTGAAGAGATTTTTGCTTTATTCATTAAAATAAAACCAAACAATTAGAAATCAATAATACTAAGCATATATTTATTAAAATCAAATTTTTAATATCAATATGCAAATTAGCCTTCCGTTTCACACAGTAACCGCTATTTTGTTGTATATATAAATAATTGCATGTTAAGTATGTAGACCTGGTCAACACCCCAGTATCTTTACAAGTTAATAGCGTCGATCCTCCCCCAGGCAACACCTGCCCGATTTATGGGTTTAATGCCAGTGCTGAGCGTTGAGGGGGAATGCCTCGACGCAATTCACCTGCCACATGAGCTTCGGCTTGTGGTGGTCCCACGTTAATTTTGTGCCTGACCCGTACAAGTGGGTACGCGTAAATTATTAGATATGGTCAACAGTATTAATAATGTAACACATTTTATAATAATTGAGGTTTAAATAAAATGCAGTCATGGAGAATTGATGTCAATTAAGGGAATTGTGACTTGTAGTAGTATATAGTTTCGGTTATTCTCCATTATAATAAATTATTATTATGAATAAAATTTGAATAATTTTTCATGGTTATCCAATGAAAATAATTTATTTCTGAAATTCTGCATTCCCTCGTCATCCTAGAGAACAACTTCTGGTAAAAATATTATACTGATCCCTTTAAAGCATTAAGTGTCCGATCTAATAACCTTCCGACTCCTTTGAAGATTAATCTGTTTCCTGGATTGATAGAAAATCCAATCAGCTGACCTGCAACCTTTTCCATCCATATTTGGACAGCCAATACTGAAATGGCTGTTCCGGTTGTTCATTCGCCCGGAAAATGTCTGGCCAGTTAATAAAGTAAAACAGAACAAAGCTTCGCAGGTGCCTCCAAGGTTTATGGTTATATCAGTGATGGTGGCTGGTTTGAGAGACCTCATGCTAACATGATCGTACAAATTAACGTGTCTGCTTGAATATATTAGATATCTTATTTACTCTTTCTTTACGCACACCAATACATACATATAAATTCACACGGGTATGATGAATGATAGATTACCGTATATTTCTGTAATTTGTAAGTAATTCTAACTACAACATTGTTTAACAGTTTTATCTGTATTATTAGTATGTGTTTTAGATAATAATAGGACTAGTATTCATAATTTATTGCTCTACAAGTATTGATTTCTTTCTGAGGTTTTCTTTCATCTCATTTTGCTTTATGGTGTCAGCTTCTAATATTCTCAGGTATTTGTCATTTTCTTTTCCACCCTTCTGATGCGTTCCTGATTGGACCGTTCTAGTCTTCCTATTTATATCGCGTTTTCGGTTAGTTCCTATAAGTCTAACATAAACAAAGGGGAACCACTCTTGACTGATAAATTATTTATCTATTTTACCATTAAACTAACTTTTCCTAGTAGATCAATAAATAAATAAATGATTTATCAGTCAAGAGTGGTTCCCCTTTGTTTATGCTAGACTTATAGGAAATAACCGATTTTCACTTTTTGTTTCATGGTACATTTTTCAATCCCATAAATTTAATATAGATTATAATATTTGTATAAATGTTTCTAGTTATTTTTTATTCTTCACAAAAATCTTAATACCATGTACATCAGGTGGGTATAACTCTTCCTGTGACTAAATAAATTTTTAGCATTTTTAATGGCATTCATTACTATAACAAATAGTAGTGGCGATAATGAGACTCTCTGGGAGATGACTTTGGGGAATTTTACCTTTACTAGGGGTTTATCCTTTAAAAAAGAGAATATTTTAAGTTTTAAGCAAAAAATGGAACGTGACACATGTTCTTTGAGAATTTTAAGATATTCTCTTTTCTCAAAAAGTCCCGCATAAATTAATCCCATCACAAAACGGTCACAATTTTCATGAGCTGTCTTCTTATTTAATACAACATATACTCTGAAGAAGATTTTTAACAAATCGAAATATTGCAATATCAGCATAATAAATAATTTTATTTGAACAACATCTATGTGTTTTCCATATTATCTTACCCTTATATACTGTCGGATTCATTTCTTTACTTTTAACTATATATATATATATATATATATATATATATATATATATATATATATATGTGTGTGTGTGTGTGTGTGTGTGTGTTACTGAACCCAATAAACAGGCAGATGGACATTTATTATAAATGGACTGGAGCGGAAGATTGACAGTTTAGAAAGAGAGGTTAAACGCAGTGTTATCTATCTAAATGATCATCCAATAACAATTTAGGTTATTCGGACTATTTTTCTCATCTCTTTATTGTTATCTGTACAATGTTTTGGCTAATGTGTCCTCCGGCCTTCTTCAGGTATATCGAACTCGGGAACCTTCCTTTCGAACTCGGGAACCTTCTTTTCGAACTCGGGAACTTTCTTGTCGTAATCAGGAGCTATCACGGAACTTTGAACCCAACCCTTTATTCAAACCACGGAGTATCTGTTCTCATTCCGCTAAACATAGCAGAGGTACAGGTGTTCAGCTGTGTTAATCATTATTCTATGTTACTGTCGCCTTTGACCAGGATTGAACCAACAGCCTCTGGTGATTGTAAAAACACACATCCTGTAAGTATGTATCAGTTAATTTTTCGCCCCTAACTGACAGTCTCAACAGACGTGAGGGTAAGGAGCTTGACAGACGAAAATTCTGTCGGGTTTCGCTCCCGGCTAGAGGTAGCTGTTAAAAAAATCGAGCCGCACTGATGAGACGTAAACGTCGCAATACGTATCTGTGGATGACTGGTATATATATATATATATATATATATATATATATATATATATATTGGAGGTATGCGTGACACCTCGAAAATGTGTATATTTTAACTCCTCTTTTTGCATAAACCTCAGTAAATAGTCAGATGATGATTAGAGTGTTGACTGCGTGAGAAATGCTAACCGGCCAAATTTCCTTCTGTCTGTATTTGCCCACATACTGAGACGAACAGTTAATGGATGGGCGGACAGGAAGAAAAAAAAGTATTTGCTTGCCAAAAAGGAGAAAATTATAAATGTTCGAGGAGTTATAAATTACCCACAACTCGCCACAATGATAGGCCAAACATTTCACAAATATAACGGCATAGATAAAATGTTATCGACCTTCAAGCAATTGTGGCTACAATAAAAACTGTTAAAACCTATTGAGAAAAAATAAACTAAAAGACAAAAACAAAACAAAGGAGAAAACTGATTTGATGCTTAAGGAAATTCTGTTTTATGGTCTCAATTTTTTAAAATTCTTTCTTTGTTGATAGGCTCACCATAAAACGTTAGACGTCTCGACTCACCAATATAACTGTAGGAAGCCCATGACTTAGTCAGAACCTAATTGTTGTACAAGGGTGGGCTGAAAAGTTCATATGATAGTATCATACCTTCTACTGATGACATTTTTTATCAATAAGAACCAAACACTGCAGCACTAATTGATTGTAAGGGGGACTACGTTTGAAAATAGATCTCATTTGATCACATTCCATGATAGTATCTTGTGTATATATATATATATATATATATTAATATATATATATATATAGTATAATATAATCCTACATAAACACCAGGTGTTTGGGCTATATTTGACATCTATATTGGTTATTTTCTCCTTAGGTGAGGTATTGATGCACACTACGCATCATTAAAAAGCTTTATATAAATATTATAATATATATATATATATATATATGCAATACACATGTTAACCGTACTTACATACATACATATGGTTGGGAATTGTCCATCCAATCATATCCAAACATACCTGTACCCATCCATATATATATATATATATATATATATATATATATATATATATATATACTAACCCCACGAGCAGGATGTGACACAAGGTCAATTTCTTAAGTGGAGTTAACAGGTTTTAATTAGAGTTTTCCTTCACCTAGACCGGTTACCTAACCATAGCTGGAGGTGAGTAGTTGGATTCATACCTTTCCAAAAGTATTAGCACTATGTGAAATGTAGACAGTTTCGTCTAGGATTTGAACTCGGATCGACGGGTCCATTTCCTACGACTCTAACCATAAGTATATATATATTTATTAATTTACTTGGACGATTAATGTAGGGGCACAGTGTATATATTTTAGGGTTAAGTTGGGGGTGGATATATTTAATTGTATCTAATTATCTGTCCATATATACATATATACACACACTCATACATTCATATATTTATATATACATGCATACACATACACACCCCACACATATATATCTATATTACTCTATATAAAAAAATGTTCCTATTTTATTTGGAAGATGGATACAGTGACGTACGTATTGTAGGGCTAAATTGAGGGTGTTTATACTTAATTACATATCCATATACACACATACGCATACATATGTATATATAAACAAACTTATATCTACAAATCACTTGGAATAATAATACAAGGGCATAAATTATATTATAGAGCCACGTTTCTTTTATATAACATCATCAACACACACATAAATATACACATATATATATCTCCCTATGTACATGCATATTCACCTCTACATACATATATTGCTTGGGATACCAATATACTACCCTAGTTGATATTATGGGCTTAGAGCCTTAGGTTTCTGATGATGGGATGGACACTTGCTCTAGGGTTCCTGAAACCGGCTATAATGGTAAAAATCTAAATCTGTTTTTTTACTAATATATATAATATATACATGTACACACACACACACAGACACACACACACACACACACACACACACATATATATATATATATATATATATATATATATGATTAACCTAATCAGTCAGATCTTAGCCCTGAAGAGAACTAAGCGAAACTTTTAGTAGGTATATCTGACTCATTAGGTTTATATTCATTATTTGCTCTATTTAGGTATTGAGCACTCTTTACTTGTTAGCTTTAGAATATCCTGGCGGTTTTTATATGAATATATATTTTTCATATATATATATATATTCATATAAATTATTTTTTCTTTTGACCAAGTATTATAGTATCAACTGATTATTTTCGGTTGGTACGACTATCTTGGTCTTTTCTTTTTTCCAAAATTGTTTTTTCTCCCCAGGTGATGTTTGGTAGTATATTTTTACAATCAAACTATTTGCCGGTTTTTTTTCTTACCGCAAGATTTTACCAACAAGTTTGGTATATATATATATATATATATATATATATATATATATATATATGTGTGTGTGTGTGTGTGTGTGTGTGTGTGTGTGTGTGTGTATGTATGTATGGGGTGCAAACGCAGGTGTCTATGTATGTTCATATCTATCTATCATATTTTGTAATCTTTTTTACCAAAATGCTTGTATATAATCTCGTTTCATATATTCTCCTTTTTTTATCTTTCTTATTTATAAAAAATTATAATTCATTTATCATTTACCTCGATGTGTTTATTTCTTTTTCTACTTATGATTGTTTTAATTTTTCATCTGATCAGGTTTTTTTTTTATTTCCACTTTCTTTCTTTTTTTTTTTCATTTTAATATTTTCTATAATATTTTTTTTTTTCTTTTAAGGATTTCTTTCTTTCCCTTTTCTATAATTTCCTTCTTATTTTCTGTTTTTTTAGTTAAATTTTCTCTATTACTTTTTCATTTTAATATCTTAAACTTCATTGTTTCTTTTTTACCTTCTTTCTTTCTTTCATCTTTTCTTCCTTTCTTTAAATTTTTGATTTTCAATTTATTCATTTATTTATTCATTTTTTCCCTTCTGTTTTAACATTTAAAAATTTTCTTTCTTTCTGTATTCCTTTCTTTTCTTTCTTCTTCTTTCTTTTGTTTTAATATCTTAAAGTTTTTTTTTTTTTATTTTGTGGTTTTATTTCGATTTTATACCTTTTCTTTATTTCTTTTACTAAATTTTCTTACTTCTTCGATATTTTCATTCATTCTTTTTTCATTTTTCTTCTTTCTTTCTTTCTTTCTTTCTTTCTTTCTTTCTTTCATTCTTTCTTTTTCTTTCTTTGCCTTTTAGGTGTTTCTTTCTCTTGCAATATTTTATTTTATTCTTCTTTCTTTCCTTCCATTTTTTCCTTCATACTTTATAAAATATTTCCTTTTTTCTTTGTTTTATTTTTCCAATAATTTCCCATCATACATCCACTCCCCCGGAACTCATTTTCATATCAATATACATCAATATATATATATATATAGCCACGGCACCCTGGTTCGACCGCCTAAAGTGAATGATTAGATCTTAAAAGATCACTACAAAATTAATTGCTTCTCTCCCCCTCTCTCTTTTTCTTTCTCTCTCTCTCTCTCTCTATCTATCTCTCTCTCACACACACACGCGCGCACAGGCACACACACACACGCACAGACATACACACAACCCTATTTCTGTCTCTCTTTCTCTCTCTCTCTTCTCGCATCAATTCCTTATCTTCATCTCTTACCAATCAGGTACCAACACCTACAACAAATTCCAACGTTATTTTCTCGTCTCGGTGCTGAGTGTTGAGTGAAGAACATGGTGCCAACGCGACGTAAGTAGCGATAAGATGGACGCATCATCAAGCGATATTATCGCTTCGGATAAGCAAGTGCAGAAAAAACAAGCGAAGTGTGTAAATTAAAAGGGGAAACTGTCTGAACAATTCAGATAAGAAGAAAGATAATAGGAAGACAAGGTCAGGAAATCAAATCTATTCAGGCAACTAAGATCCCATGATTTCAAGGTAGATGATTGTTACACCAGCAGCTAAAAACAACAGAATATATATATATATATATATATATATATATATATATATATATATATATATATATATATATGAATTGAAAGAGACAGTTAAAAAGAAAAGTAAAGAACAAAACAAGACAAAATTAGATAGCTAATCTGAAATAGTTTAAATTGTATATTTGGGGCAATCCTGATTACTAACTGATTGCTCGGAGCTAAAATAATGAAAGTGAAAAAAAGAAACCTGAATTAGTAGTTGTAATAATCCTCATGTTTTAAAAATGCGAACGGTGTTCCGAAAGTAATCCCCCAATTTATTTCCATGGAAACAACAACAAGTACTGGAAGCAGGGTAAAATCATTCTATAGACCAGGTTTTCACCTCCATATAGTCACCATCATTAGCTATGAATGTTTACCGGCGCTAATGTCCTTCGGAAAGGCATGAATCCATTTGTTCTCTCTCTCTCTCTCTCTCTATATATATATATATATATATATATATATATATATATATATATATATATGAGGAAAAATGAGTAAAGAAAAGAAATGTAAATGGATAAAATAAATTTTAATCGATATCACATTAATCGATATCACTTACACATGTGTTTCGGTCAGTTTATGTGTGTGAAAATATTTCGCACACATAGAAGAATCGACCTTCGTCATGTTTTTCCCAACGAATTTTTTCATTCAAATAAATGTTCACTCTGATGAAGGTCGATTCTTCTATGTGTGCGAAATATTTTCACACACATAAACTGACCGAAACACATGTGTAAGTGATATCGATTAATGTGATATCGATTAAAATTCATTTTATCCATTTGCATTTCTTTTCTTTACTCATTTTTCCTCATATTGTCGGATTCAATTCCTTTTCCATTTTCACACACACACACATACACACACACACACACATATATATATAATATATATATATATATATATATATATATATATTAGGAAAAAATAACAAAACAAGATTTGGTATGAAAGCAAAATAGACTATTTCAGGGGACCCATAGGAATTATCTTTCGATTCCCAATGGGGTATATTTTATTATTCGATTCCCAATGAGGTATCTTTTATTATTCGATTCCCAATGAAGCATATTTTATTATTTCTAAATTGGTTGAAACCAGATTTGTTTAGTCCGTGTCATGAGTGGCCACTTCTAAGAAATCCATTAACCAAAAGAAATAATAATAATTTTATTCGCTACTTCCTAATTTAACTAAATAGCAAAATTAGGAAAAATTAGCAATGAAAGACGGGAGTGATCGAAAAGAATGGAAGAGTGAGTTTCAAAATTGTTCTATTTTTTAATTACACCTTTCTGTTTCAAATCTTTTTATCTGCATTCTTATTTAATTTCATTAGTATTTCTAATTTGATATGATATTTTATTACATAAAAACTTGAATAGTTGCACCTATCAAGGTAATTCAACAGTCGATCATAAATAAAATTCTTACCCAGCTGATTGTCCGTTGTCTGTCATTGTTTAAGGGTAGGGTTCACTGTTAAATTAATCCATTCGATTTTCTAACTAGACACCCCCTTTTTATGCTTCGACTAAGTTTGTTTTATTTAATTAATTATATACCTAATTACACACACACACACACACACACACACACATATATATATATATATATATATATATATATATATATATAAATGGACTCTCCCGTCGATTTTCGACGTATGAGGGTTCATACACACAATGAACTCCCACACAGGGATTTGTTTATAGTGGTGAAGGCTTGTGTTGGACCATCCACACTTTTTGGCACAGTCGACAGGAAAGAATTGGTGCATCAAGGGTTGCCACAAACCCAATCAACGACCGACCTCAGGAATTTTGAATTCAGAGTTATCTCTCTCCTAGACTGGTTACCTACCTGAAGAGCCCAGTCTGCCCTACTATTTAACCCATAGCTGGAGGGAGAATATATGGATTCATACATTTCCCAAGGGTATTAGCGCTATGTGATATATATATATATATATATATATATATATATATATTATATAAGGGTTAATTCAAGGACATACAAGTAAATGTGAGTAAGTACAGGATGGAGTAAAGAAGATTGAAGCATTTTTTTTTTTTTGCATATCGGAAAAAATATTAATACTGTTATTTAATAACATTAGAAAACTACTTAATAAACGCAAAGAACTGATTAACCCCCACCTATAATCTAGACTCTTGGAAGAATTCTCGTTATTCTATCCGGTACTTAGACGTTTCTCTTGGATATATGCATCTGTTATACAAAAAATCTAAGTTATTAACCACATAATATAAATTATGCCCTTACATTAATATTCCAAGTAATATAAATGTATATATATATATATATATATATATATATATATGTGTGTGTGTGTGGTGTGTGTGGTGAATGTATATATATATATATATATATATATATATATATATATTAAGAGATAAGTACAAATGCGAATAATTTATAAGAAAAAGTGCTCGACGCCATCATAGAAGAGCCGGTATACAACCCAGATGAATATAAATCTGTGAAAATAAAAACTGTTACTTCGATATATATATATATATATATATATATATATATATATATATATATATATATATATATATATATATATATATATATATATATATATGAAACATTAAAATCTGAACTTTTTACTATAGTGTAATTCCTAGAAGTATAATGTGTCATCCTTGGAATAGAATATACAATTCCTACCATTAGTAGTTTGTCTCGTTATTTATGCTTAGAAGAAAACTCTAGACGCTGCTATTTCACAATAAAGACCATCTATTGAATAAACACAGTGAATGACTATGCAAATGTCGCCATAAAATTTAAATTTTGGAAATTTAGAACCTGATTAGGTATTCAGCTTGGGATTAGTCATTTACGCCTCTTTGTTCTGTGGTTGATTTTTGTGCATTTATTCGCACATATTTATATTGCTATATCATTGGCACTATACCGACCAAATTAGTAAACGTCTTCTTCTTGAAAGGGTTTCTTTCGCCGTTCAAAGCTATTTTTCTTTTACTGAATACATTTTTTTTATATAAGCAGAATATTTTTCTCAAAATATCTTAAAATTATGCCGATTTTTCTATTGAATATCTCTCTTTTTCTTTGAATTATACCACCGAGTCGGCGGGACTTATAATATGTCGACTGCATCCCCAGCAAGACCCCCGTACTAAAAAAGGGTGGCCTGGGTATGAGACTAAACTGTAACTGTTGATTAGGCTCCAGTTATGATATTCTAGGGTATGTGGAGTACCTCTTTGTGGTTATTACTTCCATATCCTCTATGATCCAAAATGGTAGAACCTATTAGGGTATCATCTATAGGTGTAATAGATCTGTTTGTAAATAGGTAGGATTAGATAGGAATACTTGAAAACGTATAACTGTGAGTAAATTATTTGTATTAAGAATAGTGGGTACCGTTATAGAATGTGGCCTACCTTTTGAATGAGGCCTACGAAATCATGTATTTCTTATAGTATGTGGCCTACCATAAAAAGCATATAATAAGGTTATAATAATAACTGCTAACCCTAATCCTAACGCTATTTCAGAATTTTATAATATTTTAGAATTAAATAGATCTCTGATTCATGTAAATTATGGATAAATTCTTTTTTTTTTAAGTATTCTTAATTACTATATACAGCTTATGACTGAATTGCATTTCTTGAAATTGAATATATGTGAAAAATAATTAGTTTCAATAAATTGCCTACTACTTATATCTATAAATATACTCTTAGTGAAGTAGGGCACATTCAAACCGGGTAGGCCACATATTATAACAGAATCAAAAATGTAGGCCACATATCATAACAGAATCAAAAAGGTAGGCCACATATTATAACCAAAAAGGTAGGCCACATATCATAACAGAATCAAAATGGTAGGCCACATATCATAACAGAATCAAAAAGGTAGGCCACATATTATAACAGAATCAAAAAGGTAGGCCACATATCATAACAGAATCAAAAAGGTAGGCCACATATCATAACAGAATCAAAAAGGTAGGCCACATATTATAACAGAATCAAAAAGGTAGGCCATGGCAGCGAATAGTGTCTAAGAAACCATATAGTTCCTGTCAAACAAAAATGGCTTCGGCCTTTTCGCTATTATTCCTGTATGGTTAATTGTGTAAGTGTGTATGCGTTAAATGTATTCCCCTGCGTAATAAATCAATTGAATGTAATGCATATTGTTGATTTCGTACAGATTATGGCCCCCATAGGGGGAGAACAAAAATTATGAGTTTAGGATATGAACAACTCAAATTTCATCTTGATAGTGTCGCTTACTCAGCCTTCGTCTGGTACAAGGCCAGGGGTACTGGTGCACTGACTCACCAATTTGAATAATTCGAGCTACGGTTACCTTTGACACGTATATACACTTGTATCTGCATACGCATCCCCAACATAAAAGTTTGTCCACAAATGTTTACAACACAATATATATATATATATATATATATATATATATATATATATATATATATATATGATAAGTAAATACACATTAGCGATGTGTTTATGATATGGCTTTTTTAGCCGACAATTTTTGGGAGAATATGTGCTTAATTGAAGTCGTACCTAATTTTTGAAAGTTAATTAATAATTAATTAATTAATTAGGCGGGCATACCTATTTAAATGTAAGGCTAAACAAATCGAGAAAAATCAATATGTGTATGTACATTTCGGCCTATTAGACCTCATCAGCAGGCTATAGATAGAAAGACCGCCTTGTGCGTGATTCGAACCCCGACTGTCAAGCTGAAATGTACATACAGAGTTTGATTTTTCTCGATTTGTTTAGCCTTACATTTAAATAGGTATGCCCGCCTAATTAATTAATTAATTATTAATTAACTTTCAAAAAAATTAGGTACGACTTCAATTAAGCACATATTCTCCCCCCCCCCCAAATATATGTATTGTTATATGCTAAACGATTTTAATTACATAATGAATCCCTTTTTTCCAATTTCAACATTGTCTTCATTTTGTTCTCCGCGGTCTCCCGTGACTACTTTCGGATTCTTTTAAAGATTTGGTTCTTTTTAAGATATTAATATCTAAATAATTCTGGTTATATTTACCTTACTAATATTGTTATCTGCTCAAATGGGGGAATCAGGTGATGGAATGTTGATATGTGTGTTTGCTTAACCGCATCTGTTTATATATATATATATATATATATATATGTGAAAATAAAATGGAAATTAATCCGACAGTATGAATAAGATATAATGAAAAAACAAACGATGTTTACAACTGAAATAGGCTCATCAGAAGAGAAAGTGTGCAAACCGTTTCGGGGCCAATTCTCTTGACGGTTTTAAAAAGCAACGGTTTTTTTTCAAGAGAATTGGCCCCGAAACGGTTTGCACACTTTCTCTTCTGATGAGCCTATTTCAGTTGTAAACATCGTTTGTTTTCATTATTCTTATTCATTATATATTATATATATATATATATATATAATATATATATATTATATATATATATTATGTGTGTGTGTGTGTGTCTGTGTGTGTAAGAGACAGATGCAGAGACGCAGACATACACATCAACATTCCATCACCTGATTCCCCCATTTGTGCAGATAACAATATTAGTAAAGTAAATATAACCAGAATTATTTATATATATATATATATATATATATATATATATATATGGCCAATACCCACATACTAACAAACAGGTTTGATTTGGATCTTATGGTCATCTAACCACCCCTTTTTTACTCCCATTTGCTACTTCCTTTACTCAAATCTCTCTCCAAGAAATGGCTATTCCCTCCCCTATCAAGTAGTTCTCACCATTAATTTTTTTCTACCTACCTCCTTCAACTCTCTTCCCATCTGTTTCCCTTCTTATCATCCCGAAATATATCTTCTATAACCAATCAAATCTTTCCCTACCACAAAACATACCTACATACTTCCCCTTCTATAAAACACTTGTATGATCCTAATAATTCAATAAAAGCAGAAGAAGCTGAGTTCAAAACTCCAGCGAAATATACTACACATTTTTGTCTGAGTTTTGTTCTTTCATTCCTTATTTTACCTCATTCCGTCGGATTCATTCCAACCCCTTTTCCTTATATATATATATATATATATATATATATATATATATATATATATATATATATATATATATATATATATGTCGTTAGCATATGTTTTAGTCTTTCTAGTTTTCACTCATTTTTCTGCGTTTATCAATAGATCTATGTACATATAGAAATAGAATCTGTCAACGTATGTACATGAAATATTACCTCACCATACTCTAATTGAAAAGATATACAAAGATCAAGAGGTTGATGCGTATACACGCAGAATAATCAGAGAAACGCACATATATTGATATTGAAAAAGAAAGAAAAAAACATATATTGAAAGAAAAATATTGAAGGAAATGTCTTGGAGGGAAATATTGAAAAACGATTTAAAGAAATACAATGCAAACGCGTAAAGTCCGCAGGCAATACTTAAAAAATAAAATAGAATTGAAATAAAATTTCTTTGTGAGAAAATAATTTTACTTTCGGCATTTTTTAACAAGAATTTTCAGTTCTGTTCCTCATCAACCCTGATCACTCCTCCAGTTTTCAAAACACAATGCTCACATATAACAAACAAATCAACCGTTCTCAAATTCCTGGTGGGAATCTAAAGCAAGAAAATATTAGCACTCCTACAAAGATGAATGAACATGTCGTTCATTCATATTTGTTGGAATGTTTATAGTTTCTTACGTTAGAAAGTTAGGGGAGTAAACCCCGAAAACAAATCCGGAGCCGGAGTCCCTAAGATGGAGTAACGCTACACAGCAACTCCTGCAACACTGCCGTTGCCAAACTGCATTGGTTTCTTGCTTTTCCTTTGGACCACTGCGGCAGTGTGGAGAGGGGGTGCTGCTTAGGCAACAGCACATCCTCCATATCAACCCGCCCAGACTACCCAGTTCCAAATAAATCCATTTGGACACTACTCCATAGTCTTTCGCAGACAGAAGGATGCCAACACACATTAACAATTGGTACGCAAAATTTCATTTTACTGTTTCTCCAGAAGGCCTTTTAAAATTTCGTTGTGAATTTTCTTCATTTAAAATCCCACTTCCAGTTTGTAGGTGACGATGGCCGAGTGGTTAAGGAGCCTGACTGATGAATCGATCGGGTTTCCATCCCAGCTGGAGGTAGCCTGCAAACGTCTAGCCACACTGAAGACACTTTATACGTTGAAACATGGTGTCTAAGGATGACTAACTATATATATATATATATATATATATATATATATATATATATAGCGGGGGTATGGGCTGTTTCCCCGTTAATAATAGTTAACAAATCAATCTAGCAGATCCTTTGGGACCATAGATTTGAATATTTACACCAGAAAAGTAAACGTAAACCTATTAGTTGTTTGTGGTTATCAACCTGTTATTGTAGATCAGTGCATTCATTTTTGCCCCACACTACAATCAGTGTTTATCCAACTTACCAACTCATGTCAGACTAATCTAAAGGTTTGTAAATACAAATCGGAACAGAATCCTTTTATGCTTATTTATATTTTTTATTTACATATTTCTATCCTCATCTTCTTTAAGCTCCATTTTTATTTATTCCTCTCTCTATCTCTATTCTTTCTTTCTTTCTCTCTCTTTCCTTCGCTTCTCTCCCTCTCCTCCTCTCTTCTCTCTCTCTCTCGTAGTTGCTATTTGCCAAGAATTGCTGAGTCTCACACACAGGCCTAAGATTATTTACAACGCCTGCTATTCCATTAGTGAGTCACCCATTTAAGTACTGAGCTGGTTTATTGCTGCTTAACTTTAGTGATTAAACGGGAACCAATACTTTCAACGTGACTTGATCATTAATCTTAATAAAACTAACATTAGCGTAGACTTGGCACAAGGCCATAAGTATGAGGCAATTGAACAATCTCTCTTCTCTTCCTCTCTCTCTCTCTCTCTTTCTCTCTCTCTCTCTCTCTCTCTATTTCTCTATCTCTATCTCCCTCTCTTTTTCTCATTCTTTCTCTCTGCTCCAACTCTGTCCTTCTCCTTCCTCCCCTCTCTCTCCCTCTCTCTCTCTCTCTCTCTCTTTGCACCATTCTTTTCACGGCAAAATTATTTATCCATTTTCTTACATCTCCATCTCCTCACACCCTCTCCCTCTCCCTCTCTCTCTCTCTATTTCTCATTCCTTCCTCTCCCTCTCTCCCACTCTCTCTTTCTTTTTCTTTCTCTTTTCTCTCTCTCTCTCTCTCTCTCTCTCTCTCTCTCTCTCTCTCCACTTTCTCTCTCTGTACCATTCTTTTCAGGGCAAAATTCTTTATCTATTTTCTTACATCTCCCTCTCCTCCCACGCTCTCCCACTCTATCTCTATCTTTTTTCTCTCTCCTCCTTTGCCTCGCTCTCTCTCTTTCTCTCTCTCTCTCCTCTCTCTCTCCTCACTCTCTTCCTCCCTCTCCCTTTCTCACTATCTTTGTACCTTTCTTCTCACTGCAAAATTCTTTATCCATTTTCTTACATCTCCCTCTCCTCCCACGCTCTCCCACTCTATCTCTATCTTTTTCTCTCTCCTCTTTCCCCTCGCTCTCTCTCTTTCTCTCTCTCTCTCTCCTCACTCTCTCTCACTCTCTCCTCCCCTCCTTCTCACTATCTTGTACCTTCTTCTCACTGCAAAATTCTTTATCCATTTTCTTACATCTCCCTCTCCTCCCACGCTCTCCCACTCTATCTCTATCTTTTCCCTCTCCCTCTTTTGCCTCTCTCTCTCTCTCTCTCTCTCTCTTTCTCTCTCTTTCTCTCTCTCTCTCTTTGTACCTTTCTTCTCACTGCAAAAATCTTTATCCGTTTTCTTTATCTTTTTGTTTTTATGTTTACGTTTTCTTTCGCTTTTCTCTTCTTTCTCTTATTGTTTCTAGTCTTCCTGCCAGCGAATCCTGTCCAACAGGATTTCTACAGGAAATTATTTTGTTGATTAAAGAAACGAGCAAATCGAATATCTTACTTCTGTTTGTTCTCCCGATAAATGTCAGATTCGAATTGCCAAGGGTCACAGCTTGCTTCCGATTAACTCCCTTATTTCACACCCACGCCCGTGAACACACACACACACACACACACACACACACACACACACACACACATAAATTTGACAACTTCCTTGGGTATTTGAAAGTAATTCACATCCTTACACCGGATGTAAAGTCGACTGAGATACTCTACAGCGATTCACAACAGCATTGACCAAATTAATGACTCCCTTTACGCAAAAACTAATTCTATCTATCTATCTATCTATCTATCTATCTATCTATCTGAGAATGTTCATTATCTATCTATCTATCTATCTATCTATCTATCTATTTGTGCGCTCTTTCCTATCCGCGCATCCGTTTTCTGCCTACCACTTCCTTGATAAGTTAATACATTTCTATCAGTCCCTTTCTCTTACTCTGTATCTATGAAACTCACACATTCTCTCCATATACAAGGTTTGTACACAAATTATTCGGTTTAAAGCTTTAATTACTGTAATTAAAAAAAAATTAAATTAAGACATGCGCACAAGCTAGTTATTTCGTGAACAATAACAACATCATAAGTTGATGCTGGCATCCTTCTGTCTGCTATAGACGATGGCGTATTGTCCAAGTTTTTTTTTTGTTGTTGTTAACTGCATCTGCACGAGTGGCTGCACAGTCCTATTTTTGAATGGCAACCTCTGCTGCCTTTACTGCAAACAAACAATGATGCTTGTATCTCCTTCCTTCTGGCTCTCTTTTCTGTGGCGGCTACTTTCCTATCTTTTTCATTCCTTTTCGTTCCTTGCTTGACAAGGGGGCGCCAGGCCGCTCGGTTTTCTGCAACAGCCTCCTATGTGTTGGTGTTGATGTGACATGTCTTCTTGTCCTTCTTGCAGACGTCTTTGAAGAGTAGGCGTGGTCTCCCTACCGGTCGGAGCCTTCTACTAATTCGCCATGCAATAGGTCTTTGGGGATGCGGGCATTGTCCATCCTCCTGACATGACCAAGCTAGCGCAGACGCCTCTCAACAACATAAGTAATGCAGATAATATGGATGTCATATGGAAATAATAATAGGAACAATATGAGAGAATTAATATATGCGGAAACAAGGATGGGAATATTCATTTAAATGAATCTATCACAGTTATTTTAATCCATCTATATATCTCTGCCTATCACTATCTCTGTCTCTCCCCCTTTCTCTTTATATATATATATGGGCCGGGTTAGCACAGTCGGTAGAGCGTTCGGCTAGAAACCACAAGGTTCTTAGTTCGATACCGGTCCTCGCCAACTCAGCGTATGAGTAGCACGGGGATCTGTGCGGTAAAGTAAGGAGCTGATAGTAGGTGTGGCGCTCCACCTCAGACGCTAAAAAACAATCTCCTTGGTCTAGCACTATTGAAAAAGGGATAGACACTCTCGCTGCATGGCTGATACCGATATTAGGCCGCCTCGACGACTTTTATATATATATATATATATTTCAGTCTGTTTCTATCTATCTATCTATCTATCAATTTATCTGTATTCATACATACATACATACATACATACATACATACATACAAAAATTCAAACATATGCATGTTTGTACATTCTGTATGCTGATTAAAAATTAAGCCCAAAAGGTTGATATTACCTTAATGATCTTCTGTAGTTTTTCAAAAAAATGTTAAATTCACACACACACCACACACACACACACACACACACACATATATATATATATATATATATATGTGTGTGTGTGTGTGTGTGTAGTATATATATATATATATATATATATATATATATATATTTCAGTCTGTTTCTATTTATCTATCTATCAATCTATCTGTATACATACAATAATACATACATACATAAATACATACAAAAATTCAAACATATGCATGTTTGTACATTCTGTTTGCTGATTAAAAATTAAGCCAAAAGGTTCTAAGAAGCATTCATCTGCTTGAATATTACCTCAATGATCTTCTGTAGTTCTTCTCTAAGTAATTTACAGCATCTGCACAACATTATGTATACTTATGAGATTTTCAGATTCGATTCTATTTCGGTAACGATTACCATCGAGGCGAGTAAGTGCAAGTTTACCCAAGGAAATAACCTTGAATCAATATGAAGAAACATGTTCTACGGCAAAACCTTCTCAAATCTCTATCAATAAATTCGTTACATTGTAAATATTTGGTTAGATAAAGAATTTAGCAACATAGAACATACTGTTTGATTTACATTCCTCATTGTGCTAGATTATATATATATATTCAGGAATATTTTTGTGCAAGTTATATTTGTATTTTGTGTTTAAATCTTTTCCTTGTCGCTTTTACATTGTATGTCTTGTTTTAAATTTTACTAGCAGGACCGTGCAATTCCCACAAAATGAAACAAAAAATCAAAGGAGCTATTTAAGCCAGAAACGGAGATT
The DNA here is from genome assembly GCA_023376005.1 of Doryteuthis pealeii. Classification (NCBI taxonomy): domain Eukaryota; kingdom Metazoa; phylum Mollusca; class Cephalopoda; order Myopsida; family Loliginidae; genus Doryteuthis; species Doryteuthis pealeii. The sequence goes on along the minus strand of CM042138.1, from coordinate 110,076,397 downwards.
TGTGATTCAATATTACAAATAAAAACAAGCATGTAACTTTTTTTTCAATTATTTTAATTTTACGTTGGGCATTTAAGAAATGCAAAACTATTTGAAATGTTTTCATTTTAAAATTGGGTGAAATAGAATGCGACAAATAAGAAATCTGTGTTAAAACAACATTAGAAAATCTGGATTTACATTTTTTCATTGCATCTTGGACGATTTGGATGTCTCATTTTTAACCAGAGGTTGTTGCAGGATGATAATGGACGGAAATTTAGGGAACACCATATCAATATATAGATAGGGATATACAGAAAAATGTTTAAAAAGATTTGCTTTAAAAAAATTTAAATCGCCATACAAAATGTAAAGAAATTAATGCACATGTTATAAAACTGGTGTTAGGATAATAGAAACACCACCCTGTCGGTTGGACTTAGAATACGTCGACTGTATCTTCTGCATAGAGATACCTCCCCTAAAAGTAGTGTTCTGAATATACACAAAATGGTTCATCTGCAATGAAGATCCAATTCTGGTGCTATGGGAAGCGTGGATAACCCTTTTCCAATTACTCCCAGGTCCAATCTGAACCAGTTGGTAGTTTCTGTGAGAACCCATCTAAGGATCAAATAGATATTTCGGAAATTATTAGTTTTTAATAGGTATACTTGAAACTATATAACTATGTGCAAATTATTAGATCAATAATTACTTGAAGCTTTAACCGTTTAAGATAATTATCAATAGATACTTGATATCAATGATTGCTTGAAATAATTGAGACCAAATAACTGGAAAATACCAGTATCAGATAGGAATCTTTAAACCATATATCTTTTGTGAAAACTATCTATATTAGACATAAATGCTTGAAAAGTAAATAACAAATGATCATTATCCTAAATATAATAATTACTGACACTGTGTAATGTTGAAAGAAGACTGACTGGCGGCATTAATTAACTTAAAAAAGGACTGATATGCCATTACTACAACCATCTAACTAACCAACGAATATTCTGAATAACACCAGTCAATTTCTTAACTTTTATTTTTCTGTAGTTGCTAATTTCAACCAAATCTAATTTTAAATCGCGCAAATTCCTTGGATACTGCTAATATCGTTCAACTCAACAGATTTCCATTCGGCAATAAATGAATAAATGGAAAAATATGGTAAAATTAATCAAATTTGGGGGTTAAAATAAATCGATTTTTGCCGGTGGATGCAAAATACTAACCAGCCAATGAAACGCAATAAGAATTTTGATTATCATGGCACACACCGTGGCGTTAGGAATTCAGCTAGAATTGCTCAGGATATGGTGCAACAAACAAGAAACGATATGGTCGAAAAGCAGTGAAACGAATATGGAATTCGAGGCACGCATGCCGTATTGGTTATCAGCACACACAAAAAAAAACGGAATTGGCGAGCTGAGATTAAATTTTCTGGTGAGGTTCTATGGTTTTCTCTCGCCACTATAAAACCAACAAATATTTGTCATATACCCCTTTACTCGGGTATATAATCGACGAGACGCAGAGATGAGGAGATGAGAGGAGTGCTTATTTGTTTCTTTATCTAACTTGTTCCTGCTGCAAATTCGCGTGGTTTGGGGCTCGGGTTGTTCTTGATAAAGCGCTTAAAGAAAATAAACAAAGTCTTTCATTAGTGATTAATTAAATAGAGTACACCAGACACACAGCCGAGCGAACAATCAACACGGAGAAAACAACCCACAGAATTCAGCCTGAGGAAAATGGCCGAGAATTTGCAGCAGGAACAAGTAGATAAAGAAAATACAAATAGCACTCCTCATCATCTCCCTCATCTCGTCTCTCGTCGTTATATATACCGAGTAAAAGGGGTATATGACAAAATTGTTTGGTTTTAGATGCGAGGAGAAACCAATAGAACCTCCACCAGAATTTAATCTCAGCTCGGCCAATTCCTTTTTTTTTGTGTGTGCTGTAACAATACGGCATTGCGTGCCTCCGAATTCATATTCGTTTCACTGCTTTGTTCGACCATATCGTTCTTGTTGTGCACGATATCCTGAGCAATTCTTAGCTGAAATTCCTTGAACGCCACCGGTGTGTGCCAATGAGAAATCAAAATTCTTATTGCTTCATTGCTGGTTAGAATTTTGCATCCACGGCAAAAATCGATTATTTTAACCCAATTGATTTAATTTTCCATATTTTTCAGTTATTCATTATTGCATGAAATCTGTTGGATTTGAAACGTATTAGCAAGTTACCAAGGATATGCGCATTTAAATTAGATTGTTGAAATAGGCAACTACAGGAAAATAAAAAGTAAGAAATTGACGTTGTTATTCAGAATATTATTCGTTAGTTAGTTAGATGTTTGTGTAGGCATATCAGTCCTTGTGTATGTTAAAATTAATGCCGCAGTTCAGTCTTCTTCAAACAATTTAACCAGTGTCGTAATTATTTATATTTAGATAATGATCATTTGGTTAGTCTTCAGCATTTATGTAAATATAGATAGTTGGCACCAAGAAGTATATTGGGTTTTAAAGTATTCCTATCTGATACTGTATTTTCCAGTGTATTTTGGTCTCACATTGTATTTTCAGCAATCATATGATAGTCAAGTCATCTATTGATAATTATCTATAAACGGTTAAAAGCTTACAAAGTTAATTATTTGATACTAAAATTTGCCACATAGTTATATAGTTTCAAGTGTATACCTCATAAAAACTAATAATTTCCGAAATATCTATTTGATTCCTAGATGGCGGCTTCTCACAGAAACTACAACACTGGTTCAATTGGAACCTGGAGTAAGGAAAAAGGGGTTGATCCACGCTTCCCATAGCACCAGGAATTGGATCTTTCATTGCCAGATGCAATTTTGTGTCATATTCAGAACACTTACTTTTAGGGGAGGTTCTCTATGCAGAGGAACAGTCGACGTATTCTAAGTCCAACGACAGGTGGTGTTTCTATTATCCTAACACCAGTTTTATAACATGTGCCATTAATTATCTTTACATTTTGTATGGCGATTTAAATTTTTTTAAAGCAACATTTTTTCAACAATTTTTCGTATATCCCTATCTAATTGATTACCTGGTGTTCCTAATCTTCCTCCATTATCATCTGCAACAACCTCTGGTATAAAAAATTGAGACCATCCAAATCGTCCAAGAGCAATGAAAAATGTAAATCCCAGATTTTCTGATGTGTTTAACCAACAGATTTTCTTTTTGTCGCATTCTATTTCACCCAATTTTAAAAAATGAAACATTTCAATAGTTTTGCATTTCTAAATGCCCAAACGTAAAATTAAAATAAATGAAAAAACAAATTACATCTTGTTTTATTGTAATATGAAATCACAAATCCTCGTTTCGGGCTTAAATAGCTCCTCTTGAATTTTTGTTTCATTTTGTGGGAATTGCACGGTCCTGCTAGTAAATTATAAACAAGACATACAAATGATAAAATGCCAGGAAAAAATTTAAACACAAATACAAATATAACTTGCACAAATATTCCTGAATAAATTCCAGTTAAATATATAATCTAGCACAATGAGGAATGTTAATCCAACAGATATGTTTCTATGTTGTAAATCTTTATCTAACCAATATTTACAATGTAAACGAATTTATTGATAGAGATTTGAGAAAAGGTTGCCCGTAGAAAAGGTTTCTTCAATTGATTCAAGGTTATTTCCTTGGGTTAAACTTGCACTCTATCGCCCTCGATGTAAATCCGTTACCCAATAGAAATCGAATCTGAAAATCTCATAAGATACAATAATGTTGTGCAAGATGCCCTGATAAAATTACTAGAGAAAACCTACAGAAAGAATTCATTGTGACCCGGGATAGGAAATATTCAAGCAGTCACAGAATGAAAGCGTATCTTAAGAACCCTTATGATGGGCCTTAAAGCTATATTTATAATCCAGCAACACAGAAATGTAACCACAACATTGCGGATAATGGTATTTGAATTTGTAAGTGGTATTTATGGTATATGTAATGTATAGTCATGTATGTATACCAGATAGAATTTGACTAGATAAGGATAAATAGAAAACAGACTGAAATAATAATATATAAGTGACTAATTAAAATCAAAATAATATAATTAAAATATATTTATAGTATATCATATACACACCACACACACACCACACATATTTTATATATATAATAGAATAATGGAGGTTATATGTGTGATATGAGTGATGTAGAGTGCAGTGTTGTTGTGTGTGTGTGTGAAAAACATTTTTTGAAAACTACAAGGAAAGATCATTAAAGGAATAAGTCTTCCAAACCTAATAACTTGGGTTATCTTGTTATGTGATGTGACAAATACAATGAAATAGACAGTATACAAAACATCGCATATGATTTGAAATTTTGTTGTCAGAGTGGTATGTTTCTATGTAGTCGCTCACTAGATCATGATAGGTAGTATATGATAACAAGAGAATCTGATAGAGATAATAGAGAACCAGGACTGAATTAAATAATATTTAAATAAAATAAAGCTGAGTAAGAGGTGAAGTAATAAAAAAAGATCGTTCTGGAAGACCAGCCAATTTTAACTCAATGGACTTAATATCTTAGAGCCTTATCAAGCCAAATTAGAAAGACTTGATAGGAGTGTGGATGAGAGGTGCATTATTTCTCCTTTTTTCAATTTTAGTGCTAGATTAGAGCACAAAGGAGATTGTTTCATGGTTTTTATATAGCGTCGCTGAGGGTAGGAGCACCACAAATCCTTGTACACTCAATCAGTCCTACTTTACCGCTACAGATCCCCGCGCTAACTCATCCGCTAGAATGTAGATGCAAGTATGGCCCCACCAGGAAATGCGAGAACTAAAAGAAGAACCTATGTTTTCTCATACCAGCTGTCCACGAAGGGAGCGCTATCTACGTTTCCGACCCTGTGCTACCCAGGCGGCGAGACATTAGTGATATTACTCATAAAGAGAAAAAGGGAGAGACAAGATAGATAGTGAATAGGCAGGATGATATATAGTGGTTAACAAAAAGAATAGAGCTTGTGATAGATTCATTAAGGGAGGAGATGGAAGATATTCCGCGAATCCTGTTCCTGAGCCAGTACGGTATAGATTCTCTACGAAAATTATGTCCGTAGAATAAATATCACCTATTCACCAATTTATATTTGCAATTCCAAATAATTATATTTTTATTTCTTTAACATTGAAACTTTTATAACATTTAATGCGAATTTCTTCAACGAAGCAGGCGATCGTTCTGCCCACTAGCTTTGTCAATGTCAGTGAAGTGAAGTACGTTACCGAGCGCACCGACCAATCCAAAAGACACATTGCATGACGCATAGGGCAAAATTAAATTGATGAAGACTTTCTTCATATAGAAAGGCCTCTACACAACGCATCAACACCAAGGTCGAAGGAAGTATACCAACAGCCCACTCAACCTCTCACCACACCAGACGTTATCTGCCGTAAGAAAACGCACAAAAAAAGGCACGAAGACTGACCACCATGTACAGCAACCATACATTATTTTCAAATATATGTGCAAGGAAGTGTGCGAGCCACAGACAAAATCCTCCGTACAGCCTAGGAATAAACCATGGTCGCCTCTCCCTCTCTTTCCTTCGTTCACAGCCAGGATCGCTAAACATAAGGCATGTAAAAAGAATTAAATGGAAAATAATAAGCCTATACTCCTCCTACCACAGAAAAGTCAGCGAAGACATGAGAAGTGAGAAAATAAACAAAAAGCATCACTAATTATACATTAGATTAGTTATAGCACATAATTAATTGTGAGCCGAGCTGGCATTTGCCCAATTCCAAGACCTATTAAGGCACTAGTATGCCAAGACCCCAAATCTTTTTCTAGACAGAAATGCCCTAAACTCAACTATAACCGAACACACAAAATAAAAATAAAAATCTTTATGTGCACCAATTGTCGCCATTCGTCTTACACCACAAGACAAGAAATGGATGCCTCAAGATCTAATCTTATGATATTTTTATAAATTATACAGTATTAATAACTAGCTTTATACGCATAGATCTATAATAATTTATTTTTATTGTGAATATACTAGATAATTAAAAATGCATTATGATAAAAACCCAGATATAGAGTTATGTGCGTATAACACATATCCTTGTAATATAAATGAGAAGAATGTGTGTAGTCATTCCTATAAGTAGATAGCGTGTCTTCTACAGAGAAACGTTCCAAAGAAAAAAGACTGATAAGAAATGTAATTAAATCTTTTTTATAAGAAGTGTTTGTGAGTGGCGAGTAAACCGTTGAGTTGATTTCATTGGCTGTCGATAGTTAAAGAGCGCATCAAATGTGAAGATAGCATAGAATCTAAATAGCACTTAGACCTTGAGATAATGAAACATTTTCAATGATATATAGACTAGATAAGATGTGACGTAAGATATAGAAACTACGAATTACGCTTTGGCTAAAAGGGAGGTATCAAGTGTATATGTGAGGTCCCAACGTTGATGAATCTATCCACGTCTTAGATATCTACTGTCGTACTTTCAATCTACGCATTCCTATAATAGAGTATCTCTTGCATAAAAGGTATAGAATTTATTTGGAGCTTTGGAGAGAGATGATGCGTGTAGTTTAAGCATTCTCAAATGAGATAAACCCAAGGAAAGCTTGTCAATGTGCCACGAACCCCAGTCAATATACCTCCGTGGTCCGAAGTGTAATGAATGTGATATGTGTGTATGATGTGTGTAGTGCATAGTCTCAACACCTCGAGGACTCAGTTAACTGATGTTATATGTCGTGATTCTGAGGGAGTTTTGTACATCAGATATAGTCCATGAGCCCGTGAATCTGCCGCCACCTGGGTCAAACTCGAATCTCAGACCATATATATACTACTGACGAGATCCCCGTACTCCCCCATTACAAGCCGACGCAAACCAACCACACCAGAGCAAAGACTAATTCCGATCTCCTGACAATCCTTAACGTTTTCTAATACACACATCTAAATCTAATTGCCCTGATGCTAAGTGAAAATCCTTCTATTGAACAGGATTCACGATGGAAAGGAAGAATAAAACAATAAGAGAGATGAAGTAAGAAATAAGAGTAAGATAATGAAACTAACAAAAGAGTAATAGAGAGAACGCGAAATGTATTTGTGCAGTCTGAGATGAATATATACGAGAGAAAAGATGAGACAGAAAAATACAAATAGATGACAGAGAAAGAGATATTGATTAGAAAGAGGAATAGAGACTGGCTAATGATGAGGTGAAGAAGCGAGGCGCTGATGTGAGAATTAAAATAGACCCAGGAAATAGTCCTTTCCATAGTATAGGGAGGATGTAATCAAAAAAAAAGGCTCTTAGGAAGAAAGGTCTTCTCATTTAAAAATAGGGAAGAGATGTAGGACAATTGAATTGTAATAATATATGCAATCACAATACAAATAACTATTAGGGACTCTTACCAAATACTGCTTTCAAAAGTATGCGAAGAATAATGAAAAACAAAGGCTATTCTACTTAGGGGTGAGAAGTAGAAGTTAGGGAAAAATGAAAAATTGCGACTTCACCAGGCATGGGGAAGGGAAAAGAAGATGGCAAAAATAGCGTATAGGAACGTTAAGATTAATAATTCAGAAAAGTTAGTCATACCCATCAGCATTTTTGCCATCGCCATAGTTTATCCAAACTGTATATTTTTATATTGGGAAAGAGGACCCTTAACAATAAAACATAATTCAGCAGGAAGCAATGTTCTGCAGCATAGCTAATCCATACCATATATTTTAAATTTCCAATAATAACACAAAATAATTGGGAACAAAAACTATCTATCAAAAATTAAAATTATTCAAACAATTTAATTCCAAAACAAATTGTTAAAATTTGTGATTATCATTTCAGGGCTCTAGATTTTGAAAGAATGGTATCTAATTAAACACTCAATTACAATTGCATAGGATATAACAATCTAGACATAATATATTATACAGAGAAATATTATATGTAAAATGAATTCATAATGAGAATCGATACAGTTTGTAAGACGATAGATATATACAAGATGAATATGCGAATTAGACACTAAATAGGAATAGGTGATAGATTCTTAAGAATATATAAAAGACTAAGAAGAATAATAAACTTGAATTAGATTTATACATTAATTGAGCTTAGTAGGATGAGGAAATGGAGATGGAAATTTTAAAAGAAAATAGAGGAAAAATCATGCAAAGTGAAAGATAAAAACTGGTCACTAAAACAATGAATATAAGTAAAGTAAAAAAGGAAACAGATGACTAGAGTATAGATTAGATTTTTTTGTAAGGTGAGAGATGGATTTAGGGTTGTTATATGCAATAGAGAAAGAGATTGAAGAAGAATGAAGAGAAGTATCGGAGGCAGAAGGAGTGGGGCAGAAAGTAATTATATAAATATAGAATAGAGGATTAGAGATGTGGAGAGACGTAAGCAGAGAGTATGGAGATAAAATATGTAAACGAAATATAAATGAATAAAGAAAATTATGTTGCCGGCCTGTTACAATAAGAAGTGGAATATTCTATGCACAAATGAAATTATAAAAAGCGATGTTGAGAATAGGATTAGATAGAGTAAAGAGTATTATAAGTAGAGAAAAAGGAAAGAAGAGAAAGTAAGAGAGAAAAAGAAGAAAGAAGAGAAGGAGTGGAGCCCAGAGAAGGGAGCGAGGAACAATGAAATGAATAGAAGTACATGAGCGAGAATGAGATACACGGGAAGAACTAAGTATCAGGGAGGTCACCGGACAGCAATGGATTCTATCCCTTTGTTCTGCGCACATCTGAAGTGAATGCTACACCTAGCATCAGCTTCCCCACTTTGATACTCGCATAGATTCCAAACAGTGCTACCATATGCGATTGGCGTGACAGTTTTGTATTTAACACTGGAAACCTTTATCAAAGATGACAGAGGAGAGAAATCGTCAAGAAATGGATAAATAATTCGTGCAGTGAAAGAAAAATCTAAACGGGGATGCAATATAATAGAGAAGATAGAGAGATAGAGAGAGTAGGAGAATAGTGAGGTAAGGAAAGAGAAGAGACCCTAAGAATTATAGATTTTAGAATCCCAAGAGGAGATAATTAAAATATGAGAAAAAATGAAGATAGAGATAGAAGAATTAGAGATTAGAGAATGAAGAGAGAGATTAGAGAAGACGAAAAAGAGAGAGAGAGTGAGAGATAGAGGAAAGAGAAATAGATGAGAAATGATACCTAAATATGCTCTCCAAATTTTTGATTTCCTAGAATTTGGGCCCAGTGGACTGTAATACTTATGGCCGATTGTGGTTGCCGAGAGATCTTCAACTTTCAATGTTTGTTTTTTATTAAGTATTAATGATCCCAAGTACATGCTATTAAAGATCCCGCGATCAGGTCTTCAGATCACTTAAAGAGTTATAGACTAGCTAGCAATGACAACCACCCACCCTCCTTGATAAGTTACCTTACAAACAGGGAATTCTTACTTATATGGAGATGAAAGTCATGCGCTCCCCTTGAGTAACCAACAATCTATAAGGCAACTGGTGCTGCTTAATGAGGCAGTCCTCAGCAATTCTCTAGCCATGGCAAAAATAGCCATCTACCAAGTTGAGCAGAAAGACAGCAGTGAGAACGAGAAAGAAGAGGCAGAGAGATGTGGGAAACGCAAGAGCGACCACACGAGTAATGTAGACCCAAGAATATGAAATGAATAAGAAGGTGCCACAAAGCTAAAAAGCAACAGCCCAATGTGATTGGATAAGAAGTAAATAAAGTAAAAAATCAAACTGGAGCTAAATGATTAATGAGCAGTGAAATCTAAGTTAATAAGATTGGAAATTTATCTTCTTTTAGCCTGACAGGATTACTCAGTATGATGAAAAATGAAGTTTTTAATTGAAACCAAAAAAAACTTTCATCTTTTTTAATATTAATTGCCTTAATTGCTTGTTTATCAACTTTAATGTCACCTCAAAATGAAACTAGTTTTATCTATTGTTTTTGATATCAAATTCAAGAAATAACCTATGTCAGTAAAAATTTCAATAACAAAAAAGAAAAAGCAACCTAAAATTTGAAAAAAATGAAAGAAGATGCTTGTCAAAATAATTAATAACATATGGACTATGAGGATATAAACTATCCAAATAAAAATATAAAAAATAAGCGATAAATTAAGAGTATTTCACATGTAATACACCAATTTATAATTAAAAAACCATAATATAAAGATAAGGTTTCTTCCTATTGAGGTCTCGTTGAATAGATTGAGCACACTGAATTGTAGTGTGGCAGTAACAAAAATTAAAGTTTGACTAGATGAAAATACTTCATTATCAATGCGTATAAAAAAAATATTTGTTTATCTAAAATGATGCTTTATTAAATTTATAATACATTAAACAAGATAATTCTCCTCTTTGAAGAGAGTCCAAAATCTGAAAGCACAACTTATATTACCCCACACATAATATAAAACATGGCTTGATGAAACCCATATATAACTAAGTAAGAGGAATTACGTATAATTTAACTATCGGTGTATTTAAATTAAATTCAAACTATCTGTTCCCAAAAAGGAATTCCTCGCTAAAAATTTATTCTGGTTACATCCTAAATTAATTTTAACAGAAGTGCATAGACCACCTAATACACTCCAAGCCGGTATGAATTGAGAAATTAATAATATAATAAATAAAAAAAGCAATTTCTCCCGAAAACCAAGTTATTAGATCCATCACAATAAACGATTATAATAATGATATAGTTAAGTCATCCTATAATTAATATCAATCCCGATGTTTCATATGAGGTCAAGTTAGATTTGTAATAGGATATTCAAATCTGTATCTTAATAAAATAAAGGAGTCCGTCATACCAGTGTGAGATTCAGTATCGTTTGACACAGCGTACCTTCCAGCTGGAGGATGAGAAACTCACACTGCACTCGAATTCGCAAAAGAACAGATCAGGACTGAAGAACGTCTAACAAACTCCGCCCTCCGTCACTACATAACTGTGTGACAAGTATGGGATTTTATAATGAATTCTATGTGCACTAACTAGAATTATAAAATACATACCTTACTGGAATAAACAGCCTAAAAAAATGAACATTATTGAGACAAAAAACAAAGATGGTTGCTTAAGATATTTCTCCGCACCAAATGTATTTAAAAAATGTGTAGTTGGAACTATCCATTCTATATTCACTGTAGTTGTCAGGAGTTGTTTAACTTAAAAATTGGAGTTAGTGTCCAAATGGATTGTGAGTGTTAGGGAAAAACAAGAAGGTATAAGTCTCGTTCGCATGATTGATCTTCGAGGAATGTTCATATTGCCCTAAAAGTCAAGCACTTTTCCCATCTCACAATGATCCGCTATGATAGGTGACCAATGTACAGGAAAAAAGCAGAGAAGTAGATCAAATGAACACGATATTACAGGGAAGGTTTAGGTCAACAGACACAATGTATCAGTGCAGATTATCTTGTTTAAGCAGTGTTACTCCATACATACTATGGGGACTCCCACCGGATAATCCGCGAGATTTGTTTTGCGGGGATTTCACTCCGCCATAGGAACTTGAGCTAACGTAAGCGAAATGTACTGAGAAATTACATTTCCTACATATATATGTATTCAAGGTTGTATGAGAATGACCACCTTCCCCTATTTGTTCATTTTATCTTTGGTCAGGAGTGCTAATAATTTTCTTGCTTTGAGATTGCCCAACCTTAGAATATAGTAGATTTTCGGGGCGGTGCATTTTTAATTGATTATCGTTTCGTTATAATGTGCCAGCATGGCTGTATCGGAAAACTTGCGAGAGAAGTTTGATCTAGTCCAACGTCGTTATGACTGGCCAGGAATAGAAACTGGAAATTCTTGTTAAAAAAATGACCTGGAGAAGTATCAGAGTTTACTGTCTTAGCAACCATAAAGGAACCTTCTTCTAATCTTTCCCAATGGTCATTTTATTTTTTCAAAGTATTATGCCTAGCGAGATCTGCTTACCGCCTCGTATGGTCCTCCCCCTTCGCAATAAGTATATTTCATTTAGAATTCGTAACATATCATATAATTCATCACACCTTCACACACAATGTGATCCGCAAGTAAGCACAAAGTAATTTCTATCCCAATAATATAAGTGTATATTTTCTAATTCATTAAACGAAGATTCAAAGGAGTCGAAACTGTCCAAACAATAAGGATTACTGATAAGCGTGGTATTATCTGATGCAATTCTTACAACGTCGGCTATAATCGCTTACTACAATGCCTTTCTGCGATCTCTATGGTATATCTTTTCAATTAGAGACTATTTTTATCTTGTGATGGTTGAATATTTATGCTACCATTGAACGGGGTTGAGCGGGATTCCTATTTCTATAGTACAGCAATAGAAATCTATATAGATAATTACGCCCCCAGAACCCCAATCGTAGCATCTGGAAAACTGATCAAGAACCGTAATATACCATTTATCCTTTAGCTTACGGCCCGAGTTACAATCTGATAGCATTAATCTTGAGGAATCATAAGGTATTTCTATAAGATATATGGATTATATACTGAGGTCTTATTACTCATAGTACACAAGCATCCAAGACATAGCTACTAAATATACCTTTATCTATATAGCTCTGATGTATACAAACTGATGTTATATAAATCTGTCTCACATACTGAGCTAGTCTTCAAAGAGAGAAAATATGCGGCAGGTTGGGCATGAATCGAAAGCCAGTGCACAAACAAATAAGGAATGAGCAACGATGAAACCCACAAAACTTGCCAGGAAAAAATGTGTAGTAAATTTTCGCTGGAAGTTTTTTGTGACACCATCCAAGCTGTTCGTGCATTATGGTGCGAATATGATAGACGATCCATATGCAATAGTGTTTGAAGATATCACGACAAGGAGGCCGACAAGGAGTATGGGTGGATAGGAGCGTATTCCTGTGGTGATGTGGATAAGAATCTATGATTGGTCTTTATTAGAAAGTAATATATTTCGGTAACGCGATGGATAAGAAGGGACAATCCATGAGATGGGAGAAGACGAGAGCTCTGTACAAGGTGGTAGGGTAGAATGAGATGACTAAAGTAGACCGAACTGACATTGACTTTTAGGGCGAGGAGAGATACTCATTTTCTTCTGTTCGTTGTAGACCGAGCATTAGTAAGTAAAGTCATGTCAAGCACCCATCGGGAAGTACATAATAAGGGTGAAACAATGGACCGAGGTGAAGTTATCACGATGACCAATCAAGCAATCCAAATAAAAAGACCCTACTTTGTCTTTAGAAAATGTTGGGGTCATCGGCCAATTATAGATATTCATTTATATCTATTTTATTTTATATCACACATTTAACACTTTAATTACTCTTATAAAAATACATAAGTTATAAATTATACATTTATCAAATTATATTATCGTGGCAGCGGAAATGGGGAATTCACGGTGATGGAATGTTGATGTTGTATGTCTGCGTTTCTCAGCAATCCTGTCTCTACCACACAGACACCACACACTAACACACCATATTATATATATGAATCCTAACACTCAAACTATAATTATCACAGCATACTATATATATAATCTAATTCCATTTACTGATAATATATGTAAATAAAGCATATCAATGATTAAGAGAATATAAGCACTGACGTCTTAACACTGACCAATCATGTCAACTCATCCACAGCGAAGAGAAAAAGTCTCCGTAGCGAGCCGCAACAAACGAGTCATTCGGGCCACATATCCTATTGAAAAGATAAGCGTCCGCTGTTTTTGAGCCTACTTATTAAAGTAAACCCGTCTAAAAGAAGAATTTAGGCTCCACCACCGATATGTACCACGCGCTTGCACAACTTTTCTTATCTATGATTGAAATGCCACTAAATATATCAAGACTATCTACAAAACACATCGATCTATTGCTTATTTCCAATCTAACTAACTGCTACACACACTCTGCCATAGTGGTACCCTGTCAGAGATTAATTTACCATATCTTATATTTTGCTCAACAGTATATTGCGTTGTTCACAAGGATTGTGTATAATATAGTGTATACATAATATATATAAAACAGACCACGGTTTTTAAAGACCAATAACACAATTATATAAACAATTCCATCCACCTCAATTTCCAAATTTACCCATTGAGATTACTAATCTCATCTACATATAAAACTATGAATTAAATTAGATGAATATAATACTCACCTTAAAAAAGAACCCAATCTTTTTATAAAGGAAAAATCGGAGGCAAGTAAGTTCCACCGAGGGCCCTTAACTAGCACCGCGGACGATGCACCATAATGAAATCGACACATGTTTGAAATTGGAAAAGGAGGTAGGGGAGTTTCGGTTCAATCCCCATGACAAATAGTATATTAAAAATCCATTTAGCCATGTATACATCGAGATATTAGTATTATCGAAAGGTGCCGGGGGCGACCTCGGAGAGCACAATATGCAATAATGAGAGGTGCGTACCTAATTCTTCAACAGTAATTATAATAAAACTTAATTAATGTAAGTCTCGGCGAGCATAACACATATCTAAATCTTGTTAAAGAGCCTAGAGAACAAAATACCCTGTAGAAAACATCTACCAAAATTCTGGTGAGCATATTGGGTTAACATTCAGTTTATGACTAATCCCCGATTTCATGGCTTGCACGGATAACCAGCGAGATATGGCTCCCTATTACTTATTCCATAATACGACTCTGACTGGGATGAGGGTGATCTAAAACAATAAGCCTAAACAATCGTAACATCCAAGTACAGCACTACTCTGACATTATCTATCCATACAATATTGTTTAGGACTCATCTACTATCAAAATAGGATACATGCCCCCGTAGACACCAATTAATATATTTGAAATTAATCTTAAAAACACTACTTCCAAAAAACAATTTGAAAGGTATACAACGAACTTCTATATATTGAAGAGCTAACAGCATAATAATCTACCCAAACTCTACAGGCCCACTAATAGAGACACAAATATCTATATATATCAACACATCCTTGCCAATAATAGCAATGTATTTAATGAATCAAAATTGTTAGTATATTATGCTTTTTTATTTAACTTTTGGAGTAATAGGTTTGAGGGGGCGAAAGTAATGTAGTATATCATAATCTTGAGATATTTCTATTGTATAGTTGGTTAACCAATTTATTGATGAGAACTATAGCTCTCTAATGCGCTCTCTCACTTATTCTGTCTCTCGTGCGCATGACTCTCGCGGTTGAGCTGTGCAAATGAGTAACTGACAAGCCAGGAAAGCAAAATAATACCAGTGGAATCCCCGAGACCTGTAAGACACGCATGAACGCCATCGATATCCTCAAAGTGGGTGAAGTCACTATGTCACCAAGGCAACAAAAGAATATACAAAAAGCCATAAAAACAAGCGTAATCCACAGACCAAGAGAAAATTAGGAAGACTAGAAATGCAATTGGATACTAAACACCTGAGTTTTTTTAAATACAACCCAGAGAGTGAAATTTGAAGTTGATATCAAAACCTAATCCATCAATCAATTCTTTAATTTACAATTATTAATTTACCATCCGCTCCATTCCTCATACCTCACCTATTGCAAGAAGACATTATTCGGCTGGCGCGGAACTAAAAAGTGTAGTAAAAAACAAAATCAACAAATAAATGATTACCCAAAATACTCAAAATAAATAATACAAATATAAAGACAAAGGAGAAGAATAAACACATGACTACAGCTATTACATCATCTACAAAAATGAAACCACCTAAAAACTCTGGAAATATACCAAAGGCTTCGCTCATGCCACAAATTACCTAGTTGTGTATTTAGGACACCATTAGGATATATGGTATTATCCTTCAACGCACTATTAAGACCCGCCCTGACCACAATAAGAGAAAACTACTCTATTATTTATTTTGAACCGCGTACTTCCAAGAGTGTATGTACTTATGCTTCTGCAGAGGATGTATAAATATTCAACTAAAGATGTCCTGCCCACACAGGTTCGTAAATTTTTGAATACTGTATAAATTCATGGGATAAATGTGAAGCTCCAACTCTTTGATCCTGTTAATGATATGTACTACAGTATTATGTTAGAAATTTTATTTAAGAATAATGTCTGTGCTAACAACTTGAAATTTTATTAATTAACCATAAATCGATGACAAATCAAACCACCTTAAAAGGAAAATCTTTCCCAACAACCATTTATGTTAAACATCACAAACCACACGAGAACATTACACGCAATGAAAAAAAAAGAGAGAACATGGTTTATAAATTGAAATATTTAAATAATATTTTAGATGTCTGGACTTCCAAGGTGGATATTATTTGATTGAAAGGCATTATGATACTCCCTAATCCGAAACCATTCCGTGTATCGAAATTCCTGTAATGGGATTAATAATTCAATGCTCAGGTTAAGCGTAATATATATATACCGATATATATTTTGATATTTAGTCGTATATATATATCATTAATAATATGATGGTATATATATATATGTATGTATGTACTGTATCGTGTGTGTGTGACATGTTGGGACTGCTGTGATGTGCGTCAAAGTGTATGGTTATCAATAGAGTGAGGACATATGTGCCTCTGAGTACGGCAGAGTTCCTACTTCCAATAGTAACAATATGGAGTGTCTATGCGCTGATTAAATTGAGACAACAAGGTGTAGTTAGTTAGAATAGTGGAAAGAAGTAAAGAGAATATTTCTCCAGTATTAATAAGTTAATTATGAGTGGTTATATGTTATATAAACGACCAGCAATGAAATAAATGAGATTACGAAAGATATAATGCAATATGCAGAGAAAAACACTGTAAGAAATCCCACTAGCCTATGTGAGAGAAAGAAAAAAAAATTTAACACTCAAAGCTGGAAATACGTGAATAAATGTCTAAGGTTATTATGCGGGTTAGACCCATTCTTGATAGTCATACCAAATTGTCAAAGAATCGATTCCAAGAAGGTGCTAAAGGGTCATCACTAGGGTGTTGATAATATAAAATATGGGGGTAAAATTAGAGGAACACTACGTTTAAAACACAAGGAAGGGAAATGTCAAATCCCACTTATGAACCCCTTAATATATCTACCTAAAGAACTAATTACCCATGAGCAATCAGATCCTGTTCTCTATAATATCCCTTCAAGATATTGAAGCTAAATTCAACACAGAATATATCGATATTGAATTAAATGGGCCTCCAAGCTAAACAACAAAGAAGACACTCAATGTTCAAGAGTTTTGAATACGGTAAATATCAAAGTGCGATTAGAGATATTGCAGGCTGACCTACAAAAACACCAGATTGGATACATTGCCTACTGTGCACAGAACTCTTGGCTTGGCTGTTTGCAATCCCTGGTTGCCAAGTCCAGTTTATATAAGTAATATTTATTGAACTATTCAATTAATAACCTATAAATGTAAATTATGTATAACCAAACTGTTTATTAATAATATGAAAGGCACTGATGGGTCTAAATATTAACAGGGGTTCGGCGAAGCCTATTTGACCAATATATAATATGAAACAGAGCATTAAAGATACAACCAAAATACCAAATGTATCAGAATCTGTTAAAAATACGAGTGCTGCGCTCAAGTAGGAATTCTAATACGGCTACCAGATCGTAATACTATTACTCAAGTTTATACGTTTTACGGAGGAACATCACTTTTAATTGACCTCTTTCTAATGTATTGTCCACTTATTAATCCTTTTGGGCAATGTTCTACTAAATCAAAAACAGATTAAATAAAAATTCAGCCCATAAAAATTAAACAAAATAAAAATTAACACAAGAAGGTTCTACAATATGGTTATTTGAGTTCTTCTTTAGGGATAATTATCCTGTGCCTTTCGTCTCCTTCTCTTCTATATATATAAGTGGATTGAGATCGGAATAAGCATAGAGATGAAGTATGCAAAGGCCAGAACTAAAAGAACATACAGAAATGTCGTAATCTCCTCATTTTTACTAGTGCTAGGATAGGGAGATAACTTTTACCTCGTGAAGTGGGAGTGCTCCACGACACCTTACCAAAATCAGCTCCTTCAATTTTGACACCCTGTGCTACTTAATTACCAACAATGGACTCGAGATGAGGGCCGGTTTATCAAACCCGGAACCTTTGTAATTCCTAGCACAAAGTGCCGCGTTCTACCGCACCGTCGATGAGTGGGCCTCGGACTACTCTCTAATGGCTTGTGCTGTGTGAGTCACGACGGTTACCTGCCAATGTTGAAACTTAACTAGGATATCCTAAGTAATACTGCTGAAGTAATGTCTGGAGTCCTTCTCTCATCTCATTGCGAATGGCAGTATTGGCTGTGGGAACCACCACCATTTGACCCAACAAGCCATTATTAAAGCAGAAAGGAAAATCTCTGCCAAAGTGGAATATCGATTAAAGTGTACCTCTTCTCATATAATCCTAAGTCATAATTACCCACCCTATCCCAATTCGTATTGCACTTAATCTATGTTGCTTCAATAATCTTGCATGAGAGTTCACCTTTTAAAAAATGTATTAAAAAATCATCTGTTGGCGAGAAAAGTTTGTCGAGCAATCTCTTTAGACAGATCCAGTGGATGTATTCTATCTGCGTCAAACACTTTTAGCACACACTATTCTAGCTAATCTGTGGTAATTTTAACAAACAAACTTGTGCCACATATTACAATATATCTACACTGTGGAGTCTATATATATTCTCTCTAATTTAATTAGATAACGCTAATAACAAACAGCACAACACACACCTCCTGCAATTAAGTCCAGTCCATGGTAATATAATAAATTAGGAAGAAAGATATTCATAGAAATCGATATTAAGATATTTGAAATAAGAAAAAGCGGAAATAACAATAACAAACAGAAATAGAAACTAGTTAAAGTTAATTAAGGACTGGACCAATAGATTCTTTTTAAGAAAATTGAATTACTAGCGTGGTTCATTCAGAGCAAATGTGTGTTCCGTCAATGGTTAGTGGTCAAAAAAGATGGGGAATGTGGGAGAAACAAGAAAAAATTTTCCAACCTACTGCATTGGGGCAAGAGTGCTTATATATAAGAAGAAATTTATCAGTAATTAACAAAGAGTTATAAGAAATAGATGCACTGTATCAGCACCTTGGGTTTACATTTCATTCTTGTGCCCCATGGGAAAAGACATTAGAATCCATCTCTACTCTCCACAGCTATAGGTAAAATAGGGACCAGAACTTGGTTTTTTTTGAAGCCTGGAGTTTATGAACAAAACCCAGTTCTAGTGTGGGATAACAAGGAAAAACTGGATATTCAAACCAGGATTTAAACTGATTATAAACAAAATTGAGATAGTCCCCTGTGAGTATCCACAATTCCTTATTTTTTGAACCTCAGAATTGGGGTGGGTTAAAATGTAGGTGATAGTATTTGTATTAATATGTGCTAAGTTAGTAGCACAGCGTCCTGATATACTCCATAATTTTTATGAAACCTGTGCACATGTTATGAAAATATTAATGGTAGATTTGGCCCACTTAGTTTTCGTGTAATACTTTAAAACTTATTTCAAATATAAATTACCTGTATGTTTGACACTTAACATAGTATCAAAGCAAGTATAGAAGAACAGATTATTCAGCCGAGTTAAGTGCATATGGAAATTAATCTCCCACTCAAGTGTGATGATGTTAACAAGGCCTTTACCTAGTGATATTAATATGACCATAACATGAAATCCAAGGGAGAGTTCTTTGCAGGCATACTAAGAGTTTCACTTGTTTATTAGGTAAATTCTTAGTGAATAAATTGGAGAACGACAGTGAGAATAAGTGGTATAGCCTAGACAAGCACTAAACAGCTTTTATTCACATTCACACATGATATCATAACTTAAAATAGACTCAATAATATTGGCTAAATTAGAAATCATTAAGTATCCGTTTTATTGTATAAAATGATTAGAAGTAGTAACGAAAAATGAAGTGAAAGGATAATGTAAAGAAAACCACTCTCCGCGAGTATCACTAAGATGTATCAGCTCTTTCTTCTAAGATAAGTTATAGTGTAGAAAACAATTGACAAAAAGCTTTTATATTTCCAACTAATAATTCTAATACAGGGTTAAATCCTTTCACAAACGACACAAAAATTGAAAAAAAAGAGAATATCCAAAAAAAAAAAAAGAAGAGATGAAAAAATAAAAAGCTAAAGTAGTATTCTGACCACCATTGCCACATTTCAACTAGATTAATAAAAAAATTTCAAATGTTTTTTTTTTTTATTTACTTTATTAATTTTTAATCTTTTTCTTTTTTTACCGTGTGAATTAATTTTCTATCCAGTTCCTAACCTACTTATATAAATTGTCTGCCTGAAAAATGTAGACTTTCCTTAAAATAATTGTCTTTCCAATATTAACTTACTAAACTGAACTGCTCTGTTTCAAACTCGTTTTCTAACATCATCAACAGGCCAATTTTAAAGCGTGCGCCCAGATTTCTGGCCAAATTCTCAAATGAGATTTGCATCCAACATATCTTACAATTGGTAGTTTAGAATAGTTCCAGCTACCCAATTTCTCATGAGGAATAAAATGAAAGCAGTCCTTTGGATTCATTAATTATTGAATTGATTATTGTCCAATTACTCAAAATAATATTAATTAATAAGTTAATATGAATTTTAAATATAAAACATAAAGGAAAAATTAAACATAAAGCCAAAATAGACTGCGTTTAAATACCATAGGAAACTCTAAGGTCTTCCTATTTTAGAGTTTAATATAAAATATTTTTTTTTAAAATATAATAATAACTCAAGATAGTTTACATTTAAATCAATAAGGCTATAGCATTGCAATATATAAATGGTTGTATGCTATGCAATCGAACCTCCCACAGGCGTTCAAGGACCTCAACACCCACTCTTCAATAGAGAGAATACTGAATTGCCACCAAAATTTAAAATTATTCAGAAATAGCAACCTTATATTACTAAATAAAGATTGTCAAACTATCAAGATCTTTCAATGGCAAATCGTACAGTCTTTTATTGTGGAAAGTAATTGTCACCACCCTGGACTCTA